>WOXC01012261.1:0-646510 GCA_011680675.1 Gymnobelideus leadbeateri
AGGAGAAACCATGAGTGGGTTGCAGGCCATAGAGGACCTTAAGAAGGACTTTAAAAATCAAATAAGAGAAGTGGAGGAAAAATTGGAAAGAGAAATGAGAAGGATGCAGGAAAAGTATGAAATGAGGGTCAACAGCCTGACTGAGGAAAACAACACCTTAAAAAATAGACTGACTCAAATGGCAAAGGAGGACCAAAAGGGCAATGAGGAGAAGAATGCCTTAAAAAAAAGTCGAATTTGCCAGATGGAAAAAGAATCTCAAAAGTTCACTGAAGAGATTCATTCCTTCAGAGTTAGACTGGAGCAAATGGAAGCTAATGACTTTATGAGAAATCAAGATGCTGTTAAGCAGATCCAAACAAATGAAAGATTAGAAGGCAATGTGAAATATCTCATGGGAAAAACCACTGACCTGGAAAATAGATCCAGGAGAGACAATTTAAAAATTATTGGACTACCTGAAAGCCATGATCAAAGAAACAACCTAGAAATCACCCTTCAAGAAATTCTCAAGGAAAATTGCCCTGATGTTTTAGACCCAGAGGGCAAAATAGAGGTTGAAAGAATCCACAGATCACCTCTGAAAAAGATCCCAAAAAGAAAACTCCCAGGAATATTATAGCCAGGTTCCAGAATCCCCAGATCAAGGAGAAAATACTCCAAGCAGCAAGGAAGAAACAATTTCAATATTGTGGAAACACAATCCGAATAGCCCAGGACCTGGCAGCTTCTACACTGAGGGATCGAAGGGCATGGAATATGATATTCCAGAGGGCAAAAGAACTGGGAATGAACCCAAGGATCACCTACCCAGCAAAACTGAGTATTTTGTTTCAGGGGAAAATGTGGTCATTCAGTGGAATAGAGGACTTTCAAGCATTCTTGAGGAAAAAAACAGAATTGAATAGAAAATTTGACATCTAGACACAAGAAGCAAGAGATGCCTGAGAAGGTAATCAGGGAAAAGAAATCAAAAGGAACTTATCAAAGTTGAACTATTTACATTCCTATATGGAAAACAATAACTGTGACTGATGATATCTTTCTCACTATGAAAATAATGGAAGAAGGGTGTGTGGTCATATGAATACATATGTGAATGTGTGTGTATATGGTTACAGTTATATATGGATAGAGGGCATAGGTTGAATTTGTTGGGAAGGGAGAATACTCAAGGGATGAAATCATGAGGTGAGAGAGGAAAGTGGCAAGAGGAGATGGAGAAAGACAGGGTAGGGTAAACTATCTCATGTAGAAGAAGCAAGGGGAAGTGGTTGCAAGGGAGGGGGAGAATAGGAAGGGAAAAAAAAGGCAAATCCACATTCTCATTGAATTTTGTTCAGGGAGAGAATGACATACATACTAAATGGGATAGCTCAACTTACAGCAGAATAAGGGGAAGGGGGATGAGAGGAGGGATGATTGATGGGAGGGCATCCTTGGGGGGAGGGGAGGTTGGAAGTACCCACTATAGAAGAGGGACAGGATCGTGTAGGGAATGGACCAGGTGGGGGGTGGGATGAATGGGAGGCAATTATAAGCAGCCTTGTACAATATATCTACTATGATAATGTTTTGCATAGCTAGACATGTACAACATATACTGAATTACTTATCTCCCCAGAGGGAATGGGTGACAAGGGAGGAAGGAAATGGATCTGAAATTCGAGGTCTTAACATTAAATGTTTCAAATATATATAAATACTATTATTAATACTCTTTTGCTTATAATTTGGAGATAAGATGTGCAGGCATTGGGACACAAAGATTCACCTTCCTCTAATGGAAAAGTCGAAGGGGGCATGGGAGAAGGTATGGGAGAGAGCAGATTGGAGGAAGCGATATCTTGTGGGACTGCTATTCTGGGAGGTTGGGTAGGGGAATAACGGGGGGAAAATGATTGTAACTCAAAATCTGGCGGAAATGAATGATGTAAAACAGAAGTTAATAAAGCATTTCTTTAAAAAAAATAACTTAATGGCTATATAAAGCATAAGAGCAGGTCTTTACTTTTATTTTTAAACTTTTTATGAAAATGGTTTCAAATAAGGAAAAAAACTACTATTTATTGTAGATATCCATCATGAGTGGAGAATTAGAAAGTCTTGTGGAGATCCTTATGGAGAGAAAAAAAAGACTTCATTTTTTCCCTTTCATTTCTTTCTTGAAACACATACTGTTAAAAATCCAGTGCAAGAAGGGATGATAAGCCAAGCCACAATCAATTATGGCTCTCCTTATATTCTCAAAATTATTTAAGTAACTATTAAGTATAACCTTTCAGTCTGATTAGAAGTGTTAGCCAATCAAAGCCTTTGGTGAGACTGAGCTCCTAAGGTGAAGAGAAAGCTATGAAAAATGCAAATATGCTTTCACTAACTCTGAAGCAGTAATCAAGAGAGAAACTCTTGGACAATTAACTTTGGAAATAGAATCTGCTAATTGTTCTTTCCTGCTGGGGACATTAGCCTGTGTTCAGTCGATGAGGTATACCAAGATCTCAGTCTTGAGGCAGAGTATTTACATAGCCATTTACAGTAAATTGCAATATTACAAGGAACTCCATGTAGCATGTGTATGTCTGTATGCCAGTTTTTCTCATAGATCTACATCTGAATTTACTGTGGCACAGTGTGAAAAGCTGGGAATCAGAAAGCTTGGGTTTCAAATCCTAGACCTCCACTAAATTAGTTGGCTGTCCTTGGGCAAGGCACAATTTCCTCTGCTCCCACCCCTTCCTCAATTTCTTTTATGTTAAGGGGAAGGAATTGGGTTAAATGAACAAATCCCTTTCCATCTCTAAAATTTTCTGATGCTATGAAACCAAAGAGGTCTGGACTTCTAAAGGTGTAATGGATTTAATTTTTTAAAGCTTTCTCACGTCAGAACAAAGCAATAATTATTAGATCATTAACAGATAACAAGAAAAAATGACTTAAAGGTGAAATCCTGTGCCAGCAAATAATGTGCATAATTTGAGTAATTAGTGATTTTCAAGGTCAATTTTGCATATCCTACTATATTGACCATTGCAAGGAATTTAAAAAAATCTTGCCCTCAATGAACTTTTTTTAAAGAATGAATTTTCCTTTTTTTAAACAATTACTTATAGTTTTCAACATTCACTTCCATAAGATTTTGAGTTTGAATTTTTCTTCCCCACTCTCTCCTCCTCCCTCCCCAAAACAGCCTGCAATCTGATATAGGCTCTACTTATTCATTCATATTAAACACATTTTCACAATAGTTCATGTAAAGAAGTAAAGTCAAGTAAAGAAGAATTAGAACTAATGGGAGGGACCGCAAGAAAGGGAATGAATTTTCTAAAGTCTATTCTAAAGAAGGGATCATGGGAAGGAAATAATATATGCAAAGCACTTTGAGCATTCTGAGAAATATGAAAAAAAGCAGGAAATGGACATGTGTCAAAATTCTCCATTGCTGAAGCACAAGCTTATGCCTACTGAATGAGGAAGGCTTGATCTAACATCATGCTCCTGAATTCCTTTGATCTAAATACAATTCAAGAAATTTGTGATGAGCTTTACACAAGGTCTGGCACATCTTATGCACTTAGTAAATGCATATTGATTGACTGATTATTGAGTACCTGATGAATATAAGGCAATACACTAGGCAGTGCATCATGGTGTAAGGCAATAAGACCTTAGTTCTAATATTATCTCTGACTGTTTTGTCTTTGGGCAAGTCATTCAATCTCTCTGAGTCTCAAGTTTCCTCATAAAGAGATTATGTGGGGGCAGCCAGGTGGTGCAGTGAATAGAGCTCCCAACAGTGAGTCAGGAGGGCTTGAGTTCAAATTCGGCCTCAGACACTTAACACTTACTGGCCCTGTAACCTTGGGCAAGTCACTTAACCCCAATTACCTGGCCTTCCCCCCAAGAAAGGAAGGAAGGAAGAAAGGAAGGAAGGAAGGAAGGAAGGAAGGAAGGAAGGAAGGAAGGAAGGAAGGAAGGAAGCAAGGGAGGAAGGAAGAAATTTTTGCTATTACTGCAAATATTAGTAAATTAAATCTAAAAATTCCACTTGTTACAGTACCTGGAGCTAACATCCTTTAGTCACAGACTTTTTAGTCACTTTGGAGTTTTGAGAGTAAAGGCTGATATTACTTCCCATATGCAGAACAGGCTGCTCAGTTATTTGTACTATACTTATCTATGATGATAGTTATCAAGGTATACTTCAGTTAACACTTCTAGGCCAGGTAAATGCTAACCTCTTCTATGTAAGTTGCAGCAGACATAAAGATAAGAAACTTTTCTGAAAGAGAGCTATTTCACAAGATTTACTGCATAAAAGCTGCTATTTTGCATTTCTAGTGAGAATGTCCAAAGCCCCTACTGTCAAACGATCCACCATTTATGCATGCTTAGATTATCTTTCTTCCTAACTGGTTATATTATTTTATAAATCTGTCAATTCTAGGCGAGGAAAATGAGAGAGTGAAATGGACACTGGACAAGAGTTGGGAAATCTAGGTTCTAGTACCAACTTTGAGACTAGATATTATTGAACCCAACCACAGAAAGTTACTATGGGAATATAGAAGATTGCAATTTGTCTTCAGAGGAGGACAACGAAGGAAACAAAAGCCTTTCCTGCTCCAAAGAGTAACGTCAAATGGTTCACAGAAGAACTTTTAAAAGACTTTAAAAATCAAATGAGACTGAGGAATTTTTTTTTTAAAATAAGAATAATCCAAGAAAAACAAGAAGATTATGAAAAGAAAGTCAACCAATTGGAAAGGAGATACAGAATCTTAAGGAAGAAAAGAACTCCTTGAAAATTAGAATTGGGGAAGGAGAAGTCAGCAACATTATAAGACACCAAGAAAAAATAAAGCAAAACATAAAGAATGAAAAAAATAGAAGAAACACCTAATAAGAAAAAACAATTACTCTGGAGAACAGATTAAGAAAAGAAAACATTAAGAATAATCAGATTAGGGGCGGCTAGGTGGCACAGTGAATAGAGCGGCCGGCCCTGGAATCAGAAGGACCTGAGTTCAGAGCCGGCCTCCGACACTTAATCCGCACAAACAAAAACCTAGCACAAACAAAAACCTAGCCGTGTAACCTTGGGCAAGTTACTTAACCCCAATTGCCCTAAAGGGGCGGCTAGGTGGCGCAGTGAGTAAGAGCACCGGCCTCGGAGTTTGGATGACCCGAGATCAGATCCGGCCTCAGAAAATGAGCACCCACGCATAAATCAAATGACTAGCCGTGTAACCCTGAGCAAGTTACTTAACCCCAATTGCTTTAAAAAAAAAAAAGAATAATCAGATTAGGGGCGGCTAGGTGGCGCAGTGAGTAAGAGCACCAGCCTCGGAGTTGGGATGACCTGAGATCAAAACCAGCCTCAGAAAATGAGCACCCACACATAAATAATGACTGGCCGTGTAACCTTGAGCAAGTTACTTAACCCCAATTGCTAAAAAAAAAAAAAAAAAAAGAATAATCAGATTAGGGGTGCGGAGACAAGATGGTGAAGTAGAAACGGGACCTCCCTGGGCTCTTCTTCCACCTCCTCCAATTCCCATAAAAGGTGACTCTGAACAAACTTTGCAGCTACAGAACCCACAAAATGACACAAGGAAGCTAACTTCCCCCTGAGGACAGCAGCTTTTAAAACCAGAGGGCAAAAGAGAGGTTGAAAGAATCTACCAATCACCTCATGGAAAAGATTCCAAAAAGAAAACTCCTAGGAATATTATAGCCAGCTTCCAGAATTCCCAGATCAAAGAGAGAATATTACAAGCAGCCAGGAAGAAACAATTTGAATATTGTGGAAACACAATCAGGATAACACAGGATCTGGCAGCTTCTACACAGAGGTATCCAAGGGCTTGGAATATGATATTCCAGAGGTCAAAGGAGCTGGGATTAAAACCAAGAATCACCTACCCAGCAAAACTGAGTATCATTTTTCAGGGGAAAATATGGTCATTCAATTGAATAGAGGATTTTCAGGCATTCTTGATGAAAAAAACAGAATTGAATAGAAAATTTGACATTCAGATACAAGAAGCAAGAGAAGCTTGAGAAGGTAAACAGGGAAAAGAAATCATAAGGAACTTCTCAAAGTTGAGCTATTTACATTCCTACATGAAAAAACAATAATTATAACTGGTAAAACTTTTCTCAGTATGAAAACAGTTGAAGGGAATAGAAATGTATGTGTGTGTGTATATATATATATACATACATATACATCTTATATAGAAGAGGCAAGGGAAAATGGTTACAATGGAGGGGAAGAATAGGAAGGCAAAATGGAATGGGTCAACCTTATTCTCATTGAATTTGGCTTAGGGAGGGAATGACATACTCACTAAATAGGGTATCTCGCCCTACAGGAGAGTAGGGGGAAAGGGTATGAGAGGAGGGATGATGGAAGGGAGGGTAGGCTGGGGGGAGGGAAGTTGGAAGCACCCACTTTTGAAAAGGGACAGGATCAAAGTAGAGAATAGAACAAGTGGAAGGTGGGATAGAAGAGAGGGAAATATGGTCATTCTTTTGCAATATATCCACTACGGAAATGTTTTGCACACCTACACATGTACAACCTATACTGAATTGCTTATCTTCCCAGTAAGGGTGGGTAATAAGGGAGGAAGGGAATGAATCTGAAATTCAAGGTTTTAAAATCAAATGTTTAAATATATACATATATATATATATATATATATATATACTATTATTAATATTATTTTACATGTAACTGGGAAATAAGACATACAGGCACTGGGGCACAGAGATCCATCATGCCCTACTAGAAAGTCGGAGGGGGTATGGGAGAAGATATGGGAGAGAACAGACTGGAGGAGGGGATATTTTGGGGTGGTGGGTAGGGGGAAAACAGGGAGAAAATTTGTAACTCAAAATCTTGCAGAAATGAATTATGTAAACTAGAAGCTAATAAAGCATTTGATTAAAAAAAAGAATAATCAGATTACCTGAAAGCTACAATTTTTTTTAAAAGAATCAATACAATAATACAAAAAAAAATAATTAAAGAAAATTGTCCAGAAGGATTAGAACAAGAGTGGAAAGCAGAAATAGGAAAAAATCTACCAATCACCACCTGAAAGAAATCCTACAAGGAAAACCTACAGGAAAATCATAGTTACATTTTAAAACCCCCAACTCAAGGAGAAAATATTACAAGAAATAAGAAAAAAGATTCAAATATGGTGGTGCCACAGTGAGAATCACACAAGACCCAGGAATAGCTATACTAAAAGACTATATATATATATATATATATATATACACATATGTATATATACATATATGTATATATGTATGTGTATATATGTATATATACACATACATAGATATATACATGCATGTATGTGTATATGTATATATGTATGTGTATATATGTATATATGTATATATACACATACATATATATATACATGCATGTATATATACATATATGTATATATATATATAGTCTTTTAGTATAGCTATTCCTAGGTGTATGTGTATATATATATGTGTGTGTGTGTGTGTGTGTGTGTGTGTGTGTGTGTGTGTGTGTGTGTGTATGTGTGTATATATATATATATAAAGTCTTGGAACACTACATATCAAAGAGCAAAAGAACTGGGGTTGTGGTCAAAAATATCATACCTAGCAAAATTAAGCATAAACCTGAATGGAAAGAAAATGGACATTCAATGTACTGTCAGACTTTCAGGATTTTATTGCAAAAAGATCTGACCTTAATAGGAAATTTGACATACGAGATCCAAGTGAAATCTGAGGTAAACATCAAAGACTAATTACAAGGGACTCAATAAGGACAAGCTGTTTCCTTTTTATATGAGGAAATGTAAACTGTATGTCTAAGATTGTAATTAGTAATTAAGTGTTTTGAAAGAAAGACTGGTGATTCTAAAAAGTAATACCATCTAAGTAAAGGCAGAGAGAGAGAGAGAGAGAGAGAGAGAGAGAGAGAGAGAGAGAGAGAGAGAGAGAGAAGTATATAAAAGTCTTCTAAATTCAGAAAGAAATAAAGGCTAAGGGATTGGGGGAGGAGGATAATGAAGAAATAGGATAAGGGCATTTATTATAAAAGGGTGTTTAGATTACCAGGAATGGGATAAAAAGGGAATTATATATATTTGGAAGGCTACAGAAATCTTCTAAATTCAGATAGAAACAAGAAGGCAAGGGGAAAGGGTGGGGGAAAGAGGATAAGGGAGAGGGTCTTTGCAGGAGGGTGGTATATTAAGTAACAGGAGGGCAAGGTAGCCAGTAGAAGCAAAGCAGAGGGATCAGGAGGGATAGGAAATAAGATACACACAAACATAAAGATCAGTAGTAGTAAAATTTATTAGGAAAAAAATGTAGGGGTAGTAATCATGATCTCAAAGTTAAAGCTAAAACCAAATTAATCAAAAAAGAAAAACAGGGAAACTACATTTTATGTCAGCAATATTAATCAATACAAACTATTTAAAAATAACTAGACAGGCAGCTAGGTGGCGCAGTGAGTAGAGCGTCGGCCCTGGAGTCAGAAGGACCTGAGTTTGGATCCGACCTCAGACACTTAATGCACACACAAACAAAAACCTAGCCATGTGACCTTGGGCAAGTTACTTAACCCCAATTGCCCTCCAAAAACCAAAAAAATAAAAATAAAAATAGAAATAACTAGACAGTATAAAGTTGGAATGTTACTGTGGTGTAGGAAATGATGAAAAGACTTGGACTTAGGAAGGAAGATGTTAACCATCTTCAGAAAAAGTGGACAAACAAGTATAATACAGGCTTACACAGATGCATATGAATGTATATATGTTTGTATATAGACATCTATGTGTATATATGTGTGTGTGCATAAGTGTATGTTTTATATATGTATGTATATGTTTATGTATATAGGTATGTATATATATGAATGTGTATATGTATATATGTGTATATGTATATACACATATATGTGTGTATATACATGTATATATATACATCTGCCTTCTGGGGGGGAAGTGAGGAAGGGAAAAAAAGAACAAAGTAAAAAGCACACAACAGAGAACAAAAGGAAACCTACATGGAAGCAAAGAAAAGAAGAACAGCTCTGAACACAATAGGTAGCATTTATTATATAGGCTTTCTTGAAATGGAAATGTATTGCTTTTTTTTAATACTTTCATATTCTGCTGTGCACATGGCAGTTTTTTTCTTATTTTGTATTTAAGTTTGTTTCTTTTTTTCTTATTTTGTATTTCAACTTAAAATTTTTTAAATTACAAAAAAAAGAGACTAGACACTATTCAGGTCACTTAAGTTCTTGGGATTTCAATTTCCCATTAATGAGATGATCTCTAAGGTTCCTTCCTGGCTTTAAAGTTATATGACTCTCCAATATTCCTATTTACCATTTGGCAGTAACCCAGACATTTTTTTCATTATGGATACGCTAGACCACCGTTTCACAAGTTAATCTGATCCCATTTTCTAACAAGAAACTAGACCACATTGGGTTTGGTTAGTAACACATATAAATCAGGGGCAGCTAGGTGGTGCAGTAAATAGAGCACCATCCCTGGAGTCAGGAGGATCTGAGTTCAAATCCTGCCTCAGACACAATTACTAGTCGGGTGACTTAGGGCAAGTCACTTAACAATTGGGGTAACAAAAAAGGAAAAAGAAAAGAAATCAGATGGACACTATGACAAAGAAAAATAATTAAGAAAAACTTCTTGGGCCTCATTTTCTTCATCTATAAAATGAGGGGTAGGGATTCCCTCGTCTCTTCTGAGGTCCCTTCCAGCTCTATATCTATGAAACCAAGAAACTAGTTTTCCGTCAAGTGACTATAGATCACTCAGTGTTCATCTATTAGAATAATAGAAATTTAACCCCAAAAACATATGCAGTATCATCACAAGTGACCTGAGTGTTAAAGGACATGATTTTACTGGCCTGAGTCCCCTCTCACCACCTCACAAACATATCTTGTTTTTCCTCCTTCATTTGCCTTCTTTACCAAATCAAATCCTATATCAAGGACAAGCTCAAACCCAAATGCCTATTACTACCAATAAATATTCATCAGGTGCCTCTTGTGTGTTTCCTCCAAGCTTCCTCATTCCCATTCAAATAACTACTTAACATTCACTCCTCTAAATTCAGTCAACAATCAGTCTACTGATTTATTTACAAGTAAACAAGCAGTTATTAAGCCCCTACTATGTGCTGGACACTGTGCTAAGCACTGAGGACAGGAAGAAAGATAAAAGACATTCTAAAGTAGACGACACCCAAATAACTACAGAGTAACCAGACATATACAAATTAAAATGGAGATAAACAACTTAGGGAAAGCATTGAGGGGGAACTGGGAAAGGCTTCTTGCAAAAGGTATGATTTTAACTGAGACTTGCAAGCCATAAGGAACAGCACATGGAAAAACCCAGAGCCAGCAGAGCCAAGATGACTGAGTAAATGCAGGAATCTGCTTAAGCGCCCGCACAAACCACCTCCAATACCCATAAAATATGACTCTAAAGAATTTTAGAGCTGTAGAACCCACAAAGTGACAAGAGAGAAACAAGTCTCCCACTGACAGCAGCCTGGCAGGCAAACCGGAAGGGTCTATCTCACCAGACTGGGAGGCAAGCCCAATCCCGTGTGAGCCTCGAGGACCCAGACCCAGGGTGGCCCCAACCAGCAGCACAGACCAGCCAGAGGAGAGTTCAGAAAACTGAATCATCAGCAACTGTGGCAGTTTCCAGACTAATAAACCCACAAACACCAAAAAGAAAGTAAAAGGTCAGTGGGAAACCCTGTTGATCCAGGATGAGAGAAGAGCACAGTCCAGCCCCTACCCTCGGAGCCAGAGGTAGCAAAGGTTTCTCTGCAGCTGCTGCCCTGTGGCTGCCTCCTGAGCTACTGGCCTGCAGATCTTAAGGGAACCAAGCAACCATTCAGAGGGTAATTGCTCTTACTTTGACCTGCTAGGATCTGGGTCGAAGTCTTGGATGGTGGTCCTGGAGTGAGAAATACCAGCATTCCAGAGCTTGTGGTGGCTGTAGAGAGAGTGCCCTCCTCATAGGACTGACAACTGGGAAAACCCAGCAAACTGAGACACAGCTCTCTCCACTCGGGGAGCAGAGTTCTACCATGGCAAAAAGCTCAAAAGTCAAGTAACACACTGGCAAGATGAGCAAGCAGAGGAAGCACAATTAGACCACAGAATGCTTTTTTGGGGACAAAAAGGATCAAAACATGGAATCAGAAGAAGAAAACAAAGTCAAAACTCCATCAAAGGCTTCCAAGAAAAATATAAACTGTTACAGGCCATGGAGGAGCTCAAGAAGGATTTTGAAAATCAAGTAAGAGCAGTAGAGGAAAAATTGGGAAGAGAAATGAGAATGATGCAAGAAAATCATGGAAAGTGAGTCAACAACCTGACTGAAGAAAATAACACCTTAAAAAATAGACTAACTTAAATGGCAAAAGAGGCTCAGAAAGGCAATGAGGAGAAGAATGCCTTAAAAAGCCAAATTTTCCAGATGGAAAAAGAATCTCAAAAGTTCACTGAGGAGATTCATTTCTTCAGAGTTAGACTGGAGCAAATGGAAGCTAATGACTTTATGAGAAATTAAGATGCTGTTAAACAGATCCAAACAAATGAAAGAATAGAAGGCAATGTGAAATATCTCAGTGGAAAAACCTCTGACCTGGAAAATAGATGAAGGACAGATAATTTAAAAATTATTGGACTACCTGAAAGCCATGATCAAAAAAAGAACCTAGAAATCACCAATCAAGAAATTCTTAGGGCGGCTAGGTGGTGCAGTGAGTAAGAACTCCGGCCCTGGGATTGGGACAACCTGGGATCAGATTGGCTTCAGAAAATGAGCACCCACACATAAATAATGACTGGCCATGTAACCTTGAGCAAGTTACTTAACCCCAATTGCTTTAAAAAAAAATGGAAAGAATTCACCCATCACCTCTTGGAAAAGGTCCCAAAAACAAAACTCCTAGGAATATTATACCATATTGCAGAGTTTTCAGGTCAAGGAGAAAATATTACAAGCTGTCAGGAAGAAACAATTTTAGTATTGTGGAAACACAATCAGCATAACACAAGACCTAGCAGCTTCTACATTGGCTTAGAATATGATATTCTGGAAGTCAAAGGAGCTAGGATTAAAACCAAGAATCACCTACCCAGAAAAACTGAGTTTAATGCTACAGGGGAAAATATGGTCATTCAATGAAATAGAGGACTTTCAAGTATCCTTAATGAAAAAACTAGAGCTGAACAAAAAATGTGACTTTCAAATACAAGAAGCAAGAGAAGCATGAGAAGGTAAACAGGAAAAAGAAATCATAAGGAACTTATTAAAGCTGAACTATTTATATTCCTACATGGAAAAACAATAATTATAACTCATAAGACTGTTCTCAGTATGAGGATAGTTGAAGGGAATATATGTGTATATGTGTGTGTGTATATATATATATATATATATATATATGTATATATATATGTATATGTATGTATAGGAGGGTGTATGCGTGTATCTTACCCTACAGGAAAGTAGCAGGGAAGGGGATAAGAGGGGGGATGGTAGAAGGGAGGGCAGATTAGAGGAGAGAGTAGTTAGAAGCAAACACTTCTGAAAAGGGACAGGGTCAAAGTAGAAAACAGAATAACTGGGAGGTGGGATAGCATGGAGGGAAATACAGTTAGTATTTCACAATATAGCTACTATGGAAACTTTTTGCATAACTGCACATGTACAACCTATATTGAACTGCATGACTTCCCAATAGGGGTGGGTGAGGAGGGAAGAAGGGAAAGAATCTGGAAATCAAAGTTTTAAAAACAAATATTTAAAAAATTGTTTTTTCCATGCAACTGGGAAATAAGATATACAGGTACTGGGATATAGAAATCTATCTTACCCTACTAGAAACCTGGGTGGGGGGGAGAATATAAGAGAAATCAGATTGGGGGAATGGGTATTCAGTAGGCTCGCTATCTTGGGGTGGGGGTCAGGGAAAGATGGGGAAAAAATCTGTAACTCAAAATCTTGTGGAAATGAATTTTGAAAACTAAAAATAAATAAATAAAAGATTTTTTAAAAGCCCAGAGCCTTTCCCAAGTAATCCAGCACTTAATTATATATTTTCCGATGTTACATGAATCTAGTCTCTCAAACTAGTTAGCAGATTCCATGAAGGCAGAGACCATTTCACTGACTCTCCCATGATACCCAATAGACTGTAGCTCAATAAATATTTGCTGATTAATTGACATGCTGTGTTAGTCAATGGCATAGCTATTAAACTCTACAACAACCCTGTGAATTTCATTACATGGCCTCTTTAGGGATATTGGAACACACTCTGCTTATTTGACTGTTGTACAAGTGAGGTCTCCAAGTTGACAGCAAGAATGAGAATGGATCCCAATCCAACTTCTGCTTGCTCAGGAGCAAATCATTTCCAGGAAATTTTAGCAAAGACAGACCTTATCAAAAGAGTGAAATTCATGGAATTCTGTTTAAAGGATGAGATGAGAGCTCAGGCTCTTTTTGTTGTGGCTTCTAAAGTATAGCAACCCCTAGCTGGTTAAGACCTAGCTTATAAAAGATGGCAGCCTCACCAATAGGAATGACAATTTAGATCTGGCTACAGAATGGGTTTCCAAGCTTAGTTGACCTCCCCTTGAATATTTTCTGAATTATCGGGCTTTGGAATGTTCCCCAAAGATTTCACATCCAGACTCTGCTTATCTTTAAGCCTGCCAAGAACACAGCCTCAGGAGGTACAGCTGTAGGGCATAATCAATATGGCAGTAAAGAATCAGAGGCACAAATCACATCACCATTAATTAGTGTCACCTGCAAAAAGTCCCATGTGCATCAGTGGAAGATTAAGATCTTTCTATAAGGAAAAGAACAGTTGTAAATTGTTTTTCTTTGCTTTAAAATGTTAGGTATGTATGTATAGGATTTAGACATTTCAAGTCACAGGATCAAAGATTTTAAGCTACAAAGGATCTTAGAGTTCCCTGAGTCTAACTCATTTTATAGAAACTGAAGGTCAGAAAAGATAAATGACTTATCCAGGGACACACAGTGAATTCTGAGATTGGATTTTAACCTAGTTCTTCCTTATTCTGAGTCCAGTCAACATAAGATCCACTCCACCACATTACATCAAAGTCTTCAGCTGAGACTTCAACTGTCATCACTACTTTAACCAGATTAAGCTTATGATCAGACTGTCTCCATAAGATTTTGTTACATTTTTTAAGAGAAGTGAACAGGAGCCTAGGAGAAGCCAAAACTTACAGAAGAGATAAGGGTAAGTAAGACTATGGCTACTTGTGTTTGAATTGGCTGCCTCTTTGCCTCTTCTGTCAACAAGGATGTGAGGATAAATGTTTAATACCTGGCTCTCTGTGGAAGGGATTGGGAAAGAATATACACAGAATACACTTTTAAAATTTAATCTGCATTATTTTCTCCATTACTTTCTTAAATGTAGACAACCAACAAAACAATAATTTGTTAATAATAATATTTAATATTTAAATCTTAATTAATTACTGAACAGACAATAACTTTAAAACATTAATAACATCATCAATTTCCAAGGTGTAAACGCTCAGGATGAAAGTTTAACAATCAGCTGTTAACTTCTGTGACAATTCTGAAGACCACATGGGTAGACAACAACAAGAGTCTACTTAACTTAGTTGTCTATTTGTACCTGTGCAAAGAAGAGATTCAGTCCCTACATTACTTTACGGGCAATGTACCAAAGGAAACAAGCTTCTAGCAGGTTTCACTGCATGTTTTTTGTCATGATGTTCATGGTCCAAAGAGCAAGGTATCTTTAATCTGAGGTCCAAAATAGCATGAACAATAAGGACTGCATAGGATAAGAAGGTATGGATGGAGTTCGGAAAAAACAATTTGGAATTATACCCATCCATAACCCCCAAAACAGGTCACTAAATTGTACATATCTTTTGACTCAGGAATACCATTACAAAGCAAATGCTTCCGGGGCATCAAAGAAAAAGGGAAAGGTTATATTATTTATAGCAGCCCTTTTTGGAGTAGCAAAAAACTCAAAACTAAAAGTGAGTGCCCATTGATTATGGAATAGCTGAACAAACTGTGGTATAGGAATATAGTGGATATTATTATGCCATTAAAGAATGACAAACATGAACTCAGAGAATAATAATTAATAATAATAATAGCTAACGTTTAGATAGCATCTATTATGTTCCAGATACTCTGTTAAGTGCTTCATGAATTGAATTTACTTGAGATAATTTGGGGAATTTTGAGAATTTGGGGAAGATTTGTATAGACTGTTACATGGTGAAACAAACAGAACCTGGAGAGGAATTACACAATGACCACAATAATGTAGGGAAAACTGATGTTGAAATATCAGAACTCCGATCAATGCAATAGAGCCAATTGTGACTTCAGACTGACAAGGAAACATGACTTCCATCTCTTAAAAGAGAGATGGTGGACATGTCCTAAGTGAGTTATATGCTATGAGAGCATCTAATACTAGGCATCTGGTAGACAGAACAGTGGATAGAACACTGAGCCTGCAGTCAGGAATACCCAAATTTAAATCCAGCACTTCCCATCTATGTGACTGAGCAAGTCACTTAATTTCTGTTTATCTCAGTTTCCTCAACTGTAAAATGGGGATGATAATTATAGCACCTCCCTCCCAGGGCTATTATGAGGATCAAATGAAGGAAGATCTATAAAAAGTACTTAGCAGGCACTATAATATGCTTAATTTTTCCCCTTCCCCAACATGTAAAAAAGTGGATAATTAGAACAATGGAATAGATTGCATATAAGATATCAGGCCACATATATAACAAAAGACTAGTTTAAAAATAAATAAATCTTTAGGAAATAAATTCTAGGTAAATGAGTCATTTTTAACAAAAGTACTTTAGAAAACTGTGTAAGACATATATAACCTACATTAAATTATTTACCTTACAAGGAAGGAGGGAGAGGAGGGAAAGAATCTGAAACCCAAACTTAGAAAAAAATAACATTAAAAACTGTTTTTACATGCAATTGGGGAAAAAAGAAAATATTCAAATATTGGTGGGTCCACATCTCACACCAATAAATTTTAGCTAAATTATATAGTGTTAAATATAATTCAATTCAACATGCATTCACTAAGTGCCTATGTGTGAGGCCTCATGGTAGGTGTTAGTTATACAAAGACAAAATATGAAAAAACTCCTTGCCTTCAAGGAGTTTGTATTCTAATGGGTGGAAAGGAACTATAACAAAGAAAATGGAATATGATGCTTATCTCAGTTATTGAAAGAAAATGACATTTTTTCTAATCAACAAGGAGATGGAATTACTTTAAAACTAGGAATAGATATACTTACAAAAACATTGAAATAAAAATTTTCCATATAAAGTAAACAAAAGAAAAAAGTAATAATACAGAGTAAAAATATTTTTAGAAAAATAACAGATTAAAACATAATACCTAACACACAAATTTCAAACAATGTCAAAGGGAGCTCTGAACAACTTCTGGAGCCACAGCACCCACAGAACGGCACAGAGAAGCTAACCTCCTGCTGAGGACAGCCCAGCAGCCCTGCAGGGAGCGGCCAGCGCAGCGCTCTGAGAGCAGGCAGCACAGCGCAGCCCACAGAGCCGCGCCCAGGTCTGCGGTTTTAACCCCAGGGTGGCTGGGCCTTCGGCCGGCTGGTAGAACCCCAGAACACCAGCAATTGTGGAGATTCCAGAATTATCAGCACAGATATGCCTAGGACAAAGTGAGAGGTTAGTGCCCTATGGACTTTGGGACCAGTATTTGGGGAACACGTGGCTTCCTCCCCTGGGGGCAAAAAGCTGCTAAAGAAACAGCTGCACGGAAGCCATTTTGCAGCATCAGCAGTGGCTCTAACACCTGATCTACCAACTGTAGGAAGATCCGGCAATCAGTCTGGGGGTTAATCGCTTTTGCTTTAAACTGCCTGGATCTGGATTGTGGTCTGGGGGGGAAGTTTGGGGTGGGTATCCAACTTGCCAGAGTGGGTGGAAGCTTTACAGAGGCCACCCAACTGGCGGAAGTTGTGAAGACCCCACATTTGGGCGGAAGCTCCCCTGTCTGGTGGCAGAGTCCTACTGTGGCAACAAGCCCCAAAATCAAGTAATTAAGTGGCAATATGCCCAGGCAAACGAAACAAAATAAACAGAAAAGTTCAACACTGGACTCCTATTTTAGGGGCAAAGAGGCTCAAAGCATGGAGGAGGACTGTGAGGTCAGAACTCCTGCACCAAAAGGCCCAAATGAAAATACAAGCTGGCTACAGGCCATAGAGGACGTTAAGAAGCAGATAAGAGAAGTGGGGGAAAATTTGGGAAGAGAAATAAGATGCAAGAAAAGTATGAAATGACAGTCAACACCCTGAATGAGGAACATAACACCTTAAAAAACAGACTAACTCAAATGGCAAAAGAGGCTCAGAAAGGCAATGAGGAGAAGAATGCCTTAAAAAGCCAAATTTGCCAGATGGAAAAAGAATCTCAAAAGTTCACTGAGGAGATTCATTCCTTCAGAGTTAGACTGGAGCAAATGGAAGCTAGTGACTTTATGAGAAATCAAGATGCTGTTAAGCAGATCCAAACAAATGAAAGATTAGAAGGCAATGTGAAATATCTCATGGGAAAAACCACTGACCTGGGAAATAGATCCAGGAGAGACAATTTAAAAATTATTGGACTACCTGAAAGCCATGATCAAAGAAAGAACCTAGAAATCACCCTTCAAGAAATTCTCAAGGAAAATTGCCCTGATGTTTTAGATCCAGAGGGCAAAATAGAGGTTGAAAGAATCCACAGATCACCTCCTGAAAAAGATCCCAAAAAGAAAACTCCCAGGAATATTATAGCCAGGTTCCAGAATCCCCAGATCAAGGAGAAAATACTACAAGCAGCCAGGAAGAAACAATTTCAATATTGTGGAAACACAATCAGAATAGCACAGGACCTGGCAGCTTCTACATTGAGGGATAGAAGGGCATGGAATATGATATTCCAGAGGGCAAAAGAGCTGGGAATGAACCCAAGGGTCACCTACCCAGCAAAACTGAGTATCTTGTTTCAGGGGAAAATATGGTCATTCAGTGGAATAGAGGACTTTCAAGCATTCTTGATAAAAAAACCAGAGTTGAATAGAAAATTTGACATTCAGACACAAGAAGCAAGAGATGCCTGAGAAGGTAATCAGGGAAAAGAAATCAAAAGGAACTTATCAAAGTTGGACTATTTACAGTCCTACATGGAAAAACAATAACTGTATTTGATGAAACCTTTCTCATTATGAAAATAATTGAAGAAGGGTACATGGCATATGTTCACAGGTATACATGGATAGAGGGCACAGATTGAATTTGATGGGAAGGGATGATTATTTATTGGGGTTTTTTTGGAGGGCAATTGGGGTTGGGTGACTTGCCCGGGTTCACGTGGCTGGATTTTTGTTTGTGTGTTGGGTGTCTGGGGCCAGATCCGAGCTCGGATCCTTCTGGCTCTGGGGCTGGCTCTCTGCTCGCTACGCCACCTAGCCGCCCCAAGGAAGGGATGATTCTTAAGGGGTAAAGTCAAGAGGTGAGAGAGGAAAGTGGCAAGAGGAGATGGAGAGAGACAGGGTAGGGCAAACTATCTCATGTAGAAGAGGCAAGGGGAAGTAGTTGCAGGGGAGGGAAGAACAGGAAGGCAAAAAGGCAAAAGCATATTCTCATTGAAGTTGGCTCAAGGAGAGAATCACATACATACTAAATGGAATATCTTACCCTTACTCACTCTCCTGAGTAGGGGAAAGGGGAATGAGAGGGGGGATGATGGAAGGGAGGGCATTCTGGGGAGAGGGGAGGTTAGAAGTACCCACTATCAAAGAGGGACAGGATCAAAGTAGGGAATGGACCAGGTGGGAGGTGAGACAGGTGGGAGGGAAATATAAGCAGTCTTTTACAGTATATCTACTATGGTAATGTTTTGCATAGATATACATGTACAACACATACTGAATTGCTTATCTTCTCAGAGGGAGTGGGTGACAAGGGAGGAAGGGATTGGATCTGAAAATCGAAGTTTTAAAATTAAATGTTTCATAAGATGTCCAGGCAGTAGGACTCAGAGATTCACCTTGCCCTAATGGCAAAGTCGAAGGGGGTATGGGAGAAGATATGGGAGAGAGCAGATTGGATGAGGGGATATCTAGTGGGACTGCTATTCTGGGGTGGTGGGTAGGGAAAAAATGGGGGAAAATGTAACTCATAATCTGGTGGAAATGAATGATGTAAACCAGAAGTTAATAAAGCATTTGTTTAATTTAAAAAAAAAAACATAATACCTAAAACATATGAGAAGCTGCAGAAAATTTACAAAGGCAATTCACGATCCACAATGGATAAGTGATCAAAGGAAACAATTTCTAAAAGAGGAAACAAATGGTTAATAATTATTCAAAAATGCTCAAACTGATTAATAAAGGATTAAAAATTAAAATCACAAGGGGGCGGCTAGGTGGCGCAGTGAGTAGAGTGTCGGTCCTGGAGTCAGAAGGACCTGAGTTCGGATCAGACCTCAGACACTTAACGCACACAAACAAAAACCTAGCCATGTGACCTTGGGCAAGTTACTTAACCCCAATAGCCCTCCAAAAAAAAAACCAAAAAAAAAAATTAAAATCACTTTGAAGTACCACCTGACACCTATCAAATTGGAAAAAAATAATTAAAAGCAACTCAATGCTGGTGGGGTAGTAAAAAATATGTAAACATTCATTGTTGGTTAAAAAAATTTGTAAAGTTTTTGGTACAGTGAACTGGCTTACATGGAATATTCCATGAAAATGTTATTAAAAATAATTTATTAAAAATAGTTATTTGTTCAAAGATTTTCATAGTGCATTAGTGTAATGGAAATGCAAATTTAAAGATCTTCCCTGCCCCTAGGTCTTTTGATGGGCTTAGGAGACTCTGAGAACCTTCCTTGATTTGAAAATATACTCTGCCTCCTAATGGGCTGAATGTGGTCACATGGAGCCTGTGGCTGGAGGCTTGGTTTTTAGGAATGACTACACCTTGATGTGTGTGATTGGGCAGTGGGTCAAGAGGATGGTTACATTCTCTGAGCCAGGGGAAGGTTATATAATCCGTGATGTGAGGCTTTGCTTTGGGGGCTCACTTTGAGAAGTGTTGTGTGATTTGACCAGATGAGACTCTGGGCAGCCTTTGAGACCCGCCCCCCCGACCCCCAACCCCGGCTTTGAAAATCCAGATGTTGATGCTTCCCTCTCTGGTAACTGTGATTTGGTACTGATGTAATGGTTGGGCAGTTTGGAAGCCTGTCTGCTTGATCTGTTTGTTTCTCTGTCCTGTAAGTTCTGTCTGTATACTCTGAAGTTCAGGGTGCTGACCTTTTTCCCCTGAACTAGGTAAATGATATATGTTTGATTGATTAAAGCAAGATTGTCAACCCATTTTGAGTTGCTTGCCTTTAAAAAGCAGATCTAAGAACCTGAGTTGGCAGCCATCCTGGGGACATTGGGGTGCTTGCTACTACAATTAGTCATAATTACAAAAAAGGGAGGCATCCTAAATGTCCAGTAAATGAAGACTAGCTGAAAAATTGTGGTACACAAATATAATGCAATATTATCATTCAATCCACATGGGCAAGTATGAGGAATATAAAGAAATCTGAAAAAGAATTTTGTCAAATAATGCAAGGCAATAAAAGCAGACCAGACCACATAATAACAATGACCACACCCAAGGAAAAGTAAAGGAGAATGAATGGACAAGGAATCCCTATGGAAGCTTAGAATAAGAGACTGAACAGAAATTCAAAGAAAGATAGAGAACTGCCCTCAATCCCATGTAGTTCCTCCCACTTCTACAATAAGGGTAGTAGGAAGACTGAAAAAGGTGGCAGAAGATGCCAGACTTATGGGAGCTGTAAGATGGTCTGAACATTAACTTGGATGTTAGAACTCTAAATGTGAAATCTCTATACAGCAATCTATTAGTGAATATACCCCCCGGGAAGAATCTAATCACATTAATCTTGATCTTCTCAAATTTAAATGAGTTCATTTAAATGTATAATTGCAAAAGATGTTTAGTTGAACTTGTACTCACAGGCATAACTCACTTTACTAGGTTTCACAGATATTATGGTTTTTACAAATTGAAGGTTTGTAGCAATTCTATGTTGACCAAGTCTACAGGAGCCATTTTTCCAATAACAAGGACTCAGATCATGTCTCTTTGTCACATTTTGGTAATTATCACAATATTTCAAACTTTTTCATTATTATTAGATCTGTTATGGTGATCTGTGATCAGTGATATTTGATGCTACTATTGTAATTATTTTGGGGTGCCACAAACCATACCCATATAAGATAGTGAACTTAAAATGTATGTATATTCTGACTGCTACATTGACCTGCCTGGGCTCTCTCCCTTTCCTATTCCCAGCCATATTAAAATTAGGCCAATAAACCCATAAATGCCAAAAAGAAAGTAAAAAGTCAGTGTGGAACTTTGTGGGAACAGGGGAACTGAGAGCATGGTCCAGGCCCTGCCCCAGGGTGAGAAGAAGTGGAGAAACAAAGGCTGTGCAGCCCCCATTGCCTGGCTGTCTCAGGAGCTCCTGGTTTGCAGATTGCAAGGGGACCAAGCAACCATTCAGAGGGTAATCACTCTTGCTTTAACCTGCTTGGATCTGGGTCATGGTCTTGGATGGCAGTCCTGCGGTGTGTGATCAGTAAGCCAGAGCTTGTGGTGTCTGTAGAGCGGGCACCCTCCTAATAGCTCCAGCAGCTGCAAAAACCCCAGAAGTTTGGGATGAAGCTCTCTCCATTCTGGAAGCAGAGGTCTACTGTGGCAAACTCCTCAAAAGTCAAGTAATTGGCTGCCAAGATGAGCAAGCCCAGGAAACATAATCAAACCACAGATTCCTTTTTTGGGGACAAAAAGGATCAAGGCATGGAGCAGGAGGAAAACAGTGAAGTCAGAACTCCTGCATCAAAAGCATCCAAGAAAAATATGAACTGGTTACAGGCCATGGAGGAGCTCAAGAAGGATTCTGAAAACCAATTAAGAGCAGTAGAGGAAAAATTGGGAAGAGAAATGAGAATGATGCAAGAAAATCATGAAAAGTGAGTCAACAGCTTGCTAAAGGAGACCCAAAAATACACTGAAGAAAATAATGCCTTAAAAAATACATTAACTCAAATGGCAAAAGAGGCTCAAAAAGCCAGTGAGGAGAAGAATGCCTAAAAAAATGAATTTGCCAGATGGAAAAGGAATTTCAAAAACTCACTGAAGAGAAAAACTCCTTCAAAATACGACTGGAGCAATTGGAAGCTAATGACTTTATGAGAAATCAAGATACTATAAAACAGATCCAAACAAATGAAAAAATAGAAGGCAATGTGAAATATCTCACCGGAAAAACCACTGACATGGAAAATAGATCCAGGAGAGATAATCTTAAAATTATTGGACGACCTGAAAGCCGTGATCAAAAGAAGAGCCTAGACACCATCTTCCAAGAAATTATCAAGTAAAATTGCCCTGATATTCTAGAACCAGAGGGCAAAATAGAAATTGAAAAAATTCACCTATAGCCTCTTGAAAAAGATCCCCAAAAGAAAACTCCTAGGAATATTATAGCCAAATTCCAGAGTTCCCAGATCAAGGAGCAAATACTGCAAGCAGTCAGGAAGAAACAATTTGAGTATTGTGGAAACACAATCAGCATTACACAAGACCTAGAAGCTTCTACTTTAAGGGACTGAAGGGCTTGGAATATGATATTCTGGAGGTCAAAGGAGCTAGGACTAAAACCAAGAATCACTTACCCAGCAAAACTGAGTATAATGCTACAGGGGAAAATATGGTCATTCAATTAAATAGAGGATTTTCAAGCATTCTTGATGAAAAAACCAGAGCTGAACAGAAAATCTGACTTTCAAACTCGACAAGCATGAGAAGGTAAACAGAAAAAAGAAATCATAAGTAACTTATTAAAGTTGAACTATTTATATTCCTACATGGAAAAACAATAATTGTAACTCATAAGACTGTTCTCAGTATGAGGATAGTTGAAGGGAATATATGTGTGTATATATATATATGTATATATAAATATATATATATATATATAAATATATATGTATATATAAATATGTGTGTGTGTGTGTGTGTGTGTGTGTGTATAGGAGGGTATATACGTATATCTTGCCCTACAGGAAAATAGGGGGGTAGGGGATAAGAGGGGGGATGTTGGAAGGGAGGGTATATTGGGGGAGAGGGTAGTTAAAAGCAAACATTTTTGAAAAGGGATAGGGTCAAAGGAGAAAATGGAATAAGTGGGGGGCGGGACAGGATGGAGGGAAATATTGTTGGTCTTTCACAATATAACAACTATGGAAATGATTTGGGTAACTGCACATATACAACCTATATTGAACTGCTTGTCTTCCTAGTGGGGGTGGGAGAGGAGGGAGGAAGGGAAAAAATCTGGAACTCAAAAGTTTTAAAAACAAATGTGTAAAAAAAATTGTTTTTGGGGGCGGCTAGGTGGCGCAGTGAGTAGAGCATTGGCCCTGGAGTCAGAAGGACCTGAGTTCAGATCCGGCCTTGGACACTTAACGCACACACACAAACAACAACAACAAAAAAACCTAGCCATGTGACCTTAGGCAAGTTACTTAACCCCAACTGCCCTCCAAAAGGCAAAAAAAAGAAATTGTTTTTACATGCAACTGGGAAATAAGACACTGGGGTATAGAGGTCTGTCTTGCCCTGTTAGGAAGTTAGGGAGGTGATGGGGGAAGATATAGGGGAGCACAGATTGGGAGGAGGGGTAGTCAGTGGGCTTGCTATTTTGGGGTAGGGGGTAGGGGGAAGACAGGGAGAAAAAAATTATAATTCAAAATCTTGTGGAAATGAATGTTGAGGACTAAAAATAAATTGATTAATTTAAAAAAATAAATTGCCACTGGTACCCCAGCCTTCAGCAACCACCACCCTAAGCAGTGAGCATCCATCAACATCAAGGCAAGACCCTAGACCAACAAAAAGATTATGACTTCCTGAAGGCTCACATGATATCATTTTTTTTTAGCAATAAAGTACTTTTGATTAAGGTATATACATTGGTTTTTTTAGACATAATATTATTGCACACTTAAGAGACTACAGTATGATGTAAACATAACTTATATGCTCTGGTAAACAAATTCATGTGACTTGCTTTATTGCAATATCTGCTTTACTGCAGTGGTCTGGAACCAAACCCATAATATCTTTGCCACCTCTTCCAGTCTTCCTGCTACCACTACTGCAGAAGTGGGAAGGATCTGGGGTGGCTAGGTGGCACAGTGAATAGAGCATTGGCCCTAAAGTCAGGAGGACCTGAGTTCAAATCCAGCCTCAGACACTTTACACAAAAACTAGCTGTTCGACCTTGGGCAAGTCACTTAACCTCAATTGCCCTCCAAAAAGCAAAAAAAAGAAAGAATCTAGGGGCGGGTAGGTGGCACAGTGAGTAGAGCACTGGCCCTGGAGTCAGGAGGACCTGGGTTCAGGTCTGGCCTCAGACACTTGACACATACACACAAAAACTAGCCTTGTCCATTCATTCTCCTTCACTTTTCCTTGTTTGGAGAGAGAAACAAACATTAAAACATCTACTATGTGACAGGCACTATACTAAATGCTTTACAAATATCTTATTTGATCCTTAAAACCCTAAGAGGTAGGTGATGTTATGATCCTTTTTTTTTTTTTTTACAGTTAAGGAAATTGAAGCAGATAGAGGTTAAGTGACTTGTCCAAGGTCATACAGATAGTATGTGACTGAGGCCAAATTTGAACTCAGATCTTCCTGACTTCAGGCCCAGCAATGATCTCCACCATAAAGAATACAAGAGTAGGGGCGGCTGGGTGGCGCAGTGAATAGAGCGCCGGCCCTGGAGTCAGAAGGACCTGAGCTCAGAGCCGGCCTCAGACACTTAATCCACACAAACAAAAACCTATCCATGTAACCTTGGGCAAGTTACTTAACCCCAACTGCCCTAAAGGGGCGGCTAGGTGGCGCAGTGAGTAAGAGCGCCGGCCTCAGAGTTGGGATGACCCGAGATCAAATCCGGCCTCAGAAAATGAGCACCCACGCATAAATAATGACTAGCCATGTAACCTTGAGCAAGTTACTTAACCCCAATTGCTTTAAAAAAAAAAAAAGAATACAAGAGTATTCTTTATGAAAATTAGAAGTTAACAAAGATTTGCACAAATAGTATTCTACAGCAGATCACATATTCACTTTCACATAAAAGACTTAATGGTACATAAAATAGAATTTCCCTATGCTTATTTTTTTCTTAAAGAACCAAAAATCACTTTAAAGGTACTTCAACAAGCTGTCTTCCAAAAATATATTAAGTTCATGCAGCATTCTTTGAAAACTGTAATAGAGATAAGTTTGGTCAACAATTCTGATTATTAATATCAAGTAAGGGGGGCAGCTAGGTGGCGCAGTGAGTAGAGCACCAACCCTGGAGTCAGGAGAATCTTAGTTCAAATCCGACCTTAGACACTTGACACACTTACTAGCTGTGTGACTGGGCAAGTCATTTAACCCCAACTGCCCTTCAAAAAGCAAAGTATATACATACATACATATATATATATATATATATATATATATATATATATATATATATATATATATATATCTCAAGTAGGGCACAAAACAAGGAGAGACATATTCACCAAAAGCGTCTACCATGCCATGGATGACGTCCAACACAGGGTTCAAATAGAAAAGGGATTCTTTATTACATGGCTTTTATGGATGACACTGCACCAAATGCACCCAGCCCCAAAATACTAAAGGACCTCCTTAATGAAATCCATTACTCAAAGAAGTTCAATCTAGCAATCCACAAAGGAAAAACCAAATGGATGAAGAAAAGTTTCTTCACAGACCACAAGACTTTAGAGAAATAAACCATCGAGATTCTGGATAATTAACAGATGGATAATGAACTAATTAAGTTCAGAACTGAATAAGAGATGATGAGCAGGAAGATTTTAGAAAAAGCTGGAAAAATTTACATGAACTGATGCTGAGTGAAGTGAGAACCAGGAGAACATTGTACACAGTAACAGCAACATTGTGAAATGACCAACTATCATAGACTTAGTTCTCAGCAATACCATAATTTAAGACAGTTCTAAAAATCTCATGATGGAAAATGCTAGCCACATCCAGAGAAAGAACTAGAGTCTGAATGCATATCAAAACATACTATTTTCTCTTTTTTGTGTTTTTTTTTATTTTATCTTCTGAGTGGCTTTTCTCTTTTGTTCTGATTCTTCTTTCACAACATAACTAATGTAGAAATATGTCTAATATGATTGTACATGTATATATATATATATATATATATATATATATATATATATGAAAGAACTGTATAAGAAGATAGTGCTAATCTGAATTGAGTTTGGGAAACTGAACAGTACTTCCAACAACCTCATTTCTTTGAGGAAAAAAATGAGATCTTTTCCACCCTGATATTCTTCTGGTGATGCTATATAGTCATCAATCACAAAATACTGTAATATCTAAGGAATCAAAATTGCGGGCCATACAAAGGTATATCATATCACCAACAATGATTTACATGTACAAAGTAGTGTAAAAGATAGCAAGGAAGAAATGTACGATCAGAAATGGAGAAGGAATGGTCATATACTTAGGCAAATGATAAAAGGTAGACCTTCTGCATGCTTCTCTGGAACCCATATAATTTTAAGAGAACCAAAGAAAGTGCCCTCAGTATAACGGATGAACTCCCTGGAGAAGATTTAGGAAAGGCCAGGGAAAAGAATCAGAGAAACATAAGAAGAATAAGAATGGATGGTAACATGCAATCCTGGACAAAGACACCTGTGAGAGTCACCAAAGTGTTGCAGTACAAACAATAATTTCCTGCTTATCACTGCACAGTATTCTCTTCCCCCTCAAGCATCTGACTTCCAAACAGCCCTAATATACGAATTGCTAATTACACAGAACCTCCTCCAGAGACATCTCTGCTCCCCAAGCAAATCCATTCTGGGTCAGCAGCCCAATCTAATGGCTTGCCCAAAGACTTGGGTCTTTCATTGTCTCTTTTTTTCATAATTCACATCCAAGTTAATTCTGCCTTGGACAATCTCTCCCATACGTGCAGATATCTCTTCAATGTGGCCTCTTCCTTGCCCTTTCTTCCAGCCTGTTCCAACGTGTACGTGGTAACTTTCTCTTGTCTTCTTTCCTACCACCTTCTCCCTTCATTCTCCTACGAACCTCAAAAAAAAAAAAATCCTAATGGAGGTAATAAGTATAAAAGTGATGCCAGTAAAGGAACAGAAAGAACTGTAAGTTTTAAAGTAGAATTTAAAAGAATCCTTTCCTTCAATTTGAAAATTCTTTGAAATTGCCCAGAAAATCTCTACAAGAATTCATTTATAGCCTCATCCTGTTCTGGTTTTCAACCAAGTATCAGTATTCAAAAAAAAAGGACTATTCCTAATTCAATCGTCTTGTTTTCTGCTTCAGATTTTTCTTTTAATTAACAATATTATAGAAAGAAGGCAAACTAAGTAGGATGTTACATACTGTATCAGTCTCAGCTGCTATAGATACACTTAACTAATTTGTTTTCTTTTTATAAAAAAAAGGCACAAGTGGGGGGAGTAGTAAAAATTACTACAGAAATAAAAAGTTAAATGTCAAGAAGAATGTTTAAAAAATAAATAAATGTTTTAAAAAAAATAACAATAAAGTGTTCTTTTAAAAGAAAGCTAAGGTAAGAGGTAAATAATATTTTTCTGATCTCAAAGAAAAAGTAGATCCTTTCCTTAAAAGAACCTCACTGTCAGAAAATAGGAGAGGCACAAAGAGAATCTGGCTGACTTTCATTTAGTTTATTTACCTAATTGTCTATGGGCAAATGTCCTTTTATGAAGGGTCTACATCACAGCTGTCCCTTTAATGAAAGCTTAAAGAAAACTGGGTCTGTGTCCATTTAGCTTTTTCCCATTGCACCCACCACAAGCCAGCATGCTCAATTAAAAAAAAATAAAATCAACATTGTGGTAGTATTATTTTCTATTATTTTTTATTGCAGATGTATCACATTGTAGCTACACAGTGGTTCAAATGAGCTTTGCCTATCAAATTTGCTACTAGTTACCACATTGCTTATACAAAAAAATGTTATGGGGTGGCTAGGTAGCACAGTGATTAGAGCACCAGCCATGGAATCAGGATGACCTGAGTTCAAATATGACCTAAGACACTTAACACTTACTAGCCTGTGACCTTGGGCAAGTCACTTAACTCCAATTGCCCTGCCCTTCCCCCTCCCCCCCCAAAAAAAAACCAACAACAAATAAATGTTATTCTCAGTTTCAAACAACTGTTTAGAATATGACCTATTTAGAAGGCTTTATTTTATGTTTAAAAAGACAATAATCAAGACTTAAATAAACATCTAAAGAAATGAACTGTGTATAATTTGGTAACTCTTTCATCAGTCAATAACTATTATTAGTCCTATTCCAATTCTGAATTAGAATGTTTCTTTGTAATGTATACTGATTCTCATCTAGGCTTCAGGAGTCTCCATAAAGTAAGGTTTAGGTTTTTGCCTAAACTTTATTTCTCCCCCTAGCATGAACGTTCTGTGCTGAACAGTGATTTGTTAAATTTGAGCTTGTTGAACTTAAAAAGTCCTTTCTTGATGACTATCTTCAGCTAAAGAATAATTTCTGGTGACTGGCCTCTTCCATGGCCTGATACTAAAGCAATTCCCCACCAATTTTAGCTCCCTTCTCTTTCAGATTTTTTTTTGTCTCTCCACAAAAAAAAAAAAAAGAAATAAAGCCACCAACCAGCCAATGAGAGAAATTACAGCTTTTCTCTAAAAGATATTTCCATTATTGGCAAGTGAACAAACCCATGGAACTTTATTGTGCACCAACAAAGGAGCACAAATAAGCTTTGGGAAATGGCTTTGAGAATGAACACTTATTTTCTATAGCTCCAAAATTTTTAGTATTAAAGATGCACCATCATTGTTTTCACTGACAGAATCTTGGATTTGCAGCATTCCATTACTTTGCTGAGCCAGACTTGTTTACACTATTAGAACGGGTATTTTGTGTGTGGTTTTTTCAAAAAGATTTTTTTTCTTTTTCAAAGGGTCTGAGTAAAGCTATTCAGGGCATTTATTAACAGCATGAACTCCTATACCTAAATTTTCCAATCAAGTTTTTCAGACTAAAATTTTAGTCTTGCTCTAAGCTTCCCATCTCCATTCTGACCAATGTCTTAGCTGGGTTTAGGGTGAACTTTTCATTACCCTTGATACAGAGCAGACTTAGAAGTCTATTTCTAACATTAAAGGTAGCTAGGTGGCACACTGGAAAGAACCTGCAGTCAGGAGGTCCTGAGTTCAAATTTGGCCTCAGATACTTACTGACTGTACAACCCTGGGCTTAATCTCTGCCTCAGTTTCCTCAGCTGTAAAACGGAGGCACCAATCTCCCAGAGTTGTTGTGAGGATGAAATGAGATAATATTTGTAAAGTATTTTGCACAGTGCCTAGCACATAAAGGCAGCTTAATAAATGCACTTCCTAGACTCCTTCCTTTTTTTCTTCCTTCTGTCCTCTATCACTAATTCACTAAGAGAAAATAGTTTAAAAAAACAAACAATGAAGCATGTTTGATCAAGGTTTGTGAAATTTATGTAAGTGGGTCATGAGAAACACACAAAGAATGATATCCAAATGATCCATTCTTTAAGGCTTTACAACAAAAGATAGGAAATATATTAAACTGTACAATTGATGTTCCCCACCTCTATGATAGTTAATTATCCATTTGTAGGAATAAAGGAGGGGAGGGGAGCAGGAGGAAACAGGAAAACGACTTCTTGCATCAATGAGGAAATAGCAAACTGAAGCCCTTCTTAATTTCACTCCTGAAAACACATGGCAGAGTCTATTTAGAAAACAAAATTATGCCTGGATAACTTTTAAAAGTGAACTTGATCACCCCAGCATCTGAAATGTCAGCTGTGTCTTCCAATTCTCTCTTTTGTCCTTATTGATTTAGAAACAAAATGCAAGATAAAATTAGCAAGGTTAAAGTCACTTCACCAAAAAAGGTATCATTAGTTTCTGAGGCTTAAAGGAGGAAAATGGTGGAATTAACAATACTGAGTAAATTAGAATACTGTTTCAGGTTCAATAAATAAGGTGATGTTTAAACAGCTCAATTATCTGTCTTTTCAACCAGGAAAGAAATGTTACAAGAATTATCCAACCCATTGCAATGCATTCTTATTCTTATAGTTCTTTCCAGATGGTTCTTAATTACCATATTTAGTTAAGGGACAAGATAACCATTTGAGCAGCATTCTGAGATCAATTTGTGTTTGCACATACCATAGGATTTCCAGCTGGAAGGGGCCTTAGAAATCACCTAAAGCAATCCCCTTATTCTACCGAGGTTCCAGATCAAGTGATTTGCCCAAGATCCCAAAAGTACTAACTGGCAGAATCAGTATTTGAAACCAGGTCTTCTGTATCTAAATTCTATGACTCCTTATTACTTCTAAGATCAAATATAGGGGCAGCTAGGTGGCACAGTGAATAGAGCACTGACCCTGAAGTCAAGAGGACCTAAGTTCAAATCCAGCCTCAGACACTTACAAAAACTAGCCATGTGACCTTGGGCAAGTCACTTAACCCCAACTGCCCTCCCCCTGAAAAAAGATCAAATATATTCTTCTGTAAGACATTTAAAGGTCTTTACAACCTGGGCCGCCTTTCCTACATTTTCAGTCTCCTTACATATTACTTCTTCTACAAAGCAATCCTTTGACTCAATTCTTACTTAGCCCCTATTCAATGAATGGGCATGGCCTCAGACAAATTGAGACCTTTAATTTAGAATGGCCAAGGGGACTCGCTGTCTCCTGGGCCATCACCAGTTGTCCTGACTTCTGCCTTAACCAGTTGATTTCGATGACTCTGAAGGAGAGAATGAGGCTGGTAACTTTGCTCATCTCTGCCTCATTTAAATCCAATTCGTTCAAAAGTCAAGACATCACCCTGGGGATGGCATTGGTCCTCTTTGAGAACAAGGAACAAACAACAACTGCAACCAGACTGGCCTATTTGCTGTTCTTCACATATGACACTCCATCTCTCATCTCTGTCCTTGGCACAGCATGTTTTTAAGAGGAGATAGCTCAATTCTAACTCAAAATCCCTTGTTTGCTTCAAAACTCAGCTCAAACACCAACTCCTACATGGAACCCTAGATGTTTCCCAAAACTACTATGTTTTCCACTTTGTATATATTCTGTATACATGTACATGTCTTCCCCATTAGAATACAAGCTCTTCCAGGGCAAGGACTATTCAGTCATGTCTCTATTTCCACAGAATTTAGCACAGAGTAAATGCTTAACAAATGCTTGCTGGTAAAATTCTTTTATTTGTTCTGTGAAGTTTGGAGGGTCACAAATGGCCTCAAGGCCATAGTTTCCTCACCCCTGATTAGGTTGATCATGCTCTTTCCACTAGCTATACTAGCTTCAAAAAATAGTCAGGGAAGCTTGGTGGAGCAGGGAATAAAGCACCAGCCCTGGAGTCAGGAGGACCCAAGTTCAAATCCAGCCTCAGGCACGTGACCTTGGGCAAGTCACAACACCAACTGCCTTGACTTCCCCCTCCAAAAAAAAAATAATAAGTAGATGAATGGTCATTGTCACCTGCTCTGATTCAGAGTTGAGCAAAGACTGCGGCTGTAACTCAGAACACTAATCGCTGCAGGATCACAGTATACCACCAAGAAGACCCAAATAAGAAAGGAGGGGCTGAAATTGAACTGGACACTTCTTCAAATGCTCTATCTAGAGACTGTATAGAGCATGAGAAAACAACAGTGTTTCCCAAGTGGAAAAGACTTCCCAAAGTGTGACTGACAAGGGAGACCCACGGCATAGAGAAATGTAACTGAGAGCTTTGTAAACCTTAAAGCTTTCTGTGCATGTGAGTTAGTATTGTCATGATGCCGCTGTGCCACTCTATCCTCTTCTCTCAGGCAGATGCTTCCCCCCATTAGTCCCTTCCACTGAGGAAATTCCCTTACATTTTCTACCTTTCTCACAGGTGCTCCTTCTACTTCCTCACCTTACATGAAACCTAGCTTTGCTATGAAGAGACCACAACTCCTTTAAAATGTCTTCCCTTTCCACCTCTAATCAAGTCAGGCAAGGAAAGAGAAGTCAGCCTCCTCTCTGCTTCCCACTATCATCCCCAGGGCACCCTCCTGCCACCCACTTAACAGCCTCTTCTCTTCTGAATTCAATTCAACAAATATTGATTGAATACCTCCTGTATGCAAATCGATAATAAGGTACCACAAGGGAAAGAAAGACACAAACAGGAGCAAAATCAAATCTGGACCCCAAGGTAGACAATTATAAGTACTTTAATAGAAGTCCAAAGTATCATGGGAGGAAAAAAGTCAAATCCCATTTGACAAATGGAAGAAATTGGGTCTTGAAGGATGTGTAAACTTCTGGAAAGTAGAAATGCAAAGGGGTAGGACAAAGGACCATTCTAGGTAGTCTATAGCAATAGGCCCCTAACTGTTCTCCCTGCCTCAAGCCTCTTCCCTCTTCAGTCACACCCTCCAGAGTCTCTGGAGTGATTTTCCAACCTCTATAACAGACTCGAACAACTTGGCAGTAGGTAGGGGCCAAAATTAAAATAGGCTTTCTTCAGGCCAAAGATAGGTTTTTAGTGGCTCACTTTCCAAGTAAAGGTATAATTGATGATTAAACTATTTTGCATATAAACTATATTTTTAAAAGGGTAATTTTAATTAGTATCAATTAATTACACTTACTACTTAAGATTTTTATCATGAAATTGTTCCTCAGACTAGAGACAGACTGAAGATGGTTGTCTGCCTCTGGTCACATGACAAGACAGGAGAGTGCACAGTGGCAACCCACATGCCAAGTTATATGGTGGACATAAGAGTGACTACTAGCAGACAGGATAACTGAGACATGGACAAAGCACTCGTTACATCTTTATTTTACACCCTTTGTCTTTTTCACAGGCTACCCAAAATTCTTTGGTGGACCGCAAGCAGCCTCTGGATTGTATGTTGTACCAACTTACTCTCCCACTTCAGTCCCCTTCTCACTATTCAAGAAGCTTCAACCTTAGTTCTATCGCTCATCACTTTTTGCTTACATGATTGTAATGGATTCCTGATTGGCTCTAGTTCTACCTCTAAACAGCTGCCAATGTACAGATCTAATCATGTTTCTACCCTACTCAATAAACTCCAATGGCTCCTAATGCCTCTAGAATAAAATATGAACTCCTCTATTAAACATTTAAAGCCCTTCACAATCCGGTCCCAACTTACCTTTCTAGCCTTGTTAAACATTACTCCCCTTCTTGCACCCTACAATCCAGCCAAACTGGCCTTCCTGCTGCTCTTCAAAGATAACAATACTTCATTTACCATCACACTGTGCTTCTCACTGACGATCCTCTACACCTAAGATGCAGTATCTCCTCTCCATTGTTCCCTTAGAATCCCTTTTACCTTAAAAATTAAGTTCAAATGCTACCCCCATGATGTCTTTCCTGATCTGCTTCAGCTCCTAGTGCCCACCTGCTCACATGTTACCTAGCATTTAGTTGTATATATTAATATATAAATATATAAGTTGTCTTGGTAATGTTATGTAATGGTAATGGTAATTTAAAGATCTTCCCTGCCCCTTAATAAGCCTAAGGGAATTTGAAGACTTTCCCTGCTTTGAAGAAATACTTTGCCTCCAATAGGCTATAGTGGGAGGAGTTTGCTGAAGGGTGGAGCAGAGCCCACAGGAGGCTGAAAGTCAGAGAAGCTAGACTGGAGGGAGGAGAAGACACATGCTAGGAAGGCAATTAGGTTTGTGAGTAAATGTTCTTTTGTGGGAAGGCTAAAGGATGCTGTGGCTCTCTGTGCTGTTATGGCTTATTAACTTCTTTGCTACTACCATGGTATCGGCTTACTGGTTTTGGGATTTGGTTTTCTGATGTCTAAATAAATGCTTTGCTTCTGTCTCCTATATGGAAAGTCTGTTATACTTTGCAATTGAACACTATGCAGGCATATTTATAGTGACTGTTGGCACTGTGAATATTGCTTTGGCACTACACTTTCCTGGTAGACTATAAGCTGTCTGAGTCCAAGGAATGTTTCTTTATGTCCCCAGTTAAATTATCAAGTTTCATTAACTTTCATCTCCACGGTACTTCAGCCACCCACAAACATGTCCCTTGCTTGGACCTCCCCATCATTCCCAACTATTCCACTTCAAAGTTTTCAAACTCTGAAATTCTCATGTTTAATCACAACCTCACTTTTTACCTCTTCCTTGTCTTAACTCCTTCCAAATCTGCTCCTTATTATCAGGGCCTGGATCCCTTACTGTTCTCACAGTTTTCACCATCATTCTATTTTATATTAATTCCCAGGTATGTTTATTATTCCCATTTTGCAAAATGAATTTAAGGCTCAGAGAGGATAGTGACTTGTCCAGATCAGACAAGTAGTGCGTGTCTCAGGCAAGATCCAAACCACGGTATGCCCGAGCCCACAGGGAGCATCTTATTCTTCTCTTTCTATAAAGTGGTACCGGAGAGCGAGCTCTTAAGATAAGGTTATTGTATAGCTCTATTCCACTCTAAAATACAATACAATAAAAAATAATTGTTGACTACTGTCATTATCAGAAAGAATGTAGAAGCAGCATGTTTACAGAGAGTCCCTCTCTATGTAACAGTTCTTTGGAAGACCTGCGTACTGTAAGCAATCATATAAGAGAATGTTCCAAGTCATTAAAATAAGATAAATGTAAATCAGAATAACCTCAAAGTTTCACTTCACACCCAACAAAATTGACAAAGTTGACAAACGACAAAAATCGTTCATGTTGGAAGGGATTGTAGTGAAATGGATACACTAACACGTTGTTGATGGAAATGTGGACTGGCGAAATCTCCCAGGAAAAAAAATTCAATTAATGAAAATTAAAGTGGCTAAATATCCTTAAACCCAGAAATTCTACTGCTCAGCACATATCCCAAGGAAGTCATTTATAACAACAACAAAAAAAGATTCCCTATTTGTTGTTGTTCAGTCATTTTGCAATCATATCTAACTCTCTGTGACCCTATTTGGGGTTTTCTCAGCAGAGATACTGAAACAGTTTGCCATTTCCTTCTCCAGCTCATCTTATAGAAGAGGAAACTGAGGAAAACAGGGTTAAGTGACTTGCCCAAAGTCACACAGCTAGTAAATGTTTGCGGTCAAATTTTAACTCAGAAAGATGAGACATCCTGACACCTGGCACTCTAAGCACTGTACCACATAGCTTCCCTGAAGATCCCATACACACCAAAATATTTATAGAAGCACTTTTCACGGTAGCAAATAGCTAGAAACAAAAGAGATGCCTTATTGATTGGGCAAGGGCTAAACCAATCATGATACATAAATGTAATGAAATATTACCGTGCTGAAAGAAATTATGTATGTGATGAATATAGAGAAGTATGGAAAGATCTATCTGTACTAATGCAAAGTGAAGTAGACAGAGCCATGAAAATATACATAGTAAAAAAAAGTGATTGAAAAGAACACACATACAAACATCAAAACTGTAAAGAACAAACCTGGTCCCAAAGAAGACATGAGAAGATACTTCCCCCAGCTCCTTTACAGAGGCTCACAGATACGGAACATGGCACATAAAGTCATATTTTTTGATGTGCTAATCATTTACTGAATTTTCTCTTCTTCTTTTATTCTTTTTTAAAAAAATTGTTATGAAGGATAGCTCTCTGGAAGAGGGGAGGATAAATCTTGATGTAAGAACAAAAGACAAATAAAATGAAGGTACTAGCTCTTTGGTATCACCTGAAATTATAATAACACCCAAACTCAATGATATGACTACTTATGTAACAATCAATTTTCTCCAGCTCTCAAAAATGACTCAAATACTTACATAGCTCTTCTAGCCAGCTGGCCAAGAGTTCTCCTTCCATATAACATTCAAAGAACTTGGCTGTCTCATTCTACACCAATGAATGTTTGTCTCCAAGGTTCATTTGTCAATCTAAGCCTCCACTATAAAAGTGGAATTAACCAGCAACACTGCAGCTGCTTTCTGTTGCAGTCATGAAGTTACTTCTATTACAGACTCAAGAGATTAGTAACCTTCCTTTATTCTCATTCTTTCCAACTAAAAGGAGACAGTCTAGTCTTATATGTAGGAGTGACAAAGAAAGTCAACCATACTGGACAAATCAAGGAAGGAAAAGGTCACATACTCCACTGAGTACTAAAACTCCATTAAGGGATTAATGGTTTGCTTATTTAAATGTATTTTAAACATATAGTTTCCAGATACCAGTCTTACAGAAAACTTACCACTTGTTGACTCTGCTTTCACAGAATTTTGTGAATTTTAATGACATTTTCAAAAATTTTACGGTTAAGAATAACTAAAAAATAACCTCATCCTCCCTGACAAATCAGCCCCTGTCCTCCCCAATTCTGCATTATGATCAATGCTATCTGAATTATCCAAAGCTTTGGTTGTTGTTGTTTGTCCTTTGTTCTTGAAGAAGACCATAACCTCAGGAAGGTGTGCCACGACTTACAAGTGATTTAGATTTAAGTGAGGGAGGTCTGTGCAAAGTTACCTGCCTCACTTTCTCTTCCAAAACCATCTGGGGTCCAGTGGTAAGATAGATAGATAGATAGATAGATAGATAGATAGATAGATAGATAGATAGATAGATAGATAGATAAGGACAACTGGAGATGGCCCTCCTGAAGTTAGGAACACAGGAGTTCACACCCAGCCTCAGGCACTTATTTATAGGTGAAACCCTGGGCAAATCACTTAACCACTGTTTGCTTCAGTTTCCTCAACTATAAAAAGGAGCTAACAAAAGCATCTACCTCCTTGTTGATGAGGATCAAATGACATAATATTTACAAAGCACTTAGCACAAGGCATAACACATAGTAGGAGCTTAATAAATGTGTAGGAGCTTTAAAAATGTGTTTACTTCCTTCCTTCTTTACTCCCTCCCTCACCATTAACTACCAAGTTCTGCCTGATGTCTCTAAACAGTAAACTTTTCTAAAAGTATTATTCATATTGTCTTGGTACAGATCTGAAATATTAATTTGAGAACTTTAAATGTGGAAACTCCCACCCATCTACACATATCTGCAGTTTAGCAAGCTTATCTATAATTTAGTCTTAGAGAGTTACTGGGGGCAAATGAGTATCAAAGGTAGGACCTGAGGGGCGGCTAGGTGGCGCAGTGAATAGAGCGCCGGCCCTGGAGTCAGAAGGACCTGAGTTCGGAGCCGGCCTCTGACACTTAATCCACACAAACAAAAACCTAGCCGTGTAACCTTGGGCAAGTTACTTAACCCCAATTGCCCTAAAGGGGCGGCTAGGTGGCGCAGTGAGTAAGAGCGTTGGCCTCGGAGTTGGGATGACCCGAGATCAGATCCGGCCTCAGAAAATTAGCACCCACGCATAAATAATAATGACTAGCCGTGTAACCTTGAGAAAGTTACTTAACCCCAATTGCTTTAAAAAATAATAATAATAAAATTAAAAAAAAAAAAAAAGGTAGGACCTGAACACAGGCCTTCCTGACTTCAAGGTTAGTACTCCATCCACTATACTTTTCTCATGTATATATTAGTAACATAACACTCATAGGAAGTATAATACAGGATTGATGAATGAATTCTTTCCCAGGAGGCTGTTTCCTTTGGGCAATTTACACTGACTATTAACAATACCTGAAATTAGCTCAGGGAAAGCCTGTAAGGAAAAAGTATGACATTTTGTATACACATTCTCCTACCCCTCCTTTCCTCACAGGTCATGACTATATATTCATCTCTAACACTTCTCATGGGAAGAAAGAAAACAGAACTTACTCTAGGAAGTATCCCAAGAGATTTATCTCTCTTGAGATAAAGTCTGCTTTCATACCAGATCCCCCAAGAAAAGGAACACATTTTTATCAAGACTATGGTATTGCTTTCTATATCTTCTTTGATCATTAGAGATACAGTTCTCTATGGCTACAAAGAGACATTCCAATTAAAATGGATTTGGGTTTGGGTCCTCATACCACAGGCGACTCAAAGGAGTTGTTTTTCCAATTACATTCAAAGGAGTTATGCGCTCAGCTTGCTTAACGATAAAGAATGTTCCCCAGAAACACAATCCAGGATTTGGATGGATGAGCCTTACCAGATGACAAGGTGCTATGAGATGAATGAGTCTAAAGTGGCATCCAAAGAATCATTACATTTCCCATAGGTGTCTGGCTACTTTCCCATGCTGTTAGATTAATTTCCATTCAACAGACTCCCATTTGAAGAAGATGAGACATGAGACTCTCGAATAAGAACATTTACCAATGTTAAATGGTTCATAATAATATAGTGAACATTGAATTTTAAGAGGCTGATCAAAACACAGAATTATTCTAAGCTGCTGTAGGTATTTTTTGAAAGAAGAATCAATTTTTCATAGCGTTTTGGTCTTACAAATTTTCATAAGGCGGCAGCAAAATCCAGTACGAGGGGAGGAAAATATTAAACTAGAAATCAAAATACCTAGGTTCTGGTCTCAGCCTTGCCACTTACTAAATGTATGACTTTGAGGATTCTCAGTTTCCCTAGTTGCAAAGTGAAATCATTGGATTAGGTAAATTCCCCAGAGTCCCCTTCCAGCTCTAAAATGCTATGGTTCTGTTCCAGAGTTGAAATTTGCTACAGGACCTTAAGTTCAAGTTAGTCCTCAGGGATGCTCCTACTCAGAAGCCATTTCCTCCTTTACAGAAAAATAAGTGTCCATGATTGGAATATGCATTTGTACTGTCACACACACACACACACACACAGAGAGACACAGACACACACAGACACACACACACACAACTCAACCAGTTTTTTAAAAAAGCATAGGGAATTTCACAAATCAATACTAACAATTGTTTAATTTGTCCTGACACTTTAGTCATTTATTTCTTCAGTGGTCTACCAGGGTATTCTTCCAATTGAAACTTGAAGGGGGGCGGGCGGGAATAAACTGTAAGCTACAGAAATTTCAATTTCACTTAGCAGCAATGAGAATGAGCTTGGGCAAGGGTTTAAACTCCAAAACAAACACCCGTTTACATATTCTTTTATCAGTTTTACTTTTTATGTCACTAGGAAATCATCATGGTAAAGAGGACAAAGAAATTTAAAGTGCAACACTTATAAGAGCCATCTGATATAAGGAAAATACAAATCATGTAAAGGACTTTTATTACTCTTTATTTTTTTTTTCTTTTTTTGGAGGGGGGAAGGCAGGGCAATTGTGGTTAAGTGACTTGCCCAAGGTCACACTGCTAGTAAGTGTTAAGTGTCTGAGGCCACATTTGAACTCAGGTCCTCCTGATTCCAGGGCCGGTGCTCTATCCACTGTGCCACCTAATTGCCTGCTTTATTACACTTTATTATGGTTTATCCAAAGACACTTTCTTCCTTTCTAGATGCATGTAATCGAATCTTGCTTTGAATAATTGTAACAAATGGTGAAATCAGAAAATCAAAATAATTGACAAAAAAACTTGGGTTAAAATAATGAGCTCTTGTGATTCTTTTAATAGGTTGGTCTTAAATATAACAATTCTTTTGGGGTAAGAAGTAGAGTGAGGAAGGAGAGGGTCTAAACCTATGATTTCATCAATCTAGGGCAATCCCAGTGAGGAAGCTCCCTCCATTAATACAGATCTTCGGTTACTTAAGTGTGTTAAAAAGTTGTCTGGAGCACTTACAGGGCAAATGACTTGTCCAATGACCAGAAAACCAAAATGTATCAGAATGAGAACTTGAACCCAAGTCAACCTGGCTCCAAGAGTCACCCTTTATCCACTATATCATGCTGCCACCCATCAATAAATAATTTCAAAGATTTAGAACTGGAAGGAATCTCAGAGGATATCTAGTTCAAGCTCATTTTACAAGTGAGGAAACTGAGGCCAAAAGAGTTCATATAATGTACAAAGTGGCAGAGCCAAAGCATGAACCTAGGTCCTTCGTCTTCACACTCCCCACTCTTTTCCCCACTGAATATCTCTAAGGGGAAAAATGCAGAAACTCTTACATCTAAGGTAAACTCATCACTCAAACATGCAATTTTTTTTCAGATAAAATTCTTAAATAAATTTTTAATTTCTATCTTTCAAAAAAATCATCTTTACTAGAATGCACATAGTCTCATCCCTGAAAAATGAGACACAAATATGTATGTAATAGATAAATATATCTACTACATATATTTCAATGGGATTATTAAAGTTTCTAACTCAACAAAGATGAGTTGAAACAAAGTTTCTAAGTCAACTAATAAAAGGCCAATACTTTAAAAAAAATAAGGTATCTTTAAAAATATTTTGATCCTTAATCTGAAAAGTAGAAATTTCCAATACATTAATATGTACAGTGGAGAAAGACTAGTCTGGGAGGCAGACATCTCCTATGTAGCTCTTGACTTTTAGCTGTGTACACACCTAACCTGCTCTTTTCACAAAAAGACAAAAAGCTTTTTCCATCTTGTCTCTAATGAATAAATAGGTGGATAAAGTTACATTGCTCCTTTCAAAATTCAGATCCTTCAAGCCAGTGATATTCTAATTTATCAGTCTGTTTATATATTATTTGTAAGTACCAAAAATCTATTCTAAGCGTTTATGCTATAATATAAATAAATATATCTATTGCACATGATATACAATTCATAGATTAGTTTAGATTTTCCTTCATACCTTGCATGCAATTTATTATACTAAAGTGGTTTATAAAATTACAAATATACACACACAAAAAATGCATTTCAAAATGTTGTACCAGCATCCAATATGCCAGGGTAAATTTATGACCTGTACTCTACTTAAATGGTAAAGTCTTAAAATCTGTAAAAAACATTTTAATTTTGAGCACTGACTCAAATCATAGAATTGAAAGCATTTGGAATCTTGGTTTACACTTCACCCAACCCTGATTAAATCATGTCACTCAGCCAGAAAAATCTTAACTCCAGAAAAGTTGCACTTTGGGCAAATTACTTAAGAATATTTTATGAATTTATATTTCTGAAGTCATCTATGTCCCAAATATGATCTATTTTAGTGATATCACTATAAAAAAAACTAAGTCATACAAGATCTAATCACACATTAAAAAACTATTAGTATTTTCATGAAGTGTGACAGGAAATTTGAATACAGATATCTATGCAGTTATCACACTGTATCATATTGTTATTCCTTTCTAGAAAACACTGCTTAAATTTTCTGTATTTAAATGTCATTAGAGAATTGTTTTTTTTATTTTAATTATATTTTAAATTAATTGATTATTCTTGTAAATTTAGTTAATTAAAATTTAATTTAAAATTCCTTGTTAAATTTTATTGTATGTTGGGGGTTTTTTGAAAAAAAAAATTCTATTATTTCTCAGAAAAACAATGACCTGGCATTTGTGGCAGAAATGTTCCTATATTACAATATATATTACATATATTATATTTAACACAATGCAGGCAAAAAACTCAAATCTACTTAGTTCAAAAATTTTTTTTCAGGGCCGGCTAGGTGGCGCAGTGAGTAAGAGTGCCGGCCTCGGAGTTGGGATGATCCGAGATCGAATCCGGCCTCAGAAAAAGAGCACCACACACAAATAATGACTAGCCGTGTAACCTTGAGCAAGTTACTTAACCCCAATTGCTTTAAAAAAAAATTTTTTTTTTCCTCAGTTGGGCTAATGCTGACAGTGTTGATGAATATCACCTTTCAGGATTTTTCCCTCTGAATCCCTAATAGACTTTAGTAGGAAATGGTGCTGTTAAAGGCATGACTATAGCTTTTATTTTGGTTCTTAATCCAAACTACCCAGAATGCTAAAATCAGATGTTTCCTTAGGGAAAAAAATACCCAACAAATTATAGACTTAGGGCTTATCTAACTTAAGCAGTAAAAAAAATTTTTCCTTCACTTTCCAAAATATTTAGAGTGAATGGTCTCATTTTTCTAATTTCCTGTTTCTGTAAAAAATTACAGAACAAGGTGTTAGATGTTTATGAAAATCCCTCTCTAGGATTTAATGAAAATATATCTATTTCTCGTGTTTATTTAAAGTAGAAAGGAAAAGATAACATTTACACTGCACCTCACCATTCTTCCTGTTTATTCTAAGATATTCAGCATGTGTAATTATGGATAGTTTGGTTCACATCATAATATTCTCTCTCACATTTGCTGTCCCAAAGACAAGAACAATTCCCAGAAATGGGTTAGCAATAGGACCCTGGAAAAAGATTCCTCAAATTGTTTCTGTTAGTGTCACCAAGGGATATGAAAAAGTTATTAAAATGCTGACAGAATGGAAGAGACATGATGTTGAAATTTAAGTTACATAAGTGTAAAGTACTGGTAGAAAACTGACATCTTAGATGAGTGGGAAAAGTAATATAAATATAATATATAGATTATATAAATATATATAACATAAAGATTAATAAATATATCAATGGATCTGTGACCCACCCATATGGTTATTCCTTCCAACATTTCAGATCTTGACCCATTCGTGTTGTCTCATTTTATCTGATTCCTGTCTATGACCTCCTCTAAATATTCCACAGGGGGTCCACCCAAAGTGTTGGATGCCTTCCCTTAGGTCTCTTGGCAATGGAGTCAAAAGGCTGTCCATCAGTTATACCTCATTCTTGTCACATAACCAGCTGTAAGAGGAATGGAATTTGAAGATCCCCTTGTATTTGCAATGGAACAGGTACTCAGCACTTAGTTTCAAGTAAAATATTAAGAGCCTGTTACATTTTGTGATTCAGAACTGCATCAGCATATTTATAGTCACTGTAGGCACTGTAAATATTGCATTGGTATTACACCAGCCCATTTTAATTCATGAATGTTAAAGTTTCTTCAAACAACAAAATATTTGTAGTAGCACTTTTTGTGGCAGCAAAGGACTAGAAACAGGGCAGCTAGGTGGCACAGTGAATAGAGCACTGGACCTAGAGTCAGGGGGACCTGAGTTCAAATTTGACCTCAGACACGACACTTACTAGCTGTGTGACCTTGGGCAAGTCACTTAACCCTAATTGCCTTGCCTTCCCCACCTCCCCCCCCCAAAAAAAAGGATTAGAAACAAAGTGAGTGACTCTTAACTAGTAGAAGGCTAAATTTTTATAAAAGAATGTCATGGGATATTATAGTGCTGTGAGAAATGACAACTATAAAGAATTCAGAGAAACAGTGGAAGACTTTTATGAACTGATGCAAAAAGAAATAGGATTAACCAGGGGATAATAGACAGCTACTACAAGAGCATAAATCACCAAAAGATAGTAAAACTCTTAAGGATGGGAAAAAACAGTCATGGTCCTAGAGAAAAGATGATGAAACATACTTCTCTTCTGTCGATGGACTGATTTCTTTTGTGTGGGGGGGTATTAAATTCTTCCTAGAGGGAAATCTTATTCAAAAATAACTGTTAGAAAAACAAAAGGCATGAATAGAATATTTTTGTTTTTTAAGCCTTCAAGGAAAAAAAGACCATTTTTGTTGTTATTGTTGTTCAGTCCTGACTGATTCTTCATGATCCCATGGACCATAACATGCCAGGCCCTTCTGTCCTCCACAATCTCCCCAAGTCTGTCCAAATTCGTTGTTTCCTGACACTATCTATCCATCTCATCCTCCGCTGTTCCTTTTTCCTTTTGTCTTCAATCTTTCCCAAAATCAGGGTCTTTTCCAATGAGTCCTATCTTTTCAATATGCGGTCAAAATAATTAAGCTTCAGTATTTGACCTTCCAATCAATAATTTGAATCAATATAAATTAAATATGAAAAAGACCACAGGGGCCTGGAAATTCTATTAATGAATAACACTGAATTATTCTATGTTCTGAGGAAATTTAAAACATACCACTACCACCACCACAACAACAAAACAAAGCAAAAAAACCTACAGATCCCAAAAACTAAAGGAGATTATGCAAATAAAATGAATAAAGAAAACATTTACATGTTTCTATGTTATATAATCAAATTAAAATTCAATTCTGGCTTCTCAGCCAACAGAACACTAAGAAGACCTAAGATATCTAAGAAGACCTAAGATGAATAATAAGGTTGGAAGTGAGTATGGAAGAAATCTGTTATGGGGAGTAGGGGGAAGGTTGGAGTGTTGGGCAATGTTTAGAACAAAGGAAAGCTGGAAAGAAGTAAGCTGTAGCAATTTCAGAGTAAACAAGGAGCAATCTATTTGTTCCCCTTTTAAGTATCTCTTGCTGGTAGGCAATTCTCTAGGATTTATTTAGCCCGTATACCATTAGAGATTATACTACAGGGAAGATATGGGAGAGCTCCTTGGAGGTGGGGTAGATTAAGTAATAGGAGGGCAAGGTAGTGGATAAAGTAAGGTAGAGGAGTCAGGAGGTGGAGTCAAGATAACAGAGGAGAAACAGGACTTCCACGGGGCTCCGGCTTCCACCTCCTCCAATTCATGTAAAAGGTGAATCTGAACAAACTTTGGAGCTACAGAACCCACAAAATGACACAGAGAAGCTAACCTTCTGCTGAGGACAGGCCAGCAGGAAGTGGCCAGCACAGCGCTATGGGAGCCCAGCCCAGCCCCACGCCAGCTGAAGGTTTTAACCTCAGGGTAGCCACAGCCAGCTGCCAGCTGGAGGGACTTTAGATCACCATGCATCTATGGCACTTTCCAGAATTATCAACACATAGATGCTAAGGACAAAGTGGGATGTCAGTGCAGTGTGGACTTTGGGATCCAGTAGTTTGGGAGTGTAGTTAGCCTTTATCCCCTGGAGGGAGAAGCTGCTGAGGCCTCCTGGCCACACAGCCACTGTCGTGTGGCAGCTTCAGCTCTGGCCTACAGATTGTAGGGGGACCAAGTGACCAGTCTGAGGAGTAATCACTCTTGCTTTAACCTTCTTGGATCTGGATTGTAGTCTACAACGGAGGTCCTGAGGTGTGTGACCAGCTTGCAAGAGTGTGTGGAGGCTTCAGAGAGGGCACCCAACTAATACCTTCAGCAGCTGAGAAAATCCCAGCATTTGAAACTAAGCTCCCCTGTCTGGCAGCAGAGTCCTACTGTGGCAAAAAGCACAAAAGTCAAGTAATTGAGTGGCAACATGAACAGGCAAAGGAAGCAAAACAAAACTAAAGCTTCCAAGAAAAATATGAACTGTTACAGGCCATGGAGGAGCTCAAGAAGGATTTTGAAAACCAGTTAAGAGAAGTGGAGGAAAAATTGGGAAGAGAAATGAGAAGGATACAGGAAAAGTATGAAATGAGGGTCAACAGCCTGACTGAGGAAAACAACACCTTAAAAAATAGACTAACTCAAATGGCAAAGGAGGCCCAAAAGGGCAATGAGGAGAAGAATGCCTTAAAAAGTCGAATTTGCCAGATGGAAAAAGAATCTCAAAAGCTCACTGAAGAGAATCATTCCTTCAGAATTAGATTGAAGCAAATGAAGCTAGTGACTTTATGAGAAATCAAGATACGATTAAACAGATCCAAACAAATGAAAAAATAGAAGGCAATGTGAAATATCTCATTCGGAAAACCACTGACCTGGAAAATAGATCCAGGAGAGATCATTTAAAAATTATTGGACTACCTGAAAGCCACGATAAAAAAAAAAAAGCTTAAGGGGCGGCTAGGTGGCGCAGTGAATAGAGCGCCAGCCCTGGAGTCAGAAGGACCTGAGTTCGGAGCCGGCCTCAGACACTTAATCCATACAAACAAAAACCTAGCCATGTGACCTTGGGCAAGTTACTTAACCCCAATTGCCCTAAAGGGGCGGCTAGGTGGCACAGTGAGTAAGAGCGTAGGCCTCAGAGTTGGGATGACCCGAGATCAAATCCGGCCTCAGAAAATGAGCACCCACGCATAAATAATGACTAGCCGTGTAACCTTGAGCAAGTTACTTAACCCCAATTGCTTTAAAAAAAAAAAAAGCCTAGAAATCATCCTCCAAGAAATTCTCAAGGAAAATTGCCTTGATGTTTTAGAACCAGAGGGCAAAATAGAGGTTGAAAGAATCCACCGATCACCTCCTAAAAAAGATCACAAAAAGAAAACCCCTAGGAATATTATAGCCAGGTTCTAGAGTTCCCAGATCAAGAAGAAAATATTACAAGCAGCCAGGAAGAAATAATTTTAAGATTGTAGAAACACAATCAGGATAACACAGGATCTGGCAGCTTCTACACTGAGGGATCAAAGGGCTTGGAATATGATATTCTGGAGGTCAAAGGAGCTGGGATTAAAACCAAGAATCACCTACCCAGCAAAACTGAGTATCATGTTTCAGGGGAAAATATAGTCATTCAATGAAATAGAGGACTTTTAAGCATTCCTGATAAAAAAAACAGAGTTGAATAGAAAATCTGACATTCAGTTACAAGAAGCAAGAGGAACATGAGAAGGAAAACATGGAAAATAAATCATAAGTAACTTATCAAAGTCGACTATTTACATTCCTACATGGAAAAACAATTATTGTAACTTATGAAACTTTTCTCAGTATGAGAATAGCTGAAGGGTACAGAAATATGTACATATGTATACTTACATATATACATATATATATATGTCTATAGAGGAGGGTGTATGGGAATATGAATACATGTGTGAATGTGTGTATATATGTGTACAGGTATACATAGACAGAGGGCACAGGACCGATTGAATAGGAAGGGATGATACTTAAAAGGTGAAATTGAGAGGTGAGGGAGGAATATAATGAGAGGAGATGGAGAGAGACAGAATAGGATAAATTATCTCATATAAAAGAGAAAATGGTTACAATGGAGGGGAAGAACAGGAAGGCAAAAGGGAATGAGTCAACCTTATTCTCATTGAATTTGGCTTAGGGAGGAAATGACATACACACTCAATAGGGTATCTCACCCTACAGGAGAGTAGGAGGGAAGGGAATGAGATGGGGGATGATAGAAGGGAGGGCAGGATCAGGGAGAAGGAAGTTGGAAGCACCCACTTTTGAAAAGGGACAGGATCAAAGTAGAGAATAGATCAAGTGGGATGTGGGATAGGAGGGAGGGAGATATCGTCAGTCTTTTGAAATATATCCACTATGGAAATGTTTTGCATACCTACACATGTACAACCTATACTGAATTGCTTATCTTCCCAGTAAGGGTGGGTGACAAGGGAGGAAAGCAATGAATATGTAATTCAAAGCTTTAAAATCAAATCTTTAAATATATATTATTTTATATGTAACTGGGAAATGAGATATACAGGCACTGGGGCATAGAGATCCACCATGCCCTACTGTAAAGTCAAAGGGGGTATGGGAGAAGATATGGGAGAAAGCAGAATGGAGGAGGGGATATCCAATGGGATCACTATTTTGGGATGGTGGGTAAGGGGAAAATCAGGGAGAAAAAATTGTAACTCAAAATCTTGCAGAAATGAATGATGTAAACTAGAAGTTAATAAAGCATTTAATAAAAAAAAAAGATATATGCATCCCTTCTTGAATCTTGTTGAGTCATTTCAGTTCTGTCCAACTCTTCGTGACCCTTTCTTAGGTTTTTTTGGCAAAGATACTAGAGTGGTTTACCATTTCCTTCTCCAGATCATTTGACAGATGAGGAAACTGAGGCAAATAAAGTTAAGTGACTTGCCCAGGGCCAAGCAGCTAGTAAGTATCTGAGGCCAGATTTTAACTCAAATCCTCCTGAATCCAGACCTGGAGTTCTATCCACTCTGCCACCTAAATCACCCCCTCTAAAAGCTATGATCCAGAGTTTGGCTAAGACTGAGGTCAAGCTCCCTGACTCCACTCTCATTCTGTATTTTCTCACCTAAACATTTGCCTTCTCTATTTCCCCACTAGGGCACTTAGGTGACTCAGTGGATAGACTACCAGAGCTGGAGTCAGGAAGATATGAGTTCAAATCCAGCTTTGGACATCAGCGGATTCCCCATTACCTCTCTTATTCTCTACAACCTTTCAAAGTATCACTGAAAATGGGTTAATCACATTCACCCATTCTTTCTGTAACAGAGGACTGAGTTTATCAGGGCTAAATGACTTGAATTCATCAAGTACAGCTAAGTGTTTCTCTTACTATCTCCTTACTTATCTTTCATATTAGTTCCTATTGGCCCTTTTTTTTGTCCTTTCCAGTACAAGAGTCATATTCTGGCAAAGAAAGCAGGTGCAAAGTAAGAAAGAAGGAAGACTGTTGTTAATTATCATCCCATCTACCCAAAGCAAAATCTCTTCTTTAATCCTTTTTTTTTCCCTCAATGTCTTAAAGAAAAAAAAGATATATTGTCTTCACTTTTCTCATCAGCCTTAGTTCATTATAAGTTAACACTTCCAATATTATTCTTACAGTACTCTGACATAATAAGTGTAATAAGGTGAGATAAATGGAATAACTGCCTAGAGCCCTTTGGAAGAAGGGCTACATAAGGAAGAAGCACTCCACAAACCATCACCTTTTCCTAAGACAGCCAAAGTGTCCTGCATCTACAATACTTCCCTTGTTTTCAAAAGGCATGTATGTGGGGGCAGAAAAGCACAAGAGAATTTCATTTTTTAATATTCTATTTGACAACTTTTCGTCCTTTTTTTTCTGTCCTTTTGAAATGTGACTGGATGACTACATAGTATTAATGATGTCAACAGCATCTTTATCTGTTAGATGTGCTCCATGTTCTAAGCCTAGGGAAGGGAAGGGAAGGGAAGGGAAGGGAAGGGACACAGCTTTCTTCTTACATTTATAAGGATCATAATGTTAAGCTAAAGCACATTTGAGAATTAAGGTACATTATAAAATGGGATAGTTCTGACAATGATGAAATCCCAATTTACACAGGGAGGCTATGCTACATGAAGCTGAGATAGCTATAAAAAAATATGCAAGAAGTGGTGGGAAGAGGAAGTTTTTTTAGATGTTAAATAAAAATAATAATAATTTGTTTTAATTTAAATATGTACGTATTTCAAGGGCAGCTAGGTGACACAGGGAATAGAATTCCAGACCTGGAGCCAGAAAGACCCATCTTCCTTAGGGGCGGCTAGGTGGCGCAGTGAGTAAGAGCGCCGGCCTCAGAGTTGAGATGACCCGAGAACGAATCTGGCCTCAGAAAATGAGCACCCACACACAAATAATGACTGGCTGTGTAACCTTGAGCAAGTTACTTAACCCCAGTTGCTTTAAAAAAAAAAAAAAGACCCATCTTCCTGAGTCCAAATCTGACCCTAGACATTTAATAGTTGTGTGACCTTGAGCAAGTCACTTAGCCCTATTTGCCTCAGTTTCCTCATCTGTAAAATGAGCTGGAGAAGAAAATGACAAACCATCCCAGTATCTTAGCCAAGAAAATTCCAAACGGGATTATGAAGAATTGAACATGACTTAAAAATGCCTCAACAACAACAAATATTTTATCTAAGTTGATAGGTCAACTTTCTCTCCTTAATCTTGAAAATACGGAATTTAACAATAAGGTTCTCAGGTTTTCAAAAGAGGAGGACCAAAAACTCATTCAATATTTTTATATAGTTAAAAATAATAATCCATATTTCCTATGGAACTCATCATTGAAATAGTTATCTCTTGAACTACAAACATGCAAGAAGAAACCAAGTATAATGTGAAAAGCGAGAATATAATTAAACAAAGAACTGCAACTTACTCGTTGTTTCTATTTTTGACACAAGGATGGTAAAGAACCTTGACAGCATTCCAGATGCCTATGGAGTTGGAATCCAACCTCTCCGTGCCTTCAAATAATGAGAATGCTTGGAAGCTCTCTGAGTTTTGCAGAGATTCAATCAGTAAACTGTCTGAGTTTAAAAGCCACACCTGCAGATCATAAGAGAAGGGGAAAAAACCACCAAAATTGAAATCAAGACCTAGAAATGATTCTCCTCATGATCTTCTTAAACCTGAAATCAACCAAGCAATCAATCAATCAACAAACACTGATTAAGTGCCTACAGTGAGGAAGGTACTGTGTCTCAGAATAGGGAGGCCCAAGGAGAGGGTGATAGAAAAGATGGAGAACAACCAGTGGGGGTCAGAACATACCCAGCATTTACTGATTTAAGTTCCCAGTCTTCTAAGGACACAGTTCATGGGGATGAATGATGAAAGGCAATGGGCAGAAAAATTCCACATCCTATCTCCATGCCATTGTACTGGTTTTCCCAACACGCCCAGAATACTCTCCCTTTTCACCCTTACTTCGCAAACAATAATCCCTGGCTTCTTCCAAGACTCAACTCAAGTCCTACATTCTGCAAAATGCTTGAACCAATTCATCCTGCTGTTAGTGCCTTTTTCTATAAGGCTACTATCCACCTACTCTCTGTACATTTCATATATAACTATTTATGTACATTTTTTATCCCTCATTAGAATGTAAGCTCCTCGAGGGTAGAGGCTGGTTTTGAATTTTCTTTGTTTCCCCAGTATTTACCATAGTGCCTTGCATATAATAAGCAGATACAGAATAAAACATATGTGTTTGTATGTATGTGCACATATTTATATATGTGTATGTATATGTGTATATATATATATATGCATATTATATGTGTATATAGAGAAAAAGAGAGAAAACTGGCCTATGATGAAATTTGTTTTTCTTGACTACAAATATTTGCTACAAGGATCTTGTTTGTCTTTTTTTCTTTTTTCAATAAGGCAGGGGACAGAAGGGAGAGAAAATAGATGTTTTAAAAAATAAAATTTAATTTAAAAAAATGCTTGTTGATTGATTGACAAGTAAGTCTAAGTCTAGCAAAAACAAATCAAAACTCTGATTTCAGGGTCTGTAAGACTTCCTTGAAGATTGCTCTAAGTCAAATTTTCAGCATTTCATACAAAAGCTTTTTGGAAATATGGAAGCTGTGTCCTAGTAGAAGTTCAAAAGTTATGTGGGGACACTCCACCTAGGGCTGCTGAATGGCACCTCAGACTCCTCTTTGCAGGATGACTGGACTATTGGCAGGCCTCTGCAAAACTTAATCCATATAATTCAGGAATACCTACAGAGCAAAATACTGTTTCAATTACTAAGCCTTTCCAACTCAATATAAGTGAAGGAAGGGCACTATCTTGGAAGGAAGGAAGGAAACGGGCATTTATTAAGCATTCACGATATGCTAAGCTCTTTACAAATATCTCATTTGATCCCCACAATCCCCCTGGGAGGCAAGTGCTATTAACATCCTTTGAAAAAATTGAGGCAGACAGATTATATGACTTGCCCAGGGTCACATAGCCAGCAAGTTTCTTGAGGCCAAATTTGAATCCAGGACCAGTACTCTACCCACGGCACCACATAATTGCTAGATATATCTCTATGGATCCATCAACAAGACAAGTCAAATAGAAATATTCAATAAAATCTCATAATCTGTAATATAAACATGTCTCCCATGGAGAATTTATTACAAAAAACGATAGCTCAACTAAATTTAACAGATATCTATTGTGTACCTATTTAAACACAAAACAAAAGTATTAAATCTTGGGTGAGGTAGGAGAGAGACAAGCAAGACAAGGTCTCTGCCCACATGGAGCTTACAATTTTTTTCCTTTGGGAGGGGAGAAGGAAGGGCAATTGGGGTTAAGTGACTTGCCCAAGGTCACACGACTAGTAAGTGTTAAGTGTCTGAGGCCAAATTTGAACTCAGATCCTCCTGACTTCTCTATTCACTGCACCACCTAGCCACCCTAGGAGCTTACAAATTAAAAGAAACCAAGTCAAATAACTAGAAATGATAACTTATTTTAGTTATATTTTTATATCATCTTCATTTTCCAATATTTCCCTCCCTTCCACCACACAAAGAGCTATGCATTAAAATAAAATTTTAACAGTGAAGTGAAAAAAATCAGTTCAGCAAAACTTACTCATTCATCAACCAAATCTGATATTATATGCAGTGTTCCACACCCATAGCCCCCACCTTGACAAAGAAGGGAGGGAAGACCCACCCTTATAGAAAAGAGAATTTCTTACCAAGATGTAGGTTTTTCCATCATGTCCTTGAACAGTGAATCTAAATGTGCTTCTAGTAGAAGACAGTTCCACCAGACACTGAGCAATTACACTCTGTACAAACTGAGACCTGTTTGAACAGAAATCAATTTTCACAGTGTTTCTCATAATAACTGTAACTGGCAAGATGAGCCAAAAATACCCACAGGGTGCCTGAAAGTCAGAGACATCTGGATGCCATACTTTTCTGCATACTGCTGGTTTTCCCGCAATCTGGAGCAGATGTGGATTTTATACATTTTAATGTGGTAACACGTTTGCTTTCTTCTCCCAGTTTTTACAATGACCCATTCCTTAGCCCAGGAACCTAACCACTTTCCACTAATTGAAAATTTTAAAAAATGTCCCAGTACACCAAGCCAACAGAACAGCTCCACTAGTGGGCAATTTTGAACTGTGAAGTTTCAGAGGAAAATGAGAAAAGAATTCTATGTTGCCATCTATTTATCTGAAAGGTAGCATGATATAAGGGAGGGGGATATTGTACCTGAAATCAGGAAGACAGATCTTAGTTCACATCTGGCCTCTGACACTTAGGTACTGAGTGAATATAAATAAGCAAGTCACCTAAACTTGCTTTAGCTTCAATTTTCCCATCTGTACAATGGAAAAGTATCTGTTGGACCTACCTCACAGGTTTGTTATGAATTGTGACTGAAACATTAAAGTATTGTGCAAATGTCTATGATAGTCATAGTTGATGTTGCTATTATTATTTTTGTCATGGTGTAGGCTTTCTTTTAGCTTACACAGAATCTGAATTCTGAGGCGAAGATATTCATAGCCTAATATACTTAAGGCAGAATAGGGTCAGATTACTACAGATTCAGAAACCAACAAGACCAAGATGTAGAAATGTTACAGTAAATTTCACTATAAAAACAAAAAGACTTGAAAGATAGAACCTTCTAAGGTGCAGGGAAAGTATTATCTTGCCATAATGGATCTTCCGATGATGTATAAATAGAAGGAATCACTGGGAAAGTTAATACATAATATCTCTTGAATTTTAAATGAGTCAGATTAAATAACTAATGGTTAATTACTAAGAACACCAGGGCAAACAGGCTCCAAGTTCCTGGAGAGCAGAAACCATATCATATGTTTCTTTTGTGACATGCAGAACGGCATCAAGGTATAGTGGGATTAGGGTAAAGAGAGCCAGACTTGAATCAAGAGGACATAGGTCCCACCTTTGATACTAACTCTGGGCAAGTCTCCAAACTCTTTGTCCTCAAGTAATTCTCGAAGACTGTAAGTATAGACAGAGTCTGTAAATGAGTTGATCTATATTAATGAAGGGGCTTTCTTCATTGGATAGTCTTATACCGATGAAAATACAGCTCCAGACCATCCCAAAATAAATGCCCCCTGGGTGAGATGGGAAGATCCAGTCTCATGGAAAAAAAAAGGCATGGATAAAAATTGCACAGGATGGACAGGCATGAATGGCTGATGATCTGGCATGGTGAAGAAAGCATAGTCAGTTCTGCTATAATGTTTCTTTCAAAAACTCAAATTTGTTCCAATGTGATTGGACATATCAGATAAAATTTCGAGCATAACATGAATTTCAATTAGCTTATGCATGAATTCTTCCATGAGAAATGATGAGAATGTAGAAAGCTTCACCATTTCAGTAACTCATAAGCTGCAAGCCTTCTAACGCCCACTTCCAAGAAAACTTCAGGTCTTTTTCAAGATAAAGTGCCATACTTAAGGCATATCCTCAGGTACAGTAGGAGCTATGGGCAGAGAAGGGTGGGTCCACACACTTTCCCCTACTCCCCCTATAACCATCTGCCATGGCCTACTCGAGTGGGCCCAGGCCTACCAGCCATGGACACCACTGTTGGAGTACTGATATATTTATTGGAGTGTTTATCTATTTCTTAACCATTTAACATGTATAGAACAGTGGTAGCATTGTTATTAAATTCCAATCTTTTTTTATGTGTCACTGACAAAGTATTTAAGAGTTTATGCCCTTAACCCTATTTTTTCCATAAGCTCCCTGACTTTTATTATGCAATTTTGCATAATAAGTTGTATTTGAGGAATTCATATGCCTTGTCATAATAGAACTGACTGTACTCACATCAATGAAATCACAGATTCACTTGAATAATGGCCTGCCTAGCACAGTCCTATCCCTAAAATAGGCTCTAGACATATTTTCTTTCATTGTGACACAGTTCAAAGAGGATTGGGATTTTGATCAGAAGACCTGGGTTCTGATCCTACCTCTGTCACTTACTAGCTGTGTGACCTTGGGTAAGTCATAACATCTCTGAGCCTTCATATACTCATCTGTTATAAAACCAGCCCTAACCAGCTTCACCAGTTAGATGTGAGGACCAAATGCAGTAGGAAATAAGTTTTGAAAATCATAAAATGTTCTATAAATGTAAAGCACTGTTATTATTTCAATGCTGTAAAAAGTATGAATAAATCTGGGTCCATACACTTTTGTCTATTACATTATATAACCAAAACAAATTCCAGGATAGAATAAATTCTCTCCACAATCCCCTGCATCATTTGAGACTAGAAAAGAAACTCAATTTGCTATTTGTACCTTGGTATCATGTCAAAATCTCTCCCAGATGGCTGGATAATTATCTCTGTGATATAAAACTTTGTGGTCCCTAAAACAGGAAGAAGAAAATTTAAGAGGAAGCAATTCCCACAATAATACTAAAACATAAAACTTTCATTTCATACATTCCAAAACCAAATCGTGACATTTTCAAGTTAAATATTTAAAGCCCTAATGAAATAACATTACTGTGAATCTTTTCAGAATTCCTGAGTCAAGACTCGTGATCAGCTTTCTATAGGGCTTTAGTGGAAAATGTATAGGATTTGCAGCAGTGGATCTGGGTTTGAATTTTATCTCTGCTGATCACAACCTACAGGTGAAGTCACTTGATTTGTCTTAAATCTTCATCTGTAAAAAAACGGTTTGGATTATATGGCCTCTGAGATCCTGTCTGGCTCCAAACCTATGGTCATACAATTCCACAGAACCATTCTGATACAACAGATACATAGTATAAGCCCCTACATGAAAAAATATATATATTTTTTGCTATTTAAAGAGTAGTACTCATAAGATATATAGTCCCTAAGGAACCCAGATTTCATCCCTGTGGGAACTCTCTCCTCTCCTCCCATGAAGATAACAACCTGCTGCTGACCCAAAGAATTAGAGACAGCTAGATGGATAGAGCATTAGACTTGGAGTGAGGAAGAGCTGAGTTCAAATCTTGTCTCAGATTGTGTGACCCCAGGAGAGTCACTTAACCTGCATCTCAATTTCATCATCTGTGAAATCAGGGAGCTAGACACAATGACCTCTAAAATCCCTTCCATCAAAACTCAAGGAATTGTGGAAATGAATCTTGTAAACTAAAAATAAACAAATTAATAAAAACCAAAAAATTTAAGAAAAATAAAATAAAATAAAATCCCTTCCATCTCCAAATCTACGATTTTATGAATGTCAGCTGGTAGCCAAACTTCTGATAATAACCCTTCCTAAAGGGCGGCTAGGTGGCACAGTGAATAGAGCACCAGCCCTGGATTCAGGAGGACCTGAGTTCAAATCCGGCCCCAGATATTTAATACTTACTAGCCATGTGACCTTGGGTAAGTCTCTTAACTCCAACTTCCCTACCCTCTCCCCTCCAAAAAGCAAAACAAAACCCTTCCTAATTAATTAGACTGGTCATCCAAGAACAGAAACATATCCCTCACCAGCCCATATCTGAAGCTTTCCATCAGCAAAATATCTACCAAAATTTATGCTCCTATCAGTATATCTGAATCTTCAATATTTGTCAGTAAACTGTCTTCTGCCTCTTTTTGGATCCCCAGGGGTCAGAATAGTGCCTGGCATATAGTAGGTACTTAATAAAAGTTTACTGATTGATTGAAATAGATCCATGACCTTACGGATGTGGATCCTACAGACTATAACCCCTCCAGGCCTTTTTATCCTACAAAACTCTTGTCAGGTTCTTCCAAAGTTTCTCCACAAAGGATCTATCCAACATGATGGGAGAGAGGAGTCTTCCTCTACATTTACCAAGTCCTATTTCAATGTCCTATCACAGCACAGAGGTAACACTGTATTATCAGATATACCAGTCAACTATAAGCTCTGGCACACTCTGCCATGTTGGAAAGGCTTTGAGTAGAGTATCGGTGGACCAATATGGCTAAGTTTGAGGAAGCTCATCAGCAGTTGCTGGATCAGCAAATGGAAAAGTCTTTATTAATGGCAGCCAACGAAGCAAAGACAAATATAAAATGGGATTTTAGTCCTGGTAGCTCTCTCACTCTCCACAGAATACTGTAGTGAAAACATGGAAAAAGGGGTAGGAAGTATTAAAAAAATACCAGTTTTTAGACCATCAATAAACATCAGTTTAAATACTAGAATTCTAAACATGAAATCTTTGTCCAATGACCAATGAACTGACATGCCATTGTAAATGAATTACATCAATTTCAAAAATTGATTATTGCAAAACTCAGAAGACAAGGTGAAGTTGTACCTCTTCCTTAGCATCCCCACGGAGAGGGAGGCAGAGAAGTTGGTTGAGCTCATTTCAATGCAACTAATTAAAAAGAATTTCATGGGACACTTGGTCATCTCACCTTGCTGCATTTATAAGCATAAGCAAAGAGAGTTCTCTACTAATAATGGCATCTTATATGCTAACATCTGGATAGAGAAGGAAAACTTAGATTCTTTAAAGTTTAAATAAATAAATAAATGTATGTATGTATGTGTATATATATATATATACATACATACATACATACACACACACACACACACACACATACATACATATATATAAATACTCTGTGATTGCCATATAGAGCTGAGCAGGAGAATATGGCCAAAAGTTTGTTGGAAAATTTAGAATTTTTCAGTTGCGTCCAACTTTTCATGACCCCATTTGGGGTTTTCTTGGTAAGGATACTGGAGTGGTTTGCCATTTCTTTTTACATTTTTTTTATCATCCAAATCATTTTACAGACGAGGAAGCTAGGAAAAACAAAGTTAAGTGTCTAAGGCCAGATTTAAACCCAGGAAGATGAGTCTTCCTGATTCCAGGCATGAAACTCTATTTACTGTGTCACCTAGCTGCCCAAAGTAGGTTATGTTTATGGCACTGGTTATGGCAAGCAGCAAACAAAATCACAAAACGTGGAATTGGCTCCATCCTACCAGAAGGGAAATGACTAGTCGCTGATAGAAGTCACTTCAGAATCCACCATGACAGCCTTAAAAAAAAGGCACATCATCTTGATTGTGGAACCCACAGCAGCTCTAAAGCAACAAACTAGGGATTTAATTGGCAATAAATCTATTTATTTATATTTTTTAAATTCAGTGGCATTAACCACAGGAACAAGGGACAGCGTGGCTTAGTGAATAGAAAGGCAGCCCTGGAGTCAGGAAGACCCAGGTTCGAGCCTTGCCTCTTAACAAACACTGACCATGTGACCCAGGGCAGAGTCACTTAACTTCTCAGTACTATTAAGACATCTACAGGTTGTAGAGAAAGTGCTAATCTGAATTGGTTAAGGGGATTTCCTCATCCAGGAGTTCCTTATACCAACACAATTATAGGTCCAGTCCTTTTCGGGGAAACCTCTGACAATGCCTCATGTGAGAAGAACCTACTGGCAACTTAAATGAGCCAGAAATATGCCATGGCAGCTTAAAAAAAATAATAATACAATCTAGGCTGCCTTAATAAAAGCACAGAGCCAAGATAAGAGAAATAAGAAGTGTGTTGACTTCTTCCCTGGTCAGACAACAACAATCAAAAGTCTTAAGTAGAATCATGGATATCACTCTTTAAGAGGTACGTTGACAAAAGAGGAAAACTGCTAGGACAGTAAATGACCTTGTCATATGAGTAAGTGTTGAGAAAGCCAAAAACATTTAGCCAAGAAAAGAAGACTTTGGGAGGCTTAATGGAGATCAGAGGGAAAGGTCAAAACAACCATCTCCAAGTATTCAAAAAGTTATCATGTGGCTCGTACTACTTTATTAGCCAGAACTAGAACAAATAGGTAGAAGTTACAGGCAGGTAGATTTCCACTGAACATAAAGAAAAACTATCTAACAATGTGAGCTGTCTAGCATGGGGATGGGTGAGCTTCCTTTCCATAGAACTGTTAAAGAGGAAGATGGATGACCATCTATGGCTAAGGATGCCAGAGAATGGACTGAAGTACTGGGAAGGATTCCTAAATGCCTTCTAAGGTTCCTTCAAACTCTGAGACTCTTATTCTGCAGAAATGGGAGTCAGGCTGTCACAAGCAGGCACGACAAGAGCTGGCAAGAAGCAGCTGACATTCTAACCTCAAGGTAAGAGACAGAACAGCTAAAAAATGCACAGAGAATGGTATAATTGCACAGGATAGCAACAAATGCTCTCAATTCCTCACTCTCTCCTTCTTGCCTCTCCATATCTAATCAGTTGTGAAGTACTGTTGTTTCTATCTTCATAACCCCTCTTGCATCCTCCCCACCATCCCCTTCTCTCCTCTGACATTGCCACCACCCCGGTGTATGCCTTCATCACCTGGTGCCTAGACTACTGCAATATCCTATTGGTTAGTGAGCCTTTCTCAAGTCCCTCCTTACTCCAGTCAATCCCCCCACTCAGCTGTCAAACTGATCTTTCCACAGGTCTGACCATGCCACCCTCTCTCCTCTACAGGTCCCTATTAGCTCTAGGATCAAATATAAAATTGGCTTTCAAAGCCCTTTATCACCTGGTCCCCTCCTACCTTTACAATCTTCTAACACCTTAGTCTCCTTCAGTGACACCGGCCTCCTTGCTGTTCCTCACACATGCCACTCCATCTCCCAACTCCAAACATTTTCACTGTCTGTCCCCCATTCCTGAGACTCCTTCCCTCCTTAACTCCATTGCCTGGTTTTACTGGCCTCCTCCAAGTCTCAACTGAAGTCTTACCTCCTTGGAGAAGCCTTTCCCTGTCTTCCTTACTCTTGGTCCCTTCTTTCTGATATTATCTCCAATTTTTTCTCCTGTATATAAGCTGCTTGTACAGAGTTGTTTGCTTGCTGTGTCTCCTGTTAGACCTTGAGAATAGGAGCTGGGGGGATTTGAGGTATGTTTTGTTTTTGCTCTTAAAACATTTTTAAATGTTTTGTTGTTGCAGTATCTAGAACATCATAAGCGCTTAATAAATACTTGTTGATTGATATCCCTACATCATGAATAAAAGTTTAACTTGCATTCATATGTAGTACATAATGGAGTAAGAATCAGTCTCAGAACCAGAAAGTGCTAGGTTCAAGTCCTATTTCTGACATATGCCGCCTACGTAACCATAGATAAACCAATTAACCTCCCAGTGCTCCAGAGAACTCTCTAAAACTATAAACTACAGAACATTTGTTAATCTGTATCTCTAAGATTATAAATTATAGAACATTTGTTAACAAGTTAATTTGTTAACTTTCCTCACTGTGAGCTCCCTATATAAAAGATAGATCTGGACAAAAAATAAAAAGACTCTTTGAAAAAATGTTTTATTAAGTGGTGGGTTGGTTTTTGGGGGTTGGTTTTTTTTTGTAAAGTTAATAAAGTTTTGCTGCTTGCAAGGAAAAGTTTCAGTAATTGGAAAAATTCACTTAGGGTGCATACTCTCTGTCCTGACAATATTGGATAAATGAGGCATTAACTGTAGCATTCATTAATACTTGTTCAGAACAAGTCATCATTAATCCTAGCAAGTGGTTCAGTAACTATTTTCAAGATTATTGCCATCTTCAGGAGCAAATACCTTCTGCCTTTATGCATAACTGAAACCAAGTTTCATTTAAACTCAAACTTATCATAATTAATGATATTAAAAGCTATTAGTCATCACACCCAGTGTGAGCACAGCATGTTGTAACACTCTAGATGTCTTAAAAGCATACACTGAAATAATGATATTCGTTTCAATTATGAGAATTTTTACTACTAGACTTTAAAACGGTTTAACAGAAATCTTAAATGAAATGCAATTAACACTGGAAGAATAAATGGGGGGCACAGAGCAGAACTTGTCTAGATTTCTTTAATTGCATAATATCCCATAAAAAAAACTATAGCAGTTCAGAAAAATTATTTTGTAAATTCATGTCACGGGTTGGGGGAATACAGAAGAAAGGTATAAAGATCACAGGATGATAGATCCAGAAGTAGAAGGGGCCTCAAAGGCCATCCAGTTCCAATATTCTCTCTCTCTTTTTTTTTTTTTTTTTTTTTTAGAAAGAGGAAATTGAGGCCAACAGTGGTAAAATGATTTGCCTCAGATCATATAAGCAATATGCTTCAAAGGTAAGATTTTAATCCAGTCCTCTGACTCCAGAGCTAAGGATCGTTCCACTTTTAAGTTGAGTGACCTTTGACAATTTCACTTATCTGGGACATAAATCTATTTTTAACTATAATGGAAAAAGTAGTTCCTCGATGCTTTTTTTTCTTTTTTAAGAAAAAGTAATGACCAACCTTCGTATTATAGCAGACTTATGCATCATCTACGTATGACTTGCTGCTAACTGCTAAGAACTGAAAAGGATAAATTTTGCTCTCTTAACTGCCATTTGCTGCCAGGAAGAGGACAGGAAAGAAAAGGAGGAAGAGAAGGAAAAGGAAAGGGAAATAGAAGAGAGAAGGAAAAGTAGGAAGAAGAGGCAAAGAAAGAAGAGATGATCCTATGCTCTATATTGCCACTTGTTGCTAAGAAGGAAAAGAAAAGATGAGACGGAAGATATTTATTGTATAACCACCTGTTACTGCTGAGAGATAGAGAAGAATCCTGCCAAAGGAACAAAGCTGAAGCAGCTTTTGCTAATCTTATGATAAAGGTCACTGCCTTTTCCCAAAAGAACATAACGTTATATCAGCTGAAGGCATGAAGCTAGAAGTGGCAGATATTAAAGTTGCTTCTGATGAGCAAGCCCAGATGAGCAGGGGAAACACTTAGAAGTGGAACATCAAAGAAGCAGTCAAGCAAATCAACTCATCCAACTGAGAGCCCATGTCTAGTGAGGTGTTAGGCTGGCACAGAGTGGATCAATTCAGCTTAGCAGTAGAAGCATTTGCTGACACAGAAGCCACACTTGAGCAAGGAATTCTTATGGATGATTCCTGAAATTGGATGGGAAGGAGAATATTGAAGTGTAACAAATTCCAAAAGAGGGTACTAAATTCTACAATTCTAGAGTTGTGAGTTACCCTAGTACACATATTCCAACATACCTGCAATACTACCCTGGGACTTAATGGGTACATTCACTCTCACCAAAGTCGGTACCTATAATGGTGGGAGATTTGTGTGTGGAATGTCATGTAAATATTTTTTGTTTGTTTTGCATTTTCAGTAAATGTCTTGATTAATGTTAACTGAAAACAAGGGACTAATTTATTAGAGGGAATTATACCAATGGGGGGGCTCATGAGCTACAGTGATTGTAGGAAGTCACCCACAAGGGTTATACCCAGGAGTAGATAAATATGGTAGCCCTCTTCCTGATAATATAAAGGCAAGTTAAAGTGAAAAGAGACCCAGAGAGAGAAAGACTAAGTGGGGGGGGGGGGTGAGGAGGGGAGAAGTGAAGGCAGCAAGAGCACCACAGATGATATTGTTATAGACTGATCAATCCAGGTAAACATTTGCTATATACCATACACTCTGGGATAGTTTCTGACCCTTCCATACGTTCTACCAGGTTGTTAATGTTTTCTCAACAGAATGTAAATCTTTGCATCCCCAGTGAGAGAGGCACAGAGTTGACACTTTATAGATGTTGAATTGGAAGGAATAAGGATAAGAAGACTCTAAGACTCAACCTACATCCTAGAGCTTCTTTGTCTCTTCAAAGAGTATACAGGTAGTGAAGCAAGGTCACTGGTGTAAGGAATTTCTTAGGAGTTCTCTACCTCTACTGACCATAGATGAGCAAATGCTCTTTGACTTAATGTTTCTGAAAGCTGCCTAAGGCACTAAGAATCTAATAAACCTTCCCAGGATTATAGAGAAAGTATGTGTCAGAGATAGGACTTGAGCCCTGGACTTCCTGAGTCTGAGGCAAGCTCTCTATCAACCTTATGGTGCTCTATCTGAAAGGGGACCTTTTCCCTATTTTGACCCTTGCATTTCCAAGGGTCAAAATAAAAACAAACAAACAAACAAAAAAAAAAAACAAATGAAGTAGTTAAGGGGCACAGTGGATGGAGTGTTGGACCTAGAGTTAAATCCAGCTTCAAGCCCTCACTAGCCTAACCGTAAGCAAGTCACAACCACCATCTGCCTCAGTTTCTTCAACTATAAAGTGGGGATAATGATAGCATCTACGTCCCAAGGTTGTTGTGAGGATTAAATGAGATAATATTTGTAAAATTCTTAGCACAGTGCTTTGCATATAGTAGGCAGTACATAAATGTTTATTCTTTTCCATAACAACCCCACCAATTTCTGATATTGTTATACTATATATAAAACTGTTAATAGGGTTGTATGCTGAACAAACTTATTTCTATAACACATATAAATCTTTCTTTACAGAATCTCAGAATTGGAAGGGACCCTTCAGTCCAATTCATACTTGTACAGGAATCTTCTCTACACCCTCTCCAATACTCAGTCATTCAGTCTGTTTGAAGACCATAAGTGAAGGGATAACCACTGCCCCACTGTGGCTGCCCATACAACTCCTATAAAGCTCTCACTGTTCTGAAGTCTGTCCTTACATCTGTCTTAGACCTACCTGTCTGCATCTTCTACCCAGTGATTCTACTTCTGCCCTCTAGGGCCAACAAGAAATGGTCCCTCTTACATATAATTCATTTTCAGATATTTCATCATGCTGTCATTCCCACATCCTCTCCTCTCCAGGCTAAATATTCCCAGCTCCTTCAATCAATCCTCACATGGCATGTTCTCAATTAAAAATTGTCCTCATTAAAATTCACCCTCTCACCACCCAAGCTATCCTCCTTTTTACTGCTTGCCAAGTTATCCAGGTTCTTTTTAATCTGTGATGCCCAGAATTAAACACAATCCTTCAGGTATAGTAGGACCACACCCTTGGAATATTGTAGCCTCTGTTCTGAACACCTTGACTTTCTTAATGCTGCCTAAGATGGGAGTCAAAAAGTTGGTGCAAAGTCATTTAATGTGATACTTGCAGTCCACTAAAACCCTCAGATCTTTTTCATGTGATTTTTTCCCCTCATTTTTCCCTAAAAGAAATTTTTGCAAATGAGGTAAACCATTTTAGTATTTGCTATGAAATTCTTACCTGATGATCCAGTTTCTCCTAGCATTGCTTTGCAACGCTTGCAAATTATCTTGGTATTTGCCTTTGGTTTCTGTGGAACAGGAAAAAAAATGTCATTTAAATGTCATTCAGCTTTTCCTAAAAGGAATGTATAATTTTAACCTATTCTCCAGAGTACTGATTGAACTTTATGCTTCATATCTGCCCTTCAAATACTGAGATTGCTTTGGATGTGTATATAAAATTTACATAAAGATACAACTTTTTTTTTCCACATCAAGCATAACATTCCAAAGACTCATCAATATATAGATTGACTTCCCTCAACCTAACCTTTTATAGATAACTCCCAACACTGCCATCATCCTGAACAATAAATAGTACCTTACATTTGTACAGACTTTATGGTTTTCAAAGAATCACAGTAGACGATCTGTCACTTGATCCTCATATAAACTCTGTGAGGTAGTCAAGATGAGAATTACTGTCCCCATTTTACAGACTGAAGAAACTGAGGTACAGGGAGATTTAGTGACCTTCCCTCTTATGGATATTTGTATAAGCTAATAAGAGTTGGTCCCTTCCAATCCTGACATGGCTAGTAAGAAGCACAGAAGAGACTACAAGCCTGACCTGTCAACTGGAATACAGTGCTTTTTACATTATATTCTATTATAAGCTGCTTATCACTTGGAACAGTCCATTACTCAGATTTTTGATAGATGTTCATTCAACTTTGTTGTTGTTCTGTCATTTAAGTCATGTTCAACTCTTCATGACACCATCTGGGGTTTTCTTGGTTGACCATTTCCTTCTCCAGCTCATTTTGCAGATAAAGAAACTGAGACAGGTCTCAGTAAGGAGGGTGGCTGGTGCGGTCGGTGCAGGTATCGTGTCCTGGCCACAGGACCTGTACATTGGAGACAATGTCTGGAAGTTTCTACTTTGTAATTGTAGGCCATCATGATAATCCAGTTTTTGAAATGGAATTTTTACCAGCTGGAAAAGTGGAATCTAAGGATGATCATCGTCATCTGAACCAGTTCATAGCTCATGCAGCCCTTGACCTAGTAGATGAAAATATGTGGCTGTCTAACAATATGTACCTGAAAACTGTGGACAAATTCAATGAGTGGTTTGTTTCTGCTTTTGTTACTGCAGGCCATATGAGATTTATTATGCTTCATGATGTAAGAGAAGAAGATGGAATAAAGAACTTCTTTAGTGATGTCTATGATTTATGTATAAAGTTTGCAATGAATCCGTTTTATGAACCAAATTCACCCATTCGATCAAGTGCATTTGACAGAAAAGTTCAATTTCTTGGGAAGAAACACCTTCTAAGCTGAATACAGAAAACTTCTTAATATGTGATGTCATAATATGCATTGTAAGTAAGAGCCAATTAAGTCTACTATGTCTAGTCTTGGCTTTCTAAGCTTCTGTAAATTAACCTCCTTTCTAATTAGAAAGACTGTAGGGCATCATTTGTTGTCATTTTTGCAGATGATCCAACCAAAATAACTTATACTTTTGAAAAATAGTCTTTATGAAGAATGCTAGATAAAGTGCCCTGACAATTATTTTGGCTTTAAAGGTTGTTTAGAAGATTTTACTTTGACTAGTCTAATATAATCTTAATTAAACTGCAAATTAGTCACATTGTTGATTTGGTTCACAGATAAACTGAAATACAAAAATTGACTCACAATAGGAAATAAAATTTACAGCATACACATGGATTTTTTATTTATAAATAGAGGCAACATTCATAGTGCTGAAGAAAAGATTTTTTTTGTTTGTCAATAATTTTGTACCAAGTATTTATCTGAAAGCATCAAGTATCAAGTCTGGTGATAATACCCAAAAAAATAAATAAAACAAAACAGCAGAAAAGAGCATGAAAATAAGATTCTACTTATAAACAAAATGAAGACCAAACATTAAGTATGTAAACAGTATGCCTACAATCTTTTATCATTGTTACATATTTGGAATCTTGAGGATGTTTCCTTTCCTCAACAAGAGTAATAAAAATGATTACTGCATTTCCTCTGGATAAATTAGTTTCATACTTTTGTAAAGGTATTTTGAGTTATTTGCGTATTTTAGCTTTCAAGAATAACCTAAATTAAAGTTTGGCGGTTTGATAGTAAGCATATAGAGTAGATTATAACTAGGAAAATTGCCTGGGGGTTTTGGCATTGTAGAAAGTATGGAATCCTCTGTAAATTATGTGTTATATTTGTAAACAGATGACATGATACTTCCAGGAAAAACTACAAATGTCTAAAAAAGTATTATTGAATTCAGTGTAATAAAAGGGAACTTTAAAGTAAAAAAAAAGAAACTGAGACAAATATTGGTTAAGTGACTTAGGTAGTAAGTGTCTGAGGCTGGATTTGAACTCAGGTCTTCCTGACTCTAGGCTCTTCTACTGTACCACCTAACTCTCTCATTAAAATTCACCCCTAGTATTAGTCTTCCAGATCAATGTTTGCACCTAGTGCTTATACATGTTGTTAGTGTACAGGGATGATGAGTATCCTAACATAAACCCTAAAAGTATGCTCAATTTTTTTCAAATATTATAAATACATTTTCTAAAAGAGATCATCTTTTGTTATTAGACTATTAACCCAAAGAACAAGATATCAATAAAATTAGTTATGAGAGCCTTCCTCTTCACGTCTACAGCACAAAAACATTATTAATGACACAATGAATTCCACACAGAAAGGTTGGGTGGCAAATAAAAGTGGGCTGAAGGAAAGTAGCTTGAGGTTGGTGGTTCTTAATGGTAGAGCCCAACTGGAAATCAATGCCAATGGAAATCAATTTATATTGGTTCAGGTGAAAAAAAGCTGGAATAACTGGTACATAGAAAAGCAAGTGATGAGAAGCCATATGACAGATTCAGAGAAACATAGGAAGACCTGTATCAACTGATACAGAGTGAAATAAGCAGAACTACCAGAACAAGTTACGCAATCACCACAATGAAGGAAAACAGCTTTGAAAGACTTCAGAACTCTGATGAAAGCAAAGAGGCAATCACAATTTCAGAAGACTGGTGGAAAAGCCAAGAAAAGAGGCTAGAGGTCTAGAATAAGACAAACATTTTCAGATGTGACCAAAGTGTTGGTTTGTTTTCTTTGACTCGGGGAGGGAATAAGCATTTGTTAAGCACTAAGTGTCAGGCACTGCAGTTCTACAACTATTACCTCATTTGATCCTCACAACAACTCTACTAGGCGGGTGCTATTTGTATCCCCATTTTACAGTTAAATAAACTGAGGCAGATAGGGGTTAAGTGATTTGCCCAGGGTCATTTAGCCAGTATCTGAGGCTAAATTGGAACTTAGCTCTTTCTGACTCCAGGACCAGTGCTATCCACCATACCACCTAGTGACAGATACTTATCTGTTATGAGGAAGGGATTTGGGAAAAGAAGGAGCGAGATAGGATTTGGTGGCTAGGAAGAGAGATACAAAAAAATAAAATGAAAGAAGAGTGTCGATAAGCACATAGAGAAGAAAACAAAAATATCAGATAGGGATACGAACAGAGAGCTTCTGTTACTATCCAATAAATTTAATATATACTTTTTAAAAAATTAAAATCAAAAAGTTCACTTACACAATCCTTTTATTCTTTGTACACTGAACTGTTTGTTAACGACTGTTTAAAAAAAAGGTTGAGAAAATCTCATATAGGCTCCTATTAACATCCTTCTCTGATAAAACACAACATAATGATAATGTTCAACATTAAAACAATGTTATTCTATCAAGACATCTTGGTGGGGTAGCTAGGTGGCACAGTGAGTAAGAGCGCCAGCCTCAGAGTTGGGATGACCCAGGATCGAATCCGGCCTCAGTTACTTAGCACCCACACATAAATAATGACTAGCCGTGTAACCTTGAGCAAGTTATTTAACCCCAATTGCTTTAAAAAAAAAAAAAGACATCTTGGTGTATGTTTGTATCTAACAGATTAGTAGATTTGTGATGCCTGGTCAAACAAAAACTAGGCAACCTAAGAAATTTTGAGAAGAAACTACCTGAGAGCCCATAGATGAACAGAGATCTGTAGCAGAAAACAGGTAAGGGCCACTAATGAGCAACATCAGTTCAAAAGATAAATTTTTTAAACACTTCAAACTTCATAGGTTCATAGACTTAGGAGTTTGAGGGGCCTTGGAAAACATCTGGGGCAGCTAGGTGGCACAGCAGATAGAGTGCCAGGCCTGGCATCAGGAAGACTCGTCTTCATGAATTCAAATCTGGTCTCAGACCCTAGGCAAGTCACTTAACCCTGTCTGCCCCAGTTTCCTCATCTATAAAATGAGCTGAAGAAGGAAATGGCAAACCACTCCAGTAAGTTGATATGGGAATCAACAGAATATATATGGTGATTCTTTGAAAACCATAAAGCTCTGTATGACTGCAAGGTATTATTATTGCTGAGAATGATGGCAGTGTTGGGAGTTATCTATGTAAGGTCAGGTTGCAAGCTTAATTTTTTTTAAAATGGCATTGAAACCATCCTTGAGACTTGGTTAGTTCAGGAAACTAAAGGTCAGAATATTGAGATCATTTCTTGTTCATATAAGTACAAAGAAGTCAAAAGGAGCTCCAGGTCCTTTCTCTGATTCTTGGCTGGTGGATCAGGCAAGACACTTCATTCATCTGGAGGTATCCTCAACACCTATCCTCACTGAACAACCTTCTCCCACCATAGTTAAGTAAATCTCTTTTTTGTTAATAATTGAAGGGCTTAACAAAGCATCTCATTTTGTTCCTATATCAAAACTAAACTATCAGAGGACCTAAGTCAGGCTCTGCCCCAGAACACCATGTCACACACATTTCCCACTAAATAAACTCTAGTGGTTCTGATGGAATCCTAATAAATCTGCCCACAGTCCCAATATTCTAACTTCCTTATGAGCCCCACTAAACAACAGGCATGTCTTGATTTAACCACACAAGCTTTAACCACTCCTCAGGCCCCCAGACTCAATACAGACACTGTCCCTAGCTATACAGTGGCCCCAGATCCATTCACATATTTTGAACAGGTGTGTCTTTGTACTCAACCACAATCACATCATCCATTTACATCTTGAGTTAGCAGATCAGAAAGCAGCACAACCAGGATGTTTGACCACCCAAACCACAGAAGGAATCCTTCCCCTATTACTAATCCCTTAACAAACCCTTCCTGTCTTTTTAATATTCCTAATTCCTATTGTGTAATCAGCATCAATACACTATAAAATTGCCTGTCTTGTCTTACTAAGTTGCTGGTTCCTCTTGGGACCTAGCCTACTTCTGAGTGGTGTCAAGCTCAACAAATGCCTGTACTTGGATTACAGGTGATTACTTGAATTCTTTGAGACAGTGCAGCCACGACACACCATGGAACCAACAGTTCTCTATTACTTGTAGAATCAAATATAAACCTTTCTTTGGCACTTATAGCTCTTTACAACTTCATCCCTGCCTACCTTTCCAGTCTTCTTATACATTATTACCCTCATGCAATCTACGGTCTAATCATTCTGGCCTACTTCTATTTCTGTGCTTTCTCATGGATCATCTCCCATGACTAGAATGTTCTCACTTCTCTGCCCACCTCTCAGAAACCCAAGAATCCTTCAAGATTCAGCCCAAACACCACTATCTACAGAAGCCTTTCCAGTCCCCCAGGCTATTAGCTCCTTCCTTTGCCCAGGTTATATTATGCATATTCTATATGTATATCTTACATACTTATTTTCCCCCATTCAAATGTAAGTTCCTTGAAGGCAGGGACAACTTTTAATCCTTCTTTTTATCCCCAGCACTTACTACAGTGAAACATGATAAAGCATTAACAATGCTTATTGACTGATTATCAGTAACACCACATTTATCATGGGTGGGCCCAAAGACCTGAAGGACCAAATCTCAGATGTATCAATCCAAAAGATTGATCTAGGGACTTGAAAAGTTTGTGCTGTGTCTGCATTTCTGTGGAAGGTAACTAACAACTCTGTCTGTGTCAAGAGAAAATTGGTCTCCCTGTCACAGGGAAGGAAGTGGAGTCTGAAACATGGGGAAAAATGATCCAAAAAGGAAATAATAAGAAACGATATCTTAAGAAGGTAGAAAAAAAGTAAAAGAAGTGCTGATAGGCTAGTGAAAAAAAGAATGGTATACAAAGGAGAGAGAGAAAGAAAGGAGACAACTACTGGAGTTATTATTATAAACTGGGCAGGACGTAATTGTGGATTTGGACCTTCTGAATAACAAGTGATTTACCAAACTCCACAGAAAAGTTTTAAAAAGACAGGCGATGCAGTGGATAGAATGCTGGACTTGGAAATCAGGAAGAGCGGAGCATTAACCTTGCCTCAGATCCTGGACAAATCATCTATTGTAATGGGAATCTAAGATCTTCCCTGCCCCTTGGCCCCCTAGATAGGCTTAAGTGAATCTAAGAACCTTCCATGATTTGAAAATATACTCTGCCCCCTAATAGGCTGAATGGTATCACATGGAGCCTGTGGAAGGAGGCCTGTTTTTCAGGAATGCCCACACCTTGTCACTTTGTGATTAGGCAGTGGGTCAAGAGGGTTGTGACATTCTCTGACCCAGGAGAAGGCTATATATACCCTGATGTGAGGTTTTGCTTTGGGGCACACTTTGGGAAGAATAGTGTGATTTGGCCAGATGAGACTCTGGGCAGCCATTGAGCCTCGCCGGCTTTGAAAATCCACACGTTGGTGCTTCCCTCTCTGGTAACTAAGTATGGATGTAATGGTCAGACAGCTGGAAGCCCTGTCTGATGAATTATATTATTTTCTGTTATAACTTCTGTTCGCATTCTCTGAAGCTCAGGGTGCTGACTTTTTCCCCTGACCTAAGTAAATGATATATGTTTGATTGACCAAAGTAAGACTGTTAACCCCTTTTGAGTTGCTTTCCTTTAGAAAAGCAGATCTAAGAACCTGTGCTAGCAGGCATCCTGGGTATGCTGTGGCGCTTGCTGATACATCCATAAACAAAACCTATCTTAAAGGGTTGTTGTGAGGATCAAAAGAGATAACCAATATAAAGAGCTTTGCAAAACTTAAAACAATATATCTATGTGTTATTATTATTATTAATCAATTAATAAACATTTATTAAGGAATTAAAATGTACTACGCACTGTGCTAAGCTCTGAGGACACAAAAAGAGGCAGAGGACAAGCCCTGCCCTCAAGGAGCTTACAAGCTAATGGGGGACACAACATGGAAACAAATATATAAAGAGCAAGCAATAATCAAGATAAATAAGAAATAATTAACAGGAGGAAGGCACTGGAATTAAGAAGGGTTGGGGAAGGGTTCCTGTATAAAGTGGGATTTTAATGGAAACATAAAGAAAGTCAGGAAGAGCAGATGTTAGAGCAGAGGAGGAAGAGCATTTCAGGAATATTATTATTACTGTGATAGAGAACAGACAAGTGCTAGAACATGTCAACCAATTCATAACTGGCTGACCAGACTTGAAGACTCTTACATAGCTAGTAGGTGTCTGGAGATTCAAGTGAAGACATACTCCCAGAAGAAACCTGCAGACACTGCCAAGGGACTCTGTGGTCTCCAACATACAAGTGAAGATACTAGAGGCAAAGGTGGTATTTTTATCATACTTTCCAACTGAAGCACGAGAGATCAGAAGGGCAAGAATGGTATGTTACAAGTTTGCTTGCACTACAATCCTTTGGGGGCTAGAACTCCCAGTATTTCCTGAGCAAATCACAATCTCTTTAAGTTCCCATTTCCTCATCTGTAAAATGAAGGAGTTGGAATTCTAAGGGCCATTTTAAAATCCCTTAATGAGATCTATCAAGTATATAGATATTTGAGACCGTCAATAACAAAATTATGTTCGTATGTAGAGGGCTTTAAGTTGAAATGAAAGGGAAAGGAGGAAATGCCAAGGTGCACATGTCAAACCAGACACCACACATAATACAATATTGGATAGAGAAAGAAGAAAGTGTCAGGGGGGAACTAATGAGATGAGCAAAAATTCTACCATTAGCCTCAGATGTTCATATACCAATGCATAAAATAATCGGAAATGAAAAAAATAAGATATCCTGACCACAAGTAGCAAAACCGAGGCTTACCTATATCTCTGAGATTTGGTGGAATGCCACTTATGATAATAATATGGCAAAGGAAGGGCATGCTTTTAAGACAGAATGTGGTATAACGAAAGAACACAAAACCCAGAAGTCAAAACACCTCGATTCTAGTCTTAGCTGTGTCATTCAATAGTTATATGATGATGGGGAAAGTTGCTCAAATTCTAAGCGTTATTTGTAGAAGAGGGATAATACTCAAAAGATCAAAGAAAAAGGATCCATATGTATAAAAATACATTCAGCCAGTCTTTCTGGTAATGACAAAGAACAGAAACTAAGGAGATGCTCAATAATTGAGGAGTGTCTGAACAAATTATGGTATGAGAATGTAATAGAATGCTACAATACAAGAAGTCAGGGCAATAAGAATGTATTAAGCACCTGTTTTGTGCTAAGCATCGTGCTATGTACTGGGGTTTCAAAGAAAGGCAAAAAGCCCCAAAAAAACCACAACTCGGTGGAGCTCACTTACCCAGTCTAAGTGAATAAGATAACATGGATACAATTTTGTACAAACAAGGTATATGCAGAAAATGATGTAACTAATAAAAAAAACAAAAGCACTACTATTAAAGGGGACTGGGAGTTCTTGTAGGACTTCAGCTGAGACAGGAAGAATGTCAAGGAAGGAGTGGCTAGGTGGTGCACTGAATAGAGCACAGGCCTTGGAGTCAGGAAGACATGAGTTCAAATTCTTCCTCAGACACTTAACACTTAACTAGCCATGTGGACCTTGGGCAAGTCACTTAACCCCAAATGCCCTCCAAAAAGCAAAAAAAAAAAAAGTCAAGGAAGCCAAAAGATAGAGATGATAAAAATAAAATTCTAGGCATAGTGAACAGTCAATAAAAATAACGCCAAATGACAAAAGGCACTGTTTCAGAGAACCCTGGGAAGACTTGTATGAACTGATGTAGACTGAAGTAAGCAGAAGTGGTAATATGATGTATACAAAAACATCAATGCTATAAAGACCAAGGACTTCAAAAGACTTAAGAACTGTGAGCAAAATAAAAGCCAGCCATGATTCTCAAGGACCAATGATAAAGCATGCAATTTGCTTCCTTAAAAGGAGGTAAATGACACAAGACACAGAATGATAAACACATTTTTTAACATTGCCAATATGGGAATTAGTCTTGTTTGACTATGCAGATTCATTACCAGCATTCTGTTTTCTTTTTTTCTTAATGGAATGAGGGAACTGGAGAAAAATAAACACTTATTAATTTTAAAATTAAAATGAGGAATAAAACTGTGCATATTGGCTACCTTACAGAATCATTGTGACAAAACACTTTGTAAACTGCAAAGTGTTATATAATCTGAATTATTATTATACTTTTCTAAAGACAAGATATAGAGGGAGTTGGATGGCACAGTGGATGGAGCACCAGGCTGAGAATTCGGAAGACCCGAGTTCAAATTGGCCTGAAACACTCACTAGCCACGTGACCCTGGACAAATCACTTAGCCTCTGTTTACCTCAGTTTCCTCATCTATAAAACTGGGATAATACTAGCATTACCTCGTAAGACTGTTGTAAGATTCAAATGTTAATGGGCTTAGCACAGTGTCTGGTACATAGTAAAATGTTAGCTATCGTTATTATTAAATCAAAGGAATGGCAGAGTCATATGTAGCTTGGGCCTTTTATGTACTCTCCTCTCATGTTACCTACTGACATCCTAATCATCCTTCAAGGCTCAACTCAAAAGCTACCTCCTCCATGAAGTTTTCTCTGATCCTTCCAACTGAAAGTCAGTTATTCCTCAATGGGTCTCAAAGCACTTTATTTTAGTGCTCTTATACTAAAAACCATGGTATAAGAGATAGAGCCAGGAAGACCTGGGTTGAAGTCCTGCCTCCAACTCTAAATGACTTGCCCAGAGTCTCTCTGTGTTCTAGGTAACTCCTGAAGACCATAAATTGCACGGTAGGTACCAACCTGTGTTGGTGGAGGGTGTTCCCTCATCCAGGATCTCCTTGTACCAATTAAATCACAGGTCCAGTCCCCATCCCTAAGCATGAACATTTTGATTTGTTTTCTACTTATCATTATACATACCTTATCACCTCCACCAAGATACATTCTCCAAAAAAGAAGAGGACAATGCCTAAGTCTGTATTTCTCCCAACACCTGTCTTGCAAACAGAATTTCCTTAAATAAGTATTTGCATGAATATAACCAAGGAAATGAAACCATAGACTGGGCCCAGTGCTCTAAGAATAATGTCAGGAAAGTTAAAGGCCAGAATGAATCAACACTTATTAAGACAACAAAAAGGGTTGTTGTTTTGTTTTTTTTTAATTTTAATGTTATCATTGGACAAGAGAGGGAGAAAAGCTCTGCTCTAGGTAGAAGTGAAAGCAGAAAATAATTCAGTTTCTATTTTGCTTTCACCTTCCTTGTCAAAAAGAATGATCATCAGTCTGAAAGGCGGGGGGGGAGAATAAAAATGGTTATGAGGGAAGAGAAAGCCAAGATGAGTGAGGAGATAGTAAGAGGGAACCTAGCTGCTCTAAATGAGTTCAAGTCACTTGGGCCCAATGAATTACATGCCAAGATATGTACTAAAAAGTACCTGCAGCTGAGGCTACTGAAGTACCATCTGTGTTCTTGGAAAAAGAGTGGAGAATTAAATTAGTGCCAAAGGACAAGAAATGGGCAAGTAGTGTCCCAATTTTCCAAAAAAGAGAAAGAAGATAAACTGTGAAAACTGGTGAGCTTTATGTCTATCACTGGCAAAATTCTATAACAGATTATTACATGGATGAATTTGTGAGCACTTAGAAAGAAGAAGAGTGATCACTACAAACTAACAGGATCATTAAGAACAAATCATGTCAGACTAACCTTTTTTCTTTTTTGACATGGTTGCTAGACTAGTAGAACTGAGGAACACTATCTACAACATATCTAGATTTTTTTGGTAGCATGTGACGAAGTGCCTCATGACGTCCTACAGTGATAGGAACCAGACAAATGGTAAATTAGGTAGATTCATAACTGTTTGAAAAACCGAACCAAAACAGTATTCAAGGATAGATGTCAACCAGCAGATCTTTAGGGGAACAGTCCAGGGATCTATTCCTGGCCCTGTTCTGTCCAAAAGTTTCATCGTTAAGTTGGATTAAGACAGATGAAGGATTTACCAGGTAAATGGATGACAGGATGAAGGGAGGGATATATTACATGAGCTGAAATAATCTTCCTAGATTTGGTCCATTACTTCAATCTAACAAGAAGAGATGTAATAGGGATAAATGTCTAGTTTTGCATTATTTCTATTGAAATGAAATTGACCCACACATAAATAGTGATTAGCCGTGTAACCTTGAGCAAGTTACTTAACCCCAATTGCTTTAAAAAAAAAAATGAAATGAAATTGACTATAATAACATCACAATTCACTCCTTCCAATGGCACAGATCACAACCTATTTATATCTTTGTATTCTGTGCAAATTTGTCTATGGCTTCCCATAAATCCTCAACAGGAGTCCAATTTATGCACTAAGGACCTTCTTCTACTTTGGCTGGCACTGCTATATCATGGAATATAAAGGATGTCTACTGGTTAACCATCTATTTCATTACTCCTACATTTCTAGTCTTATATCTGTTACGACATTCTTCACATCACTTCTTCATTGAAAATATCTTTTCACTTATTCATGATCAATAAATGCCTTTCCATTGCCCTTGTGATGACCCTAAACTTACAGTCTTTGAAGATTGTGGCAATACATGAATCCCAGATAAAAACACACCACCAGGAGAATACTGATGCTAAAAAAAATGGGCCTCTGTTCCACAGAGAAGCTTGGAATATTCAAAGTACTGAGATTTCACATAAGCAATCCATCCTATCCTCCTATTCAATGCAGGGCCAGAGTTCACTGTTCATCCAACAGCGTCTTTCCAATATATACACAGATTGACTAGCTCTATGAGCATCAATTGCATATCATGGTCTGCCCAAAAAGTATTATTCATCCACTTGATTTTCCCTGTGAGGATAGTAAGGCTGAATGTTTTTCATTTCACTAAGGAGACAGTGCAATGTATCAGGGCTTGCAGGAATCATTACAATGTCATCTACAAACAGGAGGTCCATCTGGAGGGTCTCACCATCTATAATGACTCCCTCTCCCATTTAGACTCTATCCTCCACAATGGCAGCAAATGCCATTATTAAGTACATATCCCTCTTTTATTCTGTTTGAGGGTAATAACGAGAGGTCATTTGAACAAAGTTATGTGTTATTACAATTTCAAAGAAATTTTGTATGATTTTTAATATGAAGGCAGTATTTTATTCACCATTTTTTTTATTATCAGCAAACAATAATCACAGTAGGATCTGGTATCTTCTAGAACAGAGGAATTAAGGGTCATGACTGCAATACTCCCCAGTGCATCCAACCAGATTAAAATGTAATTGTAAAATATTTAACAAAATAAATAAAAATACAATAAAATAGGGGTGGCTAGGTGGTGCAGTGAGTAAGAGCGCCAGCCTCAGAGTTGGGATGACCTAAGATCAGATCCGGCCTCAGAAAATGAGCACCACACACAAATGACTGGCCGTGTAACCTTGAACAAGTTACTTAACCCCAAATGCTTAAAAAAAAAAAATACAATAGAACATAATGGTAATATATGGTTTTCTAAGTCAATATGCAGCCTGCAGAGATCCTTATGTATGGTTTAATGGATTCTTTCTATTTGAGTTTAATATCACTGCCCCGTACCTTTTAGCCAAATATATGAATGTGAAGATATAATCCATCATAGAATAACATTTTTCAAAAGCATTCTTATTCATAGCTTCATCAGTGATGCCCTAAATATATGTATAAGACTTCTCATAAAGAATTTGTAGAGATGGAGAACTAGGCATATGGTTCAGTAGTCATTGATACTTTTTCAGTAATTTCTTATTGATAATAAAATTTGGTAATAAAAATCCTGCAATTAGGCTTAAAAAACTCATCTGCATAAGTACAAAAAATTAACTCTGACTATTCTTTGGAAGGACAAATACTGAAGCTAAAGTTTAAATACTTTGGCCAAATAAAGAGAAGACAGGACTCACTGGAAAAGAATGATGCTGGGAAAGATTGAAGATAAATGAAGAGGATGGCACAGGATGAGATGGACAGATAAGAATCATGGAAGCAACAAACATGACCTTGGATAGACTCTGGGAGATAATGGAGGACAGAAGAGTGGTGTGCAATGGTCCACAGGGTCACAGAGAATAAGACATGAATGAATGAATGAACAACAACAAGTAAGTGCTGGACACACAGAAAAAAGACTAGTTTTTCAGGTGAAAAAGACAGAGTGAGAGATTTTAGGTGAAAACAAGCTCAATGAATCAACTATGACTTAACTGCCAAAATAAACAAGTATAGCATTCAGAAGAGGGGTGACAGTTCTCTGTTCTGGGCAGATAAGTGTCACTATGTTCAGTTCTGGACGCCACTTTTGAGATACACCAGATTATGCCAAGAAGAAGGTGGCCACAATGATAAGAGGTCCTAAAACCTTGAGAGATGGCAATTAACAGTTTGTGGTGTTCAGTTAAGAAAAACTTAAGAGAAAGATGATACCTATCTCCAAATAATTTGAAGGACTATCTTGTAGAAAAGGGCTTAAACTTATTTTGCATAATTCCAGAGGGGAAACTTAGTACCAGTTGGAGAAAGCTATAAGGAAGATATATAGCTCAATATAAGAACAATTTTTCAACAGTTGAAGTGTCCTAAAAATGAAAATGGTATGCTTAATGAGATATTGAATACCCTATCACTAAAAATGTTCAAATTGAGAATGGATAATCACTAATTTGAGGGTAGCTAGGTGGTGTAGTAGATAGAAGATTCAGCTTCCTGAATTCAAATCTGGCCTCAGACACTTACTAGCTGTGTGTCCCTGGGCAAGTCACTTAACCTTATTTGCCTCAGTTCCCCATCTGTCAAATGAGCAGGAGAAGGAAATGACAAACCACTCCAGTATCATGCAAAAAAAAAAAAAACCAAACAGAAAAAGTCACAAAGAGTTGGCCACAACAACTGAACAAAAACCACCAATTTATAGAAATTTGTGCATCAAGCAGGGGAGTGGGGTTTAGACGATCAAAGGTCCACAGATTTAAAGCGGGAATGAACTTAGAAGTCATCTACTGCTTGCCTTCTCAATGAGAGGGGAGGGCTGGAAGGGAGAGAATGTAGAACTCAAAATTTTTAAAAACAAATGTAAAAAAATTATTTTTTACATGCAATTGGGGAAAAAATTAAATACCAAATAAAAAAAGAATAGAAAAAGAGAAGTCATCTAGTCCCTCATTACACAGATGAAGAAACTAAGGCCCAGAGTCACACCACTACTTATAAATATATCAATACACAATGTGCAAAGACTTCATCCAAAGGAGCTTATAATTAGTACAAGATGTTGTAATAAAAGGATAACATGAGAACATAAACTATTAGACCAACGTATTTAATAAAGTCCTTACCTTTCCTCCTTAGCACCTTGACTTATCATTATTCTTGCCTTGCCAAAACTCCAATACTAGATTACTCCCCTCATCTTCCTTTGCAAGGACACTACAATCTCTACTGCTGAAGGGTGCTAGAAGTCACATGAGGTACTAATTGGGTAAATGCAGATTTGTTATCCAATGCCAACCGGCCCCTCACTGTAGCATTTATTCCTCCTTAAATGATTCCCAATCACCATTGCCATAGCAGCCATTCCAAACCTGCTCAAGCCTCCCACAGCGCCCTCAAATCAATAGATGACCCACTCTCATACTTGACTGAGAAGTCACATTATACAGTGAAAAAGACACTGACACTATAGTCAAAGGACCTGAGTTTGAATCCCACTTCTACCACTTACTATTCCCTCTGTGACCCTGGCTAGATTACTTAACCTGCACAGGTCTTAATTTTTTCATCTATAAAATGAGGAGACTGCAGTAAACAGCCTCTGAGGTCTCTTCGAGAACTAGATCCGTGATTCTATGAAAAAAGAAGCCATATTCTATGAGGTCCCTCTTCTCCCTTACTCTCACCTTGACGTCATTGCCCATTCTCTATTCCTTCACTCATCACTAATGAAGATGTGGCCCTTATCTTCATCAAGGGTAACCACTCTATTATATCCTTAAATGCATCCTCTGCTGTCAAGATATTTCCCTTCTCTGTCTGTCCCCTTCCTTTCCTTTCTCTCCTTCTCTTATATATATATATATATATATTACACACATATATATGTTATGATACATTACATTCATATATAGTATATTATATTACTATAATAGAATATATCATGTAACATATAATGAATATACAAACATATTTTTGCATTATATATTATTATATAACATTATATAATAATAATAAGCATCCCTTCTCTCTCTAATCTTCAATCTCTCCCTATCTAGTTTGTTTCCTACTGCCCATAAACATGCTTGTATCTCCCCTGGTCTTCAAAATCCCTCTCTTGCCCCACCATCCCTTCAAGCTATCATTCTATACATCACCTCCCTTTCATAGCCAAACTATCAGAAAAAGTGCTTCCTCTGTCATTTACCTCCCGACCCTTGAAATCTGGCTTCCTACCAACTTTAACTGCTGTCTCCAAAGTTACCAGTCATCTCTTAAATGCCAACTCCGATGTCCTTTCCTCAGTATAACACTGTGCAGCAGCTGACACTATTGACTAACCTCTCATCCTGGATCATCTTCCCTAGGTTTTCATGACATTCTAACTTGGTTCTCCTCTTGCCTGTCTGACCTTTGCAGAGTCATCATCTATGTTCTGCACCCTAAGCTACAGGCATACCCCAAGGCTCTGTTTTGTCCAGGGCCTTTGACTCATGAACTGGTTCAACTGTCATTTTTACACAGATGACTCCCATATCTACATATCCAGACCTACTCTCTCTCATTAACTCCAGCACTACATTTCTGACTGCCCCTGAACATTTCAAACTAGAGGTACCATAAAAATCGCACTCAGCGTGTCCAAAACAGAACTCATTATCTCCCTTCCTCCCCATGCAAAAACAATCCTATTCTGAATTTCCCAATTTCTTTGCATGTGTTATCACATTTCAACCTTATAATAATCCTGTGAGGCAGGTACTATTATATTCCCATTTTATAGATAAGGAAAACTGAGGGTGAGAGAGGTGAAATGATTTGCCTAGGGTTGCAGAGTCTGTAAATATCTACGGTAGGATTTGAATTCAGTTCTTCCCAACCCCAAGTCTACCATTTTATTCCACTGCACCACCTAGCTACATAAGTAAACTTCCCATGTTCACACGGTCAGTGTGTGTAAGAAGCAGAATCTGAACCCAGGTCTTCCTAACTCTGAAACACCTAAAAGGTGTCCCATGGAATAGATTTCTGGATCAGGCAGTCAGGAAGATCTAAGTTCAAATACAATGTCAAACACTTTACTAGTTATGTGACCTTAGGGAATTCACTTAACTTCTCTCTACCTTAATTCCTTAATTTCCTCATCTATAAGATGGATATAATAATAGCAGCTACCTTCTAGTGTTGTTGTTAGGGTAAAATGAAATTATATTTGTAAAGTGCTTTGCAAATCTTTGAGTACTATATAAATGATGATGATGATGATACCACACTGAGTATCTGTTAAATAGTTAGTGACCTGGAAATAAATGCTTCAATGAATCATTCTTTTAAGGGTCCCCCAAAATAAATCTCTGAAAAATCAAAGTGCCCTTTGGTGATACAATTAATCCTTCCACATCTGTCCTTTGGGTCACGGTTGCAGAAAGGCTTTCCTAATAGCCCTAATACCTCCTCTCTTGGGGAAATCAAACACCACTGAAGAGCCAGATCAGACCAGCATCAAATACCAGATAAAAAGCTCAGTATAGCAGACTCTTGATATAAGCTTCAGGAACTTGAATGAACAGGGACATCAGAGACGGGAGTTCCTAAGCTCCCTGAGCTCCATAGCTACCTAGAGTGATTAGCCCCAGCCAATCACTGAAGCCCACAGGCTGGCCAAGGCAAGTGATCCTTGCAGATTAGATCAAGTACCTACAGCTGGTCTGGGATAAGATAAGGACCTCTGTCCTCAGTCCAGACATGAAAGCATAGAGAATTAGAGAGGGAATCTCTTTGCAGAAACTAGGCATACCCTGATAAATTGTTCTTAAAAATAGATTTTTAATAGTATTGCATCTCTTACAGTGGGACACAGCTGCATGGGTTCAGGCCTGTGTGAAGATAAAGATCCCAGTAAGTATGAATTTAAGCTAACCGTACAAACTTACTCCTAGATTTGCCTACTGAAGACAGAAAATGTCATTAATAAAAATCTGACCTAAAATCATGGGGTTAGACTAGCAATCCTGGACAGGAAAGAATCTTATTTATTCAATTTCACCAGAGCTAGGTCCTACATATGATTTTTTAAAATATAAGCAACAACTGCTATCTTTTGTTTTCACATCACTTAGATTTCCCCATGTATACTTGCCCCTACCAATGCCCAGAGAGCCATCTCATATAACAAAGATATTTTTAATTTAAATTAAAATCAGAAAAACTAATACATTAAAACAACTATATTTATTATATTTCTATTATCAGATTAAAACAATCTGATAATACATGAAATGTTTTCACACCTATCAGACCCTCCAAAACCCAACCCCAAACCCCTCTCCTTTGCAAAAAGGTAAAGTGATATATCTTCTCAAAACATATTCATATTTTATTCATATTTCTCTATTTTTTTATTTCCCCTCTCATTTTCCAGACAAGGAAGCTAAGGCTCCAAGAAATTAAATGACTTGCCTAGAATCTCACAGCTAGTATGTGGAACAAGGCTTGAAACCAGATCTTTCAGATGCCAAGTCCAGCATTTTGTCAATTACATCACGCTGCCTTTCTATGATTTTTTTTTTCCAATCATAATTGCTCTCAAAGAATGTTTCTTTTTAATGAAGTCACCAATATGTTTTGTACAGGGATAAAACACTGTCTCTGAACTATAACATCTCATAACTTAAGCTGCAAATAAACCAAACCAAACGGATGTCCCACCCCCATCCCTTGGAAAAAAGAAAGATAACAAAACAACTGCTCCAGTTATATTTACTTATAATGAGATCATGTAAATTCAATGTGTTTGATTTCATTTGCTCTCACTGAGGTGGAATAAAGCCACTCCTGTGTCTGGATAGACTGTGTCTACATGAATATTTATGAATCTTACAGAAGGTCGAGGTCCCCTCTCTACTGTCCTTGTATAAGACGCAGAACCTTGTCCTATTTTTGGTGACTGCCACCATAATCAAGAAAAGGAAAAAACGAATTCAAGCACGAGTGGGCACCTCTTTAGAATAAAAAGCAAGATCATCTGCATAAAGCAGACAGAGGGACTGAAGGAATTAAGAAACTGAAAAGGACTGTGGGAGTAAAGGGGCGAGGACTTCTGGTACCTTGGCCAGAAACACGTTTTAATAAAAAGGGTCTTAATAGATTGCTATTATGTTTAAAGAGAAACAGTCCTTCCAAACTTCTCTTTCTTGACCTACAACCTTAAAGAAAATTCTAAAAACAAGCTGTGTAAGGAAACGGCTGAACGTTCTGGGAACTTTCTGGAGCCAACCTCTGAGAATGACACCTTTGCAGGGACTAATTAAATCAATATATCTGAGAGGAAACACTGCTGCCAGGGTTCTGCACACAAAGGTGGATTACCTTCCTGTCTTCATTTTTATTTTCCTTTGTTCTGTTTCAGCTCCAAAGGACCCTTGATATCGTCTCGCCAAGAAAATGTTTCCCAAGAGATACTATTAGGATGCTATGTCACCATGTGACATTTCAAAGCACAGCTATGTGGCTAAACGAGGTGAGATGAGAAATAGGTTTTCAATAGCAGAGAGCTCCCTGGTTCCCCTAGGAGCCGCAAGATCAGTGTTTAAGCATGTCCCTCCTAAATTTATGTTACTATTTTGGTCACAAGCACAGTCTTATAACAGTCATACTATGTAATTAGAGGGGAAACTGATCAAGGCAGACTTCCAAACTTCAGAACTGGTGTTGCCAATATTGGTTTGTCATGCTACTAGCTTCCAATATTCTGCTTGCTATGATGAAAGAGCATGCCCAAATGCAGGCTCTTCTCTTTAATGGCATGGCAGGGGAGGGCTTTAAAATCAATGGGACACGATGGCAGCCACAGGCCACAGTTACTAAAGACGCAAATGAAGCATGGTTTTCAGAAGGCAAAGCAGTACCAGTCTCCAATTTGCAGATGGGTTGCTTCCATTCTAAAAGTTTTGTTAGACACTGACTGCTTAGAACTCTGTGGGACATTTCCCCATAGGAAAAAGGTTATAAATGGGGGGTTGGGCTCTCAGATTAGGCTTCCAAAAGTCCCAACTGTAGCTGGAATGTTGAGTCCTTGACTCTAAAACCAATGAGTCATGTAGTACAGAGAAGGAAGGGAAATAGACAGGCAGGATGAAGGAGGTGAGGGAGAAAGAATAGAAGGGTATTTTTAAAATGCCCTTTAAAAATATCATCATCGGGGCGGCTAGGTGGCACAGTGAATAGAGCGTCGGCCCTGGAATCAGAAGGACCTGAGTTCGGAGCCGGCCTCCGACACTTAATCCGCACAAACAAAAACCTAGCCGTGTAACCTTGGGCAAGTTACTTAACCCCAATTGCCCTAAAGGGGCGGCTAGGTGGCACAGTGAGTAAGAGCGCCGGCCTCGGAGTTTGGATAACCCGAGATCAGATCCAGCCTCAGAAAATGAGCACCCACGCATAAATCAAATGACTAGCCATGCAACCTTGAGCAAGTTACTTAACCCCAATTGCTTTAAAAAAAAAAAAATATATCATCATCATCACATTTTCAAGGTTTGCAAAGTACTCTTCCTCACAACAACCCTTAGAGGTAGGTGCTATCATTGTCCCCATTTTTAGAGATGAAGAACTTGAGGGAAACCAGGGTCACACAAGTAGTGCCTAAGGCAGGACTAAACTCAGGTCTTCCACAATTGACATGGTAACCCCAATCCTGCCAGGGAAAGCCATACAGCCCACAGCACACCTAACAAATGCTTGTTGACTGACTAGACTAGCTTCTCCTCCTCTGTTGGGCAAAGCTATAGTCCTATATAAAAACTTGAAATATATGTATGTGTGTGTGTGTACGTATGTGTGTGTATATGTATATATGTGTATATATGTGTATGTGTGTGTGTATGAAAGTATATATGTGTATATATATATATATATACATACATACACACACACCTTTGCTACCCCTTCTCCCTTCTCCACACTCAAACTTGGCCTACTTTCCAAATGCTCCTAAACCACCTACCCTCCCAATCTATCCCAAACTCTAGGATCTTTAAAAATTGAGTGACTTTTCAATTCCATGAACGAATAGAAAAAACAGAAAACCAGAAAAACAATCTGTACAAATGACAACAATGTAAATTTTTAAAAATACCCTTACCTTCATCAAAAAAAAAAAAATCCAACTCTGATATTAAACACTTTTTAACAATAGTGACTACACTTGACTCCAAAGAAGTGATGAGAAAATAAACTTCCATCTCTTCTTGTAAGAGATGGGGGCCTCCAGGTATGAAATATTGCATAGTCTATCAGACCTGACTGAGGTGTTAGTTAGTTTTGCTGACTTGCCTTTTTTTTTCCTCTCTAACTTCTGCGTCAAGGGATGGTTCACTGGGTAGAAAAAAGAAGAGGGATGCATTTGGAAATGATGGTGATGTTAAAATAAAAGGCATAAATTATTTTAAATTATTTTTAAAAGATAATTGGTAGGGGCGGCTAGGTGGCACAGTGAGTAAGAGCGCCGGCCTCGGAGTTGGGATGACCCGAGATCGAAACCGGCCTCAGAAAATGAGCACCCACACAAAAATAATGACTAGCCGTGTAACCTTGAGCAAGTTACTTAACCCCAATTGCTTAAAAAAAAAAAAAGATAATTGGTAATCCCAATCAATCCCCAATTAGAAGATGAGAAAAGAATTGAGACAGAATGAGAGGTAAAGGGAGGGAGACATATTTGGGCAGGGAGGCCATAGACAGATAGTCTAACCCTGCCTGGAATGTACCCCTGGGTCAGATCCCCTCTGTCACTGCTGTTTTTCACGGCTCACTCCCTTCTTCAACTTCTGAATTTACTAAGTGTCTAAAAGGTCCCAAGGTTTTTCCCAAGAGCTCCCAGGGCAGTTCCATGGGACTTCTGGAAGTTTAGGTAGAAGGGAGAGGGTCAGTTATTTTAAGTCACAGCCTGTCTATAATTTTTTCTTTTTTTAAATAGGGCACTTGCCACAACGCTTCTTTACTTAAAACAACCTTTCCCCTACCTTGACACCAACCCCCCACCACCAGCACAATAAAGATATTTGAATTAACTGAATTAACTTAAAATCTAATAACAATGATGAAGAGATAAAGCATTTGAAACAACCTCCAAGTCATTGGCAATAGCCTTGGACTGGATCCTAACCTTTATCTCTTACCAATGCAAGGTACTAAAGTGTCATCACTGATAATGTATTCTATCAGGGTAAAGGGATTTAGGCCTAACATGATGGATGGGGTATCTAAATAATTCTCACTGATAACAATTTGACTGATACTCTCAAAGAAATTCCTTATTCTGAAGTCTCTTTCTATACATAAAGAAATTTCATAGGGGCGGCTAGGTGGCACAGTGAGTAGAGCACCGGCCCTGGAGTCAGAAGGACCTGACTTCAAATCTGATCTCAAACACTTAACACAAAAACTAGCTGTGTGACCTTGGGCAAGTCACTTAATTCCAACTGCCCTCCAAAAAGGAGGAAAAAAAAAGAAATTTCATAAACTTATTTAGATGTGGGCCCAACTCTAACATATTATCTCCTCAACCCACTTCTCTGACTCATTATACATTATTGACCTTTCTGTGCTCTATTGTTCTCCCCCAATTACTCTTCTTACTATTCCTCACTTTGCAACACTCTGTCTCCCCCCCTTACCTGGAATGCACCTCCTACTCCCCACTATCTGGTTGAAAGCATGCCTTCCCTCAAAAGCACCACCTTCTACATGAAGACTTTCCTGGAGGAACTAAATGCCGGGTCTGGAGTCAGGAAGAATTGAGTTCAAATGTGACCTCAGACATTTACTAACTTTGTGACCCTGGGCAAGTTACTTAATTTCTATCTGCCTCAGTTTCCACAACTGTAAAATGGAAAATAATAATAATAAAAACCTACCTCCCAGGGCTATTATGAGGATCAATTGAGCTAAAATCTGTAAAGCACTTAGCACCATGCCTGACACATAGTAAACACTTAATAAATGCTTGCTCCTCCCTACTTCCTAATCCCTATATATCTTATCTAGCCATTCCCCAAATAGGCGCTAGAGTAATCCCCCCAAAACTACCTTGTATTAATTCTTTATTTATTCTGTATGTGCTGTCAGTATATCTCTTCTCCCCAGATAGAATATAAATTTCTTGAGGGCAAAGAACTGTTTGATTTTTAGTTTTGGATCCCCAGTTCCTAGCAAAGTGCCTGGTACTATAATGGTAATGAGAATTTGAAGATCTTCTCTGCCCCTTAATAAGCCCAAGGAAATTTGAAAACCTTCCCTGATTTGAAGATATATCCTGCCCCCTAATAGGCTGAATAATCACAAGAAGCCTGTGGTGGAAGGAGTTTGATGAAAGGTGGAGCAGAGCCCACAGGAAGCTGGGAGTCAGAGCAGCTAGACTGGAGGGAGGAGAGGATGCATGTAGGGAAACAGTTGGGCTTGTGAGTAAATGTTGGTTTGTGGGAACATTAAAGGATGTTGTGGCTCTCTGTGCTGTTATGGTTTATGAACTTCTCTGCTACTGTAATGGAATTGGTTTACTGGTTTTGGAATTTGGTTTTCTGGTGTCAGGATAAATGTTTTGCTTCTGTCTTCTATATGAAGAGTCTATTATATATATATATATATATATATATATATATATATATATATATATATATATATATATATATATATATATATAAATTTTTTTTTTTAAGCAATTGGGGTTAAGTAACTTACTCAAGGTTACACGGCTAGTCATTATTTGTGTGTGGTACTCATTTTCTGAGGCCGGATTTGATCTCAGGTCATCCCAACTCCGAGGCCGGCGCTCTTACTCACTGCGCCACCTAGCCGCCCTTTTAGGGCAATTGGGGTTAAGTAACTTGCCCAAGGTCACACGGCTAGGTTTTTGTTTGTGTGGGTTAAGTGTCTGAGGCCAGATCCGAACTCAGGTCCTTCTGACTCCAGGGCCGGCGCTCTACTCACTGCGCCACCTAGCCGCCCCTGAGTCTATTATATTTTGTAATCAAACACTATGCTGGCATATTTATAGTGGCTGTTGGTGCTATGAATATTGAGTTGGCACTACAGGTACATAGCTGGGGCTTGATAAACAACTGTTGATTGATATTTACTGAACATTAACACTAGAACTTACTTTTAAAAAATTACAAAGTCAAATTACTTTTTATTTCTATTGACAACTATGCTTTAGAACTTAGAGTAACTTTAGCAACAATTCTTAGCTACCTTTTTAGCTATATCTATAACAGTTTGGTTTCACGGACTGGCAGAATGTAGAATGCTGAATTGGAGTCAACAAGAATCAACAGGCATTTATTAAGCGCCTACTATGTGTCAGGCACTGTGATAAGTATTGAGGATACAAAGAAAGGCCAAAAAAAATTCCTTATTCCCAAGAAGCTCACAGTCTAATTTGGAGTCAGAGTATCTGGGTTCAAATCCCCACACTGGCATTTATTACCTGTGGACCTGGGAAAGTCACTTCACCCATGTCAGGGCTTCAGTTTCTTCACCTGTGTAATGAGAGTACTGGACTAGATAACCTTTAAAATCTCTTTCTAACTCTCTGTGATAATATGATTTAAGTGTCAATCCCATGGTACTGATTACTCTTTAAAATCAAATAAACTACTTCTTTCTGGGGAGAGGAGGAAGCTACCCCTTTTTTTATAAGAACTTCAAGCAAGAACCAACTTAGCCTAACATAGTCCAGAAATGAACTTTTTTTTAAATAGAAATTTTGCATGTTAGAGCCTTCTATTTTGGGACTTCCTTTGCTTGTTCCTTAAATGGCATCTGTCTTTATCACATCAGAAGTCTAGACGTTGGGCAGACAGAGGAAATTACCCAAGCCTACTCATAGAATATATATCCTACAGCAACGAAACACTACCTTAATTTAAATCAGACCCCAAGGGCAAAATGTAACACACACCTGGACAATCAACTGATGTGAGAAAAATGAGAAAACATGACTTTCTGTGGTTTGAAAAATGGACCATGGAATTTCAGAGTTGGAATGGGCCCCAGTGGCCATCTTGTCTAACCTGTACCTGAAAAGGAATACCCCTTCTATAACATAGCTCAAAGTTATTATTTATCTGTGTGTGACAACCTCCAGTGACAGAGATCTCAACACCACCTTTTGGATAGGTCATTAGGAAATTTTTCTTCATAATAAGGCCTAAATTTCTTTCTTTGCAAATTTATTACCTCCCTAGAAAGTTTTGGTTTTGTTTTTGGATTTTTTGTGTGGGGGAGGAAAGGAGTAGAACAAGGTGCTTAGCAGTTACTCAATAGATGCAAAATGCTACAAGTTAGGGATGGCTAGGTGGCGCAGTGAGTCAGTGAGTAAGAGCGCCAGGCAGCCCCAGAGTCGGAATTGGTTCCAGCCTCAGATACTTAACACCCACACAAAAAAACTGGCTGTGTAACCTTGGGCAAGTTACTTAATCCCAATTGCTTTAAAAAAAAAAAAAGACGCTACAAGTTAGAATCAGAATGTGTTTTAGGAGTCGGTTTTTGGAAACACTAACATTTAATTCTCTTCTAAAGTTTCAAAAAAGCCAAAAAACTAAACCTGATTTTTCAAGTACAGGAAACTCCTATTTGGATTGGAGAGACCATACATCAAGTCACAGAGTCATAGGATGATAGATTTGGAGCCAGAAGGTACCTCAGAGGTCATTAAGAACCACTCCTTCATTTTACAGATAAGGAAAATGAGGCAAAAAGTTATGTGTGACACATATAATATCACAACTACATAGACTGGTGGATAGAGAACTAGATCAAGAGTCAGGAAGACCTGAGTTCAAATCCAGCCTCAGACACTTACCTCTGGGCAAGTCACTTAACCTGTCTGCCTCAGTTGCCTCATCTATAAAACTGAGAAAATAATAGCATCTACCTTCCAGGATTGTTGTTGTTGAGGATCAAATGAGGTACCATGTGTAAAGCATTTTGCAAACCTTAAAGCATTATGCAAATGTTAGTTCTTATTATTAACCCAAGTCCTTTCATCATGCTGACCATGATGCCCCCCAGCTTGATCACTGTCCTTCCTCCAAAGAGAATACAATAGGCTGGTCTTCTTACACATTTTTCTTCTCCACAAACTCTCTAGGCTGGCCACTCTGGTCTGTTTGCTCTTCTTCACACGTGATACTCCCCTCCTGGAGGTTAGTCTCTATTCCTGGAATGTCTTCCCTTCTCATCCTCATCTTTACCTCTTAGAAGCCCTTCATGTCCTCTGACCCCTCCTCAGCTGAAAAGCCATCATCTGCAGGAGACCTGTCGCATTCCCCATAGATTCTGCAGCCTTCCCTTCAAAGGTTACCTTAGAGCAACTCAGTATGAGTCTATACACACATATAATTTATATATACACATATATTTCTATAATAGTTATACATATATTTCTATAATATAGTTATATATAATGTATATTTATATCTATTTATATATACATGTATATTTATATAAAAGATTTCTATATACATGTATGTAACATATATTTATATAATATATTTACATACACATGTGTATATATACCTATATGTTTATGTATGATGTCTACAGGAACAAATATATTATTCTGTTGCATGCATATTACATATTCATATACATATTTGTACATTTTATATACGCTTATAGACATCTGTACACATTGTATATGTAAATATTAAACCTATGTTTTATATAACATAATTTTATAAATGTTATATTGTTAAATTTATGAATATATTATTTTATTATATTAATACTACATATAATACTGTATAGTGTAATTATATTTTTATATTTTGTGTGTGTGTGTGTGTGTAAAATGTCTCCCCTGCTAGAATTTAAGCTCATTGAGGGCAGGAACTGTTTTGGTTTCTTTGTATTCTCAGTCCTCCATAGAGTGGCTGGCATATAGTAAACACTTAATATATGCTTCTTGACTGAATGCTGTGGTCTGATGGGCAAAATACAGTGAGACCATCAACTCTTGGTTCCCAGATTGCATGCCTCCTAATGCAGTCTGCATTATTTGGCCCATATTACATAGCAGGGTCACAGAGAATACTCCAGTCTAGGCCCATCCATTAGGACAGGGGTGGGAAGCCTGCAGTCTCAAGGTCACATGTGGCCCTCTAGGTCCTCAAGTGTAGCCCTTTGACTGAATCCAAACTTCACAGAACAAATAAAAGTTCTGTAAAACTTGAATTCAGTCAGAAGGTTGCACCCAAGGACCTAGAAGGCCACATGTGGCCTCAAGGCTACAGGTTCCCTATCCAGTATTAGGAGATGATATCTGCAGTCAACATCTCTTCCACTTCCTCCTACCTCCAAAGCAGTTTTATCTTTTAAAGACCATATAGGCATTCTGCAGCATTTAAACATAGTCTAGAAGAACAAAAGCAGCTAAAAATAAAGGATTTCACTTGATAGGACAACCTCCCTAACAAGCCTTGAATTAAGAAAGGTTGGAGAAACCAGTGTCAAAGGCAACATTTAAATTAGCACTTATTTTTGAGACAAGAGTTTACCGATTCCAAATGGCTCTCCAAAGCCTGGTGAGTCTCCACTTGGGCTATTTCAGGTCCTAGCATACATGAGTCACTTCTTAAATTCACCAGCAAGTGAGTGTCTCCAATGAAACAGTCATTCTCTCCAGGATTAAGTGGCTTATTAGCAAAGGGATCTGGGTGGCAACACCATTCTTCAACTAAGGCATTCCAGTTTTCGCTTGGCAGAGGAAGAACTCTGAGGAGCTTCCTAGTTAAAAGAGAAAAATGTTAAGAGTTTCCCCATCACCCCCACATCTCAACAGGGGTCTTTAGCATTTACATAAATGAAACAATGAAAAAGATGGAAAGGTTAGATCTGCCTCACTTTGTTTTTTAAACCTGCATTCTATATTAATCGTCTTTTTCAAGCAGCACCCACCGCTTTTTTTTTCTACAATTTTTTTTCCCATAATGTGGCTAGGCAGATGCACAATAAAGCATCTATACAGTGCTGAAAAAAAATTGGAGATCTATCATATTAAAATGCCTCTGCTTCAAAACAGCCTACTGCCAGGTGCAATCCTCTTTTCCTGGTCTACTATGTTTATAGAAATAATTTAGTGATTAAGTTTAGAATAAAAATAAATTTTTTTTAAAAAGAAAATGCATGTTCCTAAATAAAAGGGTTTTCTAAATTATATCTACTTCTTTAAATTATTTTTCTAAGTATATATAGGAATTGAGGGCTGTAGCGCTATTTATTTATTTTTATAAGCATTTATTATTTCTCCCTCCTATTGCCTCCCTCCCAATTAAAAAAGGAAAGGAAAATCCTCAGAACAAATATATATAGTCCAACAAAACAAATTCCCATATTAGCCATGTCTAAAAACATATGTATCATTCTGTATCATAAGTCTCTGGCAGCAAGTGGATGGTACGTTTCATCTTCAGTCCTCTGGACATATGGTTTATCACTGGGGACAATAGTGCTCAATACTGTTTCAAGAAAGGGATTTGAAGTTTGCTTCAACTCCCTTTTCTCAATAGCAAGTCCTGGGAAGTTTAGCATTTGGCCAACGTGGTAGGCTAAATCTCAATAATAAATTAGTTCCTCTTCCAGTCCCCACTGAAGCTCCATGCAGCAAGCATTTGGAAGAATGAAACACAGGAATGAAAATAAAAATAGGGAAAGAAAGAAGAAACATGGTTTGGTTACTGGCCTGGCAGAGAGAAACAGAGAAGAGGTCTCTGCTCCTTGTTCATTCACACACATGTAAATGAATGCAGCAAAATCTCCCTTCTTTTCTACTACATCCCTATAGTTTGCTCTCCAGAGAAAGCAAGTTTCTTGAGGGTAAGTTCTGCTTCATTTTTATCTTTGTCCAATGCCTAGCACTGCTATCACTTTACAAACGTTTGCTGAAATTGTGTTGGTCCTTTTAAGTCCTCTGGCAGTTGGAACCAAAAATCTCCCCTTCTACAATCCAATTCTGTTTCAAATCTGATGGTCATTGGCTTCACTATGGGAATCTCTACACCCACCCCCTGAAGAGGAAAAGACCAGTTTCAAATGAGAGAATCTGGTCATGTTGGCAAAAGAAAGCCATTGCCTTAACAGAGTCATAACATTGGTCTTTTCTGAGGCCTGGCTAGAGATGAGGGATGGGAAGGGATGAAGCTTTGGAGTCTATAACATTTAAAAGGTGACTTTGAGAATCTTGCCAAGAAAGCTAATTAGGCAGCATTATAACTTCCCCTGACAAACAAAAAAGACAGGAAATGACATCCATCAAACCATATACTTGTTAACTGAGAGACTTAGTCATAAATAATAACATATATACTTAAAGAGTATATGCTGAAGGATGAACACAGCCTGCAAATGGTTTATCATATAAAAGAGGGGACAGGCACATCAATTCACAAAAAAATGTATAAAGTGCCTACTGTGTGCTGAACCCTGTGAATAAAAAGACAAAAACAATATTCTAGCAGAAGATTCAATACATGCACAGGTAAATGTAATATGAGGTACACTGAGTGAAGGTGGCAGGGGAAGAATCAGACAGTGCTCAAGGAAACTTTAGGGGAAAGAACTCTAATACCTAGGGACCAAGAAAGGCTTCATGGAGGAAGTGATAGCTGAGCCAAGGATGGAGGGAAATTTAAAATTCTGAAAATCGAGGATAAGAATGAATTCTAGGTAAGAAATATAGCTTGTGTAAATGCCTAGTATGTGTACCACGGCAAAAAGAAAAAAGAAAAGAAACAGTAATGTTGTATTTTGGAAATAGTCAGTAATTCTATTTGGCAGGATGGCAGTGTGCATGAAGAGGACTAATAATATAAAAGTAGGGTCAGGACCAAATTTTGGAGAGCCTTAAACGTTGGGCTAAAGAGTTCATATTTTATCTTAGGGGCAACATGGAATTACTGCAGGATTTTCAGCAGGGGAGTAGCACAGTTAAATCCCTGCCTTAGGAATATTATATTGATACTTGGATGGAAAATGGATTGGAAAGGAGAGGGATTGGAAACAGGGAAATCAATTAGGAAGCTATTATAAAAGTTCAGGAAAGAGGTGATGAGGGCCTGAGCTAAGATGATGGCAGTGGGATGGATACAGGAAGGCTTATGAAGTTAAAATTAACAAGATTTGATAACTGATTAGCTGTAGATGCAGCCAGCTGATGCAGTAAAAAGAACACTGGGCCTGGAGTCAGAAAGACCTAAGTTCAAATCTAGCCTCAGATACTTCCTAATTGTGTGGCCCTGAACCTGTCACTTAACCTCAACCTGCCACTGTTTCCTAACTGTAAAAAATAAGGATAATAACAACCCCTTACTTTAATAGAGTTGTGAAAAAAAAATAATATTTGTAAAGAGCTTAGTATGGTACCTGGCATACAGTAGGTGTTACAGAAAATCCTTATTCCCCTTTCCTACAGGTAAGAATGTGAAAAAGAGAAAAATGTCAAAGAAGACTCCAAGATTTTGTTTTTATGTGGGTTATTTTGCTCAATCTTTTTCTTCTTCTTTATTGTAAGAGGAGGCTTATTATGATGGAATGAAGGGGGGAATACAGTGAGAAATGCAGGTGATATGAAAACAAAAAATATTTTTTCAAGTGTAGTTTAAACCCTGAAAGGCTTGACATTATTCTTTTTTTAAATCTCCATTTAGTATAAACTTTACTTCCCTGGAGAGGTTTTAAGAAGAAAATGAATAACTATTCATCTAAGTGGCTTTCAGATGAAAATCTGCAAGGAATGGACTAATCTTAAGCTCCTATAACCAGCAATATAGCTGAATGTCAGATGCATTTTTGAATTACTGACCAATTTTTACCTGGGTTACAATTTTTAAAATTCATGAAAATGTGGTATGAATGAATTACTTCAGTATTATTGAGGGATAAATAAAATGTTTCAATCAATCAACAAACATTTATTAAGCCCCTACTATGTGCTAGGCATTGTGTTAGGTGTTGAGGATGTAAAGAATAAAATAATCCACAGTCACAAGAATCTTACATTCTAATGGAAAGACAATAGCAACACATATAAACATGTACAGAATAAATATAAAGAGAATAAACACAAATATATACAATCTAGTGACATACAGGGTTTGGTAGCAGTTGGGCAGATAAGGAAAGGTTTCATGTTTAAAATACCATAAGCAAGGTGAGGAAAAATGAAATGACCATTAACTCTAACATAAACCACAAATCAGTAGTACCTCCTCCCAACCAATCCACCCCTCCCCAACCCTCAGTGGTAAGGAAAGAGGACTTCCAGTTTCCCAATTTTTAAAATGATATCCAGCTATTAAAGATCTGGGAAATACTGCTAGGCCTGAATACAAATCTAAGTGCCATCAAAATGATAAGCCATAATGGAAATTTATTGCTATATATTTTGAATCCTCTCATATTCCATTGTACACATAATATTTTTCTCTTATTTTATATTTAAGTTTATGATTATCTTTCCTTATTATATATTTAAGTTTCATTATTTAAGGCTAAAAGAAAAAAATTGCTAAGCCACAAGAGCCATAAAAAGAGTTCTGCATTTTAAAGGAAAGCCAGGTCCTTCAAACTTAGACTAATAAAGGCCTGAGTTCAAATCCAGTCTGAGACACTTCTAGCTGTGTGACGGACAAGTCACTTAGACTCTGCCTGCCTCAATTTCCTCACATGTAAAAATGGGGATAATAACAGCACCTACTGCAGAGAGCTGGTGTAAGAATCAAATGAGATAATATTTGTAGAGTGTTTATCACCCTGTCTGACCCCAAGTAGGTGCTTAATAAATGTTTGGGGCATGAAAGGGGAAACACTAGAACAATTTCACCAAGAGTTAGGTACAATGTCAGTTGCCAATGAGATCCTGGCTTATATTAAAGTGTTTGAGTCTCCTTTGATTTAAAAAAAAGCGGGGGGCCTCAACCAATGTGAGTGGTCATACCAATATCTCATCTGCCAAGCTGGCCAGTCATTTGCCTAGATATTCCAACACCTACTTTATTTCTTTAAAAAACATCTACTTGTTTCTTTCTAAATTACAATGCCCCCTTGAGAGACTGACCTGATCCCAAGAATTTCTAGGTATACTCAAAGTGGTCTGGCCACTCTCTCTCCAAAGAACTCAGGGGAACATGCTCATTCAGAAGACCTCTGACAATGAGGCCCTGCTGACAAAAGGTATAGAATGAGAAGGTCCATTTAGTCAATTAACACAGTTTAACCTGGCCTTGAATTTACTTCTGAATGACCCAATTAGAGCAAAAATGCTTGCCCAGGCCTAGTGTTTCTGAATCTCTGACAGCACAATGCTGACATTGGACAGGGCTTAGTTGCTGATTCTCCCCATCATAAGTTAACATCTTAAAAGTAATATCAGTTGTTTTTCAGTTGTGTCTAACCCACATGACCTCATTGGGGGTTTTCTTGGTAAAGATCCTGGAGTGATTGGACATTTCCTTCTCCAGCTCATTTGACAGATGAGGAAACTGAGGCAAACAGGGTTAAGTGACTTGCCCAGGGTCATACAGCTAATAAGTATCTGAAGCCAGATTTCAACTCTAGAAAATTAGTCTTCCTGACTCCAGGCCAGGCACTCTATGCACTGTAACAACTACCTGCCCTTAAAGTAATAGCATCCATATCAAATTCCATTAAATACGAATCTTAGAGGAGGTACTCATTCCTAGGCTTTATATTGTAGTCTCAAAGATATAAAATGCAGCAAAACTTCCATAATTCAGGCTATTTTTGGAAGAAAGATCCTGTTCATTAAAAAAAAAAAAGAAATTGTCCAAGTCCATTAAAAAAAAGGCTAAAAAAAAATCAATTAAAACATAAAACAACTTAGTTTAAAAAAAAGATTAAGGAAATTATACTTGCTCTGAGTAGTGTGTTATAGAAGAGAGAGAACTGATCTTCCAGTTAGAAAAAAGCTGTGTTCAAATTCTACCTGTGATCCTTACTGGTTGTACAAATCTGGGCAAGTCATTTATCCTTTCTCTGCCTCAGCTTAAAAATCCATAAAATGAAAGTTACAGTACTTAGCTCGCAGGGTTTCTGTAAGGACCATATGAAATAAGGTATAGGGTGTCCCAAAAATCTTAGTATAGTTTTAAGCTATTAAAGTTTACTATCCTAAGACTTTCGGGACATCTTGTCGGTATAGTACAATACGAACTTTAAAAATTATATTATTACGATTGCTGAAGAGCAGCTAGTTAGCACAGTGGATAGAGTGCATAGCCTCCAATCAGGAAGACTCGTCTTCCTGAGTTCAAATCTGGCCTCAGACATTTACTAGCTGTGTGATCCTGGACAAGTCACTTAACCCTGTTTGCCACAGTTTCGTCATCTGCCAACTAGAGAAGGAAATGGCAAACCACTCCAGGATCTTTGCCAAGAAAACCCCAAATGGGGCAAGACCATCTCAGCCTAGTTCCATCTCATCCTAGTTTTCCCTTTGTTGCAGTTTCAAAATCTGTCTTGAATTACAGTTGTTGCCATCAATATTATATTCTCTATTATAATTGGGTATTATTGCACAATTTAGAGCTAGAAGCTACTTTTTTTCTTTTGGTTTTTGGTTTTGTTTTTTTTGGAGGGGGGAAGGCAGGGCAATTGGGGTTAAGTGACTTGCCCAAGGTCACACAGCTAGTAAGTGTTAAGTGTCTGAGGCTGGATTTGAACTCAGTTCCTCCGGACTCCAGGGCTGGTATTCTATTTACTGTGCCACCTAGCTGTCCTAGAAGCTACTTTAAAAGCCACCAAGTCCACCCTTTCGTTTTACAGATTAAAAGACTGGGGTTTTCTCCATTTAAGTTAATTAACAAATTAAGTCAATTAATAAACTGAGGTTTTCTTAAGTTATTTCAATTAACTGAGATTAACTTACAAAGGTTAAATAACTTGCTATAAGACTCCATAAAGACAAAGGAAATGAATGAACAAAAAAGTATTTATTAAGCTCTTTAAAGTAAAGTATTTATTAAGTGGCAGGTACTCTGTTAAATTCTAGGAATGTAAATACAGAAGGTAGGGCAGTACTGGCCTGCAGAAGTTTACACTCTTTTTTTTTTTTGTTGTTAGAAATACATTGCTATTGATATATTTTGTTTTTAATATCACCTCAATTTCCCCTCTTTAGCCCTCCCCCTTTCAGAGAGCTGTCCTTTATAACAGAGAAAAGAAAGAAAATGAGATGAAGAGAAAAGGGAGAAAAAGGCAAAATGGTCACTATATATATATATTTTTTTTAATTGATAGTATATGCTATAATTGCACATTTCTAGACACACACCCCAACACCTGGGGGTGGAGGGGGAGGGAAGGAAGTGAAAGGAAAGGCGGTATGAGTTTTGATTTGTTTACACTACCCAGAAAAGAATTCAGAAAAGGAAATAGGAGAGGGAGTAGGGAGAGAAGGAGAGGGCAATATGGCCCAAGGTGCTTCAGCCCCACCAAGGGTGTTCTAAAGCTGAATAGACAAAGTACCCTACTAGGGTTGGGGGACAATGTCATAAAATAATTAGTGTAATAAACATATAACTACTGATATTAGTAGAGGGCTCAGGACCAGAGTTTTGGAACCAAAATGAACCTCGGAGCCCATCTAATCCACCCCCTCAGAAGTTAACTGACTTTGCTTAAGGTTACACAGCTAATGGGAAGCTTTTAGGTGTGTTCCATTTGGAGTCAAGTTCAAATACAGCCTCACACACTTAATAGCTGGCTTGGTAACTTAATTCTCTGTGCCTGTTTTATCATCTGTATGAGGACTGTTGTGAGGACCTAATGGGATAGCATGTGTAAAGAACTTTACAAACTTTAAAGTGCTATATAAACTTAAGCTATTATTATAACACTCAAAGATGGATGCATGTAATTGGCAATATTACATGCAAGTATCTGCCAAAGGCTTGAAAACAGGTGGCTCTCAAAGTAGGTTAAACACTGTTCCCTGCAATTTTAATTACACAATTTACTTTAGCAAGATTCTTTTTCCTTTGTATTGAAAAAAACTCAGCCATCAATCTGGACTTGTTCAAATGAAAGTATGAGTTCCCACTCAATGGGGTGCAAATCAGTAAGGTTTTAGGGCAGTAGTTTCCAGCAAAGAGAGCCTATGAAAGTCTATGGCATCTGCCCAGGTAAGGCAGTCCTAACGGTATGGCTGCCATAACCAAATCTCCTTTGAAAGACTTCCTTAATAAGCACAGATGCTGGGTTTTCCTCTCCTGCCACTGCCATCCCCTTACCCTTTGGGCAGGAAGCTTAAGTAGAAAGCCACTGGGTTATCTAATATAGTCAGTAAAGACAAAAACCATGTACATAAATTCACACATGTTGGGGAAAGCATCTGTAATAGAGGGGGAAAAGAACTGCAGGGTGATAGTGCAAAGCCTTAGAGGGAGCCATCTGAACACAAACTAATTATTGTAAGCTCTTAATGACGGTGACCTCTGTAACAAAAACCAGCAGAAGTTCAATACAGCAGGTGTGATATAGGCAGGCCAGGTAGGCCTTCCCTAAGTGAGGCAGACACCAAATAAACCATACTGTTTACCTCCAAGGAGAGACAGAAAGAGAGGGAGGGAGAGGGGGAGAGAGAGAAAGGAAGAAAGGGGGAGGAGAAGGGAAAGAGAAAGGGAGGGAGGGAGAGGGAGAAAGGGAGAGAGAGAGAAGGAGGGAGGGAGGGAAGATGAGAGAGAGAGAGAGAGAAGGAGGGAGAGAGAAACAGAAGGAGGGAGAGAGGTAGGGAGAAAGAGAGGGGAAGAGAAAGAGAGAAAGGGAGGGAGAGAGAAAAAGAGAGAAGAAGGGAGAGAGGTAGGGAAAAAGAGAGGTAAGGAGAAAGGGAGGGAGGTGGAAAGAGAGAGGAGGAAAAATGAAGGTAGATGGGGAGGGGGAGAATGAGAGGGAAGGAGGGAGAAAGAGAAGGAAAGGGAGGAAAGAAGAAATGGAGAAGAAAGAGAGGGAGAGAGAGATAGCCAAAGAGAAAATTACAGAGACACAGAGATGATTAATTTCCATGGTATACAAACATGAAAAGAAGTCAGGAATAAGTTCAGTCTTAAATAAGAAAAGTTTAAGAAACACTAAGCCAGAAAATAACCTGCTACAAAGAAACTGATTTTTTCTCACTTTGCATTTTAACTGTCATTTGAAGAACTTGTGGGAAATGGAGGAAAAGTCCTACAAAGTCTTCTTCCTCCCTTCTGCTCCCAAGCTGAGAAGATTTACTTTAGCTCTAGCTGGTAGATGATTCTAGATCCTTCTAGAAGATGGATAAGAGCAGAACCTGAGAGGCAGCATGTGCTGGATTTGGGGTCAGAGGCCCTGGGCTCAAATCACTGAGATACTGCTTTTTACCAAATATGACCTTGGGCAAATCATTTAACCTCTCTGGGCCTCAGTTTCCTCATCTGTAAAATGAGGAGGCTGGCCTTTAAGGTCCCTTCCAGCTCTAGAGCTACAATCCTATGAGATTCCTAAAGAGGCAAAATGGGAGCAGGAGATTTGGATTTTATAACAAGATTTTATCCTCCCCATTCCTTCCCCATTCAAACAAATCCAGAAGCCAGGAAAGACTGAGACAACATGTCCTCTACCAACTGTATCTGGATAAGATGTCATCGAACTTGACAACAGGTATAAAGGCTGGAGAACCTTCACCGAGAAGAATATTTAATGAACTCAACCTAAGAAAGGAAACCTCCAGCCATCGGGTAACACACAAGACTAATTACAACAAAACTTACACTGAGAAAAGGGAAAGCCTCATTCTCACAGGTGTGGGGACCCAGAATCCCAGGGAGGCTTGTCATAGACAAGACAGACTAGACAGTCACAGTCCCAAATTAAATATAACTAGTCAAAACTAACAGGTGGGATAATTTTCCATCACCTGCCACCATGCATTCTTCCCCCATCCTTTCCCTTCCCCAAAGTACTCCCTCATCTCTACCTTTCAGAATTAAAGGCTCAGCTGAGGCCCCACCTCCTATATGAAGCCACCTCTGATCTCCTCCAGCTGTTACTACCCTCAAATTATTTTGTGTACCTGTTTGTATCTACCACCACCACCCTCAAATATATAAACTCCATGAGGGCAGAAATTGTTTTTCTGGGGTTCTTGATTAATTATGCAAAGTGCAATGCCTTGTACACAGTAGACACCTAATAATCATTTGCTGAATTTAATTTGCACTTAGAGTGCTTTCTATCTGCATAGATTTTAATGAACCCCCATTCTCATCACATCTTTGTCAATTATTCATATAGTAGATAATAAAACAGTAACACTTCAATTACCTGGAAGACCCTTGTTGGCAATCTAAGCTTCAGAGCCAAGAAGGGGAAAATGCCAAATAAATAGAATAAATTTCTTGACCTCACCCAGAGCCTATTTACTTTAGACAGAATTTCAACAAAATGTTTGACTGTAAAATAAGAAGCAGCAAATGAGAAGGGAGTAGAGAAAAGGTAAGGAACCACTCTAGTTCTTCAGGAGGAGCAAGAAATCAAAAAACATGGTCATCTGGGTCCATTTGTCAGAAGGGCGAAAAGCAACGTTCAACTGTGAAAGCACAAACTTGTCACGCTTGTTTCACTCTGCATTCATTCCTATAGGTTTTCCCAGCTTTCAATAATGTATACGAAAACAATATCGAACCCTGATCAATACAATGACCAACCATGATTCCAAGGGAAGGAAGATGAAGCACGCTACCTGTCTCCTGAAAGACAGGTGACAGAGTTGAAATGGACAATGAGTCATACATTTTTGGATGTGGTCAACACAGGCATTTCCTCCGCTTCACTCTAAATATCTGTCATGAGAGTTTCCATTTTTATTTTTGTTTTTCCAAATGGAAGGGAGAGAAGATGAAAGGGGGGAAAATGCTTGTTAATAAAAAAATATTTAATCAAGAAAAGTCTAAGTAAGTGTAATAATAGCAGCTCACTTTTCTATAGCCCTATAAGGTTTACAAAGCACTTCTCTCAGAAAGAATCTTATGAAGTAGGTAGTAAAGATTTTGTTATGTTCATGATCTGGAGGAGGAAATGGAGGCTGAGACAAAGTGACTTAGCCAGGGTCACACGGCTAGTGAGTACTGGGCCTCGGGATTGGGATGCAGGTCCCTTAATTTCAAATCTAATGCTACTTCTAACACATCATGCTGTCTCTCAAGCAGACTTTGTTTAAGATGGCAAAGAAGTGAATAATTTTCTAGCCATCTGCCCGGAAAATCCATTTCTGTGAAACACTACACTTCCTCAATGATGCCAGGTACATACAGAAGAGCTGTTGTATCTCTGGAGACAGAGAGATGCTACCTAAGGGTGTTAAGCACATGCTCTGATCTGAATGTCTGTAATAATTCACAAAAGCCAATACCATTTCCCCAGTTCATCACAAGAGAAACATTGGACCACTCTGCATTGCCTGTAGGAAGGAGCTCCTGATTGATCCTGTCTAAATCAGACCACTCCAGCACAATCATGTTAAAGCTGTCACATGCTGGTCCTAAAGTAGAACCATGGGAAGATGAACCAACAACCCCCAGCATACCCAACCACCACTAAATGTGCTCCTTACCTTTCTTTTTTTTTTTTTGCTTTTTTTTTTTTTTTTTGGAGAGGGGAAGGCAAGGCAATTGGGGTTAAGTGACTTGCCCAAGGTCACAGAGCTAGTAAGTGTTAAGTGTCTGAGGCCGGATTTGAACTCAGGTCCTCCTGATTCCAGGGCTGGTGCTCTATTCACTGCGCCACCCAGCCATCCCCTTACCTTTCTTTAATGATGACTTCACCACAGGACTGGCAATAAAACACGTAGCAGTTCAGAGCGTGCAGGCTTTGGTTCAAAGTGGAAACCAGTTCTGAAGGAACAAAAAGAAAGAGCAAATCATTTTGGCCTCAGGACATATAGGACATTAACATCCATGTAGTTCAGTAGAAAGCACGATGAAGTCAGAGGGGTGAGCCACAGGACCAGAGTTCAAATACAAAGTACTGCCTCTGCCACTTATTCTCTGTGTGTTCTGCTGCTGTTCTTCGGTTGTTTCAGTTGTGTCCAACTCTGTGACCCCTTTTGGAGTTTTCTTGGCAGAGATAATGAAGTGGTTTGCCATTTCCTTTTACAGATGAGAAAACTGAGGCAAATAGAGGTTACATGACTTGCCCACGGTCACAGAACTAGTAAGTGTCTGAGGCTGGATTTGTACTGACTCCAAGGCCAGCACTCCATCCACCTACCTTGCCCTATTCTCTCTGTGATGCTATACAAATCACTTAGCCTCCACAGCCTTTGTTTCTCATCTATAAAATAAAAGGGTTGGGAGTGGCTAGGTGGCACAGTGAATAGAGCACTGGCCCTGGAGTCAGGGGGACCTGAGTTCAAATCTGGCCTCAGACACTTAATACACACACAAAAAAGCTAGCCATGTGATCTTGGGTAAGTCACTTAACCCCAACTGCCCTCCAAAAAGCAAAAAAATAAAATAAGAGGATTGAACTGGATCAGGGGTTCTTTATCTGAGGGTGTCAGGGGGTTCACGAACATGAATAAAGAAAAAAATTGCATTTTTATTTTTACCTACCTGTCCTGAAATTTAGCACTTCCTTTAATTATTTAAGAACATGATCCTGAAAAGGGGTCAGCAGACTGCCAGAAGGAGTAGTGACCAAAAAAAAAAAAAAGCTTCAGGCTTCCCTTGACTGGATGATCTCTAAGTTTCCTTACAGTTCTAGATTCTAAGGTTTCTTACAGTTCTAGATCTGATCAGACAGCAGCATTAGACCCCTACCACCAAAGAATGCTGACACCTTCCCCAGATACATTTTACAAATAATCTTTTGCTGATTCAATCAGAAGCAAACAACATAAACGCATTTTGCACTGTTTCCAAAAATGTCAAAGAACTTTGCAAGCTTCTTCTTAAGTATTTACTTCACAGGTTACTTAAAGTAAGATGTCACTCCCCTCATTTTGTAACAGAAAGAGAGTAAGACAGAAGCACAGCATTCCAGACACCAGACTGTCTACCTGAACAATATCCCCCTCTACAATATCTCTAACAAGTGGTGATTCAGCCTTGGACTGAAAATCTCCTGGGAAAGGCAACCTTCCCCTCCCAAGGCAGCCCATTACACCAGTGGTGTCAAACTCACAGAGAAACTGGGGCCACTAAACATTACATAAGGATAAAATAAGAGCACATGCAGGGTCAGCTAGGTGGTGCAGGAAGACGCATTTTCATAAATTCAAATCTGGTCTCAGACGCTTATTAATTGAGTGACCCTGGCCAAGTCACTTAACCCTGTTCGCTTTAGTTCCTCATCTGGAGAAGGAAAAGACAAATCAACCACTCCAGTATCCCTGCCAAGTAAACTCCAAATTGGGTCATGAAGAGTCAGACATGACTGAAAAACAATTGAATACTGACTTTTTTTGAGGCAATCAGGGCTAAGTGGCTTGCCTAGGGTCACATAGTAAGTATCTGAAGCCAGATTTGAACCTAGGTCCTCCTGACTCCAGAGCCTGTGTTCTATCCACTCTGCCACCTAGCTGCCCCTTGAACATTGACTTATAAAACCTCACATCTGCACTCTATTGTATTTTTATTTATTTGCTAAATATTTCCCAATTACATTTTAATCTGGTTCAGTAGCACTCAGGACAATCAGGGGCCACAAGTGTGACACCTCTGTATTACACATTTGAACAGCTCTTATCAGAAAGTTCTTCCTGACATCAAAATTAAATTTTCCTTTATGCAAATTCTACCCATTACTACTGATGTTGCCCTCTGGGGTCAGGCAGAACATGGTGGATGTTGGATGTTCATCAGCTTATCAATGTCCTTCCTGAAATATGGTCCCCAGAACTGAACACCAGATTCCAAATGTGGCTTAAATCAGGGCACGACATTAGATTTCTCTCAATGTAGCCTGTCTCATTTGGCCCACATCACATATCTTGCAAATATGCAGGTCCCCACATGCCCTAGGGACAGAATGTTTCTCCTCTCTTTTCCCTCCCTCTCCAGGTATTAATGCAGTCACCATGGACCTAAAACGATGTGACTAGACCAGTAGATCTATATCATTTCTGAAGTGATTTTAGTTAAAAAAAAAAATTACATCCATTGTAATTCAGCTCCACAGAATTCAAAAGAAGCTCTGGTTTGCTCTAGAATATTATTTCCTGACAATAAGAAAAAGTATCATTACATTCAGCATGTGCCTGAGGATGGAATTGCTAGCTCCTAGCGAGCACTCTTTCTCAGAAGCAAAAATCAATTCTGGTGAAAATTTCAGTGATTTGTATTATTTTTGTCAAGCCATTTGCAGGGTTATCTGAATGCAGTCAGTCCATTTTCTTAATTTCAGTTTCTCAGTCATCGGCAATAGAACAAAGGATAAATAAACAAAACACAATTGTTTATTTAAATTCTCTAGAGAAATAACCTTCTTTTTTATTCTGTACTCCCACCCCTTCCCCACCCTAGAATAGGAGGATGCAGCAGTTTGGTTTATATCATTCCTTTTTCCTGGAACTCCTTACAAAGTGAAAGAGCTGTTCCAGATACAACAGATAATGATGCAAAACTGAATAAAATTGGGCACAAAAGAGGAATTTGCAACCTGCACCAGAACTGGGAGTACCCACACAGATGAGAGCATTTAAAGAACTTAGGACTGAAGGAAGTCTAGTTGGAATGAAATAAATTTACAAATTACCAAGATGGAAATACAGTTTAACAGTGATAAGTGATGAAGGAAACTAATAGTATTACTGAGTTTCAAGCAGCTGGAAGGGGCCAGAGTTCAAATTATATGCTGTAAAGAGCTGTCCAAGATCCAAAGGTCAATAGCCAGTATAGTAGTACCATCTGCTGGTGAAACAAGAGAAACCATACTTTGTCCTTTTTGGGGCTGAGGAAGGGAAACCTTTGTTTCCTTACCAAGAAAAGGGCTTTCAGAAACAATGGAGTTCTGAGGAGTGGTACCTGAGGACAGGTCTGATGCCTATGTGTTATACTAATGTGTAATTTATTATTCTTTCACTGCAGGTGAAACTCCACTTTCAGGAAACGAGAAACAGTTGAATGATGGTAGCAACTAGTTAGAATAAAAGCAGTATAATATTTGCTTCAAAACACAATATTACCAATAATCAAAGTCTAAAGCTACCAACTGATAGGTGTGGCATAGTGGATCAAGCACAGGGCTTAAAGCCAGTTAGACCTGGTTTCAAATCCTACCTCAGACCCTAGCTGTGTCACCTTGGGCAAGTAAGTAACTTAACCTTTCTAAGCCTCAGTTTCTCTATCTATAAAACAAGAGTGTGGGGCTTGAGGTAGCTTTAAATCTTTGATTCAATGATTTAATCTGTGGTCTAATCAAATCCAAATAGAGGCTTCCCATAATTGAAAACTCAGGTTTTTTTGAAACTTCAGAATAGGGTTAAATGTCAATGTCTCCAAAAATCAGCCCCTAAGACATATTCTGATTCAAGCTCATAGCATTATGCATCTAACAAGTCACTGCTAAAGGAATCTGTACTAGTATCTCCAGAACTTTTCCCAATCTGGGTCAGTATTCCCAAGACTCACCTGGAAACTTTCTGCCTATTGTTGGGAAATGGGACTATTATTACTACCTCATCAGCCTGTGTATGGCCTCAGCATGACATCTGGGTGCTTCTGTTCATCCACCTTCTGAAGAGCATTTTTTTCTTAATGACCTATGGCCCTTTGCAGCAGTCTCTGCTCTCACCTAATCCACTTGCCCGACCAAATATATTTTCCTCAGAACAAATGATTATGTGTTTTGAAAGTTACAACCGGATAGATAAGGTTAACTTTCCAGGACAGACATGATCTTTAATTCATGATGAAGAAGTCAATACTATGACAGTAATTGGTGTTCACTTTACTCACTCTTGTTCAAGTCAGCCTGAACGAGAAGTCTCATATGGATCCCATCTCCAGACACATACTGCAGCCCTCGAAGGAAAGAAGGGACAAGCCTGACCTCTGGTGGAAAGTTGATTTCTCTGCACTGTTCGAGGGTTTTCATCTTCAGTACTGATGGAGTTATAGAAACATCCATTGGCAAACTTCCTTGTTTTGGCTCTCTGTTGATTGAAAAATAAAACGTTTTTTCTCATTAGGTCAATTTTAAGAATACTGATTAAGCAAATCTAATATTAAGTGCAGCTAAATAGATTATAATGCACCAAGTCATACAATGCTTCAATATTTGCACAGATCTATAATCTTATTTATCAATTCGGCTACTCCCTACAATGGTCCACACATGTCATTTAATCTGGCCAACTCTTGTCCATGCCAACAGTAAATCCTCTAAGAAGGCTGTCCCATGAATTTTGAGTTTCCTTCTATCTTAAATTCAACCATGTCTTCAACCCTTATAGTATCTTCTATTCTCATAACAAAGAAAGCCTGTAATATAGGTTTTATTCATATATAGGACAGATAGATGATGCAGAATACCTAGAGCCCAGAAGACCTGAGTTCAAATCCAGCCTCACACACATACTAGCTGCATGACCCTAGGTAAGCCACTTAACCCTGTTTGTCTCAATTTCCCCACCTGTAAAATGAGCTGGAGAAAGAAATGGCAAAACCATTCCAAGTATCTTTGCCAAGAAAACCTCAAATGGAGTCAAAAAAACTCAGACATGACTGAAATGACTGAACAACTGATACCAGCATTATAACATGTATTTTGATTTTGGTTTTGGACTGGACCTGCAATTTCATTGATAAAAAGAAGTCCCAGGTGAAGCAACTACTCCTACCTATGCAGATGGGTTCTTGCTTTGCAACTTATGATAGTCAGCAGTTGCCTGGGGCATTCAGGGGTTAAATGACACAAACACGGTCACAGGTATGTACCAGAGACAAGATATGAACCCAGGTCTTCCTGATTTTGAGACTGGCTCTCTATCCATGTATTAACAACCGCACTAGCACACAGAGTGGGCTGCCAGCACAGGCTCTTTGATCTACCTTTCTAAAGGAAAGACACCTTTAAAGGAGTTAACCATCTTACTTTAATTAGCAGACAGATAAGTACAGATAAGTAGAAAGAAGTGAGTATCCAAGAAAGAATCCAATAGACAGGGCTCCAACTGTCTAAACAGAACAATACAACCACCTACATACACCACCAGACTGGGAGACCACCAACATCTGAGCAGTCAGGCAGCTCTTAACAAACTCAGAGCCCCATCCAGGGAATCAAAAGGCCCTTCTCCTGAGAGTAAAGTAAAGTAAAATTTACCCCAAAGTAAAATACCAGCATATATAGTTTTCAACTAACAGGCTCAGAGCCAGAAGGCACCACAACCCAGTGCCTAATTAGCTTAGTACCAAAAGGTGTGAAAGCCTTCCAGCAAGCAAACCTCCCCTCAACAAGCTGTTCCTTAGGCAAGTTCCTCCCCAAGTGGGCTCTATGTGACTCAGGATGTATCACAGCTGTGAAAGCAGCAAGACATCCATGATCAAAATATCTGTGTACCTTTAGACCTGGGAACATGGCTCCTGTTCCAAAGGAAAAGCAGACACATGTACTCACATAGGCCTATTAATGGACAGGGAAGATCTTCCTATTCCATTAACATTGTCTACAATGGCTTACTTATACAGCAATAAAGGGAGTTTAATTCAACAAACATTTATTAAGTATCTGTTTCATCCTTGGGACACAGACTCTGTTGGAGTTTACAGTCTGATAGAGGGGAAAGATGAATATACAAATAATGCTGATACAAGAAGGATGAGACAAGTACAAAGGGAGAGATCTAGGAAAAATACTGAAAGAAATCTGAAAAGGAGAGATCACTTTCACCTATAAGGAATGGGAGAAGAATGTGTCTGTGTATGGGCAAGATCATTACAATTTAGTTTTGTGGAGAATAATTCAGGTAATTTATTAGGCAATATTTTAATAAAAATCATTTTCAATATACAATAGAAAAGGCTTTAGAAAATTTCACAAGTTGAATGTCATTTTTGTGAGTCAATAAATATACGTGGGTATAGGATTATAGATCTAGAGATAGAAGGCATTTCAGAGGTCATGTCGTCCAGTAATGTTATCTTACAGAAGAAACTGAGGCCAAAAAGGTTGAACAGTTAGCTTTCTTAAACTAAAACAGCATCTAAATAGCAGAGTCAACACTTGCATCTAGGTCATCTGAGGGCAATGCTTGAAAGGGGAAGGATGATTTCAACAACTCAGATCAAATTGGTTTGGATTTGCTTTTTACCGTAACTTGCAATGGAATTTCTGAAAAAATTTCAGAAATTATGTATCTACTTCCCTATTCTCTCAGTCTGGGCAAATCAAATTCTTTGGCCAAAAAAGAATGTAATTAACACAACTTCTCACATTGTTCTTGAGTCCTTTTAGTTGTCAGTCATGTCTAACTCCCCCATGACCTCATTTGAGGTTTTCCTGGCAAAGAGACTAGGAGTGGTTTGTCATTTTCTCTCCAGCTCATTTTAAAGATGAGGAAACTGGGGCAAACAAGGTTAAGTGACTTGCCCAGATCACATAGCCAGCAAGTGCCTAAGGCCAGATTTGAACTCAGGTTCTCCAGACTCCAGGGTCAATTCTCTATCCACTGTGCCACCTGACTGCCCCTTTTTAAAAGGAAGATAAAGCTCCAGTTAATAACATAGCTGTATCACACATTCAAATCCAGAAACAAAATCACAAAGTCACCGAGTATCCTAACCTGGAAAACATGTTAATCCTACTGCCTCATTTTACGGATGAGAAAATTACTTATTGTACAAAACTGCAAATTGGCAAAAACTTGCAGTCTCATAGTAGAAATCTTAGTGGATCTGCTGTGCTAAAATCCCAGCTCTGATATTTACTATGTGATCATGGACAATTCATTCTCTTCCCTAGGGCTCACTTTGCTCATCCGTAAAAGGAGGGATCTGGATTAGATGTCTCTGTAGTGAGCCAAAGAGGCCTGTCTCATGACTCTGACAAATTACCCTGATATCAGTGGACCTGCATGTCAAAGATCTCTTTGAGATGCGACTTTTCGCTAAGTCTGCTCCGGAGTTCTTTTGATATAGGTTGCTTTTAAAAGGATGTTATTGGAGTTCTTGAGATTAACAGGATTCTGTCCCAGGATATATCTGATTCCACGCTCTGGTATCTTTGAGCGGCCAGCTCTAAACATGATGTCTTTTGAGGATTGCGCTTCAGCTTTGAAGTTTGCTCTCAATTCTATCTGTTTATGATTGCGGCTGCATTAGGAAGTACTGGAGAACCAGACCTAAGGCTCTTCCCCAAAACTATTAGTTGTCCAAAACATTTGTAGGAAGTCGGTTCTTAGGCAGATGTTCTTGATGATGCGGCCTTGGCCATTAGGCTTTGAGGCCAGCTCTCAAGAGCATCCTTTGAGATGTAACTGACTGCATGTGATAAGAGATAACTGACTTTTCCTAAGACTCTATGGCACCTAGGAAACAATAGGCCTTATTACCATGCTACTTCCAGGATACAACAGACTAATATAATGATTTCTCTTCCTTCCCGCCCTTTGTCTCTTTGCTCTATAAAAACCTTTCCCTGAGTATCAATAAACGGAGTTCATGGTTCTTCCTTGAGCTACCCACATGGCCTGGTCGTTTCTTATTCACGTCTCCAAATCATGCTAAGTGCTGGACACTGAGCTGCCCACAGCATGTCTCCAAAGCCTTTTCTAATCCTAATAACATTAATGAGCCTATAAATAACAGGTCTAGTGCAAACAGCCAAAAACACAGGCTTATGAAGTAGGAAAAAACTCTCAAAAATCTGTGACTTTTCATAAGTGTCCTGTGCTCCTTACAATATAACATAATATAATAAACAGTTATAGAGGGTTAGTGCTTGGGGGTGGCTAGGTGACACAGTGAATAGAGGACCAGCCCTGGAGTCAGGAGGACCTGAATTCAAATCCAGCCTCAGACACTTAACACAAAAAACTAGCCATGTGACCTTGGGTAAGTCACTTAACCCAATTGTCCTCCAAAAACAGCAAAATTTTTTTTTAAAAAAAAGAGGATTAGAGCTGAAAAAATCTTTAAGATCACCCAATCCTTTCAATTTATAAATGAGGAAAACGAGACCCAGAAAAGTTAAATAACTTATCCAAAATCATATAGGTGGCTTTATCAGGTTGAAGTTAAGTTGTCTTACGACCACCATTTATCTAGCACAGATCAGATTTCTTGGCTTTGTTTCATTCCCATTTTTTTTTAACTTGTAGGTAATTACAGATTCACTTTGATATAAAACATTTAAATTATCCTGTATTCATAGTAATTAATCCAACCTCAGGAAAATAGGAACTTTCCTTTCTGATTCTGATACTCATTGGTTCACTTTTATACAAAACTAGTATGGGGAAGATCTAACCAAGCAAATTTATCCAAAGAGTATTCAAGAGGACAAATATAAGAAAAATAAAAGGGGGAGGCTAGGTGCTGCAGTGAATAGAGCACCAGCCCTGGAGTCAGAGTTCAAATCCGGCCTCAGACACTTAACACAAAAAAGTAGCCGAGTGACCTTGGGCAAGTCACTTAACCCCAACTGCCCTCCAAAAAAAAAAAGGCAAAAAAAAAGCAAAAGCAGAAAAATAAAAAAGATCTGCAGAGATTTTTATAAAATACTGGTTTTAACTCTTAAGTACAATAGAGCCACCACAGTTGTACTCCAATATGAATCCCAGAGGAGGGAAGAAAGAGAAATGTCATTAAAAGGAACAAAAATGAGCTGGCTCAGAGCAAGTGTACAGAGAGGAGACCCATGCTGGCAGGCACACAATAGGAAAGGTATTATAGATACTTAATAATAGCTGGCATTTATATAATGTTTACTATATGCCAAGCACTCTGTAAGTGACTGGCCCTCACAACAACCCTGGGAGGTGGGTGCTATTATTATCTTCATTTTACAGATGAGGAAACTGAGGCAAACAGAAGTTAAGTGACTTGCCCAGAGTCACACAGCTAGGAAGTACATAGGACCATATTTGAACTCAAGGCCTAGCCCTCTATACACTGTAACACCTCACTAGCTCAACATTTATAATACATTTGAAGGCATTTAAGATACAAAATGGGAAAAGTTTGGGACCTTATTAGTACCTTTAAAAGATGACTGAGAGAACAACTAACAACCTACATGCCTACTTTCCCATTTACATAAACCTTTATAAAAACTCATCTGAATTCTAATCAAGGACATCTTGAGTGAGAATATACTAAAAGGAAGACTTTAAGAACAATTTACATGGTAAAGATCATCTTTGCCATCACCAGATTGGCTAAAAGATATCAGAAATATAAAATGTTACTGTGTTTACTGTTACTTGATTTTTTTTTTTGGTCAGGTTTTTTTTTTTGTTTTTTGGGGTTTTTTTGCCCTTTGGTGGGCAATTGGCGCTAAGTAACTTGCCCAAGGTCACACGGCTAGGTTTTTGTTTGTGTGTGCGTTAAGTGTCTGAGGCCGAATCTGAACTCAGGTCCTTCTGACTCCAGGGCCAACGCTCTACTCACTGCGCCACCTAGCCGCCCCCTGTTACTTGATTTTTAAAAAATCATCTAACCCATTTATAAAGGTTCTCTTCCCATAAGGTGTCCCCCTCTATGTATGTACACAGGTCCAGCATCATTCAAGATTCCTTAATGAGATGATACAATATGAAAAGCATCTATTAAGTACCTACTATGGGCTAGCAATTGAGAAACAAAGAATGAATAAAACAGTCCCTACTCAAAAATGACTTTTACCTTCTAATGGGGAACACCACAAATAATAATGAATTAATAATAAGTTATTATAATGAATTATTTATTATAATAAATAATAATTTATTGTTTGTTGTAATAATAAATTATTTATTATAATAAATAATAACTTATTATTTATTATAATAATAAATATAAAGAGAATCAATACAAAGTATTGCTATGTACAGTCAGGAGAGCAGGAAAAAATTTACATAGAAAAGGTGGTATATAAGCTGAATCTTGAGGGAAGAAAGGAATTCTACAAGGTAGAAGTCAGGCTAGGTGAACATGGAAAGTAGCCAGGGAAAAGGCACAAAGATGGAAAATAAGGGTATAACATCAGAGAATCAAAGAGAAAACTGGCTTGGCCGGGTCATAGAGGACAGGAGGGGAAGGAACATACAAGACTGGTTGAGGATAGGTTTTAAAAGCTAAACAGAAGAATTCATACTTTAGCCCAGAAGCAACAGGAAACCACTGTAGTTAATTAAATAGAGGTCCTTCAAAGAGTATAAAAGCGGATTCTCTATAGATAGTGAGTCTCCAGATGATATCAAACTTTAGAACACTGAAGACTATCCTAAGAGATCCATAAGAATTTGGCTTAACATCCACACAAGAAAAGCCAAGTGGATGAAGAGTGTCTATTGCCTGTATTATGGCATACAAATGAAAAGAGAACTTATGAAACTTACATGTATGTATAATTATACATGTACATATGTGTATATGTGTAGGTGTACATTTATGCATATACTTATGAGAACTATGTAGACACATAAATCTATATCTATATATTAGTATAAATATGGATGTGGCTGTAGATATATTGATGTGGATTACGATGTAGATGAATCTCATAGATATATGGATGGGACCAAAAGTACCAATGAATAAGTTGAGCCCAAAATTAAACAGAAGAGCAAGCCAAACTGCCTTCAGAAAATTACAAAATTCCTTCAACGATAGCTAATTATCACTGGATGCAAGACATGAAATATAACTCTAAATAAATAAAATAAATATCACAAAGAAGGTAATGAAAAGGCTTAATGGTTGTTGTGATCCTGGACAGCATGCAACAAAAGGAAGCAAAGGATGTTACCAGAGAAATATGTACGAAAGATGGATTTGTCACATAGAGAGCATAAGAGATAACTGATGTTACATACAACAGATACATGTATATATGGATATATATACAACAGCATCCTCACCATGTCAAGAGAAAACAAGGGAAGTACAGCACACTTTTCTCCAAAAGAGGTAATAAAGCCTTGGTAGCTAGGTAGGACAGAGGACAGAGGTCTGGGCCTGGAGTCAGGAAGACTCATGAGCTCAAATCTGGCCTCAGACACACTTACTAGCTATGTGACTCTGGGTAAGTCACTTAACCCAGTTAAGCTCAGTTTTCTCATCTGTAAAACGACCTGGAGAAGGAAATGACAAACCACTCCAGTTTCTTTGCCAAGAAAACTCTAAATGGGGTCATGAAAAGTCTGACAAACTAAATAACAAATAAAACTTATGTTTTCTTTCTTACTCAATTTGAAAAAGTAACGGAAAAAATAGTATGCAGTAATCTAAGCAGGCTGCCAATATGAGGAGGCATGCTGGAGAGTGTGATGGAAAGCATGCTGAATCTGCAGCCAGGGGGCCTAGGGTCTTACCAGCTTTATCTGGGTCTCTCTAAGGCAAATCATTTCCTCTCTGTGGACCTGTTTCCTCATTCACAAAATGAGAGGGCGGAACAAGAAGGGGAGAGGTCTCCTCTGTTTCTGATCCGGTTATAAAAAGTCAGCCTTGCCCTGGCATTGGAGAGGTAACAAGGGTGAGGAACAGCAAAGGTGAGGAGGATACTGACACGCCTAGAGTCACTCATCCCACTCCCTCCATCCAAAGGGCTACGTCGAAAAGCACCCACGGATCAGCAGGGGCTCATATACCAACTTTTCAGACAAGTTCCACTTTTTTTAAAAACAAAAGCGAGTCCTCTTTTCACAGACCAGGTAACAAATCAGGATAATCATATGATTATCAAAATAAACATCAGTTTGTTTTGGAAATATTCTAGAGATTCGCAAGAAAAAAAACTATGCAGGACACTTTAGGGCTAAATTCAAAGGAGAATGGCGAACGAGGCGGAGGGGCTTGGGGTTGGTGAGTTTCAGATGACTGAGGTGAGAAAGGGAAGGAGGGGGAGGGGCTTGGGGTTTGTGAGTTTCAGATGACTGAGGTGAGAGAGGGAAGGAGGGGGGAGGGAGAGAAAAGGGGGCGGGGCTCCCGGAGTTCCCCCAGCCGGAAAGACGTCGGAAACAACTGCTCCCAGGCGCGCGTGGCTTCACCCGGCTAGATTAGCGCCGGCCTCCAAAGGCGAACGCGCTAAGAAGCTCTCCGGCGCCAGTGCACGTTCTATTGGCTCATCAACCTCGCGTCAGGTTCCCCCCCACCCCGCAGCTCGTCATTTTACGCAAATCCGCAGCCTTTCCCAGCCCAGGCACTGCTGCATCCTGGGGCTGGACTGGGATGCCCAGGTCAGGGATCCAGGGCGCAAGTACCTGGACAAGCCTCCCCGCCCCACCCTAGCTCGGGCGCCCATCCCCGTCCCTGGCCCGGCCACTATAAGGATAGGGACTGAGAGGTGGGTAGATTTGTACCGGATAATCAGCAGTGCGTTCTGCAGCCGCTTCCTAATCTCCAGAAAAACGTCCATTGCCAGCGTCCCCTGGCCTCTCTTTCTGCAGGGCAGTGAACTGGGGAGAGGAGGCGGTGTTGGAAAGGGAGTAGAGGGACGGTGACCCACGCTACCACAGCTCAGGAGAGGCGCGGCCCAGGAGTGGGAGGAGCTTACTGCAAGCCCCGCCCCATCCGGAACAACTTCTAGCATCTCCCTGCAGCCTGGACTGCCTAGCTTGGGGAGGAAGGTGGGGCTTAGGAGAGTGAGTGTCCACGGGTCAGAGTTGGGGTGGGCCTGTGAAAACTGGTGAGTTGAAGGAGTGTGAGTGATCCCAGCACATGCAACTCCTTAGGTTTCTTAGGATCCTAGGATTCAGAGTTGTTGGGATATCTGATCCAGACCCTTCATTTCACAGATGAAGAAACTGAGGCAGCGTGCCATGGTGGCCAGGGCAAGAGAGGCCAGTCAAGAAACATTTATTGATCACTGTGTGCTAGGTAGGCATTGTGGGAAGCCCTGAGGATACCTAGAAAGGCAAAAACTCATCAAGAACTAAGCCGATACTTAAGCAAGTCTCAGTTTCTTAATCTGTAAAATCATTCAGTGGCCTTTTCACGTCCCTTCCAGTTCTAAATCTATGATCGGATGAGACCCGGAAAAGAATTTTGAGTGGGATCAAACAGCAGACAAGTTATAGGATCTAGGATTTCTGAATGGTGTTTTACCCCAGGGAAAATAACTTTGGTTAATAATAGCTCATCTAGAAAAAATAGTAACAATTTATTTAGAAGAACAAACTGTCCAGAATATCAAGGGAATTAATGAAAAGAAATGCTAGGGAAGGTGGACTAGCTATACCAGATTTTAATCTGCATTATAAAGCAGCAGTCATCAAAGCTACTTGGTACTGGCTGAGGAATAGAGTAGTGGATCAATGGAATAGATAGGGCACCCGAGATTCAGCAATCAATGAGTATAGTAATCTATTGTTTGATAAACCCAAAGACCCCAGTTTTTGGGATAAGAACGCACTATTTCACAAAAACTTCTGGGAAAACTGGAATATAGTATGACAGAAACTGGGCATAGACCATTATCTAAAACCATATACCAAAATCAAGTCTAAATGGGTGTGAAGAGGGAAGGGTGATAAGGAGGCGGGGAGGGTAAGTGGTTCTGCCAGGGATGCCTCCCTGGCATCCAGTCTGGAAGGAATTCACCAGGCTCAAGCAAACTTTGAAGCCGAAATTGTAAAGTTTATTGTTACACTGTAGAGAACAGCGGGCTAGATTCTTATGGAACCTGCAAACTCACAGAGGCCACAGGCATAGTTTTAAGGTGTCAATTATGCTAACTAGGTGAGTAAGGGTGGGATCAGGGAGGAGTTAAGGAGTGGTCAGTGCTCAAAGGACCATACACTTTTAATATCAACTGCACAGGTGTATTGCCCATGATTCACTGGGAAATAGCTCTAGCAGGGCTAGCTGGAGGTGTGGTTTTAGGCCTGACACGTCACTAAAGAGTGCCCAGTCTGCCTCCCACCAAGGTCATCAGAGACAGTGTGGGTATATAATTGACTAAGGAGTTACCCTATAGATAAGGTATTGAAGAATTTATGGTGGGGCTGGCCACTCTAACTAAGGGAGATAACATTTACATAACTTATTGTTTCAAGCAGAGATAAACAGGTCATGAGTTGTTGCTGGGCAGAGTGCTGGAAGGGGGAAGGGGCAGAGTCAATGCTCTGAGGCTGGGGGGGTGGAAATGTGATCTTACAGACTGCTTTTACAAATTGATCTTACAGACATAAATCCCAAAGCACCCCATTTACAAACTGATGTTACAGATTGATACTACAGACATATATATACATCACAAGGACCCCATCAGGTGCATGATCTAGGTATAAAGGATGATACTGTAAGCAATCTGGGAAAGCAAGGAATAGTTTACCTGTCAGATTTGTGGAGAGGGAAAGACTTTATGACCAAACAAGAATTAGAGAACATTATAAAATGCAAAATGGATAATTTTGATTACATTAAATTGAAAAGCTTCTGTACAAACAAAGCCAATGTAACCAAGATTAAGAGGGAGGTGGGAAATTGGGAAAGAATTTTTACAACCTATGTCTCTGATAAAGGACTCATTTCTAAAATATACAGAAAATTGAGTCAAACTATATGAATATAAGTCATTCCCCAATTGATAAATGGTCAAAGGATATGAACAGGCAGTTTTCAGAGAAAGAAATTAAAGATATCTATAAGCATATGAAGAAATGCTCTAAATCACTATTGATTAGAGAAATGCAAATCAAAATAACTCTGAGGTACCACATCTCACCAGTCAGATTGGCTAAGATGATAAAACAGGAAAATGACAAATGCTGGAGAGGATGTGGGCAAATTGGAAAACTAATGCATTGCAGGTGGAGTTGTAAACTGATCCAACCATTCTGGAGAGCAATTTGGAATATGCCCAAAGGGCTATAAATAATTTCATACCCTTTGATCCAGCAATACCACTTCTAGGGTTATATCCCAAAGAGATCATAGAAGTGGAAGACCCATATGTACAAAAATATTTATAGCAGCTCTTTTTGTGGTTGCAAAGAATTGGAAATTAAGGGGGTGCCCATCAATTGGGGAATGGCTGAGCAAGTTGTGGTATATGCATGTAATGGAATACTAATGTACTATAAGAAACAAGGAGTAAATGGACTTCATATTTACCTGGAGAGACTTATACGAACTGATGCTAAATGAGAAGAGTAGAACCAGGAAAAATTTGTACACAATCACAGACACAACATATGTGTGATGACCAACTATGACAGACTGAACTGTTCTCAGCAATGCAGTGATATAAGTCAATCCCAAAAAAATTCATGATGAGGAGAGATGCCTACATCCAGAGAAAGAACTGAGTTTGAATCCTTATTGAAGCAGACTACTTGATCTTTTTCTTTTTATTGTTTGGTTTTATTTCCTCTTTACCATTTTTCATTCCATCTAGTACAATCTGCCTTTGTAACCTGACTAATGTCTAATGTGAAAGTATTTACAGATCCCATACTGGATTGTATGCCATCATGGGGGGGGGGGGTGGAGGGAAAGAAAATTTGAAACTCAAGGAATTATGGAATTGAATCTTGCAAACTAAAAGTAAACAAATAAAGACAAAAAAAAATTTTAAATGATGGAAAATCAAACAGGTGTTAATAGAAAAAGGGAAGTTCTTTAAGATAACCATCATTTCACTCATTTCTTTTTGTATCTCCAGAGTCTAGGACAGGACCTTGTACATAGTAGGCATCTAATAAATGTTTAAGTGAATTGAAAAACATTTTCATAAATAAGATAATATGGCAGATGTTATCCAAAGCAAAATAAATGGTTTTTTCCCTATAAAAAAATAATAGCTCATATTTAATAGGAAATGTTGTGGTTGATGATTTCCTCTCAGCAAGCCAGTATTCGTATCCCCATTTTACAGATAAGGAAACTGAAGTTTCCAAGAGGTTAAATGACTTGTTGTAGCAGCAAGCACCCCAGCATCCCCAGAGTGACTGCCAACACAAGGTTCTTAGATCTGCTTTTCAAAAGGAAAGCAACTCAAAATGGGTTAACAAGCTTACTTTAATCAAACAAACATATATTACTTGGTTCAGGAGGAAAAGGTCAGCACCCCAAACTTCAGAGTATACAGACAGATCAAACAGACAGGCTTCCAAACTGTCCAACCATTATCAATATCAAAATCACAGTTACCAGAGAGGGAAGCGTCAACATCTGGGTTTTCAAAGCCGGGGCTCTCAGCTGCTGCCTGTAATGGAAATGCAGACTTAAAGATCTTCCCTGCCCCTAGCTTAAGTGCACCTGGAGCCTGTGGTGGGAGGCTTGTTTTTCAGGAAAGCCCACACCTTGATACTTTGTGATTGGGCAGTGGGTCAAGGAGGTTGTTACAATCTTTGAGCCTGGAGAAGGCTATATAAACTCTGATGAGGGGCTTTGCTTTGGGGGCTCACTTTGAGAAGTGTTGTGTGATTTGACCAGATGAGACTCTGGGAAGCCGTTGTTGAGAGCTCCCCCGGCTTTGAAAACCCAGATGTTGATGCTTCCCTCTCTGGTAACTGTGATTTGGTATTGATATAATGGTTGGACAGTTTGGAAGCCTGTCTGTTTGATCTGTAAGTTCTGTAACTCTGAAGTTCGGGGTGCTGACCTTTTTCCCCTGAGCTAGGTAATGTATATTTGTTTGATTAAAGTAAGCTTGTTAACCCATTTTGAGTTGCTTTCCTTTTGAAAAGCAGATCTAAGAACCTATATTGGCAGCTACCCTGGGGATATTGGGGTGCTTGCCGCTACAAAATGGCGACGAGGGATGGGATCTGCTGAGTAAAAGGAAGGTATGGGGGCTGGGATAATTGTTTGTTTCCCAGTTGTGGTAGCTGTGATTCTGTGGAGCCATGGAGCAGGAGAGAGGAATGGCCTGCATGCTGACTTCACTGAGCTGAGAGCAGGAATGGTGAGCTGCCTGCATGGAGACCTATGGAGAAGCCTGGAGCTGCTGCCTTCTGCTGGAGGAGAAGGAACCCAGGAGTTTGGAGTTAAGCCACAGGACAAGATAAGGACTGTGTGGCAAAGCTGGGGCACTGAATGTGTTTCCTTGCTGCATCCCACAGTTTGGGACCCAGGGGGGATGGACTTGTGACTATGGTGGGTGGGGTGAAGTGCCATGGACCCCAAGGACCCCCCTAGATGTACCTTGAAAATATGACTTAAGGGGCGGTTAGTGCTAATTGAAATGTAAACTGTCTATGCTATGGGCATCCTTAGTAAGACTTTACTGAATAAGTGACTAATTGTATTTTGAGATATTGTTACAGATAAGAGACTAATTGAGTTAATCAAGACTTTGCCCCATTAGTGGAACACTTGTACTTTGAAAACTGATGTGACTGATTGAGTTAACTTAAGAGTGACTATTTTTTGATTTTACTGATAACTGACTGAGTTAACATTTGCCCCATGAGTGGAAGACTTGGACTATTGTATTTTGAGATTATATTGTGATTTTCTTATGTACCTGGAAAATGTGACCTAAGAGATGTTTTAGTGCTAATTCAAATGTAAATTAGGTATGCTATGGGCATGAAAGATCTTGGGGCCGAATGTAATGGAAATGCAGACTTAAAGATCTTCCCTGCCCCTAGCTTAAGTGCACCTGGAGCCTGTGGTGGGAGGCTTGTTTTTCAGGAAAGCCCACACCTTGATACTTTGTGATTGGGCAGTGGGTCAAGGAGGTTGTTACAATCTTTGAGCCTGGAGAAGGCTTTATAAACTCTGATGAGGGACTTTGCTTTGGGGCTCACTTTGAGAAGTGTTGTGTGATTTGACCAGATGAGACTCTGGGAAGCCATTGTTGAGAGCCCCCCCGGCTTTGAAAACCCAGATGTTGATGCTTCCCTCTCTGGTAACTGTGATTTGGTATTGATGCATGTAATGTTGGGACAGTTTGGAAACCTGTCTGTTTGATCTGTAAGTTCTGTAACTCTGAAGTTTGGGGTGCTGACCTTTTCCCCCTGAACTAGGTAATGTATATTTGTTTGATTAAAGTAAGCTTGTTAACCCATTTTGAGTTGCTTTCCTTTTGAAAAGCAGATCTAAGAACCTGTGTTGGCAGTCACCCTGGGGATATTGGGGTGCTTGCTGCTACACTGCCCAGAGTCTCATCTGGTCAAATCACACAACACTTCTCAAAGTGAGCCCCAAAGCAAAGCCTCCCATCAGGTTTTATATAGCCTTCTCTTGCGTCAGAGAATGTTACCACCCTCTTGACCCACTGCCCAATCACACAGCATCAAGGTGTGGTCATTCCTGAAAACCAAGCCTCCTACTACAGGCTCCATGTGACCACATTCAGCCTATTAGGGGGCAGAGTATATTTTCAAATCAAGGAAGGTTCTCAGAGTCACTTAAGTCAATCAAAGTCTCTTAAGCCAATCAAAGGGCCTAGGGGCAGGAAAGATCTTCAAATCTGCATTTCCATTACACTTGTCCAAGGCCATGGGATCAAATAACAGATATTAGTAAGGATCTGAACTTGGACTTCAATCTTCAACTTCAATCACACCCTTTACTATTTTACACTATCTCTCACTGATTTGGTGACCACAGGGGTTGCCTATTTCAACTCACTCATTTAACGGATGCACAGAGGCCCAGTAGACTTATAAAAGATTTTTCACACAAATAATGCATAGGTTCCCAAAGTGGGAGATACCAGCCCCTGAGGGGCACTGGAATGATTCAGGGGGGCAGTAGCAGCCTCCCTTGCAGTTGTACATGTTTCATCTGTTGTGTAACAGAATTAAAGTCATAGTGATTACATTATTTTCCAAATAAACACACAAAATGCAACTTATAACTCCTCCAGCAGTCAAGACAGGTCTTAACAAGCAAGTATGGGCAGGCTAGTAGATAACACATTGTTCAGAAGTCTAGCATGCATCAGGACAAGAATATGTGCATAGAATGATGTGCTTACAATATGATACTATATCGGCAATGTCACACCATCAAAATTTCATTGCAGAAAAAACCCACAAATTTACAATAAATTATCAAATTTAAGATACCTCATTTTTTTCAGATTTACATTTTTTTGGAAATGATACCAATTTCAAAAATAAAATTAAAGAGTTGAAGAAAGTAGATTTCCATGGGGGCCCTGAGGAGTTTTTTTTTTTCCCCTGCTTTTTGGAAGGTAATTGGGGGTAAGTGACTTGCCCAAGGTCATACACCTAGTTTTTGTGTTAAGTGTGTGAGGCCAAATTTGAACTCAGGTCCTCCTGACTCCAGGGCTGGTGTTCTATTCACAACCTAGCCACCCCAGTTTTTTTTTTTTTTTTTTAGGAACCTCTAAATTAGGGGCAGGGCTGAGATTAAAACCCTAGGTTTCCTTACTATTGAACAAATCACTTAACCTTCTGGGGTGCCAAGGATAAGAAGAGAAGCAGGAGAATAGGGAAAAAAATTATACTAAATTTGTTATTCAAAATATGTGAGCTAATATATAAAACCAAAAGTTATTCACCATTAAGCAAATGGTGAAATTACACATACAATTCTCAAAAGAAAAATTGCATGCTATTAACAAACATTTTAAAGTATTTCAGGGTGGCTACCTTCCCCCCTCCAAAAGGCAAAAAATAAATAAATAGTGTTCCAAATCACAAATAATATGACAAATACAAATCAAAATTACTCTTTCACATCACACCCCACAAATTGGCAAAGATGACAAATGTAAGAAAGAGTCCATGTTGGAGGGGTTGTATACACAAGTGCATTATGTCAACTTCCAGAGTTCAGTCTAAGAAAGACAAACAGAATTAGGTTATATGTATGTTTATTTCTCTCAAGTGAGCAGGCATGCATGTGGAGCTGCGGTTGGAACTGAGCTTGGGGTTAAGCTGCACAGATTCTTAAAGCCATGAAGCGAGAAATTGCCTCTGACTCAGGATGTCTGTTCAAGCTTAATCTGGTCTTGTGGTTGTTGACACAGCAGGAATATTTTGGGGTTCACGTAGAGGGCATCACAAAAGAATAATTGGTATGTCAGCCCAGAAGAGCTCAAATTGTCATTTCTGATTGGCCAGTTCAGGTTTTCAGCCTTCTTTGGGTGATGAGGGGCTCAAGTGGGTCTCACAATTGTTATTAAAGCTGTGATCATTACAACAATTTTTTTAAAGCAATTTGGAATTATGCAAATAAAGTGACTAAAAGTGCATACCCTTGACCAAGAGATTCCAGTATTAGGTTTACACTCCAATGAGGCTATTGATATAGCAAGACTTTTTGGAATAGCACACACTTAGAAACAATGTCCATTGATTAGGAAATAGCTAAACCTTCTAAGACTTCAATTTCTTCATCTTTTAAATGAAGTATTGAATTAGATTACCACTAAAATCATGGAAAGGTACTGTGATACAATGGAATGAGCATTAGTCTAGGAATCTAGACTAGGACCATCCCCAGTCATCCTGATCTATGTCTTGCCACTGAACACAGATGGATGCAGAGAAGAGAGTGAGGCTGGTGACCTTTAACAGTCCTGCCTCACTTAAATCCAATTCGCTTGCAAGTCTTGGCCTCATCATCTTGATGTCACTGGTCCTCTTATAAAATGAAGGACAAACAACAAAACTAGGAATAGGGAATATCCTTCAAATACTACCTCCAACTCATGAAAGTCATATAACTTCTATAAGTCTCTGTTTCCTCATCTGAAAAATGGGGATAATATCTACAATACTTTCAGGGTTATGGTGAAGGTCAAATGAGATAATGTATTTAATCTGCTTTGAAAACCATTATAAAATGTCACCTATTATTATCTCATAACTCTGGCAATCAACGATTCCCCTAATGGTACCCCTTGTACTCCATCATATTATGGACAAAATCTATGATAGATGGTCATCTAACCTCTACCCGAGTGTTTCCATTGACAGGGGACTCCATTTAAAGAGGGTATTCAGTACAGCTTTTCTCCCCATTACTACCAGCTACGTTGATTTTGGACTTCTCTGGAACTCCCATAATGCTACCACAGCTAACTTACCCCTCTTCTAGCTTTTCAGCTTCCTTTTGTGGGTTCTCTCTACCTCCCCCCAACTCCCTGCCCATCCCCCCTTGGGTTGTAGACTCCTTGGTGGCACCGATTGTCTTTCTTTCATTTACCCTTGAAAGAGGCCTGGCCTAAGCTGCCTCAAACCATTTAGGGCCAAAGGATGGTCACCAACTTTACATTAACAGCAATGCTTAACCATCCTCATACATATTAGCTGACACACCCCACATAGAATTAGAGCCTCATTATTCAATCATGGGACGCATGTCAGCTCATACTGGGAAGGGAGAACATACAAAGGAGCAGGTATATAGTGTGTAGGTCAAAAGGATTATAAACAGGAAGAGCTGGAACCAATCCCAGTTCTGAAGGGAGGAACAAGGCAGGAAATTAGAATGGAAGCAGCATAAAAGGGCTTGCATTTATCTGATTCTCTGCAGTCTTTTGAAGAGGCTACCCATTTATTCAGGAAAGAATAAATGTAGGAGCCAAGATGGCAGAGTAGAGGCAGAAACTTGGTGTGAGCTCCTGCTCCAACCACCTCCAATACCTATAAAATATGACTCTAAACAAATTTTAGAGCTACAGAACCCACAAAGTGACAAAGAGAACCTAGAGGTGGCAGAAGCCCAGGAGCTGCAGCTGCTACCCCATTGCTGCCTCCAGAGCTCCTGGCCTACAGATGGTAGGAGGACCAAGCAGCCATTCAGAGGGTAACTGTTCTTGCTTTGACCTCCTTGGATCTGGACCATGGTGTTGGGTGGTGTTCATGGGTTTCGTGGCAGTATGCCAGAGGTTGGGGTGTCTCTAGAGAGGGCACTCTCTTCAGACCTCTGACAACATTTGCAAAAACCCCAGCAATTTGGGACATAGCTCTCTCCACTCTGGAACAGAGTTTTACAGTGGCAAAGAGCTTAAAAGTCAATGGCTGGCAAGATGAGCAAGCAGAGGACACACAATCAGACCATAGAATCCTTTTTGGGGACAAAAAGGATCAAAGCATGTAACCAAAAGAAGTCAACAAAGTCAAAACTCCTACATCAAAAGCTTCCAAGAGGGGCGGCTAGGTGGCACAGTGAGTAGAGCGCTGGCCCTGGAGTCAGAAGGACCTGAGTTCGGCCTCAGACACTTAACCCACACAAACAAACAAACGAACAAAAAAAACCTAGCCATGTGAACTTGGGCAAGATACTTAACCCCAATTGCCCTCCAAAAAGAAAAAAAAAAGCTTCCAAGAAATATTTGAACTGGTTACAGCCATGGAGGAGTTCAAGAAAGATTTTGAAAATCAAGTAAGAGAAGTAGAGGAAAAATTGGGAAGAGAAATGAGAATGATGCAAGAAAATCATGAAAAGCCAGTCAACAGCCTGCTAAAGAAGACCCCCCTCAAAAAAAAAAAAAAAAACTGAAGAAAATAACACCTTAAAAAGTAGACTAACTCAAATGGCAAAAGAGGCCCAAAAAGCCAATGAGAAGAATGCCTTAAAAAGCCAAATTTCCCAGATGGAAAAGAAATTTCAAAAACTCAGTGAAGAGAATAATTCCTTCAAAATTAGATTGGAGCAAATGGAAGGGAAGCTAATGACTTTATGAGAAATCAAGATACTATAAAACAGATCCAAACCAATGAAAAAATAGAAGACAATGTGAAATATCTCATTGGGAAAAACCACTGACCTGGAAAACAGATCCAGGAGAGATAATTTTAAAATTATTGGACTACCTGAAAGCCATGGTCAAAAAAAGAGCTTAGAAATCATCCTTCAAGAAATTCTCAAGGAAAATTGCCCTGATATTCTAGAACCAGAGGGCAAAACAGAAATTGAAAGAATTCACCAATTGCCTTTTGAAAAAGATCTCAAAAATAAAACCCCTAGGAATATTATAACCAATTTCCAGAGTTCCCAGGTCAAGAAGAAAATATTACAAGCTGCCAGGAAGAAACAACTTGAGTATTGTGGAAACACAATCAGGATAACACAAGATCTAGCAACTTCCACACTAAGGGATCAAAGGGCTTGGAATATGATATTCCAGAGGTCTAAGGAGCTAGGACTAAAACCAAGAATCATCTACCCAGCAAAACTGAATATAATGCTTCAGGGGAAAATACCGTCATTCAATGAAATAGAGGACTTTTAAGTTTTCTTTTTTTTTTTTTTTTGGTTTTTGGAGGGCAATTGGGGTTAAGTAACTTGCCCAAGGTCACACGGCTAGGTTTTTGTTTGTGTGTGCATTAAGTGTCTGAGGCCGGAACCGAACTCAGGTCCTTCTGACTCCAGGGCCAGCACTCTACTCACTGCGCCACCTAGCCGCCCCGACTTTTAAGTATTCTTGATGAAAAAACCAGAGCTAAACAGAAAATTTGACTTTCAAATACAAGAAGCAAGAAAAGCATGAGAAGGTAAACAGGAAAAAGAAATCATAAGGAACTTATTAAAGTGGAACTATTTACATTCCTACATGGAAAAAAGATAATTGTAACTCATAAGACTTTTCTCAGTATGAGGATAGTTGAAGGGAATATATATATATATATATATATATATATATATATATATATATATATATATATATATGCAGACATACATATATGTATTATAGGAGGGTATATTTTCATATAATATATATGAATTATAAATTCATATGTGAGTGTGTGTATATATGTGTACATATATACTTAGAGGGCATAAATAAATTGTATATAAATTCATATGTGAGTGTGTGTATATATGTGTACATATATACTTAGAGGGCACAGGATCAATTGAATAGGAAGGAATCTAAAAAATAAAATTAAGAGGTGAGAGAGGAATATAATGAGAGGAAATGGGGAAAGGTAGAATAGGGTAAATTATCTCATATAAAAGAGGCAAGAAAAAAACTGTTACAACAAAGGGGAAGAGCAGGAAGGTGAAAGGGAATGGGTCAACTTTGCTCTTGTTGAATTTGGCTTAAGGAGGGAATAACAAACATACACATTTGGGTATCTTACCCTATAGGAAAGTAGGAGGGAAGGGGATAAGAGTAGGGATGATAGAAGGGAGGGCAGATTGAAGGAGAAGGTAGTTAGAAACACACACTTTTGAAAAGGGACAGGGTCAAAGGAGAAAATAGAATAAGTGGGGGTGGGATAGGATGGAGGGAAATATAGTTAGTCTTTCACAATATAACTACTATGGAAATGATTTGAATAACTACACATGTATAACGTATATTGAATTGCTTATCTTCCCAGTGGGGGTGGGTGAGGAGGGAAGAAGGGAAAGAATCTGGAAATCAAAGTTTTAAAATCAAATGTTTTAAAAAAATTGTTTTGTTTTGTTTTGTTTTTTATGGGGTGACTAGGCAGCACAGTGAATAAAGTACTGGCCCTGGAGTCAGGAGGAGCTGAGTTCAAGTCCAGCCTCAGACACTTTACACACTTACTAGCCGTGTGGCTTTGGGCAAGTCACTTAACCCCAATTGCTCTCCAAAAAAGAAAAAAGAAATTGTTTTTTTTACACACAACTGGAAAATAAGATACATAGGAACTAGGGAATAGAAATCTATCTTGCCCTACTAGAAAGTTAGAGGAGGGATGGGAGAGGATATAAGAGAAGGCATATTGGGGGAAGGGTACTCAGGATGCTTTCTATCTTGGAGTGGGGGGTAGGGGAAAGACGGGTAGAAAATTTGTAACTCAAAATCTTGTGGAAATGAATGTTGAAAACTAAAAAGAAATTAAAAAACAAATAAATATAGAATAAAGGTAATGAAAACCTTCCTGCCTCTCCAACAAGTATTGTTTATTCCTAGACTAAGTGTTGTTTTTTCCTATTTCTAACATATATGCCAAGAACTTCATAGACATTTTATTAGTTGTCTTTTAAGGAATGGTTAAGACAGATAAAGTACAAAATACCAAAACCCAATGGCTCAAGTTAAGAGAAAAAAATGAATGAAGCAGAAAGAATGAAGAGTGACTGTAGAACAGACAAGCTAAAAATGGAGAGTCAACCTGAAATAAAGAAAACTGCCCAAACATCAAAAACTAGGGTCTTCTAACTGAGGAATAGGAATTGCAATCCAGTGTCACCAGGTAGAACCAGGGTGCAGAAGTGCCCAAGATGGGCACAAGTAGGGCAGGGTTAAATATACTTCAATAGCAAGGGAGTCTCACTAGAGGCACAGCCTGGAGAAACAGTTCTGTAAGTTGTTTTGCATAACAACCAAAAGCCCATTGGGAAGGCTGGGGGAGGCTTGGTAGTGGTGTTCTTTTCTTTTCTTTAATAGTTTCAATAACTCTCTTTTGCAAATTGTTATTTTCATATTAACTGATATGATATGTGTAATGAATATATTTTTCAGAGCTGCCTCTCCAGGCTTTTGAACTTACAATGCAGCTTGAAATGATTAATCAGACTCTTGACAATGCTCTCACAATCACTGCATTCTTGTGCCTGTGTACCTTAAGTGACCCAATCAAGATTGGAGAACCTATTCCTGTTGAAGAGCTCTGGCCCTGTGCCCCACCAGGTAATGACCCCCAGAGAGCCGAAACAATACTTCTCCCAAAGGACGCCAGAACATTTCTGTTGTGGTCTGGTGGGTTTGTCATGGGAAACCACTTGGGCCCTGGAAATAATTGTTTGTAATCCACCTTCTTCTCTCCCTTCCCACTTGTGATTTATGTATAAAATCTCTGCCTTCACTACAGCATGGTGGAATTCTGATCAGGAGAATTCCCAATTTGCAAATCTCTTCCTCATAATGAAACTAATTAATTAATCCACTACTTGATTACTGGCATTTTGTCTCTGGTCTGCTCTGTTTCATCATTTCCAGATTAGAGACTGGCTCAGTACAATTCTGTTAACAGTTTTTGTTTTTGCTTTTTGGAGGGGAGAGGGCAGGGCAATTGGGGGTTGTGACTTCCCCAAGGTCACACAGCTAGTAAGTATGTGTCAAGTGTCTGAGGGCAGATTTGAACTCAGGTCCTCCTGACTTCAGGGCCAGTGCTCTATTCACTGCATCACCTAGCCGTCCTGTGTTAACAGTTTTAACTGGGTTCATTTTCCCTCAGGCAATCTGAAGCCCTGTAATCAAACCATCTCAGCTGCATTCAACTGGGGTAAGGAGTATAACTACTGACTCGAATGTTATTCCCTACTGGTTCATCCAATTTACCCCTTCAAATACCTTGGAAGTCTTGTCTTAGGGTAAGAACAAGAACCTGGAGGAGAAGCCAGGGTTTAACAAGTTAAAAATTTGGGTTAAAAGTTTAACAACTGGGGCGGCTAGGTGGCGCAGTGAGTAGAGCGTCAGCCCTGGAGTCAGAAGGACCTGAGTTCGGATCTGGCCTCAGACACTTAACGCACACACAAACAAAAACCTAGCCCTGTGACCTTGGGCAAGTTACTTAACCCCAATTGCCCTCCAAAAAAAAAAAAAAAAAAAAAAGTTTAACAACTGACTTTCTGAAGAAAAAAAAAGTACAAAAGACACATTTTAAAGTTAATTTGCACTATTAATATTTTCTCTATTACATTTTTAAGTTTAAGACAATCAACAAGATAATAAATCAAGCCCTGATTTGTTAGCCTTTGCCGATTTTCCAAGTTAGTCTTCAGAATAAAAAATTTAATCAGCTCTCTAAGCCGGCTCCCATAAATCCTTGCCTACAAGCGAAGATGATGAAGAAGACGATAGGGTAAACACATGAGTGGGATAGAAGTGATGATTTCTCGAAGATTTAATAATAGATTGCCTGGACCCCAGACTTAAGTTTCTATTAACTAGATGTGTGTGTGAGGTGGAAACTTCTCAGTTAGTATTCTAAAATCTAGACAGATTTTGTAGTAAGTTACCAAAGATTTAGCAGCCTGAAATGGCATCCCAGGACCCTTGCCCTACTTCCCTGGTCATAAATTGAAGTTTTTGCTAAGCTTAGCTAATGCATAAGAGGGAAAAGCACAGACCCTGAAAATTTAACCACAGGCCCAGATGTCCCAGACTTGAATCCACTGACCACATCTGACCTGTACAAATATAAAATTGGAAATCCTGTTACAAAGGTCACTATGACCTAAGATGAAATATTGTCTGCTTTCATATTTTGATTATTGATGTTTTTAGAACATTCATCTGCTTTCATATCTAAGTTGATACTGATGACATATTTTGTCTGCTTCCATGGTCATAATGATTTTATACATATTTTTGATATTGACATTTCACCTGGAACCCCAACAGATTTTTGTGGTCAGTATTGTGAGCCTCAGTTCCTAATTAACAGCAACAGGACAGAGAAAGGGGGTGAGGAAGGTGGGAGGGATTTATGGGTGGTCTAATAGTTTGGGGCATGGGAAGAGGTGTCCAGGGAGGAGCTTGATGAGACTGGAGTGACTAGAGTTCAGATTCCCAGGAATTGGATTAAGGATGATAAATAGCTGCAGGTTATCTGGAGATAACTGACAATGGAGGGCTAGGACAGTTTAAGGGTAACAGGTTTAGGTATAGATATTTTAATAGGATCAAGGATAGGAAGTAACCAAAGAATGGAGGACTAGGCTAGGTTAAGAGTAATAGACTTTTGGGCCTAGCAATAATGGAAGGCTTTTGGCCTCAGATCAAGTGGGAGTGGGAAGATTCAAGGAGGGTTCAAGGGGGTTCTCAGAGGCTATACCCCATCAGAACCAGGTCCTCTGGTTTCAAATCCAGTTCTCTTTCCATTCTACACAAATAGATACCAGTTATACATAGGTTCCCAAAGTATGTGACATCGTTCCCTGAGGAGGGGTGCTGAATGATGGGGGGAGGGGAGCAGTAGTAGCCCCAGGTGCAATTGGGGGACTTTGGATAAAAATAAGGAGTGGTTTATTGTTGTTGTTATGTGTTTGTCCATCATTTTCAAAGAGGACCATGACATCAGGGAAATGATGACATGACTTGCAATTGACATTGACTGAGTGAGGGAGTCACCATCCTCACTTTCTCCTCCAAAAGCCATCTGGATCCAGTGGCCAGATATTCAACAAGATGACTTGAGATGGGCCAGGATGCAATGGGAACCCTGACCCTTTTAGGCTAAGGTATTTTTAGGTACTCACTTAGAGTGAGGTTAACACCCATTCAGTGAATAGGCCTCTTTAAGAAGTGAGTCAATTGATGGCTCCTTTAATTAGGAAAAAAAGAAAAAATCAAACTGGGAGGGGAAGACTCTCAAAATTGTTGTTCCTAAGAGAAACAGTTACCATTGACATTCACTGTAAACCTGGAGGGCCCAGGGATTAAGTGGAGCTGCTGAGGTACTGGCTCTGGGAACCCGCTTGAGCTCTCCTGGAATCTTCCCACCTGAGGCATTTGCCTAAGGCCATAAGCTTTTCATTATAGCTCTATCCAAATATCTGTTACTAGCCTAGCCCTGCTTTGTCTAGATACTTCCCACCCTTGATCCTCCCAAAATATCTAAACCCAAATCTGTTACCCTTAAACTAGCCTAGCCCTCCATTGTCTGTCATCTCCAGGTAGCCTCCAGCTACTTCCTACCCTTAATCTCATCATTTGACTTCTCCTGAAGACCCTCCCAAAACTCCTCCTCTAGACCACCCCTAGATTCTTCCCACAACCTTTCTGTATATAAGATCCATCTGACACACTCTGTGTCTTTCTGGCCCACTTGCCTAATACAAGTGTCACAGATACCTAGGTTCCTTAAGAGTCTAGCCATTATGGTGAATCTTTAATAAACTTTGCTTTTCTTTGGCTGAGAGAAGGCCTGAGTCAAATTCATTCAGCAGGACCCAGCATGTTGCTATTTTGTCGGTCTTGAGCACCCCTAACCCTATACCTCCACAGAGCTTAGGCAGAGACTCATTGTGATCCAATCTATGAGCTTCAGAGTAAACTGTGTTTAAGGTTTTGTGAAGAAAGAAAAAGAAAAATGTAGGAAGGAGGTAGTGGAAGCAAAAGGAAAGAATAAAATTTTGAAAAACCATTTGTACATGTTTCATCTGTTGTGTAATATAGTTAAATCATAGTGATGAAGTTATTTTCCAAATAAACACATAAAATATAGGTTATAACCCATCTGTGATCAAGTCTACTGACAGGTCTTAACAAGAAAGTGTTAACAGATTAGCATGTTGTATATTGTTGGGAAGTCCAGCATGCATCAGCAGAAAAATGTTTATGTAATGACTTGTTTACAATACCATACATATGATTGCATGATGCAATATTTCATCATCAAAATTTCAATGCAGGGAAAAGAACATGTTATAAGATCTGATAATTTAAAACTTATATTTGGGATACAAACAGGTAGTAAAAATATTGCTGGAAGAAAAATATAGGGATATGGGTTTCAAGTTTGCTTCATCTAAGGATTTAAAGTGTGAGTGTGTAATTTGATACCCTGTAAGGTTTAAACCACAGCTGGATTGCTGTTTTGTTTGAATGCTGTTATCTCTTTTCCCCCGCCCTCCCTTCTATTTAGAATGAAATTTTTAGTAAAAGTAGAAAGTGTCACTCCCAATTTGATGCTAAAGATAAGTCAGAATTCATTTTACTATTTGGCATTTAGGCAAATTGGAATATTTTCAAAGAAGTTTTTTTTAATGGAGTGGACACATAAAGTTATTGGAGTAAAAGTTTAAATAGCTGAAAATATTTGAATAGATTTTGTTAAAGCCTCTCCCATCAGATTAGATTAAGGAGAGTGCTGAAGAATAGTAGGACCCTCCCCCACTTGCAAACCCCTGGGTCCATAACTAGACTTTGCAGCTGTGGGGAGAGGAAAAAAAAAAAGCCCCTGCACTTTCTGAAAGCTAATTTTCCACCAATAATTTTTGTATGTGATGAATTGGAAATGTAATTAATGTCATCATGTCATTGTGTTATTTTGGCATTTCTAAATTGTAAAGTCCCCTTATATTGTAAAAGTTAAGTGACCATTGTAAGCCAAAAAATGGTGTTAGATAAAGCAATTTTCAATCTGAATTTTGTTGAAACTAAAAGATGGAAAAAAGTTGTGTAAAACTAGCTATGTTATTTCATGTGAATTGAATTTTTTATGTTATAAGATCTGATAATTTAAAGCTGTTATATTTGGAATACAAACAGGTAGTAAAAATATTGCTGGAAGAAAAATACAGGGATATGGTTTTCAAGTTTGCTTCTTCTAAGGATCACCACATTCACCATCTATGTGAGTTTCCAAAATGTAATTGATTTTTAGTGATAAGTTGATTGGTTGTGTGACATCAAGAAGATTTAGTTCTGTGTAATTTTAAAAACTGGAGTTTTAAGGTCATCAGATTGGTAATTCATTTGTTTTTATTTCAAAGTTCAAATTTAAGAATGTGATAATTGTTTATGATATTGCTATTGGTAAAAAGTTGTATTATCTATGTTGTATGAGAATTGGCTAAGCAGGGGCATCATTATTAGCCCTTCCCCCACTCTCTCCTGCTTAGAATTCATATAAATCTTCCTGTTGTACAACTGTCAAATTCCCTAGTAACTATCACTGTAGACAAGATCATTCAACCTGAGAAAATAATTTGTTTTAGTAACCTAAATTGCTAAAAAGTTGCAAAAGATTAGAAGGATTTTAATCAATTGGCTTTTAGATTTTAGAAGGAAAGATGGTAAATGGAATTCTTTATATTTGTGAGATTTGATAAATTCTTATTGCTCCATGAGGATAAAAAATAATTAACTGGCTCTAAGCTGTGATTGGTGAGGTTTGTTGTTTAAGGTAAAAGGCCCTGCTTGTTTTTCCGTCTATAGCAGGTTTCTATGATCAGAGCAAGTAGTCAGTAAAAGATGAGCTTTAATATTATTTTTATCTAGAATTAGAACATGTCCAGAAAGTTATGCAAATTGCTTAAGATTATTTTAAAAGTTTTCAACTAACTTTTTTTCATAAAAGTTTAGCAATCATTTATAAATCTTGAAACTGTTTTAAAAGAAAGGAAAATACTTTTAGAGGAATTTTTTTTTAAATTAGAGTGAATATAGAACCAGTTCCCTATGAAATAGAGATAGATTTACCCAAATGATTTTGAGTCCCAGTTGAAAAGGGGGGAATCATCAGGTGAGTCAAGAGAAAAGAAAGATATTTTTAACACCAGGTTAATTTAAACTGTCTTTAAAGTCCATTTATGAAAAGCTAAACAAAGCAGATAAGAAGGTTTGGGATAAATGGGGTTCATCCACCCCCTCCTGTTTCCAGATAATTGATATCAGTTTTAAAAATCAGAAAGATTTGTAATTAATAGCTTAATCAAATTTTAGATGGCCCTATCTGAAGGACACTAGTCCGTGTTTATTTATTTGCTATTTAATAATTTGGGGAACTGCAAATTTTACTGTTTCTGTAAAGCCTTGATTACAGGAGTCATCATTGAAGCTGATAATGGGATGGCAAAGGATGCAGGCTGTGAACTGTTCGAGGTGGATGTCTGTGATTGGAAAAAGTCTGGGGACTATCTGAATGACCAACAGAGATGACTCATGCTTGGAATCAAACAAGGCTAAGAAGTTTTCCTTTTGGCAAGGTTTATGACATTGTCCCTTCTTTTATTCTATAGCAAATACACTGAGAAGTAATATTCAGGGCCAAATGAATGAATAAATATAGAGATAACATCCTTATTAAAAACAAGACAAAAAGTAATGAAATAGATGCCTGATTGACCAGGATAGTGAAGTTTGAGGAGAGCAACGGGATCAGACTAGATGACACCTAGGATTAAATACAGATGTATAAAATTGGCTTTAAAAATTTCCTGTTATGTGACTTCATGATTTGAACATGTTTGGGAAAAGGATCAGAGGTATAGATTTTTGGATTTTAGATTAGGTCAAAATTATATGGTCACCTCTAAATCTGAAATGGAGAAGCAAAACTTTTTAAATTCTGTAACTACATGAGACATCTGGGATTTAAAAGTGTTGCTTAAATGAAACAGGTATATTGTTTGTATGTAAGTTCCCTTGGTCATCTTGGTGACATGTACCTGACTTACTGTAATTGCGTCTTTTTGTATTAATTGAGCCTAGCCCTGTGTGGCTAAGAAAAATGAATTATTTGTTTGAATCTAGTCTTGCATGGCTAGAAGAAATGGACCTTTATATGTAAAATTGTTTCTGAGTAGTTGATTCTGTTTCTCAGTCCTATGATATTTCTGATGATGCCTTGCTTAAGTCGCTCCAAGCTCTCTGGAACGTCCAGGAAGCAGTTCGTGCCATCTACCAGACTGCTTCACAGAATCTCCTGAAAGAGACATCGTGCCCTCATCAAGCGGACCACCATTCCAGACCAGTAGACAACTGAAGCAACCAGAGACTTGAAGTTGAAACTTAAGAGGCAGCCTTGATGTCTTTTCTGTTTGTCTTTTTACCCCTTGCTATTGCCAGTAATCCCTATAGCCCCCTGCTTGATTAATCGATTATCCATATATGTTAGAAAATGGATTCAGGTGGTCAAACTTTTTGCCCTTGGCCTCCGTTGAGTCCAAGTTCTAGTCATGTCCTTGAAAAGGGGGGGAGTGAAATGGCAGTTAGATTCCCATAGTGCTAGCTCCTACACAAGGCCTCTCACAAGGCCCCTCAGGGGCCCCAAAAACCTAGCATAAAGGTATACTCATTGTGAAATCTCGAGCTGCACCTGCCTTGTAACCAAGATGTAACTAAAACAAAGATCTGCCCCGTTAGCTTGCAGCCCCTCTTACTTTATATCCCTATGTAGCAACAGTTGCCTTGCTAACCACTGTTTGTTTCAGGAAGTACTTTTTACTGTATATAAGCTTGCAGAGCAGACTTCTCAGGGCTGCCTCCCCTTTTGGGGGCAGCCGCCAGCTAATAAACTCACCCCCAAAAAATATTAATTGGCTATGCCATCTTGTATTTTGCATTAATTGTCCATTACAAACCCACAAATGTATAATAAGTTATTAAATTCAATATGTCATTTTTAAAAATGTGAATTTTATATTTTTAAAAATGATGCAAATTTTTAAAAAATCATTAAAGGGTTAAAGAAAATAGGTTCCCAAGGAAGTGCTGAGTAATTTCTTTTTTAGAAGGGGGCAGTAGGCAAAATGAGTTTAGGAACCTCTGCAGCAGAAAAACAGCAGAACAAGATTTGTGATTCCTAATTCACTGTCTGTGCTACTTTGCTTTATCTACTTTCATCCAAAGCAAGGTGTTATCTGGCACCTACATGGCAAAGGAACAGGTAGACTGGAGTTCAAATCCTGCCTTAAGACACTTGTTAGCACCCAGAAGGGACCCAGCAAGATCCCCCGCCCAGAATGCTGACCAAGCAGGGTCCCCCACACCTGTTAGCCAGAACATGACCCTGACCTGTTCCAGGAATTCCACTTCCCCTGTGCCCTCCACCCTGTACCCTTGTGCCATGTTCCCCAAGTTAGCTTTGAGTTATAGATCCAACCAATGGCTGTTCTTGGCTTCTGTATGTCATTGATTACGCTAGCTCCCCTCCCCAATTATGGTTTTTGCCTTTATAAGCATTGCCTGTATCTTAATTAAGGACTGCCTGATTTGAGTGTATACTCCAGGCAGTCTCGTGCTTGATCAATAATCTACGTCTAAATTTATCTAAAACCCAGGTCTCGGTCTCGCTCTTATTTTTTTCACAACAGCTATTATTATTGACAGCAAAATAGCAGGGTCTTATTTGGAATCACTTCCAAGTTTACTATGAAAAGTGATCTTTCTTTCAAGGTTGAAACCCATTTTACACAGATGTCAATACCTGTGGTTTCTGGTTTATACAGTAATGGAGAAATGACTGAAGACAAGACAGGTAGAAGTTTAATATGGATACTACTAGCCCAGAAGTCCCTCTGAGATGTAAATGTCATTTCTCATAATGCAGTAAGGAAATGAAATTACATGTTTATTCTTAAAGGGGGTAAGAGACGGAAAAAGCAAATTATAATTAAAGAAGGCCCTAAAATCAATTGTAGAAATGTACCCCTGATGAGGTACAGTGTCTTTTTCCTTTTGGCCTTGCTATAGTCATCTTTAATTCTATCCAGAAAAATTGTCTTTTATACCAGCGAAATTGTCTTTTCTCTGTTTTGTGTGTGTGTCTGTTTGGTCTTTGTTTGCTTAACCTCCTTCCAAGGTTTGTCTCCTCCAGGGTTCAAGCCATCAACCTTTGGATGACCACTAAGGCTATGCAAATCTCCAACTGAATCCAAGTTTTCCAGCCCATTGGACCTGGCATCATCCACGTTCGAGAGTCTGACCCCTTGAATGTGTAGTCTGACACCCTTGAACAGGACCCAGAGAGGCAGAGACAGCTCTATGCCCCTTGCCAGCAGGAAGCACTTTCAGAAGCTGAGACCTTCACTCTTTACCCCAAAGGAATTTGGGTCCCATTTGTTTGAGGGGGGAATGATGAAGTACAGGCTCTGGGAATCCCCTTGAGCTCTCCTTGAATCTTTGAGGTACAGGCTCTGGGAACCCCTCTTGGACTCTGATTAAATCATCCCATTTGATGAGGCATTTGCATGAGGCCATAAACCTTATGACTCGGACCTCTATTACAACCCTAGCCCTCCATTGTCCATCTACTTCCTACCCTTGAGCCTATCAAAATATCAATATACCCTTGAACTGGCCTAGCCCACCATTGTCTGTAGTCTCCAGGTAACCTCTAGCAACTTCCCACCTTTAATCACTCATTGACCTCTTCAGAAGACCCTCCCCAAACTCCTCCTCTAGACCACCCCCAGATTCCTCCCACAACCTTTCTATACATTAAATCCCATCTTCCCTCCACGTGTTGTGAGAGCACCATAGAATGACCTGACACAGACTTACCCTGTGTCCAATATAAACGAACTTTTAATAAACTTTACTTTCCTTTGACTGAGAAGACTTGAGTAGAATCCATTCGGCAGGACCCAGTGTGTTGGTATTTTGGGGTCTCCAGAGCAAACCTAACCCTCTTTATGGGCAACCTCTTCAACCCCTCCACCTTCTCCATATAAATAAGTCTACCTAGAGGAACTATAAATACTATGTATAAACACAGATGGCTGCTACTTTTAAATTACAAATAGTTGAGAAAATAATATCCTTTACATTAAACAGTAACAGTAAGAAAACAGAATATCTGACCCTGAAATCTTAATGAAAACAATACAATAAAATGGAGGTCTTTAATCAGGGCAGAGGAGTTATAGCTCCTGGTACCACACAGCAAGTGATGGAGTACCCAAGGAGGGGGCCTGGGAATAGGGTTTATATACAGTACCAAAGTTGAGAAAATGACTGGGTTGCCAGTGGAAAGGGTTGGTATCTCACAGTTTCACCAGATAATTTATTTTGTACATCTTGCAAAAGTCCATAAATGAAGCTTAGGAATCTGGGGAGGGGAGAGTTTTGGGAGATTTACAAAATAATCAGAGCCAGAGTGACAATGTCTGGTTGGCCCCAAGCAATTCATTGGTCTGGGAACTGAAGCCAGGTCAGGATCAGTTAGTTAAGTCAATTGTGTTTGTCAAATAATATAAACCAGTAGCATGAGTACTCTAAAAATTGAATCTTTGTAACTAAAATGACTTAAGTTTAGGAATCGTTGCAGATTCTGATGTCACTTTCTTCATTTCAAGGCATTCTTTGGCCAAATATTAAAAAACATTGATCTGGGGCATTTTCCTAAGACCATACACATTCTATCACAGACTCTTACTTTTGAGTATTTTTTTGTTTTTACAACTTTCCTAAAATGAAGATTCAGGAACTACAAAGCTCATAATGATGGGGTGCTTAGACCCCTCCACCAAAGAACCATATCTCTCCCCAGCCCAAAGACCCTATCTCTGGCAATAACTAATGAGTGGGTCAAGTGAGATAAACTATCTCTCCCTCTTACAAGAACAAGCTGACCTCTGTAGAATTTCCCTTGTATGAACAGGAATATCTTATACCAGCAGGACCATCATGTACTGATTCTCACAATTACTGTATACAATCCAGAGGTCAAGCTATAGACTCAACTCCTGAGGCTATCTTGTATGAACAGGATAGCCATGCCATTAGTGAATGATGCCTGTGCCCAAGGTACAGAAACTAACTGTATGTGCCTTTAAGAGCTGACCACTCCTTGATCCCACATCCCTCGATGCCCCCTAATCAGCATACTTGCCACACAATTCATTATACCTTTCCTATCTAAGCTTTAGCATCACTCCCTTTAAGGTGAAAGTTTCCTAAAGAACTCCTGCAGACTATATAGCATTACAATAAACGTTTTGCCACTTGACTGGAAGACTGCTTGATTCTGTGCATTCTTTCCAGAGAGCTCTGCCTTGAACCTTGGTATTTTGGGATCCCTATACTCTAAACCACATCAATAATACTACTCTTTGTCAAGCTTCTGCATTTCACTTAAAAAACTAAAATTCTGGCTCACAGACATGTTTCCAGGATACTGTGATGCCTTCTGACCTCTCAAAAATTCATTTTATTGCACAATGATGTTTAAACTTGCCTCACAATTGTCCTCCCACAGGTCTCATCTCCAGTATTGTTGAGCACTTAGATATGGACATAGCATCAATATTAAAAATGCTTAAATAGTTCATACTTTAAGTAAACTGTGATTTCATTGATGTAAGTACTGCCTTCATAAAGCAACTCACAAACCCTTCTTCCTTAAGTAGACTTTTGGTGGATGATGTGTTTATTCTTTAACAATGTTGTCTCTGGACTTCCAGGTCATGTAACCAATAGGATGGCATTGTGTAGTCAGACATTTTTTCCAGTCCACAAAAACTTCCCAAAATATTTATTATGTGCAAGAAGTACAGCAATTATAGCTATCTCTGTAGGGCAAGAAGCCAAAAAGCCATACAAAAAATAGCAACCTGGTAAATCAACAACAGAGAAGGCTAATTCCTAATGAGCCCTCTCAGCACCCCAGAGCCCACCAAGATCTGGCAAGGGACACAACTCAATCCACCAGTTTGTGACCTGGAAACCACTCAACACTTTCACTGGTGCTGCTGCTGTTGCTGTGATTGTGTTGGACAACCCTGCCCTAGCTCTAAGCCCACCATTCAGGCGCAACAATCAGCAGACCTCAACTCAGATCTAAATCTCAATTGGACAAACTTAATACTAGATACATTTTTCTTTGGGGCTTTTGGTGTAAGGGGTGGACCTGATGTACTTCAAAGGCCTTTGTTTGGAACTGTTGAGATTTCCCTATAGAGGATGCCCTTGGACACTTTTGTAAAAAGAGAAGCCAAAAGACATCTTCTATACTGAGTAGAACAGGTTTCTGTAGTGCCGATGCAATATTAACAGAGCCCACAGTGACAATAAATATACCTGCATCATGCTCAATTGCAAGATATAACAGATTCTCTATATAGAAGACAGAAGAAAAACATTTATTCAGACAGCAGAAAACTGAATCCCCAAAACACTAAGTTGGTTCTATCATAGTAGCAAAGAAGTTAATAAGCCACAACAGCACAGAGAGCCACAGCATCCCTTAGCCTTCCCACAAACCAACATTTACTCACAAGCCTAACTGTCTGCTTGCCAGCTGTCCCACTGTCTAGCTGTTTTGACTCCCAGCTTCCTGTTCCACCCTTCAGCAAACTCCTACCACAGGCTCCATGTAACTACATTCAGCCTATTAGGGGGGCAGAGTATATTTTCAAAGCAGGGAAAGTCTTCAGATTCCCTTAAGCTTATTAAGGGGCAGGGAAGATCTTCAAATTCCCATTCCCATTACAGTTTCAGAAGTCCCAAAGGCTCATACTTTTAAGGGCCTTTAGTTGATTGGTGAATTCTCCTGTTCACTGTCTTACACCAAAAGTCTCCCACAAAGTTTATCTCTTGGTAAATTTATCAAATTAATTAGGAAATCCCTCTACATATATACATGTAAAAGAATATTTGGAGAATCTTTGATTTCCCCAGTATAGGAACTCCCTCCAGAAGGGGAGATATGTGCTGAACTTAAAAAGCACAAGTCCCTGCCCTCAAGGAGCTCACAATCTAGGGGCAGCTAGGTGGTGCAGTGAATAGAGCACCAGCCCTGGAGTCAGGAGGACCTCAGTTCAAATCCAGCCTCAGACACTTAACACACACACACACACACACACACACACACACACACACACACACCCAAGCGGTGTCACCTTGGACAAGTCATTTAACCCCAATTGCTCATGCAAAAAAAAAAAAAAAGAAAAGGAGCTCACAATCTAGACCTTACTCCTCAACACCTGTTCTTAGATCCAGTGACACTGGCCTCCTGGCTGTTCCACAAACCAAACACCCCATCTCTCAGCTCAGGGCTTTTTTCCTGGCTGTCCCTCATGCCTAGAATAAATACCCTCCTCTCTGCCTCTTCTCTTCCCTGGCTTCCTTAAAGTTCCAATTAAAATCCCATCTCCCACAGGAAGCCTTCCCCAACCACTCAATTCCAGTGCCTTCCCTCTTTTAATTATTTTCTATCTATACTGAATATAACTTGCTTTGTATATATTTATTTAATGTTGCTCTCCCCCACTGGAATGTAAGCTCCTTGAAGACAGAGACTGGCTTTGCCTTTTTTTTGGGATCTCCAGGCTTAGTACAGTGCCTGACCCATGGTGGGTGCTTATTAAATGTCTATTGAATTGAAGCTTATTGAATCTAACAGCTGGCAATCTGGCGATTAAAGTGCCTAATCACTGAGGAGCTCATGGTCTATCTCATGGGAGAGATGACAAGCAAACAAACAGGATAAACTGGAAAAAAATCTGCAAGAAGCAGCAAAAGATAATTCCTGCCTGCAGGAAGCTTACATTGCACAACGTGCAAACAAATACATGCAAAGCAAGCTATCTATAGGATAAATACGACGTAATTAAGACGGGGAAGGCTCTTGAATAAAGGGGGATGGGGAAAGGCTTCCTATGATAGGGGGGGATTTTACAGAAGGCAGGGAAAGATTTAATGGTAGCTAGTCACCTCTGCCTTCCCCCAGGTTGTCTTAGCGCCTCCTCCCTATGCTGCGGCCAGGGGTCGCTGTGGCCAGAAGAGAGCATGTAAGGGCGGTGGGTCTCTCGGGCAGAGGTGATGTCATCCTTGACGTCTCCGACGTCAGCGTGGGCCCTGGCGCGGTGCATGCCGGGAGCTGTCAGCCGGGCCTCTAGGGCTGTGGGCCCCTTTTCTGTCCCTCGGCTGCCCCAGTTGCCAGGAGCTAGGAGCCGGCGGAGAGCGGCCCAGCACCAGCCAGGTAACGGGAACAGTCGGGGCGCGCCCCTCATCCCCAGTCCCGGGGTCATTCCTCAGCTCCGGGAACCAGCATCCCCTCCATCCTCTAGGGACCGCGGCGGGGGCGGGGCGGCCAGGAGGGCGCCGCGGGAGGGACTTGGAGGCCATGGGGAACACAGAGCCTCTGCGAGGGCCCCGAAGGGCAGCGGGGGGCCGAGGTTGGAGGGGGCAGCGAGCTATGGGAAAAGACCCCGAAGGAGAGGCTCCTCTCCCCCGCCCCAGAGGGTAGGGAGTGGGCAGAGGAGCGTGTCCCTGGTCCCTCCTCCTCCCCCAGCTAAAGGAGTGAGGGTAGCCCAGGTCAGGGAACACCTGTTCAGTCTAATTGATTCGGAATTCATTAATTCCCGGGAATTGGCTCCGCGCAGGGTCGGGTGGCCTCCCCTGAGCCTCTTTTCACACAGGTGGAAGTGGTTTCGGGCTTCTGTCCGTGGAGAAGTTAAGTTGTGTTTACATTCCTGTGGGGGTGGTTTGGTGTAGAAAGAAAGAAGTGAGAGTCTTTACCTCCTGCACGGAAGAAGGCTGATGGAGCCTCCAGGGTGGCTGGAGCAGTGCCTCAGTGGGAATTCCGGTGTATCTAAATCGGAAGCACCGGAGTCTGTGATTTTCTTACTTTTTCTTATTTCTTTCCGCCTCCCACTTTACGTATATCGAAATCGATCTTAAAGAACATCTCATTTAACCCCTTCCAAAGGAGATCTAAGAGTTCCAGTAATAGGCCTAATTACTAATTAAGAGTAGAGATGGGACTTTGACCCCAGGTTTTCCTGATTTCGTAATCCTGTGCTCTTTTCATGAAGTCATCTTGGCTTCCTCTCACACCACCCTTGGGCTGAACTAAGTAAAAGACTAAAGGCAGCTTGGCATAGGGGACAAAGATGTGTCCTGGAAGGCAGGAAAGACCTCAGTAAAGACTTGAATCGGACTCCTTTTGGTTGTGGAACCCCACTTAGCCCTCTAGGCAACAGCCTTGCCTCTGCCAGTACTGATAGAGAAAGTTTCAGTTGTAGGAATTCCTTATTCCTATACCATATAAAATTTAAATCAAGACATAAATTTGGGGTGTCTTAGAAAGAGTAAAGAGAAAGCTGTATTTTAACTTTATATTTGGAATTTGGTTTACCCACCTGAGGACTTGTGGAAAAATAAGCTATTAGCTTTTGTCAGGACAAACAGGACCACATCCATTTAGAACATCTGTAGAAATATAGACAACTTTTAATTATGCATACTAAGGGTTGAAAATTATGGAATGGATAGAGGCTATAACAAACTTCATTTTAATCATTATTTTCAGCCTTCACCAGCACCCCATCTTTTTGCCTAGTTATTTAAACAGCATCTATCTCCCTTCTCTAGAGGTGTTTTAGTTGATTATTAAGACCCAAACCTAAGGAGAGATAGAGTATTTGTTCTTGCATAAATAGAAAAAATGACTAAGTAATCAAGAATTAACTACATATAAAAATCAAAGATTACATACAACATTACAATAAAATCCCTCATTATGGTTCTTTGATTTAGTTGGTTTTCTAAAACATCATAATGCTGTGATATTGTTTCCTAATATGAGCAGAAAGTCTGCATTTTAGTAAAAGAGAACGGGTACTACATTAATATTAGAGTTAATATTGTTTTCTTATGATCTATTGAATTTTCATTTGTGGATATTATTATCTCTTCTCAGATTTTTTAATATCTTTAACCATAATATACAATTTTAGCTTGATTCCCCAAATAGGTAATTAATACAAGGTAATCCACATCTTAAAATGACCTGATAATGAATTGTTGGTGAATGCCTATATTTTCTCTTATGACACTTCTCTTTTAAAAATTTCTACAATATAGAATCTGATAGGTGACTTGAAGAATCATTAGTAATTAATAAAATACTCTTAAAACTTGGCTCACTGAAAATACTAATATTAAAACTAAAATAGAGAGGAACCATTTTAGGAGAAAAAACACTGGACTAGAAGTCAGGAGACCCCCAGGGTATGGTACAGACTTTGTCACAAAGTCATGAAACCTTAAGCTAATTGTTTCATCACTCTGTGCCTTAGTTTCTTCATTCAAAAAACTGAAGATTTTTATTAGATAATCTGTTGTCCCTTTACCTCTCTGAGTCTATGATAATATATTTGCTCACTTACTGAGATCTAACTGCTGTACAGAATTTTAGATTTTGCAAAGTAGTTCCAAAATGAATCAGTTTAAGGAATTCTGATTTAGAGTTTAAAGGAACTTCCAAGAACTTAAAGGAACTTCCAAGAAAGACTATTTGGGAGTAAACACGTTTGGTGAAATAGGAAAACTTAGAGTTTGAGCACTTGGGGTCTAGTCCCAGCTCTTCTGTTATATATTCTGGATCAAACATGAACCCCTCAGTTTGGCAGTTAGAGCTCTTCATCTCCCACCTCCAACCTGCCTTTTCAGGATTTGTCAGACATTATCTCCCTTCATGTATACTCATGTACTCTAGATGCCTGGGATGTTCTCCCTCTTCAGCTCCACCTTTTAGAAACCCTAGTTTCTTTTAAGGCTCAGCAGGCACCATCACCTATTGCATGAGACCTTTGGTGGTGTCCTTAGCTGCTGGTGCTTCCTCGTGTTCTTATTGCCTCCTGTGATAGGAGAAACTGTTATAATTTTGTCTTTGTATGGAATCCATCACCTTGCACAATAGTTGGCAGTCATTCAACATGAATTTATTAAGAGCTTACTATGTACCAGGTACTGTTAGGCTCTGGGGTATGAAGAAAAGCAAAACTCCGTCTCTTCCCTCAAGGAGCTTACATTCAAATGTGGAAGACAAGTGCAAATATGTATTTACAAGTTATATACAGAGTAGATTGTAATCTCAAGGAGAAGACTCTGGGGATGGGGTGAGGATGGGAAATGGTGTGACTGGGAAAGACTTCCAGCAGAATATGGAATCTGAGCTGAGTCTTGATTGGAAGATTAGGAAAAGATGACAGGGAGGACATGCCAGGCATAGGAATCAGCCCCTACAATGCCTTGGAGTATTTTATGGAAAGAATAGCAAATAGACCCCTGTGATTGAATTGCATAGTGTGTAAACGGGATTAAAGTATAAATTGAAAAGGTAGGAAGGGGCCAGGAAGTGATAACTTTAAATGCTAATCAGAAGGTTTTATATTTATTCTTGGAAGGAATCACTGGAGTTTTTTGAGTAGTGAGGTAACATGATCAATCATTTATGCTTTAGGAAAGTCATTTTGGCAGCTAAGTGGAGGGTGGGCTGGAATGGGGAAAGACTTGAGACAGGTAGATCTAGCAGTTTCCTTAGTCCCAATTGAAAAGTTTTGAGGAACGGTACTCAGGTGGTTAATAAATACTAGTTGATTGATTGATTAGGTATCCTTAGGTATGAGTGATATTTTGAATTCTGAATAAGAAAAGTTTGGATTTCAATATTTAGGTTTTATTGTTTCATTTTAGCCCAGTAGTAGCTTAATTTCTTTAATATTCAGGGAAATGTTAATGAAGTATGAATTCCATGAATAAATTTTTTGTGAGAACATTAAAAAGTGTTTGAGTGGTGACAAAACACCATCATTTTTGAGAAATCATCCTTCTAAACTAAGGTTGAGAATAATTGCAACTTTATATAAGAATAAATAATTCATATATATAAAGAATATATAAGATTAATAATTTAATAATAGAGGTGGAAGGGACTTTAAAAAACCCACTAAATCCAAGCTATGCCTGAATAAAAATCCTGTTTTTGATTTGTCTAGTTGATACAACCTTTTCTTGTAGACTTCCAGTGAGTAAGGTGTGAGACAGCCTATTCTACTTTGGGACAGCTCTAAATTTGCCTTCCCTCCCAACTTCTAACCATCACTATTAGTTCTGCCCTCTATGTCCAAGCAGAATGTGTCTACTCTCTCATTAGTAAAATAGCCCTTCAGATACTAGAAGACAACTATTATGCCCCCCTTAAATCATCTCCTTGTTAAAACATCCCTGGTTACTTGAACCAGCATAATCTATAGGCCCTTCATCTGATTGCACTTTTTTGGAGGTCTCTAGCTTATAAATGTCCTTAAAATATGGCACCCAGAACTGAACACAGAATTCCAGATGTAGTCTGACTAGGATGGAGAATAATGAGACTATCACTTCCTTATTCCTTAACACTGGGCAGAAACAATGCCTTAGCTTTTTTGGCTGCCATCACACTTGTTGACTCATATTTAGTTTCGCTAATCAAGTTAAGTCAGCAAGTATTTAATTAATATGCCTGCTATGTGTCAAGTATTGTGATGAGCACTATCATATAAAGAAAGGCAAAAATTTTGCCTTCAAGGAACTCTTATGATTCATTCTTTTTTTTTAAAGCAATTGGGGTTAAGTAACTTGCTCAAGGTTACAGGGCTAGTCATTATGTATGGGTGCTCATTTTCTGAGGTTAGATTCGATCTCAGGTCATCCCAACTCTGAGGCTGGCGCTCTTACTCACTGCGCCACCTAGCCGCCCCAAACTCTTATGATTCTTATGAGGAAAACAGGATGCAAGGAACTATATACAAGCAAGATATATACAGGATAATTTGGAGGTAATCTCAGAGGGAAAGCACTAAGATTAAGGAGGATGGGGAAAGACTTCTTTTGGGTCTGAGCAGAAACTTGAAGAAATCCAAGAGGGAGATGAGAAAGGAAAACATTCCAGGTATAGAAGAGAGCCAGGTGAAAATGCACCCGGTTGGGAGATGGAATGACACATACAAAGAACAGCAGAGACACCAGTGTCACTGTATTGCAGAGTTAGTAGAAGGGAATAAGGTATAAGAAGACTGGAAAGGTAAGAAGAGCCAGTTGGTGAAGGGCTTTAAAAGGCAAATCTTTTTTAAATAAACTGTCTAGTCAAGTGTTTCACATATTCTACTTTGAGGTTAATTTTTTTAAATCTAAAGATAAGTCTTTACAGTTTTCTCTCGTAAATTTCATCTCAGATTTGACCCAGTGTTATATTGACTGTCACAGTCTCCTTTGATTCAGACTATTATCCTGCCTTAACTGTTCCTTCCAGTTTTAGGTCATCTGCAGATTTGTCAAGTATGCCATCTGTGCTTTTATCCTAGTCATTGATAAAAATGCTAAGTAGCACAAGGATAAACACACATGCCTGAAGCACTGCAGTGAATCCTTCTCCTAAGTTTAATCAACCCATTAATGACTATTCTTTGAGTCCAGTCATTCAACCAGTTAAAAACACCAACAGTGCCACCACAGAGACCACATCACTCTAACTTTTTGGTTTGAATTGTCTACAAAGTTGAATTGTCTACAAAGTACTTTGTGAAAAAAAATGATAAACTCTATATTTAGTATAACCAGATCTGTCTGGAACTGTCAAAAAAGGAAATGAGATTAGTCTTAGAATTGTATATATAGAACTAGAATGAAGTTTGTAGTAATCTTGTCTAATAGGCACATTATACAGATAAGGAAATTGATGCCTAATGAGCCTCAATTTGGCAAGAATAACTTGTTCACACCAAATGTACACGGGAGAAAGTGAGAGCTGGCATTTAAAATCATAACCTTTGGCTTTAGTGTGATCAGCTCTTGATTAAATCATGCTGGTTCTTTGTAATCACTGCTTCTTTTTCTAGATGTACACTAAATATAATTGAAAAATAATCTAATAATACATTATCTAATAATACATTCCAGAATGAGCAAACTGCAAGCCTGTTTTTGTGCTTTCCATAAAAATGTAAAAACCATTTTTAACTCACAGGTCAATTTTCCCCTGTGCAAAAAGTTCCCATACCTCCGATCTTTCCTCCTCTGCAAGAGGAGGTATCTTCTATCTCTTCTTTGGGGCTGTCATATTTCCTTTCTGTTTTTATTATGTTGCATGACCAAAAATATCACCTAAATACTTCAGATGTCTGAAACACAATTGAGAATTGGAAATAAGTGAATAAAGCCCTCTTGGCATAGGTATCACAAGAGCTGCACTCTTTATTTGATAGAAGAGAACACCTTGATAGTTGTATCTAAAACAGCAAAGGCAGTGAGGACACACTGAGAAGACAGAAACCCAACATTTTAGAGTTATGCAATGAAGAGACAAAATAGCCCTTCACACTTCAGTAGTCTTTATAATACATCAAATTATAACATTTCACAGTGCAGTAAGATCCAAAACGCCAGGAATCTTTAAGAATGAGTTTTTCTCAATATCTTAGGTTCAACAAATTAAATACTTACCATAGATGCAAAAGCAAAAATGAAGTAATTCCTGCCTTCAAGGAGCTATTTACCCACTAAGGAGATAAAAACAGGTACAAAGATAAGTAAATCAAAGTAATGTCACTGAGAAGAAGGCACGCAAGTGGGAGAATCATGGAAGGCTTCCTACCTATGGTACTTCAGTTAATGTTTAAAAAAGACGGTGATTCAAAGTGATGGAGACAAAGAAAGTACATAAGGGGCTTGTAAGAGAAACATGTTTCACAAAGGGAAATAATATAAAATAAGACTAAAGAGGTTGGTGGGTGACAGAATGTAGCGGATTAACATGGACAGATTTGTGCATAAAGAAAATTATTTTAGCAGCTGTATGAAAGCTGGATTGGAGAAGGAATAGACTAGAAACGTAAAATTACAATGAGGAAGCTGTTATAGTCAAGGCAAGAGGTGATAAGGGCTTCAACTAGTATGGTGGTGATTGTGAGTTGGATAGAAAAGATGCACCAGGTATGGAGGTAGATTGCGTAAGACTTGGAAACTGAATATAGGCAGTAAGATAGAGGAAAGAGTCAAGATGACAGATTGTAAACCAGAATGAGTAGAAGGATTGTGTTACCCTCAACAAGTATTTTCTGGATAGCTGAGATTTAATATATTCTTCTGAGAAGTAATTTAATAAATACTTCCATATCATCTCAGATACTGTATTTGTTGTGAAAATAGTCAGCAAGCATTTAAGTGCCTACTGTGTGCCTGGAATTGTGCTAATCACTTTACTGACATCTCATTCGATCCTCACAACAACCCTGGGAAATAGGTGTTATTTATTCCCCATTTTACAGATGAGGAAACTGAGGTAAATGGCTTAAGTGACTTGCCCAGGGTCACACAGGTAGTGAGTATCTAAGGCTAGATTTGAACCTCAGAACTTCTTTGTTCTAGGCTCAGGGCTCTATCCATTGCGCTTCTAAATTAAATGCATAAAATACCCTCCCAGAATGCTGAACTACAGTGCTTGTTGTATCTGGCATAATACAGTGACCCTTTTGAGGACTGTCACCTGGACACTATCTTATAGCCCAATTTTTCTCCCTCTCCTTTACTATTATTAGTTGCTTGCTACTTCTGTTGCTATAGTTATTGTTCCAAATGTATGGGTTTAAATCCACTCAGCCCTACTACACCCTGTCACATATACCTCTGGTATGAATGTTCTTCTCTTCCAGTCATCTCCATTGACGCTTGAATTTTCTTTTATTCCCCCTTTTCAGTCTCCTGCCCTTTCTCTAGTACTTCCTGTTTTTCAAAAGGATAGCCTTTTACAGACATTGTAAGTTAGAATTTCTTTGTGTGGGGGCGGCTAGGTGGCCCAGTGAGTAGAGTGCCGGCCCTGGAGTCAGAAGGACCTGAGCTCGGATCTGGCCTCAGACACTTAATGCACACACAAATAAAAAAAAGCCTAGACGTGTAACCTTGGGCAAGTTACTTAACCCCTGCCCTCCAAAAAGCAAAAAAAAAAAAAAAAAAGACTATCTTTGTGTGGTTAGCTGTACAGTCATTGTTTAGGGCATAAACTTCTTTAGCTCCTCCTATATCTAAGTTGCTGCATTCTTGTTTCTGGGTGTCTGGGGGATGCTTTTTAGAATCTTAGAACTTGGAACTGAAAGAGATCTTAGCTTTTATTTTTTTTTAAATTATCTCTCTTTCTTAGAACCCTTCCAATAGAATTTTAATAACAAAACCCTCATATAAGTAAGCATAATCCAGCAAAACAGAATCCTACTTTAACCATATTGAAAAGTGCATATCTTATTCTAGATTTTGAATCCATCAGCCCTCCTGCTGCAGGTGGATGGCTGTCAAGTACTTCTTGAGAGATGGAGGTGGGAAGATAGGGAGCAAAGATACTTGTGAGGTATTCCAGAAGCCTGAGTTTTCTGGCAAACTAGTCTCCAGGTAGCTGATGTTTTACTGTGTACAGTAACGTCCATAATGACCCTGGGTCATCAAAGAAAGGTTGAATTTTATGTTTAGTATCGTCTGTTAGAGACTCATTGTGGTATAGACAGATAGCTGTTATCTGAGTCAGGAAGACTTGGGTTTGATCAAGTCCCAATTCTGATACACTGAATCCTGGGCAAGTCTCTGGGTCACCCTAAGCAACTCCCAAAGCCTAGAAGTTGTAGCCAAGTTGGTAATCTTAATTGAGTTCTGTACACCAGTGAAATAACAAGTCTGGACCAAAAAGAGAGAGAGAGAGAGAGAGAGAGAGAGAGAGAGAGAGAGAGAGAGTGTGTGTGTGTGTGTGTGTGTGTGTGTGTGTGTGTGTGTGTGTGTGTGTGTGACTCTGTGTCCATACATCCTTTAAGAAGCCAGGGATATGTGGAATATGTTTTAGGAAAATTTTCCTTAATATTGATTTAGTTAAAGTTTTTTTTTTGTTTGTTTGTTTGTTTGTTTTGTTTTGTTTTGGCGGGCAATTGGGCTTAAGTAACTTGCCCAAGGCCACAGGGCTAGGTTTTCATTTGAGTTTGCATTAAGTGTCTGAGGCTAGATCTGAACTCAGGTCCTTGTGACTCCAGGGCTCTACTCACTGCACCACCTAGCCACCCCCAGTTAAAGTTTTTTAAAATAGCTTTATGTTATCTGCAAAATATGTGGAATGCCTCACTTTTTGGTGATTCTAGATAAACAAGGCTTTTACTGTAGTATATGTAATTTAAAACACTCCCCCATATTTTATACACACATATATGTGTATCACGGAGTTTTGGGGCATCTTAAAGCTTTAATAACTTCAGAAATATAAATGCTATAAACTTAAAAATTGAAAGTTTACCTATCCTTCTTTTATGCTTAGTTTTTCAGATTTTGAATAATACATTTAAAATTTAAATTTTAGCAAGAAAAGGTACCCTGTCATTATGGATTTCATGTGCTACAGGTTCTGGATAACTTTCTCAGACCTGTGAATCAGTAGAGGAGGTCCTTTTACTTGGCAACCTCAGTCACCTAACCTTTATCTCCATTAAACTTTTTCTTCAGGGTTACATTAAAACTGTTGGCTATGCATCAAACCACATTCTTTGCATGATGTTAATGTGAGTGATTTTAAAATAGTTTATTTTATTGTATGTTCTCATTTATTGTCATACCCATTACTTGATTCTACTATTGCTAGTTTGTAGTTGAAGACCTCTGAGGAATAATAGGTGAAGACATCTAAGGAAATTGGTGTTTGTGAGGAAGAACTGGCAGAATAGGAGAGAGATGGCAGGGTGCTAGCCTAGACAAATAGTTGACTAGATATTTTGAGACAGCATTTACATATGCTATTTTAAAGTTTCTAGAAGTGCAAAATATTTTGAATGAGGAGGCGACAAAAATGTTTCCTGCTTTAAATATAGGTCTGTGTTAAGGGGTGGTAGTGAATATATTTAAATATTGTCATTGCATACAAACTACTGGTAATTACTCATTTCTTCAGCTATCAGCCTGAATGAGGGTACTAATACTGTCATAAACCCAACTTTCTGTAGCATCTGGAGTTTTGGCTACCTTTAGTTTATTTATTACTTGTCAGTTTTAGATTAGTTTTGTGTGGTTTTGATTTGTAAACTGTTACATAGGAAAAAAGGCATTCATTTGGAAGAACAAATTTTTTTAAAATGTGAATTTATTTTGAAAAAATATTGTTGATTCATATCAACCTAACCCCAGGGAAAAGAAATCAAAAGGAACTTCTCAAAGTTGAACTATTTACATTCCTACATGGAAAAACAATAATTGTGACTGATGAAACCTTTCTCAGTATGAAAATAATGGAAGAAGGGTATATGGGCATATGAATACATATGTGAATGTGTGCATATATGTTTACAGTTATACATGGATAGAGGACATAGGTTGAATTTGTTGGGAAGGGAGGATACTTAAGGGGTGAAATTATGAGGTGAGAGAGGAAAGTGGCAAGAGGAGATGGGGAGAGACAGGCTAGGGTAAACTATCTCATGTAGAAGAAGCAAGGGGAAGTGGTTGCAGGGGAGGGGAAGAGCAGGAAGGCAAAAAGGCAAAACCACATTCTCATTGAATCTGGCTCAGGGAGAGAATGACATACATACCAAATGGGATATCTCACCCTGCTGGAGAGTAGGGGGGAGGGTGATGAGAGGGGAGATGATGGAGGGGAGGGCACTCTTGGGGGAGGGGAGGTTGGAAGTACCCACTATAGAAGAGGGACAGGATCAAAGTAGGGAATGGACCAGGTGGGGGGTGGGATGGGTGAGAGGGAATTAGAAGCAGCCTTTTACAATATATCTACTATGGTAATGTTTTGCATAGCTATACATGTACAACACATACTGAATTGCTTATCTTCCCAGAGGGAATAGGTGACAAGGGAGGAAGGAAATGGATCTGAAATTCGAGGTTTTAAAATTAAATGTTTCAAATATATACAAATACTACTATTAATACTATTTTGCATGTAATTGGGAGATAAGATGTTCAGGCATTGGGGCACAGAGATGCACCTCACCCTAATGGTAAAGTCGAAGGGGGTATGGGAGGAGATATGGGAGAGAGCAGATTGGATGAAGGGATATCTTGTGGGACTGCTATTCTGGGGTGGTGGGTAGGGGAAAAAATGGGGGAAAATTGTAACTCAAAATCTGGAAATGAATGATGTAAACCAGAAATTAATAAAGCATTTGTTAAAAAAAAAATAGCAAAAAAAAAAAAAAAAAAAAGGAAAACGTCAACAAAGAGATTTTAGTACCTAGACATGGTAGATTTTATGTCAAGTGAAAAAACAAACAATATTTAAATAAGGTATACATTCTGATTTTTTTGCTTTTGGCATCCCTTTCTTTTAGATATGTGTGAGAGGGAAGAGAAGTGATGCTAGAGAGCAACAAATAGAAAGTAATAAAAATGTTGTGAAGAGGTGAATAAATCATAGATCACTACCTTTAGAAAAAGTTTCAATATAATGATGGAGACAGAGTAAATAATGTTAAAAATTATTTATATTAAACTTTATTCTGTAAATGGATGTAAAATGTTTAAAACATAAATGTTTATTAGCCTCTAGATGGGATTAATGAGAAGATTTCATCAAAGAGGTATGCTTTTAAATAAAGCATTATTTAAAAACAAACAACCACCCCTTCCCCCCAACCCTGGCCAAAAAAAAAAAAAATTCACAACAACCTCAGATTGATGGACAAAAGCCAGAATTATTATTATCTGGTTAAGGGAATAAGTATCATGTGTGAAAGCACAGGGACATACAATAGAGAACCGGCTGTTCTCTTAAGCTAAACGTAATGAGAAATAAGTGGTTTGGTGAAGGGAGGTTAAACCTATGCTGAGTTACTTCAGTATGATATTATTACAGTTGAAGCCTTTGTAGACTTCTGAGCTGAGGAACTAACGACATATTCAAAATTCTTAGGAAAATTCTGTGTTAAGTTAGAATGAGGTGTTAGACTAGAAACAGAAAAGCCCATTAAAAGGCTGTGTATTCATTCAGGGGCGGCTAGGTGGCGCAGTGAGTAAGAGCGCCGGCCTCAGAGTTGGGATGACCTGGGATCAAATCCGGCCTCAGTTACTTAGCACCCACACATAAATAATGACTAGCCGTGTAACCTTGGGCAAGTTACTTAACCCCAATTGCTTTAAAAAAAAAAAAAGCTGTGTATTCATTCAGACCTTAGGCAGAAATGGTTAAATAGGGATTAATCTCAGAGATAGTGTGAAGAAAATATTGGCAAGATGTTTGTGATGGCAGATAAAATCAATGCAATTAAAATTAGAAGGAAAATTGGTTATTGAGGGAAAAATCTTTGCAGCAAGGTTTCCCTCATAAAAGAGCTTATACCTAAGACAAAGAACTGAATTAAATTTATGAGATTAAGAGCCATTCCATCAAAAAATAAAGAGTTTAAAGGATATGAACAGTTTTCAAATAAGTCAAATCTAATAACAACTAATAGTAATAATAACAAGAAAATAATAGTTAACATTTATATAGCACTTACTTTGGGACAGGCACTGTGCTAAGTGCTTTACAGTCCTCTCATTTGTTCCTCACAACAAACCAGGGAGGTGGGTGCTATCAGTTATCCGAATTTTACAGATGGAATAACTGAAGCAGATAGACTTGAAGACTTGCCTAGAGTTACACCCCTAGTAAGAATACAAACTGTGACTAATGAAAATTAAAGCAGCTGTGAAGTTGTACTTCATACCCCTACCTTGTAAGATTGACAAGGTTCAAATAAGTTACAGGCTTAAAATGCAGAATTAGACACTTTTTTTTTACATTGCCAATGTGGGATTTTTTTTTTTGACTATGCATATTTATTAAGTGTTTTTTTTTTTTTTATTCAATGTGGGGTTGGGGAATAATGCTTGTTAATAGGGGGAAAAGGTTTTTGATGTATAGTATAGATAAGAAGAGTAAAAACCAACTCTAGAATGACTAGATTGGGTGACTGGCAAAATAGTGATATAATTAATGGTAATGGGAAAATGAGATGGAACTGACAGATTCAGGAAGAAAATCAAATCTGTTTTTGACATGTTTGAATTTAATGCCATCTATAAGAAACAGTAACAGGCAAGTTAGACCACAACAAATTGTGTGTGAAGAAGGATCATATGAAATCAGACAGGTAAGGAAGGAAGCCACATTTGTAGGGGGATTTAATTAAGATATGTTTGTGCAGTTAAATAGGAATATACAATTGTATTAACTTTATTATTAGAGAAACATTATTAAAATGTGGACAGCCAATTTAGGAACCCTGTTTTTTTTAAGCACTACAGAGCTTAACCCTTGTTCCAGGGTCATCCTACCATATCAGCATTCAGGGTTTACCTTACTGAGAAGAAAAGAATTCTCCAGGAACCCCTCAAAGGTACGTCCTATTTTATTTGCTACAAGTACCATAAAACTAAAACAGGGATGTTAAACCAGGCCACACTTACTTATTTTCGTGACTTTCAATCCATGCCTGTATTTCTAGACTTGACTGCACATTGCAATCTGAAATGTTTCTTTCTAAAATGTTTATTTGAAAATATGTCCTACTATGAAATATATTCCTAGCAAAACACTTATTTCTTGAAGAGTACTGTATTGCCTTCTTATCTTTTTTACCTCTTTCCCTGCCCATTCATTGAATTTTATGGATGATACAACTGGTGTTATAGACAAAGTACCGGACTTTTATAGTCAGAGGACCTGGATTCAAATTGCTTTTTTGCCATTTGATATGATCTTTTTTTTTTTTTTTGGAGGGCAGTTGGGGTTAAGTAACTTGCCCAAGGTCACACAGCTAGGTTTTTGTTTGTGTGTGCATTAAGTGTCTGAGGCCAGATCCAAACTCAGGTCCTTCTGACTCCAGGGCTAACACTCTACTCACTGTGCCACCTAGCCGTCCCCATTTGATATGATCTTAATAAAGTCATTTAACCTATGAACTTCAGTTTCTCATCTTCAAAATAAGGGTAATATCTTTCCTCATGGGGTTATTTTAAGAATTTTTCCTAACTATCGAGAAAAAAAATTGCATAAAAAATTGCCTTTGGACTAGGTGGCCTCTAACATCCCTTCTAGTTCTGAGACTCCTAGGTGGTGCTGTGGAATAAGAACTCTGGAATCAGAAAGACCTGAGTACAAATGCAGGCATTGACTAGCTGTGTGATTCTGGGCAAGTCACTTAAGTGCTCTCTGCCTCAGTTTCCTGAACTGTAAAATGGGTATAATAATAGCACCCATTTCACAGGGTTGTTGTGAGAATTAAATAAGATAATATTTGTAAATTGTTTAGCACCAGTGCCTGGTACATAAGTAAGCACTTATTATTCATTCCTTTTTAACATTTATTTTTTTTAATTTGAGTTCCAAATTCTCTCCTTCCAGCCCCTCCCCCACCCATTGAGAAGGCAGTATACCGGTTGCGCATGTGAAGTCATGAAAAGCATATTTACACACTAGCCACGCTAAAAAAGAAAACAATCGCACAGGAGAGTGAAATACTCCCATCCATTCCCACAGCTAATCGGACGTCACAGATAACAGAGGGGGCAGGCACTGGGGTTTCAGACTCCAGCCCTTCACAGGTTCACTCTTGATCTGGTCACACAGGAAGGACAGGAAGACATCTTCGGAGGGCTTAATAATCTTATTTTATTCTAGTCTAGTCTTCTGAAAGGGTTGCTGAGAATGGGAGCACCAGCTACTACAGCATGCCCATGAGAAGGAGTGGTAACTCCCCTATGTCTAGATGGGGTCAGTGGAGGTCGGCATAGCGTGTGCAGTCCCGTTAATCCTTTCAAGCTTCGCTGGAGGCTGGTTGAGGCGCACAGCATTACACTGTCATATTTCCCGTAGGTTCCCCTATGAATTCCCCACTCACTGACTAGTGCCCACTTGCTTTATAGAGCACCAGACAAAGATGGGGTGGCTAGGTGGTGCAGTGAGTAGAGCGTCGGCCCTGGAGTCAGAAGGACCTGAGTTCGGATCCAACCTCAGACACTTAACGCACACACAAACAGAAACCTAGCCGTGTGACCTTGGGCAAGTTACTTAACCCCAATTGCCCTCCAAAAAGCAAAAAAAACAAAAGGCATTTTGCCAACATTAAGCTCACAGGTAAGTTTTAGCAATATCGTCATTCTGTATAATATCAATCAGTGTAGTAAATATCAACTATGTCACCTCATATCTCATGGCACAGTCGCAATAGAACTGTCTATCACTATGATTCAAGGAATTACTATTTAAGATCCTTGGGGCTATTCTGGGAGTTATTATTTAACATCTGGAAACTAGACATCGCCATGGCTATGGATCCCAAGAAACTGAACTCCAAAAGGATAACAAAATTCTCCTTACATATAGATGGAGAGCAGTTTTCATCATGAGTCCTTTGGAATTGCCTTGGATTATTGTCTTAATCAGAATAGCTAAGTCTTTTACATTTGATCATCATTATAGTATTGCTATTATTGTGTACAATGATGTTTTCCTGAAACCTTCTTGTTTGTCCTTTTTTACAGCATGATAGTAGTCTATCACAATCATATACCACAACTTGTTCAGTAATTCCCCACTTGATGGGCATCCCTTCAATTTCCAGTTCTTTTCCACCACAGAAAAACCTGCTATAAATATTTTTGTACATATAGATCCTTTTCTTTTTCTTTGATCCCTTTGGGATACAGATAGTAAACAATAAATCTTCCTCTCTCCCACTTCCCCTAAATCTATTACCCAAAATCACGAAATGCCTATATAAATGTAGATTATTCTTGTTACCCTAAATTTGTTGGATTTGCTTTAGTGAAACTGATTAATTTCACAGCTTGAGTTTTTTCATTGAAGTTATCATTCTTTTTTACCTCCTTGAAGCTCTTCAAGCAAATTCTAGGTAGCCACCTATTGGCAATAGAAATGCCCTTTGAGCCCTTTTACAACTTGTTCTGTGTTGTTGTTGGTTTTTTTTTTCATCTTTTTATGTAATGCAGTTATTGCATAAATATTCTTTTGGATAGTGTCACAACCAGATTCCAACAAGTATAGCATATGTTCTATTTAGAGAGGATTGTTTTTCTAATTTAAGGACTTGATTGATGTTTTTTATTACTATGATTTCCCTTTTTGTCTTAGGTAAACATTATTTGCTCGTTGATTATTCATACAGTTTGGAATAACTTCTTGTCTCTGTTCTCCTTCTGAGGTTAAGAACTTAAATGCTTAGAGGGCAACAGAAAGAAAAGACAGAAGGAAAGCCAGGATAGTGTAGTATCATGGAAATGACCTAAAGGAGAAAGAGCCAAAGAAAGAATCTTAGGTCTTATCTACATTTAGAGTGTTAGAGGGAAAAGAAAGCAACAAAAAGACAGAGAAGTTTGTGTGGAGGCACATGTAATCCCAGCCATTATGGAGGCTGAGATTGATATATGTCCTGAATTTGGGAGTTCTTAGTTTCAGTAGTCTTATCTGAGTGGGTGTTCACACTACGTTTGATAGTAGTATGGGAAGACCTTTAGAGAGGTGGCTATCAGATTGCCTAAGAAAAAGTAAAAATAGGGCAAATGAATAGTTCCTGTATTTCTGACCTAGAAAACATGGAGAGGGATGAATGAGAGAGAATAAGGAAGAAAGAGAAACTGAGAGGTGAGAGGCAGGAGAAGAATCAGGAAAGTGGTGTCACAGAGACTTTGATAGGAGACATCACTGGTGGTATTAATAGCAGAATGGATTGCCATACTCACCATCAATACCAGCCACTGACTACTGACCAACTACCACAGCAGGTAGACAATCAGGAGATTTCTATTGAGATCTAGAAAAGAAAGTTCTTATATTCTTGGTCGTTGTCAGATGGCTCTACAGAAGAAACAGATGTGTTTTATAAGTGGAAATAACACTAGCAAAGATACAGTACCATTCACTTTGCTTCTGCACCCTGAACATTACTGAGCTTTTCTTGCTGACGTATAGCAAATGTGTTTGTCTTTCCCCATTAGATTGTGAACTCCATGAGAACAAGAACCTTCATGCATTTCTATTTGTATCTCCATTGCTATGCACCTAGTAAACACTTAATGAATGCTTTACCATTCATTCACTCAATATAGTTATCTCTGTGAAAAGAATATAGAGAGAACATAGATTTTGAGGAGCTAAGGAATGAGTGAATGGAGAGGAAATGGTGGCAATGGATGTATCCTGATTTAAAGGATAAATCTGTGGAATCTGCTTGAGGCCAAAAGAACCTCATTCAGGTGGAAATTCTTTGGACTGCATTTCCGAGAAGGTTGTGTGTGAATTTATACTTGATAGGGAGACTTCAAAGTAAGGGGGGGTTTTAAAAAGTCCAAGAGTCTCCCCATCAGCAGCAGGAGGTAAGAAACAGACAGGAGTGAGTGAAAGACAGCGTCCTAAATTCTGGCATTCTGTCTGGACCAGAGGTCCAGAGCACTGTGGCTCTTGGGCTATAGTATGCAGCCCACAATACTCCTAGGTGTGATCTGAATCAGATTAAAGTGTAATTGTAAATTACTTAACAAAATAAATAAAAACTAAATAAAACATTATAATACATTTTAAAACTGAGTCAATACGTAACTTTCAGGGATCCTTAAATGGATTAATAGCACATATTTCTGTTTAAATTTGACACCACTGATCTGGACTATGGTAAAGGCTCTCTGCAGAGGCTTCAGTGTTCATCCCGCCTGTGAACAAAAGCACTCTCTACTAGCCTGTTAAAATGAAACTAGAAAGGAAAGTAAACAAAATAACTTTGGACTCTAAACTTCCACCATTGCCATTAGTTTGAATTGTCGTCTTCTCCCTGTGTTGAGGATGAAGTGATTAACTAGAATTTACCTTACTGGCTCTTGGCAGCATGGGAAATAAAAGCAGTTGTGCATGGGTGCAGAGATTTTCATCTGACTCAAATCTTGTTTTCTACCTTGTTCTAATAAATGTCTTTTGCTTTTGAATTTGTAACATTTGGTATGATGTATTGGTGGGGACTCAGGACAAGGTTTTCAACAGACAGTGAGAGACAAAAAAGAATACTCTAAATCAAAATATAGCCAAAAGGAATAACACTGCTTAAAAAAAGCAAACAGAGAACATCCCCCCCCAAAAAAAATTTAAAGGAAAAAGCAGAGACAGAAAATAGTAGTTTGAGTTGGTGGCAGGATTGGGATAGGGATAGGGATTGATCTATAATTTTATTTGTATAAGGAATTCCCTAATAAAGAAATTTCTAGAGAGGCAGCATGGCTTAGTGAATAGAGAACTGACTTTGAAGCCAGAAGTTCTTAGGTTCAAATCTTGCCTCTGACACATTGCTTGTGTCACCCTGGGCAAGTCACCTAGCCTCACAACGTTCCAAGCAAATCTCTGAGATTTTAAATTGTAGATAAAATGCTGACATGCACTGATACCAGTATTGAAGCAATACTTTATAGAAGTATAGAACTTTATTAGAACTTTAGCATGTTTGTTTCAAGAGGGGCAGGAGTCAGAGAAGGAGGCATTGAAGACATTAGAAGGTGGGACCAATTTTTGCAGCAAGGTCCTAGAGAAGGGAGAAGAGGAAGGAATTACTTGAATTTTGACTACCATGGTATACTATTTTGTTAAAACTTTAACAGTATCTAAAGGCCAAATCTGATTCATCAATATCAATTCAGTGGGAAGTGTCAAACTTAAATATATTCTGAATTTCTCCCCCATATTTAGGCAATCATATCTATATAGATCAGTAAACTGAGGCCCAGATGTATCCATTTACAGATTCCATCTTTGGCAGGTGATTCTTACAGGAATTTTTTGAGGTTTTTGTTTTAAGTATTTAATATTGGCCCAATGAGCACAGGTAATTTACTAGTTAATTGTGGTCACAAAGATCTAATGCTACCAAGCTAGTGGTGAGCACCTCTAACTGTTCCCTATGTATGTTGCATTGGTTACCTCATTTGACATGTAAGATGCAAAGTACAGTATGAAGACTGCCTGGAATGGCAGAATAGTTCCTCCTAATAATTATCAAAAGTAATTTTGTCTGATACTTCTATTTTTTTAATCCATTGCATACATTTTCTATTTATTTAAAATTACCAGTTGACCTGTTATTTCTTATCTTGGCTTCCAATTTCCAGTATAGAATGGATTAAAATTATTCTCGAACATTTTCATCACTGGCTGATAAAAAGTACTGTATGCATTTTTCCCTCAGTGGTAATAAACTTGACTGCTTTTTCCATTCACTAGGCAGATATTTAATGTATACCTCTTTGGCACATAGCATTGTGCCTAGCTGTTTCTCTTTCACAATTATTAACTTTTGTTCTCTGTTTGCTGCTGGTGGAAGTGCATTGAATTTCATCCTTGAATATGATTCAAGACTCACTTTTGCAGAGGACAAATGATAACAATGTCCCTTCTGCTCTCTTTCTCTCTTCTTCTTATGCTGCTATCAAAATAGCCTAGATTTCTTTGAAGCCAAATCCTACTTACTGATTTTTTTAACCTCGAAAGCTATGTTCAGAACTCAAATGTTCTGGTTTGTTTGGCATTTCTAAAGATCCTGTCTGAGATTTCTTTCTGCTAAAAGTGTGAACATTTAAATCTGTAACCATTGTCATTTTTAGCTGATTTCCCTGGGGCTTAATTTGCTAGCGAGAGGGTAGCTTTCCTGTAATAACATCTATTTTGTTTCACTGTCATGGTATAGCAAAAGACAAGACACTATAAATATTTTAATACTATATTTCTGGGGTGGAGCCAAGATGGCGGTGTAGAAGCACGAAAACTCCGTATGCCCCCTCCATAACCACCTCAAAATACCTATTAAAAATGACTCTAAACAAACTTTAGGGCTACAGAACCCACAAAGTGACAGAGAGAAACAAACCTCCTGCTGAAGACAGCCAAGCAGGCCAACAGGAAGGCGCCATCACAGCATGCTGGGAGCCGAGCGCAGCCCTGCATAAGCCCACGGTTTTAGCCTCAGGGTGGCCACCACCAGCTGTAGTTGGAAGAACTTCGGGAAAGTGGATCACCACCAGCTTTGGTGGTTTCCAGAATTATCAACCCATAAATGCCAAAGACAAAGTGAGAGTCCAGGAGTTTAGTCCAGCCTCTGCCCCCGGAGGGAGAAGTGGCTGAGGGCTACATCAGAGCTCTTGGACTGCAGATTTTAGGGGTACCAATTGTGCAGTCTCAGCAGTAATCACTCTTGCTTTAACCTGCTTGGATCTGGATTGCTGTCTAGGGTAGAGGTCCTGGAGTGCGTGACCAGTGTGCAAAAGCCAGTGGAGGCTTCTGAAAGGGCACCCATCTACTAGCTCCTGCAGCTGCGAAAACCCCAGCCATTTGGGACAAAGCTCCCCATCTCTGGTAGCAGAGTTCTACTGTGGCAAAAAGCTCAAAAGTCAAGTAATTGAGTGGCAACATGAGCAAGCAAAGAAAACAAGCACAGCAATCCAACTTCAGATTCCTTTTTTGGGGACAAAAGGGATCAAAGCATGGAACAGGAGGAAGACAATGAAGTGAGAACTCCTGCACCAAAAGCTTCCGAGAAGAATATGGACTAGTTACAGGCCATAGAGGAGCTTAAAAAGGATTTTGAAAACCAAATAAAAAGTACAGGAAATTGGGAAGAGAAATGAGAATGATGCAAGAAAGTCATGAAGTGAGAGTCAACAACTTGACTGAAGAAAATAACACCTTAAAAAATAGACTTAACTCAAATGGCAAAAGAGGCCCAAAAAGCCAATGAGGAGAAGAATGCCTTAAAAAGCTGAAATTTGCCAAATGGAAAAGAATCTCAAAAGTTCACTGAAGAGAATCATTCCTTCAGAATTAGATTGGAACAAATGGAAGCTAGTGACTTTATGAGAAATCAAGATACCATTAAACAGTTCCAAACAAATGAAAAAAAAAAAAGAAGGCAATGTGAAATATCTCATTGGGAAAACCACTGACTTGGAAAATAGATCTAGGAGAGATAATTTAAAAATTATTGGACTACCTGAAAGCCATGATCAAAACAAGAACCTAGAAATCATCCTTCAAGAAATTCTCAAGAAAAATTGCCCAGATGTTTTAGAACCAGAGGGCAAAATAGAGGTTGAAAGAATCAACCAATCACCTCCTGAAAAAGATCTCAAAAAGAAAACTCCTAGGAATATTATAGCCAGGTTCCAGAGTCCCCAGATCAAGGAGAAAATACTACAAGCAGCCAAGAAGAAGTAATTTGAATAACAATCAGGATAACACAGAATCTGGCATCTTCTACCCTGAGGGATCAAAGGGCTTGGAATATGATATTCTGGAGGGCAAAGGAACTGGGATTAAAATCAAGAATCACCTGCCCAGCAAAACTGAGTATCATGTTTCAGGGGAAAATATGGTCATTCAGTGGGATAGAGGACTTTCGAGCATTCTTGAGGAAAAAACCAGAGTTGAATAGAAAATTTGACATTCAGATACAAGAAGCAAGAGAAGCATGAGAAGGTAAACAGGGAAAAGAAATCATAAGTAACTTATCAAAGTCGAACTATTTATATTCCTACATGGAAAAATGATAGTTGTAACTTATGAAACTTTTCTCAGTATGAGAATAGTTGAAGGGAATAGAAATGTGTATGTGTGTGTGTGTGTGTGTGTGTGTGTGTATAGGAGGGTGTATGGGAGTATGAATACATATGTGAGTGTGTGTATATATGTGTACAGGTATACATAGACAGAGGGCACAGGACCAATTGAATAGGAAGGAATGATACTTAAAAGGTTAAATTGAGAGGTGAGAGAGGAATATAATGAGAGGAGATGGGGAGAGACAGAATGGGATAAATTAACTCATAAAAGAGGCAAAGGAAAATGGTTACAATGGAGAAGAAGAACAGGAAGGCAAAAGGGAATGGGTCAACCTTATTTTCATTGAATTTGGCTTAGGGAGGGAATGATATACACACTAAATAGGGTATCTCACCCTACAGGAGAATAGGGGGGAAGGGAATGAGAGGGGGGATGATGGAAGGGAGGGCAGGTTGTGGGGGAGGGAAGTTGGAAGCACCCACTTTTGAAAAGGGGCAGTACAAGTAGAGAATAGAACAAGGGGGAGGTGGGATAGGAAAGAGCTAATTATAGTCAATCTTCATAATATATCCACTATGGAAATGTTTTGCCTAGCTACACATGTACAACCTATATTGAATTGCTTATCTTCCCAGTAAGGGTGGGTGACAAGGGAGGAAGGGAAAGAATCTGGAATTCAAAGTTTTAAAATCAAATGTTTAAAAAATGTGTGTATATATGTATATGCAACTGGGAAATAAGATATACAGGACCTGGGGTATAGAGATCCATCTTGCTGTACTGGAAAGTTGAAGGAGGTTTGGGGGAGAATATAGGAGAGAGATTGGGGGAGGGGGATATACAGTGGGATCACTGTTTAGGGGTGGTGGGTAGGGGAAAGATAGGGAGAAAATTTGTAATTCAAAATCTTATGGAAATGAATGATGTAAACTAAAAATAAACATAAAATTTAATCTTAAAAATGCTATAGTTCTAATATATACATATATACAGATATGTGTGTGTATCATTTGTGTGTGTGTGTGTGTGTGTGTGTATGGTATACAGCTTAAAATACCTTAAACTAAATTGGCATGTTGGTTACAGATCACACTAAAGATATTTGTTGACATCTGATTAGGAAAGAAGAAAGATTAGAAATGGCATTTTGATTTATTTTCTTCCAGCTGGTAAGAAGCAAATCAGAATATTATTTCTTTTTTTACTAATTACATTATATAATTGGATATTATATGCCATGGGAAATAGCTTTTTTTCTTCAGGATGAACAAAATATATTTGGAAAGAGCACATTATTAGTTGGTCTTAAGCATATTAATAATGCAGACAATCCGAAATGAAGTTATGTTTACATTATTATTATTATGAGATGTTTAAGTGATAAGTGTAAATGATATACAGGAACTAAAACTTTACATGTTAAATGAAAAGTACAAAGAGAGAACATTTCCATTACACAAGGTGGTGCTTTCATATAAAAATGACAGTTTGTACAGGCATTGGTAAAACCATTAAAGAAACATAGCTGAACCTCTTGTCCAAAAGATATGACCATTTTTTATTTGGAAAAACATTTTCATTGTAGCCTTGCCGAATAACTATTTTGGATAAAAATGTTGGTCTCCTATTATTATAATCAAACTTATTTAGTTAAGTTGTTTAGTGTCTCACTTTGATTATTATAACATCATAGGGAAAAAAGAATAAGCCAAAATCTTTAGTCTTCTGTCACTTTCTCTGGGACCATACAGAGACTGTTTATTTTTCTGTGGTTGTAATCAAATAATTGAATGGAAAATATTACAAAGTTGCATTTCTATTTCATCTTCCTCATGTGCCCTGTTTATTATATATTATCTTCCCAAATGCTGTATAGCTATATAAATCATCCCAAATTTATTGAGAGACAAGCAGTGATATGCTTTTTGTAAAAAAATTTTTCCTGAGCTTAAATATAAAAAATAATAAGCATTTCCAAGTACACAACAGAATACCAAAAGGGAATTTAGTATGAAACTATTCACCTCCACTTCATACTATTTACTTTTTTTTGAAGTATACAATAAAAATGTTTTCCCTCCTTAAATTTTTACTCCTAGTGACTCTTCTGTGAATTATATTGGGGGTATTAGGTTTTAATTGTGGTGGGGTTTTTGTTTGTTCATTTTTCTGACCTGTGATTTAATCAGTGTAGAAAACTCAGTGAGGAACACTGTTGATGCAATTAGGCACCTTTTCTGTAATTTGTGGTCTCAAAGGGTTGCCTAGCATCGCTGAGAGGTTAAGGACACATGGTTAAAATGGCTGTTAGGTAGGACTAGGGCAGCCATACTATTAGAGGTGATCCTAATGTTAGAACCCTGTTAATTGTTTCTCTGTTTGGGCAAAATAAGTCATTATAAAGTTAACAAAAGATTTACTTAGCCCCAAAACAACAAACATATCCAACAGGCATACTTTGGCACTTAGTTTCTAGAGATTAGGGTGGGATGGGAGAAGGGAAAGGAGAAATGTCTCCATATGGAGGGTATGGTAACTGGTGTTGTCTTCAGATAGCTTTTAGGTGAGGAAGGACCCAGGCTTCTCAGCCCACATGGGTGGAAACCTTTATGCTCCCAGATGACTAAGAAGTCAGTCAACACAACCGGGTGCCAACAGGAAGCTGTGTCCAGCTCTCTCTATCCACTATACAACATTGCCTCTCTTGATCATTTTTAAAGTGTATAATGTTTTAAAAATGTCTGTATTTTTCCCACCCGAGTTTAGCTTTCCTGCTATGGATTTTTCCTAAGCAAATCAAGTAGTTTCAGTTTTGTGCAATTCAACTGGTTCTGCTTATTCCACAAATCTTATGTGTGATTTATTCTAGAACTTGACATAAGCAACTATTGTATCCGATTTCAAAGTCCAAGGCTTTCATTGTTTTGGAATATAAATCAGTCTTTTGTGTCATGTTATACTTTTGCAGATGGATCTTTTTTTTTTAATGGTTGAACTAAAATAATTGGCTATATGGAAAACCACAGACTCCTAAAAAATACTAGCCATTTTAATTATTGAATTCAGTTAATTATAAAGAACTGTTTTTATTGCATCCCAATATTTCCATTCTCTCAAACTAGTTAGGGTTCATCTTAAGACCCACTTTTCCCCTCTAGGTGACTTATATACCTTACTAGGAAGGATGAATCTTATCTTTAAAACTTTGAAGGACTCTTATTCTTCAGTAGAAATGATCTGCCATCATGAACTTTTATGTTGCAATTGCAATTTATTAGGAAGAACTTTGGTTGTTGAACAGATGAGGCAAAAACATGCTCAGATTTGCATTCTAGATTTACAGGAAATTATATTCTGTATCAGTTTAGAAAATACTTTACACTTAGCTATTGTTATTTTCCTGAGAATTTTCCATTAAATTGACAAAAATCAGTTTAAAGATTTCTTCCTCCAGAAAAAAATTTAATTTATAATGCTGTGAAAAGCATTCAGTTCATAGTGCCAAGTTTACTTAGGATAGAGCAAGTATTAGGATTTTTAAAATAAGTTTTAAGTTTGATATGGTGCTTCTAATTAACCAAAAGTTGACCTTCTATAATAAAGAAGTATGAAGTAATGGGGAAAGCACTGAACTTGGAGTCGGTTCAGTAAGCATTTAGTAAAGGCCTTCTATTGCCTGTTGACACTGTGCTAGTACTGAGAATACAAAGACAAAAATAGTCCCTGTCTTCAAGGAATTAAACATGATGTACATAGAGAAGTGAATGCAAAAAATTTTTCTAGCTCAGCCATTCCCAAATTGATGGGCACTTCCTCAGTTTCCAATTCTTTGACATTACAAAAAGTGCTGTTGTATTTTTGTTCATATGGGTCTTTTTCCTCTTTCTTTGATCCCTTTGCTTTTTCTTGTCTTACTGGGAAGGTTTTCAGGTTTCAAACTATACTAGACCTTAACCTTTGTCATTATTGTCTTTTCCACTAAATCCTTATCAGGTTATCAGAGGCTGACCTGGTGTTAGTCTACCTAACTGCAAATAATCTACCATTAACTGATTGAAAACCAAGAATATGCTTACGGGGCAGCTAGATGGCGCAGTGAACAGAGCATCGGCCCTGGAGTCAGGAGGACCCAAGTTCAATTCTGGCCTCAGACACTTGATACACTTACTAGCCATGCAACATTGGGCAAGTCACTTAACCCCCGGTGCCCTCCAAAAAAAAAGAATATATTTGCTATTTATTGTCAACATATAACTTTTTAATAGAATTTATGGGAAAAAATTTAACATTGATTGACCTTTAGTTAAATGATAAATTGATTAAGAGAAAAATCTTAAAGCAAAGTAACACAGCTGTATTTTTTTATTCACATATAGAATAGTCTCTAATTTGAAAGTGTCTAGAATCTAAAAATATCTGTTAATTTCTTCCTTATTTTATTTTTTGTTGATTTTTTTGCAGGGATGGGGAAGAGTAGAGAACTGAGAAGTTTGTGTTGGGTTAGTTTGGTATGTTCTCAATTAAAGAAAACATTTTAGATTAGACCAGGTAGCCTTAGTTTTAACCAAAGGAGGCTATAATCTTCGTTTCCTCGAAATATTTTTATTTTATTTTTTTCAGTTAACCAACATTTATTTTCTTGCCCTCTTACCTCCACTTCTTGTGGGGTTGGGCAGAGAAAACAAAATCTTGCAACACATGCATAATCAAACAAAACAAATTCCCACATTGGCCACATGCAGAAATGTATATGTCATTCTCATTCTCTTCATTGCCAACCTGCTACATTCCTTTAGACTTCTCCATTATTTATCCCTGGTACCTTCCTTTCTACCTCCCTTACACATTTCAGCTTCCTTTTGTGTATTGTCTTCCTCCACATTAGATTGTAAGCTCTTTGGGGACAAGGACTATCTTTTTTCTATTTGTATCCCCACTGTTTAGCACAGTGCCTGGTACATTGTAGGTGTTTAATTTATTGTTTATTTAATTTATTGACAAACTCATTCTCCTTGATTTAGTCACCTCTCTGTCAATAGATGGGTAGTTTGCTTTATCATCAATTCTTAGAAAATTGTGTTTGGTCATTCATTGCATTGGTTAGAGTTCTTAGGTCTTTCAAAGTTGTTTGTCTTTACAATATTATTGTTACTGTATAAATTGTTGCCCTAGTTCTGCTCACTTCACTATATTAGTTCATACAGGTCACTTCTTTCTTTGATCTCCTTAGGGCATAGACTCAGTTGTGATATTGCTGGGTCAAGGCTATGTATACATTTTAGTACCTTCACTAGTTTCATACTGTTTCACAGATGGCTGGTCCACTTCATAGTTTCATCAGTGTATTAATGTGCTCTTTTTTCCTGAAACCTCTCTGACATTTGTCATTTTCTTTTTTTGTCTTCTTTGTCTATCTGAAATGTATGAGGTGGAACCTGAGTAGGTTTCAAGCATTTTTCATATATTGATTGATAGCTTGAATTTCTTTTGAAAACTGCCATTTCATGTCCTTTGACATTTCCTCTAAATATTTTTTTAGAATAAGTTTATATTGCTATTATTAGTTTCTTACATTAAAGTGGTATATCCTCCCTCCACCCGCTCTCCAACAGCCATTCCATATGACAAATAGTATTTTTTAAAAGAGGAAAAGTCAGCACAACTGAAACGATACTTGAAAAGATTCACAAACATAGAGAGACCTCTGGGTCTCCCATCTCCACAAAGGCTTATAAGTTGTATGGGTCTTCTCATATCTTTTCATTCCAATATATTTGATCTTTATGATTTTGTTACATTTACTTTTGATTTCTTGGTGTATCATTTTCTTTCTATTTACATTGTTGTAATTATTGTGCATATTATGTTTTTGGCTCTACCTACTTCACTCGGTTTCGGTTTGAATAGATGTCTTGATGCTTATCTGTATTTATTATACACATCATTTCTTAAGGCATGGTAGTATTTCTTTACATTCATGTACCACAATTTGTTTAAAAATTTCCAGTGGATGGATATTTACTTTATATCCAATTTTTAGCTGTTACAAAAAGTGCCCTTTCCAATATTTTGGAGCATATTGTGTACTTCTTTCTTTTCAATGACTTCCTTGGGATATAAGCCCAATAATGGAGTTTTTGGCTCAAAGGATATGGACATGCTAGTACGTTATTTGCATGATTCCAAATTGCTTTCCAAAATCAATGAACCATTTCATATTTCCACAATGTGTTAGTGTATCTGTCTTTCCACAACTCCTCCAACATTGTTGCCATTCTTGCCAATTTGCAAGGTATGAGATATTATTTCAGGGTTGTTTTGATTTACATTTCTCTTACTATTACTGATTTGGAGCATTTTTTCCATATGGTTGTGAATACTTTGCAATTCTTGCTTTGTGAAATGTTTGTTTATATCTTTTGACTATTATTGCATTTTCTCTAAATCTTAAAAGCTAACGGAAAGAGTAGGGATGCATGCTATTGACAATAGAAATAAATTGGGGGATAGTGTGGAAATGTTAACTGGGAAAACAGAGCTGTTTCTTTGATAGTACACTTATTAGTAATTAACAATCATACTTCTCAGGACAAGGATATAAGGATATGTTGCAGCAACTGTGATCAACCTTTTGAAATTGACATATGTTTCATTAGCTGGAAGACCTGTGGAGTAGATAGACACTTAAAGATAGGGTATTAACCCTGGAAAAGTAGGTTTTCCTAAGGATTGAGAAATGCCTGACAGAAAGTGCAGTCAGTTGTGAGGAAGTGAGGACTGGGAAGTTTTGGCTGATCAAACCAATGACAGTAAAATTTTTATTCATCCTGTATCACTTAATTCAAAATAAGATGTAATTTGAAATTCTGAATTGACTAGGTTCCCTTTTTTTCTTTAATAAAAAATGTGGTGGTGTCCCAAATCTGTTCAGGTCTGTAGTGTCTCAAATTACCAGGATCTTATTAATGATTCTAGCTTGTTACAAAGGGAATACATTCATATAATATGGCAATAGTAATAAATACAGTATAATAGCAAGAGCCAAAAGAGTGCATTTCCCTTTTGTATCATCATACTGAGTTATTTTAGCCCCTTGAAAGACGTGCAGAATTGCCTCTGTTAGTTTCTCCCACATTCTTGTACTAATCTTGACTACCTCTCTATAATAATATTTAAAATAATCATGAGATTTACTGTAAGAAAATCTGGAGGCAGCTAGGTGGCGTGTACAGTAAATAGAGCACAGGCCCTGGAGTCAAGAGGATCTGAGTTCAAACGTGGCCTTAGACACTTTAGCTGTGTGACCATGCGCAAGTCACTTACCCCTAATTGCCCTGCCTTCCCCCGTCCAAAAGAAAAAAAGACACCCCCCCCAAAAAAAAAAAAGAAATTCTGACATTATTTCATTTAACTTTACAACAGTGTTTTTTCCCCCAACAAACTCTCCTATAGGTAATGATTTTACATGACTTGCGAGCTGGCCTCTAGTGGGAATCTGTGGGAGGATGAACACGGAGGAGCTGGAGTTATTGAGTGACTCCAAGTACAGGAATTATGTAGCAGCAATCGACAAAGCACTCAAGAATTTTGAGTATTCCAGTGAATGGGCAGACTTAATATCTGCACTTGGGAAGCTTAACAAGGTATGTTTTTCCTATCCACACTGAGCAACCTAATAATTTTCAGGCAAAAAATGCATTTTTATGAGTTAGTGGGCTTTCTTTAAACATTAAAATACGGAATTAAAAACTCATGAAATTTTTATTCTGCATTGGGAAGAGCAAAATTTTCACATTTGTAACTAGCAAAATAACTTTTTCTCCTAGTGTTTTAAAATTTTAAGATAGCTATTTCCCTTTAACATCTGTGGAGAACTCCTCTACCATTTTTATGCCAGATTTTGTTTTACAGCAATTACAGTGTTTGACTTTCTTAAAATGGCTGGTATACCAAAGTCCATGGAATCAGTGAGGAGGGACATCATTTTATCTTTCATGGATGTTTGTCTTTAAAGGATACCTTTTAGATCAAGAAATAATATTCTTCCAGAAAGATTTTTTTAATTTTTAAGAAGATAATGAGACAGAAAAGGGAGAGAAAGTAATCATAAACTATTTTTTCTTAGTAACTACTTATATTTTGCATTCATAATTATGTAAAGATACTTATGTAGTAGCTAGTTACTAATAATGTTAACAAATATGTAATCAATAGTAATACATTATTAATAGTGTTATAGTAATAGTGTGAATAGTAGTAAATTAGCATAATTTGGCTTGTTAATGAGCATTAAAACAATAAAATGGATACTGGCCCTCAAATCATTCTCTTTCCTTTCTAAAGGAGTTCAGCACCTGGCTCATTATCTTCCTTTCTTCTTCAACTCTTGCCCTTATAATAGAGGGTTTTAATATCCACATTGATGTGCCCTCAAACTCCCTAAGCTACCAATTTCTAGTTTCCTGTTGTCCAATGACCTAAACTACCACATAAAGACGATCATACACTAGACCTCTCTATTACCCACAATTGTTCCATGCCACTAATTAGAAACTGTTATTGTGTTACCTGACTATAAACTATTCTCCTCTATCCCTCAGCCTTCTTAAACCTATTCTTCACCTTCATCAAGACCAACAGTGACTCAACCCTTCAGTATTTTCTTGGGTCATTATTTCCTATTCTGGCTTCACTTTTCTTCCCATCCAACTTCAATCTGATAACTATCCTCTGCTCTTAACATCCCTTGCACCCTCATCCTATTGCTGCAATTGTTGCTAAACCTTAGCCCTAGATTATTCCCACAATCGATCTCTTCCATTCCTACTCACAAGCTGTTGAACTCTGCTGGAGAAAATCTCTATAACTTTGTGATGATTGTATACAATTTAAACTCCTGTTATCCAATCTCAACTGGGCCCTCACTGCAGCAAGGTAGTCCTTTTATTTCTCCCTAATACTTTACTCTCTTTACTTCACTCTCCAGATGCTATTCTACTTGTCTCTTCTATCTACAAGCCCTTCTTACGTTTCCTTTACTCCTCTTTCTCAACTGAGAATATTGTTTCTTATTTGACTGAAAAGTTTGAGGCCATTCAATATGAGTTCACTTTCTTTCCCTTCTTTTCATCTAAAAAAACCCTAGAAACCGCTTATTTCCCACTCTCTCTTCTTTGACAAAGAGTTGGCCCTTCTCCTTGTCCAGGCTATCTATCCCCTTAAATCCACCTTTATTTTTATAAAATAAATTCATTACATATTTCTCATTACATGTGAAAAAAATATAACATTTGAAAAATTTTTCAGTTCCAAATTCTCCTTCTCTCACCTCTCCTCCACTTCCAAGCAATTTCATATCTATTATACATGTTAAGACATGCAAAACATTTCCATATTGGCCATGTTACAAAAAAAACCACACAAGACCAAGAAAAATAAAGTAAAAAAGATATGCTTCAATCTGTACTCAGAGTTCATCAGTTCTAACTTCAGGGGTAGATAGCATTAGCATTCTTTATTACGAGTCCTTTAGAATTGTCTTAGATTATTGTCTTAATCGATTAGCTAAGTCTTTCACACCTGATTTTCATCATATTGCTGTTACTGTTTATGATGTTCTAAGTTCTGCTCACTTCACTTTGCATCATTTTATGTAAGTCTTCCCTGGTTTTTTGGCATCCTGTTTATCATTTCTTATAGCACAGTAGTATTCTATCACAATCATATACCATAACTTGTTAAGCCATTTCCCAAATAATGGGCATCCTCTCAATTTCCGATTTTTTGCTACCACAAAAAGAACTGCTATAAATATTTTTGTACAAATGTGTCCTTTTCCCATTTCATTGATTCTTTGGGATACAGACCTAGCTAGTACTGGTATTGCTGGTTCAAAGGATATGCAGTTTCATAACTCTTTGGGAATAGTTCCAAATTGTAACTATTGATAGCTTTGATTTCTTCATCTGAAAATTGTCTCTTCGTATTCTTTGACCATTTATCAATTGAGCAATGGTTCTGATTTTTTATAAATTTGGCTTAATTCCATTTATATTTGAAAAATGAGGCCTTTATCAGAGAAACTTGCTATAAAAAAATTTCCCACTTTCCTGCATTTCCTTCTAAATTTGGCTATATTATTTTTGTTTGTTCAAAAACCTTTTTCATTTCATGTAATCAGAATTAACCATTTTACTGCCCATGATCCTTTCTATCTCTCTCTCTTTTTTTTTCTTTTTGGAGGGCAGTTGGGGTTAGGTGACTTGCCCAAAGTTACACGGCTATTTTTTGTGTTAAGTGTCTGAGGCCATATCCGAACCCAGGTCCTCCTGACTCCAGGGCTGGTGCTCTGTTCACTGCACCACCTAGTCACACTCTTTCTATCTCTTATTTGATCATAAACTCTTTCCTTATCCATAGATATGACAGGTATCTATTCCATGCTCTCCTAATTTACTTTTATGATATCGCCCTTTATGTATAAATTACATACCAATTTTGACCTTGTCTTGGTATATGGTTTGAGATGTTGGTCTATGCTAGTTTCTGCATTTTCCCAGCAATTTTTGTCAACTGTTGATTTATTACCCCAAAAGCTTGGATCTTTCAATTTATCAAATACTAGATGACTGTATTCTTTATACCTAATCTATTCCACTGATCCACCAGTCTATTTCTTAGCCAGTACCAGGTTATTTTCATGATTATTGCTTTGTAATATAGTTTGAAATCTGGTACCGAGAGACTGTGCCTTCCTTCACATTTATTTCTTTGATTCTTTTGATATTCTTGCCTTTTTGTTCTTCCAGATGAATTTTATTATATTTTTTTAACTCTATAAAATAATTCTTTGGTAGTTTAATTGATTTAACTCTTTTACATATATTTTAAAACTTCTTTGGGAGATTGTATCTTCAATCATTACCCTCATCTCAAATCCTTAACCTCCCTTAATCAGCTGGTTTCTTCCTTACTGTCTTCACACGTGCTTGTCTTTTCCATCCTTAAAAAAACAAAAACCTTTATTAGATGCTACTATCCCCAGAAACCATATTCCTGGACCTCTCCTTCCTTTCTCAGCCAATCTCATTCAAAAAGTTGTCTAGATACTACCTCTGTTTTCTTTCTTATTTGTTCCTCTTCAACACTTTGCAGTCTAACTTTTGATTTGATCACACAGCTAAAATTGCTCTCTTCAGAGTTATCAGTTATCTCTTAATTGCCAAATCTGATGGGTCTTTTCTCAAACCTAATCATTCTGGTGCTTTTGACACAATTACCCTCTCTTCTTGGATATTTTTTCTTCTTGGGGTTTTTGTTGACACTACCCTCTTCTGGTTCTCCTACCTATCTCACTTTCTGAAGTCTCCTTTCCTGGCTCATTGTCCATATTATGTCCCCTAATTGGAGGCTTTTCCCAGATTTCTGTTCTATACCCTATTCTTTTCTCTTCTGCATTCTCTTTCTTGGTAACCTCATCAACTTGTATGAATTTTAAACTATGATCTTTATACAAAGATGACTCTTTTAACTGCTTTGCCTAAAATAAGTACTTAATAAATGTTTTATTGATTCATGTCTCTCAGATTGATATATCCAGTCCATTTCTCCACTGAGCTTTTAAATCACTAATTAGCTTTTGGATATTTCAAACTGCATGTCCTGGAGATATCTTAAGCTAAAAATGTCCAAAATTTAACTCATTTTTTCCCCCTAAACCTTCCCTTTCATACTTTACTATTTTTGTCCCTCACTCCATCATTCTTGTAGTTTCCCAGGTTCATAATAAACTCTCTCAACTCACACATTAAATCGCTTGTCAAGTCTTGCCATTTCTCTTTCAGAACATTTCTCACATCCAGCTGCCTTGTCAATACTTATTACAAGTGCCTGATCTCCTTACTTCATGTTTCTACCCTTTCTAGTCTATGCTCCACACTGCTGCTAAAGTGATTTTCCTCAAGCACAGATATAACCATATGAGTACCCTATTCAACCAGCTTCATGGTCTTTCTTTTGCTGCTAGGATAAAAAATAAACACTCATTTTTAGTTTTTAAAGCTCTTTACAACCTCTCCCCAACCTCTCTTTCCACCTTTATGTGTGTATGTATGTATTTATTTTTATTGATGTCTTTTTCCACCTTTATTTAACATCACTTCTCCTCCTAAACTCATATATTTCCAGATTGGCATTATCTCTATTCCTCACCAACAGCATTCCATCTCCCTGCCCATCTTCAATGCCTGGGATGTACTGTGTTTCTTTCCTTACTTGTACCTTAAAAGGTCACTCTCCTCCACCCCATAAAGCCCTCTCTTTCTTCCAGAGATGTGTTCAAGTACCATATTCTGCATAGAAACTTTTCCTATCCTCACCTTCCCAAATGCTAGTGCCCTCCCTCCCAAACTACATTATATTTATTTCACTACCCTTTGTGTATGTACACACTTATTAACATTCATGTTGTACCTATATTTTATGTGTCCTTGTCTCCCCCATTAAAATGTAGGCTTCTTGTAAGTAGGGACTGTTTTCATTTTCTGTACTTTAATAATGCCTGGCACATATCTAGAATATAGTAGTTTAATAAATGCCTGTTGGTTGTTTGATTTAATTAAAAGCAGTAAGTAGTAACAGATAAAATGAAACATGGGAGATTGATTTAATGTACTATAAGTGTTTTCTACCAGGTTTTACAAAATAATGCAAAGTACCAGGTAGTACCAAAAAAGCTGACCATAGGCAAACGCCTAGCACAATGCCTGCACCCAGCATTGCCTGGTGGAGTTCATCGAAAAGCACTTGAAACATATGAGATTATCTTCAAAATCATTGGACCTAAGCGCCTTGCCAAAGATCTTTTTCTTTACAGGTAAGTGTCATTTTAATGTAATTTTATGTACACTATGTGATTATGCCTCCATGTAAATATTTTATCAAACAAACAAAAAAAAGACACAATTTATTCTTTTCATTATTTTATACTTCTTAAAAAACTTTGTTTTATATTCTTAAAATTAATAAAGAAGGTGTTTGCCTTAATAATGACAGGTTTTCAGCTTTTATTATTACAATCTTTGTATCTCATACCGTTCAGAGACATTTTTTAAAAATCTATTATGTTTGGACATGATGGTGCATGTCTGTAATCCCAGCCACTGGGAAGGCTGAGGCTGGAATATCTCTTGAGGTTGAGAGTTCTGAGGTTGTAGCAAACTATGCCATTTGGGTGTTTGGCATTAATATTCCTAGGAACAAGAGGGATAGGGAGGACCCATTTGCCAAAGGAAGGGTAAACCAACCTATGTTGGGAACAGAGCAGGTCAAAATTTCTGTGTCTATGACTAGTGGCATAGGATCTATGAGTAGTGACAGGGAAAGATGGGGGGGTACACAGTCTTTAAAAAATTAAAATCTATTATTTATTATGTTTCTTCCTTTCATCTTGTTTTGTAGAATGACAAATGTGAGCCTTGGTGACTCAGTAGATAGTCATGTCTTTGGTAGTAATTGGGAAGTTTGGAAAAGGAGAGAATGTGGGAGGGAAAGATATTAAGTTCTGTTTTGGACATGTTGAGTTGGAGATGCAAATGGGGCATCCATTTTGAGATGCTAAGACCAAATTGGTGATATGAGACTGGAACTCAGGAAAGAGGATTGGACTGTATATGTAGATCTGGGAATCATTTGCATTGAGATTATAATTGAACCCATAGAAACCAATGAAATCACCAAGCAAGAGAGTATAGAGAATGAAGAGAAGAGGTTCTAGGACAGAACCGTTATAGACACCCATGGTTAATAATGAAGCTTTAATTTTCTTTTTTTAAAATTGATTTGTTTATTTACTTTTAGTTTAAATCATTCAGTTCCATAGTCCCTTGAGTTTCAAATTTTCTCCCTCTCCCCTCCCCCACCCCCCACCATCATGCTCTTGAATATTAGGATCTACAGATATCTTCACATTAATCATTAGTTAGGTTGTAAAGAAGGATTATAACTGATGGAATGATCAGTGGGAAAGAGGAAACAAAACAAGAAAAAGAAACAGAGCAAGTAGTTTGTTTTAATCTGCATTCAGACTCTGCATCTCTTTCTCTGAATGTGGATATCTCTCTTTTTTTTTTTTGCCTTTTTTTAGAGGGCAGTTGGGGTTAAGTGACTTGCCCAAGGTTACACGGCTAGTTTTTGTGTTAAGTGTCAGAAGCCAGATTTGAACTCAGGTCCTCCCAACTCCAGTGCCAGTGTTCTATTCACTGCACCACCTAGCCGCTCCATGGATATGAGTCTTTTGGAGTTGTCTTATAACCTTGAATTGCTGAGAGGAGCCCAGTCTATCAAAGCTAGTTGTCACACATACATGTGATTGTGTACAGATTTCTTCTGGTTCTGTTCTCCTCACTCAGCATCAGATTATATAAGTCTCTCCAGGTTATTATGAAGTCTGTTTGCTCCTCATTTCTTATAGAACAGTAGTATTCTATTATATTCATATACTACAACTTGTTCAGCCATTCCCCAATTGATAGGCATCCCCTTGATTTTCAATTCTTTGCCTCCACAAAAAGAGCTGCTATAAATATTTTTGTACATACGGGTCCTCCTCCCACTTCTCTGATCTCTTTGGGATATAACCCTAGAAGTGGTATTGCTGGATTGAAGGGTATGCATTTATTTATAGCCCTTTGGGCATAGTTCCAGACTGCTCTCCAGAATGGTTGGATCAGTTCACAACTCCACCAACAGTGCATTAGTGTTCCAATTTGCCCACATCCTCTCCAGCATTTACTATTTTCCTGTTTTGTCATCTTAGCCAATCTGGCTGGTGAGATGTGGTACCTCAGAGTTGTTTTGATTTGCATTTCTCTAATCAATAGTGATTTAGAACATTTTTTTCATATGTAAAGCTTTAATTTTCAAAGTGCTTTACATATGTTACCTTATTTGATTACTCACAACCCTCTGATATAGGTGCTATCATTAATTTTTAGATGAAGAAACTGAATTTAAGGAAGTGAAGTGACTTGCCCGGTGTCACATAGTAAGTGTCTAAGGCAGTATTTGAACTCAGGTCTTCCTGACTCCACATCCACTTGAACTGCTGCTTTACCAAACAGCTTTTAGGGGACATGACTTGAATAAAGATCCTGCCAAGAAGGCTGTGAAGGAGCGCTTATGCAAGTAGGAAGGAACCAGGTAAAAACCTAGAGAGGAAAGAGTGTTCACAAGAAAAGTGGTTGATGGATTGCAGAGCTCAAAAAAGATGAAGCTTGAGATGTCATTCGAGTCTGCATTTAAGAGATCTGACATCATTTATGGCTCCTTCAGTTTCTTTTACTGAGATTGGGTTGGTTAGAATCCATTTTTTGTTCTGGTAATCCGATTTTAAAATTTCATGCATATTTGTTCATTTAATTTAAATAGTCAATTTTGTTGGCATATAATTTAGCAGATGATTTCTGATAATTTCCTGAAATTTTTTATCTTTTAGTGAGTTCTCTTTGTCACTTATGATACCAGCCTATTGATTTTCTTTTAAGTAGGTTAGCTAATGATTTATCTATTTTATTAGTTTTTCCTAATAATCCAGCTCTCAACTTTATTTAATTCAATTGGATTTTTATGCTTTCAGTTTTGTTTATCTCTTGATGTTCAGGATTTTTATTTGTGTTTAGTTGAGGTTTTAATTGATGAAAGTGTTTAGCTATAAAAAAATTTCTCCTAAGGACTATTCTGTGTCCCACAAATTTTTATATATTCTTCTATTGTCATTTTCTTTGTTTAAATTACCGTTTATGCTGTTTGTTTTTTGACTTATCAGTTCTTTAGGATTAGACTGTTTAATGTTCATTTAAGTTTTAATCCTTTCTTCAAAAGTCCTTTCTTATTTATAATGTATTGCATTGTGATCGGTAAAAGATGTTTAATATTTTTTTCTGCTTTTGTTTATGAGATTTTTCTTGCCCTAGCATACGGCCAGTGTTGTAAAGGTGACATGCACAGATAAGAGTGAAAAATGTGTTAGTTGATAGCCTTTCTAATCTTATTTTGAGTCTCTTAATTTCTCTTTTATATTTTTGTTATATTTGTCAAGGTATGAGATAGCTATTATAGCTTTGGTGACATAGTAGATAAACTTCTGGACTTAGAGTGAGGAAGGCCCAAGTTCAGATGGGACCTTAGGTACTGACTGTGTGGCCCTGGGCGAATCACTGAGCCTCTTCCAGCCTCAGTTTCCTCATCTGTAAAATGAGGATAACAATAGCCCCTTCTTTTCAGGCTCATAGCAAGGATAAAATTAGTTAACATTTGTAAAGCACCTTGTTTACCTTACAACGTTCTGTAAGAGTTTGTTTTTGATATTATTTCTCCCTGTAATTCGATTAACTTTTCCTTTATGTATTTAGGTGCAGTGCCATTTGATATCTATTAAGTAGTAACATTATTTCATTTCAGTTTCACTGTTTCTCTTTTAGCCATTTCTGTTTTTACTATTGCCTTTTCTAACATCTTTATCCATATAAATGTATTATATAAATATAGGTATATCTGTATGATATCTTTATTTTAATCTGTTATAATTGCTGTCTTGACTTTTAAAAATTTCCCCCCTTCTCCTGCCTCTTATTTTAATTCTGTATGCATCTTTTAAGTGAGTTCTTGAGTTCTTGTAAACAACATCCTGTTCAATTCTTCCTGGTCTATTTTGTTATCCTCTTCCTTCCACTATAAAGGGTATCACTCCCATTTCCACTTATGGTTATGATAGTTAATTGTGTATTTCAATCCATCCTGTCCTCTTATACTTTTTCATCTCGTCGACCCCACCCACCCGCCCTTGTCTTTACCAAGAAGTAGAGTAAGCCATGCAGTCAGCACTACTCATCTGCAGTTGGAAGAGATATGCTTTTACTGCACTGTTCCTCATCTGTTCTCTAACGTCATCACTTCTTCTTGTACACTCTTTCCTTTTATTTTCCTCATTGTTTATGTTATTCTCTGCACTACATCAATTCATGCAAATCTTTCCATGTTTCTCTGAATTCTTTATATTTATCACTCAGTTTTTGCATAATAATTTTTCATTTGATTAATATGCCACAAATTTTTTTATCCATTCTTAAATCAGTGAGAATCCACTTAGTTTCCAGTTCTTTGTGACCTTAAAAAGTACTTCTCAGACCATTTTCTTATATGTGAGACCTTTCTTTCTTTGTCTTGAGTTTTATACTCAGTACCATGATCTCTGGGTTTGTATGTTTTGCAGTGAGGTGCAACAGACCAGCGTTTGACAAACTTAAGAATACCAAGAGAACGGGAGGAGCCAAGATGGCAGAGTAAAGGCAGGGACTCCTTTAAGCTCTCCCCCAAACACCTCCAAATACCTTAAAATAATTAGTTTAAACAAATTTAGAATGGCAGAACCCACAGAAGGATGGAGTGAAACAATTTTCCAGCCCAAGACAACTTGGAAGGTCTTTTGCACCAGGGTGAGAGAGGAGTGCACAAACCTCACCAGTGCAGACTGGGCCCCAACAAACTAGGAGCAGGCCTTGGGGCAATTGAATCAATGGCAACAGTGGCGGTTTCCAGACCATTCAACCCACAGATGCAAAACCCATAAAAGGATGGGGTGAAATAATTTTCAGCCAAAGGAAACTTGGAGGCTAGCAGAAAAGGTCTGGGTGAGAGTGGAGCGCAGTCCAGCACAGGCCATGCCAGCACAGCCCTAGCCCCAACAAACCAGAAGCAGTTCTTGGGAACCACGAAATCAGCAGCAACAGCACCTGCTTCTGGAGTTTGCAGCCCACAGTCAATAAGAAGGGTGTTGAACAACTGATTAGAAGGAGATTACAGGGGTCTGTTTGCTAGCACTGAGGTAGTACTCTGTTGCTTTGCCCATACTCAGATCTGAGTCACAGTCCTGGGTATCAGTCCAGGGCAAGGAAGAGCAATGGAAACCCCTGAAGGTTGGGACAGTGCACCTTCCACCCTGAAAGCAGAGCCCTACTTTAACAAAGAGTTAAAAGTCAAGTAATAGGCTGGGAAAATGAGAAAACAGAAAAAAAAAAATTCTGACCCTAGAAAGTTAGTACAGTGACAAGGAAGATTAAATCACACACTCAGACGAAGACAACAAAGTCAAAGCTCCTATATCCAAAGTCTCCAAGAAAAATATGACTTGGTCTGGAAGCCATGGGAGAGATTTTTAAAATCAAGTAGAGAAGTAGAGGAAAAACTGGGAAAAGAAATCAGAGTAATGCAAGAAAATTATGAAAAAAAAAATCAACAGCTTGGTAAAGGAGACGCAAAAAAATGCAAACAGGATAACACCAGATTTAGCAGCTTCTACATTAAAAGATCAGAGGGCTTGGGATATGATATTCAGGCAGGCAGGGGAGCTAGGATTACAACCAAGAATCACCTATCCAGCAAAACTGAATATAATCCTTTGGGGGTACAGGAGATATTCAGTGAAATAGAGGACTTTCAAGCATTCAGATTAAAAAAATTTCAAAGTTGAAAGATACTTCAGTGATTCTGACCCAACCCAATATTTGTAAAACAGTTATCTCTACTTAGATCTTTACCAAATACCTGACAAGTGGTCATCCAGCTTTTGCTTGAATACTTTAAATGAGGGGGAATCTGCTACCTTCTAAATAACTAGGATCATCAAGTAGAAGTTAGAACAAGGCAGTTTTAGGATATGAGGTAGGTGGTGATGATGGGCTGCATGTGGCCCACAATACTCCCAAGTGCAGTGTGAACTAGACCAAAATGTAACAAAGAAATATTTAACAAAATAAATAAAAAATGCAGTACAGCATAGATAGAATATAGAATATGTGACTCTCAGGAATCCTTATGTACAGGTTAATAATCCTAATTTCTACTTGAGTTTAACCCTTTTCAATCTAAGGTATAGTTTCCTAACAGAGCTATCCAGGAGAATATGGAGACAGTGGTGGTGGTGAGGTAATTTAGAAGGTAGCAGATTCCCCCTCAAAGCTCGGTGATCACTTGTAAGGCATTTTGTAGATGTGTAGAGGTAATTGTTTTACAAATATGGGTTGGGTCAGATAATTGCTGAGGTATCTTCCAACTTTGAAATATTTTTTTTTTTAAGCAATTGGGGTTAAATAACTTGCTCAAGGTTACACAGCTAGTCATTATTTATGCGTGGGTGCTCATTTTCTGAGGCCGGATCTGATCTCGCATCATCCCAACTCCGAGGCCGGCGCTCTTACTCACTGCGCCACCTAGCCGCCCCTTTAGGGCAATTGGGGTTAAGTAACTTGCCCAAGGTTACACGGCTAGGTTTTTGTTTGTGTGGATTAAGTGTTGGAGGCCGGCTCCGAACTCAGGTCCTTCTGACTCCAGGGCTGGCGCTCTACTCACTGCGCCACCTAGCCGCCCCCTTTGAAATATTTTTAACTGAGCCTTTTAAATTTAACCACTGCCAGCCACAGTATTTCTGGCATATGCTCTCCCTTCAAAATAAATCTTTTTGTGAAGCACTTAGTGGCTGTTATGTGAATTCATCAGATATCAGTGAGTGTTCTCTCTCTATTGGTACCTTTCATGATACATCCTGCTTTCTGTTCCTGTTGCTTCTTGTCCTTATCCTTTCACAGAACCTCCTAAGATCCTAGAGACTTTCTGATTTCTATAATAGAGGGATGCATATCGGAAAGAGTATTCGTTCATTCTTTCTGGTATAGATTTCAAGTTTTCCATCTATTATTGTCCACATTGGTGGAATATTAATTAACATGTTATTTTTTGTTTTGCCTTTTTTTTTTTTAAACAGTTCTGGGCTTTTTCCTCTTCTTGCCAATGCTGCCATGTCTGTTAAACCAACCCTACTGAGTTTATATGAGATTTATTACCTACCTTTGGGTAAAACATTAAAGCCTGGTCTGCAAGGATTATTAACTGGAATTCTGCCTGGCTTGGAGGAAGGGTCAGAGTACTACGAAAGGTAAGACAATTAGAATTCATTTGGCAGGTGTTACTTGTGATGGTAAATAATAAATAATTTTTTAGTTGCTTCCTGACATCTTTTATGTTTTGGCATCAATTTAGATTATAGTACTTATAGATCTTCCATAGAATCTGAAAGAAAATTTTGAGATTAAATAATAATATAAAAATTAATATATAATAAATTATATAACAATATATAATGTAATTGTATAGTAATATAAACCAGTACAATCCTTTATTTTTGTGGTGTGGACACTGAGGCCCAGGGAGTTGAAGTAACTTGCCTAAGGTCATGACGCAGGTTGAAAATAGCAGAGACAGTATTTAAAACCAGGTTCTTCAATTGTAAATACAGTGTTCTTTAATTATTGGGAAAGTTCCATCACCTGTATTTTTCCTATTTTTTACTGTTATACTATTAAATGAATTTAGGGAGTAAAATGGTTTCTTATTAGATGTTTCAAATGGACTAAAATGAAACTCACCAGAGTTCACCAAAATTTGTTATTGTGTAACCAATCTTGCCCAAACTCCTTGCAAAGTGTTTATTCCACCAAGTAATGATGTTGAGATTTTAAATGTTTAGATTTCAATTTTATCTAGCTTGGGTGAGATTCTAATTTGTTTCTCTTTCTTTTGAAGGGAATATTTTGAGTGATAACTTATATAAACAAAAATTGGATGACAATCTACTTTTAAAGAAAAAATAAGCACCTATTTAAGTTCTCTATTCTTAAATAAGCACTAGTATTCTTAAAATTTATATTAATCTAGCTTTTAATTACCTATACATTTTGCTTATTTGCTTACTGTTTTTGGACAGTGGTGCTACAGTAGTTGATTTTACTTAATTTTGTAAATCTGTCTCTTGGTGTTTTAGATGTCTTCCGGTTTTTTAATTTTTTTATTTTAAAAAATTACTTATTTATTTATTTATTTTTGGTTTTCAACATTCATTTTCTTTTTTTTCCAAATGCTTTATTAACTTCTTGTTTATGTCATTCATTTCTGCCAGATTTTGAGTTACAATTTTTCCCCATTTTCCCCCTACCCACCACCCCAGAATAGCATTCCCACAGGATATCCCTTCATCCAATCTACTCTCTCCCATATATTCTCCCATACACCCTTCAACTTTTCCATTATGGCAAGGTGAATCTCTGTGCCCCAATGCCTGCACATCTTATCTCCCAATTACATGCAAAATAGTATTAATAATAGTATTTATGTGTATTTGAAACATTTAAATTTAATTTTAAAACGTCGAATTCCAGATCCATTCCCTTCCTCCCTTGTCACCCACTCCCTCTGAGAAGATAAGCAATTCAGTATGTGTTGAACATGTATAGCCATGCAAAACATTACCATAGTAGATATATTGTAAATGACTGCTTATATTTCCCTCCCACCTATCCCACCCCCCACTTGGTCCATTCCCTACTTTGATCCTGTCCCTCTTCAAAAGTGGGTACTTCCAACCTCCCCTCACCTCAGCATGCCCTCCCCTCCTTCTTTCCCCCTCTCATCACCCTCTCCCCTACTCTCCTTTTTCCTGTTTACTTTCTCATGCTTCTTGTATTTGAAAATCAGATTTTCTGTTCAGCTTTGGTTTTTTTCATCAAGAATGCTTGAAAATCCTCTATTTCATTGAATGACCATATTTTCCCCTGTAGCATTATACTCAGTTTTTCTGGGTAGGTGATTCTTGGTTTTAGTCCTAGCTCCTTTGACCTCCAGAATATCATATTCCAAAGCCCTTCAGCCCTTTAATGTAGAAGCTGCTAGGTCTTGTATTATCCTGGTTGTGTTTCCACAATACTCAAATTGTTCCTAACAAGTTTTAATATTTTCTCCTTGACCTGGGAACTCTGGAATTTGGCTATAATATCCCTAGGAGTCTTCTTTTTGGGATCTTTTTCAGGAGGTGATCAGTGGATTTTTTCAACCTCTATTTCCCCCTCTGGGTCTAAAACATCAGGGCAATTTTCCTTGAGAATTTCTTGAAGGATGATTTCTAGGTTCTTTCTTTGATCATGGTTTTCAGGTAGTCCAATACTTTTTAAATGATCTCTCCTGCATCTATTTTCCAGGTCAGTGGTTTTTCCCATGAGATATTTCACATTGCCTTCTATTCTTTCAATTGCTTGGATCTCTTTAACAGCATCTTGATTTCTCATAAAGTCACTAGCTTCCGTTTGCTCCAATATAATTCTGAAGGAATGAATCTCCTCAGTGAGCTTTTGAGATTCTTTTTCCATCTGGCAAATTCAGCTTTTTAAGGCATTCTTCTCGTTGCCTTTCTGTGCCTCTTTTGCTGTTTGAGTTAGTCTATTTTTTTTTTTTTTGGAGAGAACTTGTCTTTATTTATTTATTTTTATATCTGAAACATTTAATTTTAAGACCTCGAATTTCAGATCCATTCCCTTCCTCCCTTGCCACCTATTCCCTCTGGGAAGATAAGTAATTCAGTATGTGTTGTACATGTATAGCTATGCAAAATATTACCATAGTAGATATATTGTACAAGGCTGCTTATAATTCCCTCCCACCCATCCCACCCCCCACCTGGTCCATTCCCTACTGGATCCTGTCCCTCTTCTATAGTGGGTACTTCCAACCTCCCCTCCCCCCAAGAATGCTCTCCCATCCATCATCCCTCCTGTCATCCCCCTTCCCCCTATTCTGCTGCAGGTTGAGATGTCCCATTTAGTGTGTATGTCATTCTGTCCCTGAACCAAATTCAGTGAGAATGTGGTTTTGCCTTTTTGCCTTCCTATTCTTCCCCTCCCCTGCAGCCACTTCGCCTTGCTTCTTCTACATGAGATAGTTTACCCTACCCTGTCTCTCCCCATCTCCTCTTGCCACTTTCCTCTCTCACCTCATAATTTCACCCCTTAAGTATCATTCCTTCCCACCAAATTCAACCTATGCCCTCTCTCCATGTATAACTGTAAACATATATACACACATTCACATATGTATTCATATGACCATACACCCTTCTTCCATTATTTTCATAGTGAGAAAGGTTTTATCAGTCACAGTTATTGTTTTTCCTTGTAGGAATGTAAATAGGTCAACTTTGATAAGTTCCTTTTGATTTCTTTTCCCTGATTACCTTCTCAGGCATCTCTTGCCTCTTGTGTCTGGATGTCAGATTTTCTATTCAACTCTGGTTTTTTCCTCAAGAATGCTTGAAAGTCCTCTATTCTACTGAATGACCATATTTTCCCCTGAAACAAAAGACTCAGTTTTGCTGGGTAGGTGACCCTTGGGTTCATTCCCAGCTCTTTTGCCCTCTGGAATATCATATTCCATGCCCTTTGATCCCTCAGTGTAGAAGCTGCTAGGTCCTATGCTATTCTGATTGTGTTTCCACAATATTGAAATTGTTTCTTCCTGGCTGCTTGTGCTATTTTCTCCTTGATCTGGGGATTCTGGAACCTGGCTATAATATTCCTGGGAGTTTTCTTTTTGGGATCTTTTTCAGGAGGTGATTGGTGGATTCCTTCAACCTCTATTTTGCCCTCTGGATCTAAAACATCAGGGCAATTTTCCTTGAGAATTTCTTGAAGGATAATTTCTAGGTTCTTTCTTTGATCATGGCTTTCAGGTAGTCCAATGATTTTTAAATTGTCTCTCCTGGATCTATTTTCCAGGTCAGTGGTTTTTCCCATGAGATATTTCACATTGCCTTCTATTCTTTAATTTGTTTGGATCTGCTTAACAGCATCTTGATTTCTCATAAAGTCACTAGCTTCCATTTGTTCCAGTCTAACTCTGAAGGAATGAATCTCCTTAGTGGGCTTTTGAGATTCTTTTTCCATCTGGCAAATTCAACCTTTTAAGGCATTCTTCTCCTCATTGCCCTTTTGGGCCTCCTTTGCCATTTGAGTTAGTCTGTTTTTTAAGGTGTTGTTTTCCTCAGTCAGGCTGTTGACCCTCATTTCATACTTTTCCTGCATCCTTCTCATTTCTTTTCCCCATCTTTCCTCCACTTCTCTTACTTGATTTTTAAAGTCCTTCTTAAGGTCCTCTATGGCCTGTAACCTGCTCATATTTTCCTTTGGGGCTTTTGGAGGAGGATTTCTGACCTCACAGACCTCTTCCTGTTCTATGTTCAGAGTCCCCTTTTACATAGTTTGGAGGTAATCTGGGGGGGAGAGTGCCTTGGACGTGCTGTTTCTACTCCGCCATCTTGGCTCCGCCCCTGAGTTTAGTCTATTTTTTAAGGTGTTATTTTCTTCATTGTATTTTTGGGTCTCCTTTAGCAGTCTGTTGACTTGCTTTTCATGATTTTCTTGCATCATTCTCATTTCTCTTCCCAATTTTTCCTCCACTTCTCTTATTTGATTTTCAGAATCCTTCTTGAGCTCCTCCTTGGCCTGTAACCAGTTCATATTTTTCTTGGAAGCTTTTGGTGCAGGAGTTCTGACTTTGCTATCTTCCTCCCACTCCGTGCTTTGATCCTTTTTGTCCCCAAAAATGGATCCTGTGGTCTGTTTGTGCTTCTTCTGCTTGTTCATATTGCCAGCCAGTTACTTGACTTCTGATCTCTTTGCCATGGTAGAGCTCTGCTTCCAGAATGGAGAGGGCTTTGTCCAAAATTGCTGGGGTTTTCACAAATGTCAGAGCTATGAGGAGGGCACCCTTTCTACTGCCACCACAAGCTCTGGCACACTGGTGTTCCTCACCACAGGACCACCACCCAAGAATGCAATCCAGATCCAAGTAGGTTAAAGCAAGAGCGATTCCCCCTGAATGGTCACTTAGTTCCCCTATGATCTGCAGGCCAGGAGCACCATAGGCAGCCATGCAGTGCAGCTGCTGCACTTCCACCACTTCTTACCATGGAGGCAGGGGCCCAACCACACCATTCCTTCCTCCCCCCGCTCCACTCCCCATTCCAGCAGAGTTCCACACTGACCTTTTACTTTGTCTTTGGCATTTATGGGTTGAGAAGTCTGGAAACCATCGCAGGTGATTCACTCTTCTGAAATGTGCTCTGGCTGCTGCTGGTCAGGGCCACCCTGGGGTTGGAACCAGGTCTCACAGAGGACTGCACTCGACTCCCACTCTGGTGTGATAGACTCCTCCTATTAACCTGCCAGTCTGCCTTCAGTGGGAGATTTGTTTCTTGCTTGTCACTTTATGGGTTCTGTACGTCTAAAGTTTATTTAGAGTCATTTTTTTTTACATGTATTGGAAGTGATTGGAGTGGGAGCTCATGCCAAGTTTTGGCTTCTATTCCGCCATCTTGGCTCCGCCTCCCTGGTTTTTTAATAAGGTGAAAAATTACACATGAAAACCTATATATCAGACTGTAGCTGAAAATTTAATACATGTATTGAATTAGTAGACTTCATTGCTTTGGAACCAGTTTGTTTAATTAGCATTGTGTTATTTGTTATTCTAAATGGTATCTCAGTGCAGTTTTCTGTTAAGCTTGTTCCTTGTTCTACCTATAAGTAAATTGAGGGAATAGAAGATGATGGTTTTTGCTTGAAGTCACAAAGCAAGTGAGTCAGTAGAGTTGATTCTAAAATAGATATGTTCTATTTTGAGTCTTAAAACTTGACTTAAAAAAGTAGAAAGCAATCAGTATTAAAATATGGTATCTAGTAAAGTGATAAAATGTTTTGTTTTTCTCAGTGCGTAATGTAATAATTTAGAAAGACTTCATTGCATGCTAGGCTGTTAGAAGTCAAGAAGATCTGACAAATCCCATTTCCAATCCTTATCATCTGTGTGAACACTGCCACACTTAAAAATCTGAGTATAAATTTATTTATCTTTAATACAGGAATAATAATAAGTGTAATATTTTCTTTACAGGGTTGTTGTAAGGATCAAATGAGTCAATATTTGTAAAGCACTTTACCATCCTTAAAGTGATATATAAAATTGGTGGTTATTATTAGTGACAATATCAATAACATTGAATTATGCAAAATAGAAGTTTATAAAAAAAACATTAGGGGTGGCTATGTGGCACAGTGAGTAGAGCACTGGCCCTGGAGTCAGAAGGACCTGAGTTCAGATCTGGCCCCAGACACTTAATACAAACAAACAGAAACCTAGCCGTATGACCTTGGGCAAGTTACTTAACCCCAGTTGCCCTCCAGAAAGCAAAACAAAGAAAAAGAAAACATTAGAGAAATTCTTAAAGATATTTTAAGCAAGCCTCTGAACATGTGTTCTTATAATATATATATATATATATATATATATATATATATATATATATATATATAGTACATGTTTTTCCTAAGCAGATGTGTGCCATTATTTTATCTTTTCAGGAGAGAATTTTATTTTAATATATTTGAAACAAAACTCTTGAATAAATCTTCTCTTTTGTACTTCAGAACCAATACCTTGTTGGAGAAGGTTGCTGCTGCAGTAGACCAGTCAGCATTCTACAGTGCCCTCTGGGGTAGTCTTCTTACCAGTCCTGCTGTTCGTTTACCTGGAATCACTTATGTTCTCTCACATTTGAACAGGAAGCTTTCAATGGAGGATCAACTTTATATAATTGGCAGTGATATTGAACTGATGGTATGTATTAAAATAGTTCTGTTTTCACTAAAAATTTGTATATGCCACCATAGCTATTATGTTGCTGTGATTTCTTTTAAAAGCTTTTCAAATTTTTATACAATTAAAAATAGATTTCCTTTATTTGTTTTTTTATTATGAACTTAATCATTCATATACACATCATTTTTATATATAAAGAATAACAAGATTACATATGAAACCCTGAACTTCTTTTGTATTAAATTTAGGTAAATTCTGAATACTAAATTTAGATAGAAACAAAATTTCCCTTTTTTGCATCTCTTTGTTTTCTTCTGTGTTTTTAATGTTTTACTTATCCTTTTTTTTTTTTAAAAATATTTGTATCTCTGTTAATGTTTACTTATTCACATCCTTCCCTCTTCTCCCTAAGAGAAGGCACTCCCTTTTAACAAATAATTATAGGGAAACAAAAGAAGCAACATATTGACTATTTCTCAGTGTTTCACTCTACACTTCTAATAAATTATTTCTGCCAAGAAGTGAAAGGCATGTTTCATTTTCATTCTTCTTTAATCATAATTGGTCACTGGCTTAATCTGATTTCTAAAGCCTTCCAAATTTGTTTTCTATTATGTTATTGTCATCCTCAAAATTCTCTTGCATCTGCTCATTTTATTCTACATCGTTTCGTACAAGTTTTTCTAAGTTTTTTTGAGTCAGTCATAGTCATTTTTACAATGTAGTCATTCCTTTTTATTCACAAACTACAAGTTGTTTAGCCTTACCCCAGTTGATGGGCTTCTAAGTTCTTTGTTGCCACAAAAGGTGCTGCTATAAATATTTTGATGTATTTGGGGCTTTTCTTGTTGTCATTGATCTCCTAATTTTATATATCCAGTGATGGAATTCTTGGCTCAAAGACTATATATATTTTATTTGCATTTATTTGTATTATTTCAAATTCCTTTTCAGAATATTTGGACCACTTTTACAACTTCATTGTCGGTGCATTAGTGTGGCTATCTTTTTATAACTCCTCCAGCACTAATTTTTCCTAACTTTTGTCATCACCAATTGCTCTTTGTTTCTCATTTAACCACTTGTTTTCTTATCTTACTTGAGATTTATTCAAGAAAAAGTTTTTCAATTTCATTTATTATTATTAATCAAATTAGTAATTAATAAAATAACAAATAATAAATGATTAATTATTATATTATTTATTCTTAATCAAAGTTTCTTTTTTAATAGTATTTTATTTCAGTTACATTTAAAGAAAGTTTTCAACATTGACTTTTATAAGATTTTGAGTTCCAAACTTTTTCTCCTTCCCCTCTCCTGTCACCAGGGCAAGCCATCTAATATTGGTTATACATGTACAATCTTAAAATTTCTAATCACCAGATAGAGGTTAGAAAGTCATGCCTCCACCCCCTACCCATAGTTAATAAGTGTTTTACTAAGGGCCTGCAATCTGCAAGTGCCAAGGTAAAATGAAAAGCCAAGAAGGATCCCTCCTTTAGACTTCTGGGAGCCAAGATGGCAGAGTAAGCAGTGAGCTTCTGTAGTTTTCCCATATTCACCTCCAAACAGCCATAAAACAGCATCCCAGAACAAAGAAAAATTTGGAAAAGATATGAGAGTGAAACAAGAGAACTGTGAAAGAAAGTTGCTTTTAAGTAGAATTGGCCAGATGGAAAAGGAGCTAAAAAAATCCACTTAAGAGAACAACCACTTAAATAGTACAGTTGGCAAAATGGAAAAGAAAGTACAGAAAGCTAATCGAAGAAAACAATGCCTTAACAGTTAGAATTGGGCAAGTGGAAGCTAGTGAGGCATCAATAATAAAAAATTCAAAACAATAAAAAAAATGGAAGAAAATATAACATACCTCATGCGGAAAACAACTAACCTGGAAAATAGATCCAGGAGATATCAGAACCATTGATCTCTCTGAAAGCCATAATCAAAAGGAGGACCTGGACAGCATTTTTCAAGAAATTATTAAGGAAAACTGTTCTGATGTCCTGGAAACAGAGGGCAAAATAGGCATTGAAAGAATCCACCATACCCCTCAGGAAAGATACTAAAATAAAAACCCCAAGGAACATTATAGCCAAATTTCAGAACTATCAGGTCAAGGAAAAATGTTACAAGTCACCAGAAAGAAACCATTCAAATATTGAGGAGTAACAATCAGGATTACATAGGACTTGGCATCTACACCATTAAAGCACCAGATGTCTACTAGGACTAGGACTACAAAACCCAGTTTCACTTAACCAAATCCAAAAACCAATAAGCCGATTCTGCCATAATAGCAAAAATGTTAATAAGCCATAACAGTGCAGAGAGTCACAGTATCCTTCAGCCTCCCCACAAACCAATATTAACCTGTCACAGGAGGTGGCAAAAAAATCAGTTTGTACTCATGAGCCTTACTGACTCCTTGCCTGAGTGTCCTCTCTCTTCCACTCTCTATCTGGCAAAATTAAGCATAATACATGAAGGGGGAAAATGGTCATTCAGGGAAATAGAAGGATTTTAGACATTCATAAGGAGAAAACCAGAACTCAATAAAAAATTTGACCACCAATATCAAGACCCAAGAGAAGTATAAATCGGTAAAAAGGGAAAAGAAAACATAAGGGATTCAGCAGAGCTAAGCTATTTACATCCCTACATGGGAAGATCTTTGTAATTGTTAAAAACTGTACCACCAAAAATACAGCTAGAAGGAATATCCACAGAGGGTGCAAGTATAAGGAGAATTTGAGGGAATGCCATAAAAAAATTTAAGGGATGAAAAAGAGGAGTACAAAGGGTGCAAAAAGAAGAGAGAGATACAGGGGCGGCTAGGTGGCGCAGTGAGTAAGAGCGACGGCCTCGGAGTTGGGATGACCCGGGATCGAAACCGGCCTCAGACAATGAGCTCCGACACATAAATCATGACTAGCCGTGTAACCTCGAGCAAGTTACTTAACCCCAATTGCTTTAAAAAAAAAAAAGAAGAGAGAGGTAGGATGGGGCAAATTATTTCACATGAAGACGTGCTAAAGACCCATTACAGTGGAGGGGAAGATGGGAGGGTAGGCGATGACCATTGCTTAAAACTTAATCCTATCAGTATTGGCTCAAAGAGGGAATATTATACATAGTCACTTGAATATAGAAATCTATCTTACCTGACAAAGAAGTAGGTGTGGAGGAGATCAGCTAAGGTGAGCATTGACAGAAGGGAGAGCAGATCATGGAAGGTGGTAGACAGAAGCAAAACAGAGGGAGGGGGTGAAAGGAGAGAGAAGACAAACCAAATGAAAAATAGGATGGAGGGAAATACACAGTAATCATAACTGTGAATGTAAATGGGATGAAGTCTTCCATGAAATGGAAATGGATAGCAGAGTGGATTAAAAACATAATCCTACAATATGTTGTTTACAAGAAACACAAGGAGTAAAGACTAAGAGCAGAATATATTACACTTCAGCTGACATAAAAAGGAGAGGTAGTAATGTTGATCTCAGACAAAGTAAAAGGAAAAAGAGACCTAATTAAAAGAGATAAGTAAGCAAACTATATCTTGCTAAAAGGTACCAGAGTCAGTGAAGCAGTATCAATACTAACCATATATGCATCCAGTGGTATAGCATCTACATTCTTAGAGAAGTTAAGTGAGTTACAGGAAGAAGTACACAGTAAAACTACTAGTGGGGTACCTCATCTGTCTCCTCTCAGAAATTTGATAAATCCAGCCAAAAAATAAACAATAAAAACAACTAAGGAGGTAAATAAAATATTAAAAAAGTTAGCTATGACAGACATTTGGAGAAAACTGAATAGGAACAGAAAGAAACATCTGTTTTTCTCAGCAGCACATGGAACCTACACAAAAATTGACCATATAATATGACATAAAGTTCTCAAAATCAAATGTGAAAAGACAGAAATAGTAAATGTATTCTTTTTGGATCATAATGCATTAAAAATTGTGTTCAACAGAGGGCAATGGAAATATAGATTAAATATTAACTGGAAACTGATCTAATCATAAAGAATAAGAGGGTCAAGAAACAATTCATAGAAAGAATAAATTCACTAAAGAAAATGTCAACAATGAGACAACATACCAAAATTTATGGGGTGTGCCAAAGCAATACTTGGGGGAAAATTTATTTCTCTAAATTATTACATCAGCAAAATGGAAAAACAACAGATCAGTTAATTGGGTATGCACCAAATTGGAAATCCTGAAAATTAAAGGTAAGATTAATAAGACTGAAAAAAATTATTGAACTAATAAATCTAGGAGCTGATTTTGTGAAGAAAACAAATAAGACACATAAGCCTTTGGTTAATTTCATTTAAAAAAAAAGAAAAATATCCAATATCAAAAATGGAAAAGGTGAAATTGCTACCAATGGAGAAGAAATTAAAGCAATCATTAGGAAATGTTTTGCCCAATTATATCTCAATGAATCTGACAATCTTGAGTGAAATTAATGAATATTTACAAAAATATAAATTACCTAGATTAGCAGTTCAGGAATATGAATGCCTAAATAACCCCATATTAGAGAAAGAAATTGAACAATCCATTAATGAACTCCTTAGGAAAAATTCCCTGGGCCAAATGGGTTCATGAGTGAATTCTACCAAGCAATTAAAGAACAATTAATTCCAATACTATATAAACTATTTAAGAAAACAAGCAGTGTGCTACCAAACTCCTTTTATAACACAAATATAGTGCTGATACCTAAACCAAGAAACACAAAAACAAGAAAAATTATAGATCAATTTCTCTAATGGATATTGATGCAAAAATTTTGAACAAGATACTATCAAGGTGATTACAACAATATATCACAAAAATATCACCAGGTGGGATTTATACCAGGAATGTAGTTTGGTTCAATATTAGGAAAACCATCGATGTAATTGACCATACCAATAATAAAATCTACAGAAATCATGATTATTTCAATTGGTGCTTTAAAAGCTTTTGTTAAAATACATCTTCCATTCCTGTTAAAAGCAATAGAGAACATAGGAATAAAGGGAGCATTCAAAAAAATGATAAACAATGTCTATTTAAAACCATTTAAAAATGTTATCTGTATATGGCTAGAAGAGTTCCCTGTAAGATCAAGAGTGAAGCAGGGATGCCCATTATCACCATTATTATTCAATATAGTACTAGAAATGTTAGTTGTAGTAATAAGAGAAGAAAAAGAAATGAAAGAATCAGGAAACAACTATCATTCTTTGCAGGTGATGTGATGGTACACTTAGAGCACTATAGGACATCAACTAAAAAAGTACTTGGAATAATTAACAGTTTTAGCAAAGTTGCAGGATATAAGATAAACCCATATAAATCATTAGCATTTCTTTATGTGATCCTGGGAGTTTTCTTTTTGGGATCTTTTTCAGGAGGTGATCGGTGGATTCTTTCAACCTCTATTTCCCCCTCTGGGTCTAAAACATCAGGGCAATTTTCTTTGAGAATTTCTTTAAGGATGATTTCTAGGTTCTTTGATCATGGCTTTCAGGTAGTCCAGTAATTTTTAAATGATCTCTCCTGGATCTATTTTCTAGGTCAGTGGTTTTTCCCATGAGATATTTCACATTGCCTTCTATTCTTTCATTTGTTTGGATCTGTTTAACAGCATCTTGATTTCTCATAAAGTCACTAGCTTCCATTTGCTCCAGTCTAACTCTGAAGGAATGAATCTCCTCATTGAACATTTGAGATTCTTTTTCCATCTGGAAAATTCAGCTTTTTAAGGCATTCTTCTCCTCATTGCCTTTCTGAGCCTCTTTTGCCATTTGAGTTAGTCTATTTTTTTTTTTTTAAGCAATTGGGGTTAAGTAACTTGCTCAAGGTTACACGGTTAGTCATTATTTGTGTGTGGGTGCTCATTTTCTGAGGCCGGATTCGATCTCAGGTCATCCCAACTCCGAGGCCGGCACTCTTACTCACTGCACCACCTAGCCGCCCCTTTTAGGGCAGTTGAGGTTAAGTAACTTGCCCAAGGTCACACGGCTAGGTTTTGTTTGTGTGGATTAAGTGTCTGAGGCCGGATCCGAACTCAGGTCCTTCTGACTCCAGGGCCGGCGCTCTGCTCACTGCGCCACCTAGCCGCCTCAAGTTAGTCTATTTTTTAAGGTGTTATTTTCCTCAGTCAGGCTCTTGACTGTCATTTCATACTTTTCTTGCATCTTTATCATTTCTCTTCCCAATTTTTCCCCCACTTCTCTTATCTGCTTCTTAAGGTCCTCTATGGCCTGTAGCCAGCTTGCATTTTCATTTGGGGCTTTTGGTGCAGGATTTCTGACCTCACAGTCCTCCTCCTGTTCCATTCTTTGTTCCTTTTTGCCCCCCAAATAGGAGTCTAATGTTGCATTTTTCTGTTTATTTTGTTTCCTTTACCTAGGCATGTTGCCACTTAATTACTTGATTTTTGGGCTTGTTGCCACAGTAGGACTTTACCACCAGACAGGAGAGCTTCTGTCCCAAACATTGGGGTCTTCACAACTTCCGCGGGTTTGGTGTCTTCTATAAAGCCTCCACCCACTCTGGCAAATTGGATATCCACCCCAAACCTCCCCCCCAGACCGCAATCCAGATCCAGGCAGTTTAAAGCAAGAGTGATTAACCCCCAGACTGATTGCTGGATCTCCCTACAATTCGAAGACCAGGAGCTAGAGCCGCCAGTGACGCTGCAAAATGGCTTCTGTGCCGAGTTTCTTCAGCAGCTTTTCTCCCCCAGGGGAGGAAGCCGATGAGTTCCCCAAATATTGGTCCCAAAGTCCATAGGGCACTAACCTCTCACTCTGTCCTAGGCATATCTGTGCTGATAGTTCTGGAATCGCCATAGCTGCTGGTGTTCTGGGGTCCCTCCAGCCAGCTACTGGCCCGGCCGCCCTGGGGCTAAAACTGCAGCTTAGGCAGTGCTGAGCGCGCTCTCAGAGCACTGCACTCGCTGCTCCCTGCAGGGCTTCTGTGTTCTCCTCAGGTGGAGGTTAGCTTCTCTGTGTAGTTCTATGGGTGCTGGGGCTCCAGAAGTTGTTCAGAGTCCCCTTTTACATAGTTTGGAAGTTGTGTGGGGCAGAGCACCTTGGAAGTGCTGTTTCTACTCTGCCATCTTGGCTCCGCCCCCTTCCTCTATCTCTTTATATGATCAATAAAGCCCAGCAGCAAGAGATAGAGAAATTCCATTCAAACTGTAAAAAATACAAAGTTTAAGTGTACCTGCTAAGACAAACCCAGGAACTATATGAACACAATTACAAAACACTTGACACAAAGTCAGATCTAAACTGGAAAAATATCAATTGCTCATGGGTAAGCCAAACCTATAATAATATATAAATAAAAATGACAATTCTGCCTAAACTAATTTACCTCTTCAGTGCCATGCCAAAATACCACACACACACATACACAAAAGAAAACTGTTAGTGCTAGAAAAAAATAACATTCAGGTGGAAGCACAGAAGGTCAAGAATATTCAGGGAATTAGTAGGGGAAAAAATACAAAGGAAGGTGGCCTGGCAACACCACTTCTCAAAATATATCATAAAGCCATAATCATCAAAACTGTCTGGTAGTAGCTAAGAAATAAGAGTGGTGGATCAGTGGAATAGATTAGGTACACAAGACACAGTAGTCAAATGACCATAGTAACCTAGTGTTTGATAAGCCCAAAGATCGCAGCTTTGGGAATAAGAACTCACTATTTGATAAAAAGTACTGGGAAAACTGGAAAACAGTAGGACACAGCCTAGGTATAGACCAACATCTTACACTATACCAAGATAAGGTTAATATGGGTATGTGATTCAGAGATAAAGGGTGACACCATAAATAAATTAGAAGAATAAGGAATAATGTACTGGTCATCTATGGGGAGGATAAGAATTCGTAACCAAAGGAGATAGCATTACAGAATGTAAAATAGATCATTTTGATTATGTTGAATCAAAAAAGCTTTTGTACAAACAAAACCAGTGAAACAAGATTTTTAGGAAAGCAGAATGCTGGGAAACAATCTTTACAACAAGTATCTCTGATAAAGACTTTATTTCACAAGTATTTGGAGAGCTGAGTCAAGTTTATCAGAATACAAGCCCAATGATAAATGGCCAAAGGATATGAACAGGCAGTTTTCAGATGAAGAAGTCAAAGTTGTAGGCATATGAAGAAGTGCTCTAAATCACTTTTTATTAGAGAAAAGCAAATTAAAACAACTCTAAGATACCACCTCACACCTATCAGATTGGTAATGTGACAAAAAAAAAAACATGATAAATATTGGAGAGGATGTAGGGAAATTGGGACAGTGATACACTGTTGGTGGAATTGTGAACTGATCCAACCATCCTGAAGAACAATTTGAAACTATGCCCAAAGGGCATACCTTTTGATCTAGCAATACCCCTATTAGGTCTCAACCCTAAAAAGATAATAAAAAAGGGAAAAAGACCCACCTGTGCAAAAAATATTTATAGCAGCCTTTCTTTGTGGTGGCAAATTATTGGAATTGAAGGGATGCCCATTAACTGGAGAATAGCTGAACAAGCTGTGATGAATGAAGGTAATGGAATACTGTTGTGCAATAAGAAATGATGAACAGGCAGATTTCAGAAAATCCTAGAAAGTCTGGTATGAACTGATGCAAGGTGACATGAGCAGAACCAGGAAACTGTCATACACAGTATCAATGGGCATTTTGTGATGATCAGCTCTCAGCAAACAAGACCAGTATAAAAGGACTCATGAAGGAAAATGTTATCCATATCCAGAAAAAAAACTGATGGACTCCGAATGCAAATTGAAGCATATTTTTTTAACTTTATTCTTTCTCATTTTTTTTTCATCTGTTTCTTTCACAACTGTGAGTAATACAGAATTTTTTTTTTTTTTTGCTTTGTTTTGGAGGGGCAGTTAAGTGACTCGCCAGTCACATGGGCTAGTAAGTGTCTGAGGCCGAATTTGAACTCAGGTCCTCCTGACTACAGGGCTGTTGCTCTATTCACTGCTCCACCTAGCCGCCCCAGTACAGAAATATTTTTTCCATGGTAGCACATGTATAAACTATATCAAACTGCCTACCATTTTCAGAAGAGGTAAGAGGAAGGGGGAGACTTTCAGACTCAAAATCTTGTAAAAATGAATGCCAAACAATTTTTTGACATGTGTAGCGCCAGTAAAATATTTACAATGCCCACGATCAAAATTAAAACTGTGACTATAAATATTGCATGATATTTGATCACAAAATATAACAGATTTTCCAGATAGAGGACAGAACTGAAGCATTTATTTAGACATCAGAAAACCCAATCCCAAAATCAGTAAGCCAATTCTATCAAAGTACTACCATAGTACTTCCCACAAACCAATATTAGATCAATATTTACTCACAAACCTCTCTGTCTTCTTGCCTGAGCACCTCTCTCTCCCACTCTTTGTCTGGCTCTGACTCCCAGCTTCCCTTCAGCAACCTCCTCCTACCACATGTCCCATGTGACTACATTTGGCCTACTGGGGGCAGGGTTTATCTTCACAGCAGGGAAGGTGGGGTCTTCTCCACCCTTCAGCAAATTCCCTTCATCACAAGCTCTTATGATTACATTCAGCCTTTTAGGGGGCAGAGTTTATTTTCAAAGCAGGGGAGGTATTCAGATTCCCCCTAGGTCTATTAAGGGTCAGGGAATATCTTCAAATTCCCATTTCCATTACACATGTAACTGGGGAAAAGAAATAAAACATTAATTTTCTAAAAAATCCTTCCTCTAAAGGAACTCACAGTCTAATGGAGACCATTATGCAAATGACTATGTTCAAACTACATGATTGATACATTGTAGATGATCTCTGGGGGAAGGCACTAAGATTAAGAAGGACTTGAAAAGGCCTCTCATAGAAAATAAAACCTTAGCTTAATTAGTTAACTAACTTAACTAGTTAGTTAGCTTAGCTAGTTAATGAAAGCCCAGGAATCCCAGAGACAGAGAAGTGTGTTCCAAGCATAGGTACAGCCAATGAAAGTGAATAGAATCTTATGGGAGGTGGTCAACGTCACTAGATCCTAGTGTAGCTGGAACATAATAAAGTGTAAGAAGACTAGGAAGATAGGAAGAATTCAGGTTGTAAAGGTCTTTACAAGCCATAGATAAGTGGATTCCTGACCACCTCTGGCACTCTTCTGATTTTTAAAAATAGTATACCCTTTTATATGCACATTACATAGCTATTTTTTGTGTATTATGGTATATTGTACATGTTTGTCTAAACTTAAATTTTTACAAGGTTGGGTTACCATTTTCTGAGCAATCCTTTTCAGATAGGAAGTTGATTACTAAGTAATTCATGTTTTGGGTTTATTGAATGGACATTGGATCATTTTGATTAATTTTTGATTCTTCATTGTCTGATCTTTTCCATTTTTTCTGTTTTTCAAACTGGTATCAAATAATTTTACTCTCTCCATAGACTTTCTCATATCATTCCTTCATATAGTTTTTAAAATGTTTGGATTTCTTTAAAAATCACTACATTTGATTAGAATATTCCTTTTACCAGCTTGGGAAAAAGGAAAGGTTTGATTTGTTTTGTTGACATGATTTCCCTGTGATTGTATCAATGTACATTTTTAGTAAGTACTGTTCGTTTCATGGCATTTTCTTTACAGGTAGAAGCAGTAAGTACTTCAGTACAGGATTCGAGTGTCCTTGTACAAAGAAGCACTTTGGATCTCATACTCTTCTGCTTTCCTTTTCATATGAGTCAGGTAAAATATTAGTGCTATTAGTCTAAGATACTTGTTTTAGATGTTTGCCAATGTGTGTGTATTATATACATATGCATTTTTAATGATAGTCATCATGTATATCTTTTTTTGTATTTAATAAAGCAATTTGGTAGGAATAGAGTGGGGGGGTTGGGGTTGAGAACAGTGGGATTGTTTTGATCTGGACCTGTGACTTTATCCTCTGGGAAACTCCTTTCAATATTACAGATCAATAGCTATTTTATATTTATCTTAGAAAGATGCCAGGGACACACAGAGCTTAAGTGATTTTCCCAGAGTCACTCGGCCGGTTTGTGTCAGAGGTCAGATTCTGATCATACAAGTATTCCTGAGTTTGAGGTCTTTTTAATATACCATATGACTTCTCAAAACAGGATGTGTTTTTTTGTTTTTGTATCGATTTTTTAAAAGCAGGATATATAAGTAAACTGAGGAAGTAAAGGGGAATAATTATTATAGCAAAAACGAAATAGACTCATTTAACAATTTTCAGAAGGTTCACCTATGTCTATCACTGCCTAAGTAGTCTTTATAAAAATGTAACATAAAAGCCAAAAAGAGGGCAAAAAATAGCTATCAAGTTAGTGTTAGCTCCACCTAGCATTTTATACCTGCAGTTTCTGCCTTGATCATTACCACTCTTGACTTCTGATGTTTGTATATTTGAAATGTGGGAGCCATATCATTTTAATTGGAGAACTGGCTGCAATAGAAAAGACGTTTTAGCCACTCCTTGGCATTCTATAGTACTTTTTTTTTTTTAAAGCAATTGGGGTTACGTAACTTGCTCAAGGTTACAGGGCTAGTCATTATTTATGCGTGGGTGCTCATTTTCTGAGGCCGGATTTGATCTCGGGTCATCCCAACTCCGAGGCCAGTGCTCTTACTCACTGCTCCACCTAGCCGCCCCTTTAGGGCAATCGGGGTTAAGTAACTTGCCCAAGGTTACAAGGCTAGGTTTTTGTTTGTGTGGATTAAGTGTCGGAGGCCGGCTCCGAACTCAGGACCTTCTGATTCCAGGGCCGGCGCTCAATTCACTGCACCACCTAGCCGCCCTATAGTACTTTTTTTTACAGTTGATCATAGCTAATTTGGGAATTCACAAATGAAGCATCTAGTTGACTAGAACTGATTTCAATTATATATCCTCATTTGTGAAGAAGTGGTCTAAATTCCTGTACATTCAGAAACCTTGACTGAGTGTTTAGTGTGATACATGAGCATTTCTTTATTGCCAAAGTAAGTTTAATAGTAGGGAGGAAAAGTATTGACTTTTTAATTTTACAGAGACATCAGCTTGCAGTGATTTTTAGTCATTCAATTTGGAATAGGGACCTCTATTACATAGGTTTTGTTTTTTTTCTTTGCTAACTATTCATAACTGGATTAGCACTAAGCAAATTTTTCTGTTCCCTTTTTCTCCTCTTGCCAGCCCCTCCTTTACCCCAACTTGGGCTCCCTTCTCATGAGCCAAGGATCTTAATACCTTGCTCTGGCTTTGTAGGTTCTTTTTATTTATGTTGCCTTCTCAGAGCTTGCCTTCCTCAGCTATCTTTTCCCACCATGCACTAGACTTTTTCCTCATTTCTCATTATCTGCTTTTCTTTCTCATCTTAGTAAAAGTCTACCTGTACAACACCCAGTGACCAAAGGGCCACTGCTAGGTGATCAAAGCCAATCTGATAAAGTAATTCATTGTATGGTGTGATGGCTAATAAAAACTCTTGTCAGGTAACATAATTTGTATTCTAAGCAAGACTTTAAACTTAACCAGAAAGAGCCACTAATAGTAGAATCATTGGGCACTATTGATAGCTCTAAAATTGTTATTTTGAACAGTGATTTTTAGTATTCTTGAAATGTGCATTTTGATTGACAGGTTTCTTTAATTTCCTTAGAGCCAGCATTGTCTGCCTCTTTGAACTGAAAAGAAATCTTTAAGGAATACTAACCAACATAACCATTAAAAAAAACAATTCACTGAGATAGTAAGAAGAAAGGAAATAGGAAGAAATTTAAAAAAGAATAATCAATAATATAGAATTGGGGTCTTAATTCCTTACTGTTACCATGAATTTGTTTAAGAGAAACTCAGAAGAAAAAGTTTAAAATGAAGCTTATTTTCCATCCTGTTTTCAGGCAACTCGTCCTGACATGATCAGAATCTTGTCAGCAGCTCTTCATGTGGTTCTAAGAAGGGATATGTCTCTGAATCGCAGGCTTTATGCATGGCTTTTAGGTAGGTATGTGATGTGTGTATTATTGAACCTGAAAAAAACTGAAAGTGCTATAATAGTATTATATGAAAAAAAAATCTATGACTTTTTAAAGAAACTGTTGGGATTTTATGTGATTATGTTGATTTTTAAAAAATAATGCTAATTTACTGAGTATATGACATGAGGAAAGTTCCTTTTTAGGAAAAAGTATATGACATGTATATTTTTGCATATATATATATATATGATGGATTAATTTGCTTCATTATTTTGTGTAATAATAAAATTTCATAAAAAGACAAATATGAATTCAGATTTCCCTAATGAACATTCCATATTTGATTTATAGTTATGTATTATGAAAGAAGACATCATTGGAACTTTAGTTATTTGAATCCATTTAGGTCATGTTCTTTTCTGTAATTATAATTGTGATAATGCAAATAAATGAATATTAAGGGTGGATTAGTCAAAAATAATTTTTTACCTTTAAAAGTCATGAAGTACCTAAAAGGACTGTGGACAGAGGTTGAGTAGGGCAATAGTTCTTCTACCCAAAGTAGGCCATTCTTATATTTAGCATTTTGTTGGTGTTATAGAGAGACTTCCCTGAATGGTCCACATATCTTCTCTCAAAAATATGTCCAGGAGAATTCAGAGGCCCCACTAAATTATAGTCCTGAGACTTATCACATGAAAAACTTGATGGAGATTGATGAACTGTTTGCATTTGTGTATTAAGGGCTATAAAATTTGCCTAATATATCCTAAAAAATAAGTTACATTGTATTATTTGGTAAGCAGGAGAATTATTCTGGAAGAATGTCATTCACATAGAATTTCCTTTTATTAAACTTTATAAAATTATCTCTCTTGCTGCCATTAAATGGACTACAAATTGGTATGTGTTGGCCATTATTGAGATCTATGGTTTTTAAATTGGTGATGTATATTTTTGTGGTTGGAATACTAATGTGTTTTATATTTGTTTGCTTGGAGGCTTCGATAATAATGGTGTTATCATAGGACCCAGAAGCACAAGACATAGTAATCCTGAGGAACATGCCACTTATTATTTCACTACTTTTTCAAAAGAGATGTTGGTCCAGGTAATTAATACCTCAATTTTACTTTGTACTTTTCCTGCTAGTAGTTAACTCCTGTGTACTTTCTGTGTACACAGAAATAATAATTAGTAATTCTTAAGCATCTAGAATCTCAGAGATGGAAAAGGATCTCGGTGGCCAGCTATTCCAACATTTACCTGAGGAAGGACACTTTCTTTTTTTTTTGGAGGGCAATTGGGATTAAGTAACTTGCCCAAGGTCACATGGCTAGGTTTTTGTTTGTGTGTCCATTTGTGGATCTGAGGCCGGATCCGAACTCAGGTCCTTCTGACTCCAGGGCCGACACTCTACCTAGCCTAGGTATCTGCGCTACCTAGCCGCCCCATGGAAGGGCACTTTCTATATCATATATAAAAGAGAGTCAGTCATCCATAATTGGCTTGAAAAGTTTTAACTACCTCATGATACAGCCCGTTCTACTTTTTCCTTACATGGAGCTCAAATTTGTCTTACACATGAGAGCCTTCCAGATACTTTAAGAAGATGTCATGTCTCATCTTCTTTTATGGCTTCTCTTCATATTCCTCAGCTGCCATGAACTTGGACCCTTTGCCATCCAGCTAGCCTTTCTCTAAACATTCTCAAGCTTATCAATACCCGTCCCAGAATGTGGGGCCCAGAATTTAATACAGTGCTCCAGATAGAGCATGATGAGAGACCCAGTGCAGCCAGACTGTACTATATGGACACAAGACATCTCTAAATGCAACCTAAGATTGCATTATTTTTCATGACTGCTGCCTCATGTTGACCATAATAATGTAAAGGAAAAGAACATTGAAGCCATTTAGAACTTTGATCAGTGCTGTGACTATTCATAACCTCAGAAAGACCAGTGGTGAAACATACCTCTGGATAGAAAGGTAATGGATTACTGCTAGTAGAGAATGAGACAGTCATTTTCATGCATGGCCAAAGTGTTTGTTTTGTTTATCTGTCCTTCTTGTAAAGGTTCTATTGGTGGGGGAGGTAAGTTGTCATATGGCTGATCTTTCCATAGAGAAGCATCTCTAATAACTTTTTAGAAATGTTTAATGATGCTTTTTAAAATACCATTTTTGCTCTCCAATAATGCCCTTATCACCCTTTAGAATCTTTCTTTTACAAAGCAATATAGTTTAGCAAAGCTAATCAAAACTTTGAGTGTGTTTGATAGTTTATACCTCAGTCTGTACCTGTAGTGCACTCCCTCTCTACTGAAAGATGGAAGGTATACTTTTTACCATCCGTCCTCTAAAGTTACAGTTGGTCATTGCATTGATGACAGTTCTGAAGCATTTCAGTATTGTTTTCCTTTACATTACTATGGTCATGAAAATTATCCTCTTTTTTTCTGCTAACTTTACCTTGCTTTAGTTCATACAAGTCTTTGCAAGTTTCTCTGAATTCTTCATATTGGTTATTTTTATAAAGTACTATAACATTCTTTAGGATCACAGATTTAGGGCAAGGGTTCTTAACCTTTCTTATGTCTTGGGCCCCTTAGCCAGTCCAGGTGAATCCTGTGGACCCCTTCCCAGAATGTTTTTTAATACAAAAAATACATAGGATTACAAAGAAAAACAGTTGTCTTGAAATAAAGGTGTAATTTTTTTCCCCATCCAAGTTCACAGACTTTACAGGGTACTTGGACCCCAGGTTAAGATCTAGATCTAGAGTTGTATGGAACCTCAGAGGCCACTATTTCAGTCCCCTTATTTTTCATTTATGGATACTGAGGCCTAGGTCGATTAAATGATTTGGTCAAGTCACATTGGCAGTATCAGGTGGGATTTGCACCTGGGTCCTTTGACTCTAGGTCAACATATGACAGTTCACTGTATTGCTGCTTTCTTCCATTACATTTGCATACCATCAATTGTTTGTTCAGCTATTCCTCCATCAGCGGGAACCTAGACTAAGGGTACTTTCCTTCTACGTTTTTACTATTCTTAAAAGTTCTGCAGTAAATATTTTAGGGGATCTTTTTCCCTTGTCTTTGATATTATTAGAGTGATATCACTGAGTTAAAGAGTATGAACAGGGTAATGACTTCTTTAGTGAAGTTCTGATTTGCTTCTCAGAATAGTCAGACCATTTCACAGCTCCACCAGCGATTCTTTAACGTGTCCCTCCAACAGCTGTCATTTTTATCTTTTGTCATTTTTGCCAAACTAATAGGTGTGAGATGAAATCTCAGAGTCGCTTTAATTTTCATTTTTCTTACTAGTGACTCGGAGAATTCTTTCCTATGAAACCTTGTGCTTTTTCATAACTTTCTTAAACTATGGAAATAATTTGTGGTCTCTTATTTTCCTGTGTGGGTTAGGGCTTTTTCTTAGTGGGAAACTCAGAGCCCAGTTCATGGAATCTCCCAGGGAACTGGTGGCATGGAGGATAGAATGCTGGGCCTGGAATCAGAAAGACTTGAATTCAAACCATTTTCAGATACTTAGTAGCAGTGTGCCCTTAAGAAGTCACTTTTTGCCCCAGTTTCCCCAAATCTCAAAAAAATAGCCACTACCTCTCAGGTTGTCGTGAGGATCAAATGAAATCATATTTATAAAAGTGCTTAGCACAGCTCCAGGCTCATAATAGGGACTGTGTAAATACTTATTCCCACATGCTCCCACTTAAAGTTTTGAAACCCCCAACAGATAGGTTTCCAACAAGAATCCAGTGATGATAAAACTTCATTTTAGTGGAACATTTTTTAATAACTCTGTCCTCAACCCTGACAAGGTATATATTTCTTTCTTCTTATTCTGATACTTCTCTTATTTAAGGGAATTTCCAAATAACTAAAGCATATTCCTTGGTGAGGTGACCGCTTAGAACGAGCAAAAAATGGAGAGGATTTTGAGTGTCATTGACTACCAGTATCAGATTAACAGATAAGAAAAACAATAAGAAGGTATTGTGCATTAGTTGTAATTCTACCTCCAAGGACATTTTTCTTAGCCAGAAGGAAAATAACCAGCCTTAGGAAAATTATTTATATCATCATCATGTGTGTTACCATGCTGTAGTTTTTTTGACCACATACAAATGTGTCATGCATACCTGGTGTTTTATATTTTCTTGCTATCCATATCAGACTTTAATTTTTCTATTTACTAATTTGCATTTTTCTCTCCTTTTTAAAAGGCAATGGTGGGAATCTTACAAGTAAATGGCTTTGGAGAAGAAAGTACCCTAATGCAGGACCTAAAACCCTTTCGCATTTTAATCAGTTTATTGGACAAACCTGAGCTAGGTAATATGTTTATATTCTATATAATTTTTTTAAAAGCCTCAGTGATTTTGTATATATTATACAAACATACACACACACTAAAAAAACTGTCATCTCACAAGTTGTTTTACTGAATAACATTTGAATATGGGTCCTCAGTTTCTCCATTAAAAACCATGCCTAGAAAATTTAGCTTTTTACAATGGGTATATTGGTAGTTCTAGATAAGTTCTTCAACTGTCTTACTGTGCTATAGATAGATAGATAGATAGATAGATAGATAGATAGATAGATAGATAGATAGATAGATAGATATAGATAGATTAGATATAGATATATGACAGAACACCCAAAAGAATCCTTGCTGTTTAAGTCATTTTTAGCGTAAAGAGAGAGAAATTTAGGTAAAGAGAGAGAAATTCACAGCCATTAACCATCTCATATCATTTAAAATTCCAGTCCAGAAAGAAAGGAAGAAAGGAAGGAAGGTTTGGAGCAGCCCTTGTTAACTCCTAACATCTGCGCCCTAATTGTGTATAGCTTCTCATTTGCGTATTTTGTTTGACCATAGTGGATCTAATGTGAAATTTTAATTACAGTAGCTTAGACAGAAATAGTAAAAATAAATAAAGAATTGACAACCCTATGATTAGAAGTAACAGAGCAGTATCTGAAAAACTGCGTCAAGAAGAAAGCTCCTTGAAGTGTAGTAAGCACGCACCTATTCAGAAGTTCAGTATTTAAGGGGGTCTGTGATCTTAGCATTGTTGCTCTTCCTTCTATTGGTGGACATTTGCAGGCTACCCCAACCTTTTCCAGTGCTATTGTTCACATTTTCTTTAAGTATTCCATAGATGATCCTAATACATGGCAAAGGTCTTTCTAGAGTTCTTTTTATACTCTGAGTGTACCAGTGAGCACTCAACTCATTCATCTCTGTTACCTCTCACTTGCACTAGAGGAACAGCCTAATCTCTTTTTCAGTCATAAGTTTGCTCTGTGGTAACACTTATGTCACATTTCAGACATATGTCATTGTTGGACTACACCTTACTTATGCCTACCGTGTGTAGTTACATTGTCCTTTAGGTCATCTATAACTTCAGTTTCTTGAAAAATGTGTTCCAAGATTCACAACTGCAGAACCTGACTAGGAGTATAGTTTTATTGAAAAGATGAATCTTTCTACCCAGTTGGAGTTTGGTATCATTAAAAGCATTGTGCAGTTTCCCAAATGCAATGAAGACCTCTTGCTTGCTTCTGTTCAATTATGAACCCATCTCATCCATATACTTTGTCTGTTGTTATACTAACTCATTGAATAAGCCATCCAACCACAGCAATGAGATAATATTTATAGTGCACTTAGCACAGTGCCTGGCATATAGGAGATGCTTAAGAAATGCTTATTCCTGGGGTGGCTAGGTGGCGCAGTGAATAGAGCACAGTCCCTGGAGTCAGGAGAACCTGAGTTCAGATTCGGCCTCAGACACTTAACACTTACTAGCCATGTGACCTTGGGCAAGTCACTTAACCCCAACTGTCGAGCTTTCCCCCCTCCAAAAAGGAAAAAAAATGAAAGAAATGCTTATTCCCTCCCCTTTTCCTTAAAAGTATGCTAAGTTGAATTATCTTTAGGAAATATTTAAGGGATCAAAACAATAAAAATCATACTATATCATGGCTTTGAGATTGTATCTTCAGTTAATTGCTTCTTGAAAGATAAAGGATCAAACCCAAGTTTGTTTACTTCAATAATGCAAATGCTAAAAATTTCTAATCATGAATTTTCTGTGTTTGACAACTCAAATATATTTTTTCATTAGTCACTTTATTGTTTTCTGAGGATTGCCACGTAAAATGTGGAATTGTTTTTGACTTTGTATGAATCTGCATGAACCGTCTAAATGTCTTAAATTTAAGACATTTAGAATTTACTTTAAGACATTTAATTATGTAAGTAATTTTTGTGTGATCATTTGCCAATATGTAATTATTGTATTTACTTTTTATATTTTATTGTAGGACCTGTCATATTAGAAGACGTTCTGATTGAAGTATTTAGAACACTATACACACAGTGTAGAGCAGAATTGGATCTTCAGGTAGAACCACCCTTCAGCAAAGATCATACACAGTTAAGCAGGTATAGAAATTACTTCTTTGTTTCTCAAACATAACTCAGTAGACTATATCGCATATTTGCTTAATGAGTCCTAAAGTGACAATTGCTTTAAATTAGAAACAAGTAGATAACTTCACCATTTCCAGATTCCAAGAATACCTGTTTAAAAAGCAAAGGTATCAAGGCTTCACTGGGCGCTTAAAACTTCTAGTTTTAACCACATTCCAGGGACTAACAATGAACTTCACAGATACCATATTTTATGCATTCATTCTAAATGCATTGGATATAGTGTACTTGCATTTCAGAAAGCAGTCAGTAAGCTTTTCGCACTTATACAAAATGAAGAAGTACGAACTGGACAATAGTAATGTTAAGTGTGTTTATAACTGGTTTAAGAATAGATCTATAAGTGTTGATTAATAGGGCAGTATTAACCTAGAGGGTTGATGTATCTCACTTTGATGCTATCATCCTCAACGTTTTCACTGATAACTTCCATGAAAGCAAACAGCCAACTTTAATGCACAGACACCTAATAAATTTAGTGACAAAGTCAGGATCCAGGAAGATCTCAAGTCTAGAATGACGGGCTCAGACTGTCAAAACAAAATATAATTATATAAGTGTGAAGCCCCTCACTGAAATTCAGGATATTTAACTGTATAAGGATAGGTTGGAGAAGTCAGAGTGGGATGGCAGGAAATAGCTACATAGCAAATTAAATGAACAAGAATAGGGCTTTTAGGTTAATACAAGGTCACTACATCTCAACCATCTGATGGCTGCCAATAAAATTGATGCAATCTTAGACTTCATTAATAAAAATATAGTGTGCAAAATGACTCCCCCTGTATTCTTTGCTTATTGGACAACGTTTGGAGTGCTTTTCAAGCTCTATGCCACTTTTTTTTTTAGAGGGACAAAGACAGACTGAAGTATTTTTGAAGGTTCATGAGGGATGTCAAGAAAAGGAGCTAAGGGGATTTAACTTGAAAAAGAAAAGACTTAGGCTTCACATGATGACAGTCTTGAAATACTTGAGTGATCATTACCTAGAAAAGAAATGTATTCTCTGTAGCCCTCAAGACCAGAAATGGGTCCAGGGTCAAGTTACAGGGAAGTAGCCCTCATCTTAGAAGAGGGAACAATTGCTAACCTCACAGTGGAACAGATTACCTTGTAAATGGTGTGGGTGATCATTTGGTGGGAATGCTATGGAGAGATCGCCTACCTTAAATGGGACTAGATAATGTCTAAGGTCCCCATGACTTAAGATACAGATAATATATTTATAACACTTTGTAGTTTACAAAGCACTTTATACACATTATCTCATGTAAGATGTTCCCAGACTTAAGATTTGATTAGGTACTTATTGGAGAGTATAAGTCCTTCAGTGTACTAACTATAATAACTCTCATGTAAGTGTGACAAGTAAATGTACTTCATAATCTGTTAACCTTACTATATATTTTCAGTTTTACTAATACTAAAATATAATATGGACACTACTTAATCATTCCAACATTATTAACTTGAGAGTAAGGGAGGGGGTAGGAAGTTATTGATATTTGTCAGCTTTTATTTCTTTTCCTTTTTAGCAAATTGAGGGAAAACAAGAAAACAGCAGAACTAATTAAAACAGCCAATCTTCTCTTTAATTCCTTTGAGCCTTATTATATGTGGGATTATATTGCACGCTGGTTTGAAGAATGCTGTAGGTATGTAAAATTAATTTACTTCAATCAAATATGCATTCAGAACTGGTTCTTTCCTTTCCTATTTTGCTTAAAAATTTGACAAATAGGAAAAAAAACCATTTTTGTAGCATTTCTATAATGCAGTTATACCAAATCACATCCTGCTATGACTAAATTGGTTTTTAAATGTAATTAAAACATCTAGATGTACTTGGACTTATTTATAATAGCTGACATGTATGTAATCCTTTACAACTTACAAAGTACTTTACAAACTCACATATAAACCTCATCACAATACTTGGGTAGAGTAGATATTGCTGTCTCCTATTTTGCAGATAAGAAAATGGCGGCTCAAAGAGGGGAATGACTTGCTGAAGATGACATATCTAAGTGTCAGGCAGAATTTTATCCTACAGACAGTTTTCAGACTCCAGATCCATTGCTCCTTTCACTATACCATGCTGCTTTTGTTAAATACTTAAGGAGCCTTTACAATAAAAGAAGTGGGAAGGACAGGTCTGGATAAGGTCAAGGTGCACAAGGTCTAATTTATTATTGTAGAAAATGTACTTAAAAGTGCCTTTCTCAAGTGAGCAGAAGGGATTTGTTCATTTAAATTCTCACATGTACCCTGTGATTTCTAGAACCAGCTTGGTTTAGCCTTATCCTTTCTTCTCTCATTCTGCTGCATATTTCCTCACTTTTTGAGAAGAGTCTGTTGAAGTTTTATCCTAGTCCCAAGAGTGTAAGTCAAGATTGGGCAAATTTTTTTCAAGAACACTATATTTTGGAATCTTAAGAGCTGTAAGGGACTTCAGAGGTCATCTGTATCTAAGCTAACTTTCTGTCTAGTTCAGGTATTCCCTGTTCAGACTGTACTGGTTCAAGTTATCCTCTGTCATTGAGGCCACAGCACCTCTCTGACTGGTGCCTAGTGATGCCTTCCAGTAAAGGTTTGTAGTTTGGAGTCATGAAACTCTCCTTGCAGCTGGGGTATTATAAGGAGAGCTCTGGGGCCTTCCTGAGCTGGCTTTGTGGGTTCTGTAGAAGCACCTGGGACTCTCAAAGATCCTTCGGCTTAGTGGGGACACAGCATTGATCTTACAGTTACTGGTGCTCCTGTGAGAAAGAATTAAATTCTTGGGTCCAGTAACAAAGCTTACTGGCCTGGACACCAGTACAGATTGGCCCGTAGGAACTGGGAGCAGGTGAGGAAGAAATGAGCCTTCATACTGTGGTCATCCAGCATCTTAAGACATACATTTTAAACTGAACTCATTCATTAGCAGTCATTTACCTAGTGCCTATTAAGTGCGCCAGCCTAAGTTCTGGGCAGCTGGAATACAAAGACTAAAATGGAAATATTGCTTGCAGACACAGAGCTTACGTGATACTGGGAAAAACAGCTTGTACACATGTAAGTAAATATAAAGTATGTATCAAGTAAGTAAATATATGATAATTGGTTGAGGAGGCATCATCACATCATCTAGGGAGAAGTAGTAAAGAGCTTACGTAGGAGGTGGGACTTCAGGTGAATTTTGAAGGAAGCTAAGTTCTAGGTGGTACAGTGGAAAGAGTGCCAGATCTGGAGTCAGGAAGATCTAAATTCAGCTCCAGACATTTACTAGCAGTGTGACCCTGTACAAGTCACTTAACCCTGTTTGCCTCAGTTTCCTCATTTGTAAAATGAGCTAGTGAAGGAAACGACAAGCTGGTATGTTTGCCAAGAAAACTCCAAATGGGAGAATGAAGCAATGGATGTGACTGCAAAATGACTAAACAACAAGAATTCTAAGAGATATAGGTGAGAAAGGAATGCATTTTAGACATGGGGAGATGTCTGTGTTAAAGACATGGAGAGAGGAGATTAAATGTTGGACCATAGAGTATATGAAAAAAGAGTAAATGATAACAGGCCAGCCTCAGACACTTAACACTTACTAGCTATGTGACCTTGGGCAAGTCACTTAATCCCAATTACCCTGCCTTCCCCCTCCAAAATGAAAAAAAAAGTTTAAGAAGCCCTCATGTAGTGTATGGATTTGAGAGGAGAGGGACTTGAAACAGGAAGACCAAATTGGAGGTTTTTGCAGTAGTAGAGGCAGATAGGGCCTTGAATTAGGGTGGTGGCTGTTTGAATATACAGCGGAGAATGAATGCAAGAGCTGTTGTGAAGGTTGATGAATCAATAGGACTATACAATTGAATGTCAACATTGGGTGAGGAATAGAGGTTGTGAACCTGGGTGACTGGAAACATGGTGATTTTGCCCTTGGTGGAAATGGGAAAATTGGACTGGGAGGTAATTTGGGATAGAAAGTGGTTGAGATCCCTACAGGATATTCAGTTAGAGATGTTCAGTAGACATTTGGGGATGTGAGACTGGAGCTCAGGGTCAGGATAATGTGAGACTAGAACTGGAGATGTATATATGTATGTATTTTTTATGAAGATATGGATGGATGGATTTTATTATATTAAGATATATGCACATATATTATATAGGTAACATTTTTAACTCATAGCACTCAGTAATGTGTTACTCTATATCATATTCATGTGTCTACATGCCTTAACTATCCACTTAAAAACTTCCCAACAAAACCTAGCATGGTGTCTTATTTTTAAAAAATTATTAGAGTGCATCACTGATGTAGTTGGTATAGGGAGCCCCTCTTTTGGTACAGATTAGAACCTGTTTTGCAGTTTATGGTCTTAGAGATTGCCTGGGCTGCTGAGAGGTTTAGTAACTTGCTCAGGGGCCCACAACCAAGATGTATGAGAGGTCATCTTGAAGCCCTGGGTTTGAGTCAAACTGACTTAAGCTTTTTAACCATTGCACCACCCTAACCCTTGTACATATTAGTCATGTAATTAATGTTTTTTGAATGGATGTCAGAGCATTTGTGGTACTTATCCTTAAACATGATGGTGTCCCTCTCATTTACTAAATAAACACCATTTACTAAGGTGTTAATTCATAGGGGAAACAGTTAAATGTGAGGTTTGAACAATTGACAGTGAGGTGCTGACAATTGTGGGCTACTTGATGCCTCTGAACCTCCATTTCATCTATAAATTACTGGTGTTATGCACTCACTGCCTACTTTATATACAAGCTATTATTATTAAGGTTGAACTGTGATGTCTTATCATTGCATGGAGATGATCCTGAGTTTGTGAAAGCTATATTCAGAGAACAAAAAACTGGTAGATTCTCTCCAACCAGACACTTTGACTATAGACCCAGTAGACCAGATATCAGTTACCTGATAATCAGTCTAACAAAGTTTAGAAAGGTTCATTGCTAGGTTGCCTAAGGGAAATGGAATTTTTATATTTATTTTTTGGCCATAGCAATTCTTGAAGGTAGTCTACTGAGTTTGAAAGTAAATGTGATCTACACCAGCCAAGGGAATATCCTACTGACAAAATTACAGATTCCTGAATTATTATTGTTTAAATAATGTGCCTTTACTTTCTCAAATAGGGTTGTAACAGAAACACAATTAAACATTAACTTCCTTAGTAACATAAGAATTAACTTAGACATTCATTTTTCACTATTACTGGCAGCTTCAGGAATATTAAGTGAACACTTAACTGGCTTAACACAATAACTACTGTTATTGGCACTGTCAGATATAGTCAGTATACTATTGTGCTTATTAGTAAACTGTGTATTTGCCTTTGTAGGAGGACCTTGCACGCCAGACTTCAGATTGGACCTGGAGATAGCAGTGAATCATCTGAGCTACAGCTAACCAGTTTCTGCCTGTTAGTGGATTTTTTGTTGGATATAGTTTCTTTGGTAAGATTATATGCAATACAAAATGCTTAGAAATATAGATATTTCATATTTATGAGCAAGCCTAGTCTACTAGTAATTAAAAATGATAGGACTTTGTTAACTTCTGGCATAACATTCTGGGTTTTTTTGGGGAGGGAGTTGTGAATGTTTTGTCTTTTCCCTAATATGCAACTTATGTCTACATACACACACAGAGCAATGTTATAGCTTTGTAATTATGATTGAGTGCTAATTCTTCAGCTTATGGCATTCCAACACATGAATATTCTTTATTAAAATACTTTTTATCAACCATCTCAGAAGACTGTTGGAACTTTTTTCTCTTATATTTTCTCTTTTATTCTTTGCTCTCTCATTTCAAAGCCTACTAGAAGTATGAGGGTGCTGTGTCAGGTATGACATTGAACCTATTTTCTCTTTGTGAATTATGAATTACTTCTGTTTACTTTTTTCTTATTATATTTGAATTTGAAAAATGTAGTAAATGTACCCTATGTTCAACTTATAAGATGCATGATGTATTTTATAATGTTTTAATTTAGAATTTGGGACCAGAAATGTTTTTTTCTCCCTCTATTCAAAATTAATATAATTTGTTAATATTCCTAGTTAAAAGCATGGTATATTTAAAATATTGTGAATAAGTAAATTTGTCAACTCAGGAATACCCTGGATTGAAAGTTCAGTTCATTATTAAAATGTTTTTCTCATTTGAATTGTCTTTTTTATTAGGAGACTTATATTGAAATACAAACAGAACACTTGCCCCAGCTGCTCCTTAGAATGATTTCTGCACTGACGAGCCATCTTCAGACTCTGTATTTGTCAGAACTGACAGATTCACTCAGGCTCTGCTCAAAAATTCTTAGCAAGGTCCAGCCTCCTCTGTTATCTGCGGGCACAGGCAGTGCTATAAGGTTTTCAGGTGGTCAGAACAACTCTGTTAAAGACTGGGAAGACAAAAAGGTAATGTTCGCTTTGCCCTTCACTTCTCCCTTTGAGACATGTAAACACCGAATTTTCTAGTTCTATTTCTTTGTGGCAGAGCAAACCAAATGCACTGGGCTCTTTTACATTTATTGTCCAAGTAGTTTGTCCTTTGTATTGAAGGAACAACCAAAGGAACTTATAAAAGCACACAGTTGTGTGCAACTTTATATCTCCAAAATCAAGGCTTTAAAAGTGTCTACACCAGAATGTCGAGACAGTTTGATAAATCTTAGGGGAAAGAGCAGTGCAGAGAATTGTTGTACTCTCTGTGTGCAGAAGAAAGTGTGGCAAGGCAGTACTAAAGGGCTCCCTTATGTAATGTAAGGCTTTCTGTTAAGGTGCTAGGGTTATGCTTATGCCAGGGTATGGTTAAAGTAAGAAATCTGCTTTCATGTGGCATATAAGATTTTTTATTTTTGGTTTTTTTTTTTTTAGAGGGCGATTGGGGTTAAGTGATTTGCCCCAAGGCCACATGGCTAGTAAGTATTAAGTGTCTGAGGTCGGATTTGAACTCAGGTCCTCCTAACTTCAGGGCTGGTGTTCTACTCACTGTGCCACCTAGCTGCCCCCAGGCATATAAGATTTTTAAAATTTTATTTTTTAATGGTTCATTAAATCTTATTTTTTTAATGTGCTCAGAATGTAGACTCATTATAATTCTCTTCAGTTCTTTTCCTTGGAATTGAATATATGATCCTCTTTAAGGATATGTCTGACAGTTGTATCATTTGTTTAAATGGGAAATTTTTTTAGTTGGTACAAGTTGGCTGATAAGTGAAAGCCTGATCTCTTTCTAGACTGTCTTATTTTGTCTGTTTTTAAACCATATTAATGCGTAGAGATCTGTTTACCATGAGCAAATTTTACTTAGTTTTAATAAATATCTTTCAATATAAATTTCCTTAGACCTAGTTATGATACGTTGTATACTGTGATATTATAAATATGTGTAAGATTTCACTGGGTTGTTAGCATTTTTAGCCCAAATAATGTACTTTATGTTAACATGAAAGGTATTATTTGAAGTCTAAAAATCCCAAATAAGAAAAGACATGATAGTAAATTATAATACATTAGTTTTAATTTTTAGTTATTTAAATGAGATTTATTTCTTAAATGATATCACTTGTGTGATTTTAAGTGGGAAATTAAGACTTTAAGGGAAAGACTTGCATAATTCTTCATTTCTGAAGGTAACCACCTCTTTATATTTTGTTTTACTCCATATTCAGGGTGTCCCAAAAGTCTTAGTGCAGTTTTAAGTTTTAATATTTTGTTAAAGCTTATTAAGTTATTAAAGCTTAAAGCTACACTAAGATTTTTGAGACACACTCCATTGTGCACACATAGTTACAGATACAGAAATATCAGAAAAAAGTTGGCAAGTTCAAATTTTAATGCTTTTGATACTTTGATACAAAACAGAATGGGTTCTTTATATTTTTAAGTGTTGTGGATTGCCTTCGCAGCCTGACAAAGCCTATGGACTCCTCAGAATAGTATTATTATTAAACACATAAAAGAAAATACATAAGATTACAAAGAAAATCAATTCTTTGGAAATACAGTTATCAAAATATTTTTTAAAACAAGGTCATAGACCCATAGAAAGAACACCTATTCTAAGATCTCATTGATACTTCCTTAACTGGTCCATATTTCATCTCATCTGTACTTTCCAATGGCTCACTGTTTTTGTCCATTCCTTCCATAAATCTTCCAAAAAGGACTCCTCTAATTCTTTTTTTTCTTTTCTTTTTAAAATTAATTTATTTACTTTTAGTTTATAACATTCAATTTGACAGTCCCTTGAGTTTCAAATTCCTACTGGTCTCCTTCTCCCCTGCCATGGCAGCATGCAATCAAATATAGAATCTACAAATATCTTCACATTAATCATTAATCAGGTTGTAAAGAAGGATTATAACTGATGGAATGATCAGTGGGAAAGAGGAAACAAAACAAAACAAGAAAAAGAAACAGAGCAAGTATTGCTTCAGTCTGCATTCAGACTCCATCTTTTTCTGGATGTGGCTATCTCTTTCTATCATGAGTTTTTTGGAGTTGTCTTAAAATCTTAACGTTGCTGAGAGGAGCCCAGTCTATCAAAGTTAGTTGTCACACATATGTTGTGTCTTTGATTGTATACAGATTTCTCCTGGTTCTGCTCTTCTCACTCAGCATCAGTTTATATAAGTCTCTCCAGGTTATTATAAAGTCTGTCTGCTCGTCATTTCTTATAGTTCTTATAGTAGTATTCCATTACATTCATTTACCACAATTTGTTCAGCCATTCCCCAGTTAATGAGCATCCCCTTGATTTCCAGTTCTTTGACACCACAAAAAGAGCTGCTATAAATATTTTTGTACATACAGGTCCTCCTCCCACTTCTCTGATCTCTTTGGAATATAACTCTAGAAGTGGTATTGCTGGGTCAAAGGGTATGCACTTCTATATAGCGCTTTGGGCATAGTTCCAGACTGCTCTCCAGAATGGTTGGATCAGTTCACAACTCCACCAACAATGCATTAGGGTTCCAATTTTTCCACATCTTCTCCAACATTGTACCATTTTCCTGTTTTGCCATATCAGCCAATCTAATAGATGTGATGTGGTACCTCAGAATTGTTTTGATTTGCATTTCTCTAATCAATAGTGATTTAGAACATTTTTTTCATATGTAAAGCTTTAATTTTCAAAGTGCTTTACATATGTTACCTTATTCTGACTTCATTCTTATGGGACTTTGTTACTATTTTATATTCATAGTTTTTAAAATATGAATTGGTCTGTGAAAGTTCCTATGAAACCAGACCAGGCTCTCTAGATAGCTCTTTTTTTATTTCTGTCTTTGGAATTCTATTGAGAACTTTTTTTTTTTAAACAACCTGGAGCAGCTAGGTGGCCCAAGGAGCACCAGGCCTGGAGGCAAGTGTGACCTTGGGCAAGTCACTTAATTGCTGTTTGCTTCAGTTTCCTCACCTATAAAATGGGAATAATAATAGAACCTACTTTTCATGGTTGTTATGAAAATCAAATGAGGTAATATTTCTAAAGCACTTAGCACAGTCCCTTACCCATAGTAGGTATTATCTAAATGTTAGCTATTATTATTATTATTACTAATATTTATTTATTTATTATTAAAGCACTTAGTGTCTGGTACATAGTAAGTATTGTATTCAAATATATGTGTGTTATTATATATGTGCATCTCTATACACACATATACATGCATACATACATACACTATTATTCATTCTCCAAAAGTTTAGGCTTTTAGTTGTCTAACTAAAAGCCTTCATATAATTAGATATAAAATGTGTTCTTGTCTCATGTGACCCCTAGTCCAGATTCCCACCAATGGCAAGGGCCAAACCCTTTCACTCCTTATAAAGAGAACATAAGTTTTTAAATAAACACAGTCGGTTCACTACTGGTCATAATGTAAAAATGAGAAAGATTTATTGCTTAAGATTTCAAGGAATTTTACTAAAACAGTAATGGTAAGAACTTACGCAAAGTAAAACTTAGGATAACTTTCAGGAAAGCTTTTTCAAGATGTGATTTGCTCTTTTCATTGAGTATCCACCATGCAAATCCTGAATATTTGATTCAAAGGAACAGTTTTTTCTTTTGAAAAAATGATGGTTAAAATTATAAATTACATGCTTAAATTTGTTGTGATCCTCTTCTGATTGTGAAATCGATGCATTTATCTTGATACACATTTTAAAAAATCTTCTAGATTCCATCAGTCTCTCTTGAAAACCCTATTGAAGTATTTGAAGATGGTGAAAATCCACCAAGCAGTCGCTCCTCAGAGAGTGGATTTACAGAATTTGTACAGTATCAGGCAGATAAAGCTGATGACATTGACAGAGAACTGAGTGAGGGTCAAGGATCAGCTGCTATTCCAATTGGTAGCACATCTTCAGAGACAGAAACAGCATCTACAGTGGGATCTGAAGAAACCATTGTACAGCCACCTTCCATAGTCATGCAGGGGACAGCAACCCGAAGTGGAAAGACGGCCCAAAAGACTGCAATGCAGTGCTGTTTGGAGTATGTCCAGCAGTTTTTAACCAGACTTATCAACCTCTATATCATTCAGAGCAATTCTTTGTCTCAGCCTTTGACAACAGAGCATCGTGTGGATCTCACTCGAGAACAAGGAGAAACCACAAAATGGGATAGGGACTCACAAGGAGATGTTAAAGGGAAAGACATAAATAAACAAACGCCACCAAAGGAATACCTTTCTGCTTTTATTGCTGCCTGTCAGCTGTTCCTTGAATGTTCAAGCTTTCCTGTTTACATTGCCGAGGGGAACCATACATCAGAGTTACATTCTGAGAAATCAGATACTGGTAAGTTCATTTAGGTTGCCTGTATTTCAATATTTTCTTTGGACATACTGTTCAAAGTCAATTTTCTCTTATAAAAATTAGCCCCAAATTTTAAAACTAGGACTCTAATTTTGTTTTGCAGATAGTTAATAAAAAGATCTGTACTGTTATAGTTTGGATAACTTTTTGGAAACAAGATATCTACTGTATTTATGAGGGGAAATTGGTATTGTGGTAGATGTGATTTTCATGTCTTTGGCAATTAATGCTTGCAGGTGAGTAGAAACAGAGAAGGGAAAAAACTCCCAAATTTTTCTAGCTGTGGTTTTAAAATAGTGCAATATTTATATCCATTGGATCAATTTATGTTGACAATAAAGTAAGAAATTGGATCCATTGTATTTCAAAGTGTGTGCTTGTGTACATTTCTTGAAACATTTCACTCCCTTTAACTGAAATTTTTATATGCTTAAAGAATAAGTTTGGATCATCTTCTGAAATCATTATCATTAATTTTAGAGCTTAAGATGATCAGATTTGGTTAAGGAAAATCATCTTCAGAGGTTTTATTACAGCTGCTAGTATATTCCACCAAAGTACAGCTGTGTCTATTTAGTTGTGTATTGTCTTCATTCATTTAATTGATCTCCTAAGTATATATAAATGAGTAATTATGAACAATAGACTGTGGAGGTTTTTTCCTTCTATATTTTTCATCTAAAGTTTTATCATTATAAAAACATTAGTGTTCAGCAAATCATGTTATAAGTCTAACATCATGAATGAATAAGCTAAAAGTTACTAATATGTAATTAAATTTTAAAATTCTTGCTATTATGAATTTTAAATTTTAGAAATTCAGAGTTATGCCTTCTGCATTATTTTAAATGCAGAACATGAATACCAAATTATGGTTTGTAAAAGTAATTAATAATTTATCTTTAAATTTCTTGGATTTTAAAGAAACCTAAAACTGGGCGAATGACACATTTGATAGAATGTAAACCATTATTGGTTTATACAAACTAAGGCCAACTCTGTTAGAGATTTTCAATGTAGATTGGAAATCAGGAAGCAAAATATCTTTTTTCTCATCTCATTCTCCATCACTTCTTTGTGGTAGCCACTGTTTGCACAGCAGTACGGCTTCAGGTGAGGAGTAAGAAGCAAGAACACAGAAAAGAATAAATGTTTTAAAATTTAACATCAGGGAAAGAAAAAAGAGCAACATAAAAACAGGGAAAGTTAGATATTTAATGAACTGAATATGGGATTAAAATTTTTATGGGGGCAGCCAGGTGGTGCAGTGGCCCTGGAGTCAGGAGGACCTGAGTTCAAATCCAGCCTCAGACACTTAACACAAAAAACTAGCCGTGTGACCTTGGGCAAGTCACTTAATCTCAGTTGCCCTACCTTCCCCCCTCCAAAAAGCAGAGAAAATAAAGGTCCAGTTTAGGGCAGCCAGGTGGTACAGTGAACAGAGCACAGGCCCTGGAGTCAAGAGGACCTGAGTTCAAATATGGCCTCAGACACTTCACACACACACACACACACACACACACACCACCTTGGGCAACTCACTTATCCCCAGTTGTCCTACCTTCCCCCCTCCAAAAAGCAAAATAATAATAAATAAATAAAATTTAAAAAGAAGAATATGGGCTCCTCAATGGCAGAAATTGCTTTTGGGGGTGGCTAGGTCACACAGTGATTAGAGCACTGGCCCTGGAGTCAGGAGGACCTGAGTTCAAATCCAGCCTCAGACACTTGACACTCTTACTAGCCATATGACTTTGGGTAAGTCAACCCCAATTGCCTTCCAAAAAGCAAAAAAATAAAAATAAAATTTTATGATTAGGATTTTTTCAAGGAAGTTTTTCATGCCTGTCTAGCTTACTTCATTAATTAGAATATTCATATGGTTGATTTCAAACCTGCCTTGTCTGAAGGGGACTTTGTACAATAATAAAAATTTAAGATCTGTAATACTTTTCTATAAATTTTTATTTACTCTTTAGATTTGAGTAATAAATTCAGATGTATCTCATTTCAGACCCTGATGATCCCATTTTTACCATTATAAGACCTCTTTTTATTGTTATTTATGTAATTTCAAACCAATATAGAATGCATGCATAGGTATATGTGAACAACAGACATATAAATTAGCACCTTCTACATAGTGAATACTATTCATTTCTTTTTTTTTTTTAATTTTTTTTTTTAAAGCAATTGGGGTTAAGTAACTTGCTCAAGGTTACATGGCTAGTCATTATTTGTGTGTGGGTGCTCATTTTCTGAGGCCGGATTCGATCTCGGGCCATCCCAACTCCAAGGCCAGCGCTCTTACTCACTGCGCCACCTAGCTGCCCCTATTCATTTCTTAAATGGAACCTGTGGTGCCACAAGTATGCTATGTAACCAGCCAACAAAGGGACTGGAATCGTGGGTATTTCTTTCAGGTTTCAAGGTACAGTTAGTTACTCCTTGCTTGCCATAGCCTCCATATTCTGGGTCCCCTGTGGGTTAAAAAAGGCCACAGAAATTTCTCCACTCTGGGTCTTCCCCTGATCCTTGAGGACAGTTCACCAGTCTCTTAGATTAAAGGGAATTTTACCCTGAAGCACACTAACAGGAGAATTGACAGTGTTGAGGGAAGATACATTAAACTAAACCAAAATGTGTAATCAATTCTGACTCCACTTATTTACTCCACTTGAGTAAGTTCCTTCACTTCTGCAGTTTCTTTTGTGAAATGAGAAGGTTGAACTTGACCTCTAAGGCTGCTTTCTGATATTATGTCCCATGCTTCAGGATTTAACAGTCCACAGTTTCACAAAATTTTACTGCTTAATCCTGGTCATCTGTGAGCTCTAGGGCATTTACCATTAATTCACCTTAGTAAAACCCTTTCTAACGTTCTTCTTAATGTGACCCTTGATACTAATTTTATTTCCATGGCCATTGGCTAGTTGGAGCCTCCATTTGCACCTTTTCGGAATCTTCTGCTCCAGCTTTCTCTGTGTCTTACTTTTAGAGGTTGGTATTAAGCACGGGTTTCTATTTTTTTTTTTTTACTGCCTACTGTTTTAGTCACCTTAGAACCCTTCACTTTCTATCAGCTGACCAAGACCTAAGACCAGCTTAGTGTCTCTCTCTTCACCATCAAACTCCTGATGAAAAACAGTTCTCATCTGCTGTTTCAAACCTACCTCTCCCCCAGTTGTAGATATTGTTGCCTCTCCCACCCATCCTTCTGATTCCACGTTCAACTTTATTTCCAGTTTATCATCTTAGAGATTTGTATGGCCTGACTCCGATAGAAGCTACTTGTCCTCTTGCTTCTTTTATCCCACTGTTTTGACTGGTTTTCTGAAGCTGATTCTACAAGGCAGAACTGTTAAGCAGTTCAGCTCTTGATAGAATAATCCTACATTTGGATAATTGATTTTTTGAAGCTAAATATAGGACTATATGTGTGTGTGTGTATATATATGTGTGTGTGTGTGTGTATGCATATATGTATATATGTATATGTTGTTATTAAATTTAATCTTTAATCTTACTAGATTCCTGTCAAGATTTTTCTGGATCCTGATTCTGGCAACTAATTTATTATCCATCCTTCTCAGTTTCATCCAAACCTATATTCATCCAAAACCTATATTTTCATTCAAGTCATTCATAAAATGTTGAACAGAATAGGCTCATAGTAGAGTCCTTTGTCTACTACTATAAACAAATATATAAATCCCAGGTTTTTTTAATCCTTTCACTCAGAATGTTGAGTATACCCAATAATAATAACTACCATATTTTCACTCAGTTCATGTTTTTTATCTTTTTTCACAAGAATATCACAAGTCTTTGTCAAATGCCTTGTTGATTTTTAGAGATGCTTTGTCTACAGCCCCTAGCCTACTATTTGTGTTCAAACTTGGAAAAGAATTTATAATATCTAGGTCACATCTTCTAAGAATCTAAGTTCACAAGCTAATTGTCATCTTTGTCTCCTCAATAGCCCCACACTTCCTTTCTGTTGCTAAGTCTCAGAGTTTCTACCTCCATAACATCTCTTGCATTTAGTGAGCCACTACCTTCTTACGTGGGCTATTGTCCTAATTAGTCTCCTTGCCTCCTCCCCACTTTAACTTATCCTCTAGATTGCCACCAAAGGTGCTGGTCTGACCATCTCAACTGACTCTTTTGTTGTTTAGTCATTTTCAGTCACGTTCATCTCTTTGTGACCCGATTTGGGGTATTCTTAGCAAAGATACTAGAGTGCTTTGCCATTTCTTTCTGCAGGTCAAATTTGATCTCAGGAAGGGGAGTCTTCCTGACTCCAGACCTGACATTCTGTACCACCTAGCTGCCCTCAACTAACCCTACTCTAAGCAATAAACTTTAGTCATTTCCTATTACCTGTACGATCAAATAGCGATTCTTTTTTTTTATTGAATTTTATGTTTATTTTTAGTTTATATCATTCATTTCCACAAGATTTTGAGTTACAGATTTTCTCCCCATCTTTCCCCTACCCATCACCCCAAAACAGTGATCCCACTGTATACCCCTCCCCCAATCTGTTCTCTCCTATAACCTCCCCCATCCACCCTCCAACTTTCTGGTAGGGCAAGATGGATCTCCATACTCCAGTGCCTGTATATCTTTCAAATAGCAATTCTTTTTGGCATTTAAAGCTCTGTGTTACCCAATCAGATGCTAGCTCTCCAGATTTATTGTACATACCCGCTTCTCTACAGCATAGTCCAATCAAACTGGCCTTCTTGTTCTTCCTCATAGGAGATATTCTTTTCTCTCATGCTTTTATTGTTGTGCTGGTTGTCCCCCATGCCTGAATGCACTCCTTTCCATCCACCTCTCAGAATCCCTAGTTTCCTTCAAGATAGCTGAAATGTTACCTTGTGTGAGGCCTTTTCCAGTCCCATAGATAGATGCTAGTGCCTTCTCCCCACCCAACGGACCACAGAAACTATAGAATGGAAGTATGGTTTAGGGAGAAGCAGAGGGGACGAGACCAGGTTCCTACCCAGAGATAAGATTAGGAGAAAGGTTTTCAGGGGAGGGCTGAGGATTTATTTCTTCTGGCCTAGAGTGATAACCTAAATCTGCACCCAACAGTCCTCCTTAGAGTTTTGGTAATGGTGGTGGAACCACCATATAGTAGCTATTTGCACATAGTAAGTGCTTTATAAATACTTTGTGATTTAGTGTTTGGAAATCTGAGAAAGGTATGTCAAAGTGTTGTACATACATTACATCATTTGATCATCACAATAGCCCTGTTAGACAAGTGCTGATATTAACCCTATTTTATGAAGGAAGAAATGGGCTCAGAGACATTAAATAACTTTTTTTTTGAGGGGGGAAGGCAAGGCAATTGGGGTTAAGTGACTAGCTAGCATGTCAAGCGTCTGGGTGCAGATTTGAACTCAGATCCTCGTGACTTCAGGGACTGTGCTCTATTCACTGCATCACCTAAATGCCCCAAATAACTTCTTTAGATTCAAAGTTTGTAAATGTCTTTAGGCAGGATTTGAATCTAGGCCTTCCTGACTGCAAGTCTAGTGTTCTATCCATTCTGTAAAATGTATATCATTAAGCATCCAGATTTATTAATAAACATACTCACTTTAATTCTTCCTTTTTGTTCTTTTGTTGCTTTGTTTTATTTAATTTCTTAGTAATATTTACCTTTTTAATACAGTAGGCATTCAGCAATTCTGTATTGATTTACCAGTGGTACTAGAGGAAAGTTGCTTGTATAAAAGTAATAAAATGCTGAATAAAAGTAAACCATATAGCAAAAAAATATTCTTAAGGTATGATAGAATTTTCTTCTCTTGTCACTATTGTCTTTATATTTTGCCCAGTAGCCTTGATTTAGGGTAAGAAAACATGTTTTTGGTTGGTTGTTTTAATAAGTAATTTCTGACATCATTATAACTGAAGCAATGTAAAAATAAATTTATTTTTTAAGTTTAAAAAAAATTAATGTTTGTGATCCTTTTCATAGCATATGGCCCAGAGCACACTTAATAAATGCTTCATTTATCTATACTTGAAATTGTTTGGGATGATAAACTATATTTCCTTCTTGTGTTTTGTTTCAGACTGTGAGCAGGTACAGCCCCCATTTTGGCTCCAGACTCTGATGAATGCTTGTAGTCAAGCAAGTGATTTCAGTGTCCAAAGCATTGCTATTTCGCTAGTAATGGACTTGGTAGGATTGACTCAATCTGTTGCTGTTGTCACTGGGGAAAATGTGAACAGTGTGGAATCTACGCAGCCCCTAAGTCCAAACCAGGGAAGAGTGGCTGTAGTTATTAGGCCTCCCTTAACTCAAGGCAACCTACGGTACACCGCTGAAAAGACTGAATTTTTCAAGGTATAGTATAAGAAATCTGTGCAACACCAAAACTAAAAAATTAAGGAACTTAATAAATAATGTTTTAAAAATTATAAACAAATGAAATTACCTGAACTCAGTGCATTGGAAAGAGTGCTAGATTTGAAGTGGAGGATCTGGGTTCATATTCTCTATCTGCCTCTTATTAGCTCCATAACTTTTGGCAAGTTGTTCAGTTTTCAACTTGTTTCTTTATCTGTAAAGTAGAGAATTGGATTAAATAATTTCAAATTTATGATCCTAAATGCTTGTATAAATGTTTGAATAGAATTCTAGAGAAAAGAAGTCATACTATATTGACAGTAATGTGTATATATAGTGATTTATATATGTATCACACACACACCCCTTTTTGTGTTGCTTTTCACACCTTCCTTTAGTCATAGCAATTTAATTTCTTCTTTTTTCTTTTTTTTTTTTGCTTTTTGGAGGGCAGTTGGAGTTAAGTAACTTGCCCAAGGTCACATGGCTAAGTTTTTGTTTGTGTGTGCATTGTGTGTGAGGTTGGATCTGAACTCAGGTCCTTCTGACTCCAGGGCCGACGCTCTACTCACTGTGCCACCTAGCCGCCCCAACTTAATTTCTTAATCCTTATGAAAAGAGCCGTGGGTAGGGAGGACAAGAATTTAATGAACTAAAGAAGTGGAAGAATGGTTTAACCAGCTTCAGCTAAGAAATAGTGCATATACTGTTAGAAGGAGTGCTTGAGGTATTTTAACTTCTGTATAGTAAAATCTTGGCTATCAAGAACTTTTAACTTTTATGGTATGATTTCTTCTAGAAAGCAAAATTCTCTGGATAAGAACAGATTGGATTTCTCTTCCTCTCTTTTTGTGGAAGAATAGGGATCATTTACTTCTCCCTGACTTTACTGATGATTAGGACTTCTTAATTAAACTAGAGATCTAATTTGACAATGCAGTCAGTGCAAAATCTGCCATGTTTAGACCAAGGATTCTTAAGTTTTCTTAGTGTCATAGATTCTTGGCATTTCAGTAGTTTATGACTTTACAGTAATGTCTTTAAATGCATAAAATAAAAATATATATGATTACAAGGTATACCAGTTATATTGAAATAAAGTTATCTTTTTTTTTTTAAGAGATCATGAACCTAATGTTAGGAATCCCTGTTTTAGGCCATAATTTTTCAAATATCTTCATGATTCTTACTCATTTAATTTGAGCAATAGAAATGCTCAAATGTGGATTTTAAAGTAATAGACTGAACAGTCTGTGGCTCTTTCATATCTTTCTAAGCAACTACCCATCAGTTTTTGCATATTTACACAAAGTGTAAAATCAGATTCAGTGAGGAATATTTTTTAACCAAAAACAAAATGAGGGTATAGTGTAGTACTTCTGTCTGGAAAAATAAAATAGTTGACATGGCAACTGTGTTCTGCTGTGAAGAAACCTCTGAAAAAGATATAAATATATAATAAATAAAATGGTTACCTGATTTTTTTTCTTTTTTTAAAGGCAGTTGGGGTTAAGTGACTTGCTCAAGGTCACACAGCTAGTATGTGTGTCAAGTGTCTGAGACCAGATTTGAATCCTGACTCCAGGGCTGGTGTACTCTATTCACTGTACTGTTTAGCTGCCCCTGGTTACCTGATTTTTTAAAATAACCATAGCTTGAGTAATGAGCATAGAATTTAGCATAATCCACACACAGTTTATACATATCTAAACACAGGATGATATTTATACTAATGTTATGTTATAAATGGGAGACTGATTTTATCTGTTTTTCTGGAAGTTATATAGACTGTCAGGAGATATATGATGACATGATAGAATTCTTACATTATTAAATTTTTATTTAAGTGACCTGTTTCCTATAATATTAGGCCTGCTGAAAATCTGAATTGTAATTCATGTTTATGATACCATTAAAATTGTTATATAGTATTATTAAAGTTAATATGCATTCCATATATCTTAGATCCTTAAACTCAAACATCATTCACTATGCCTAACATTACTATAGTAGTGAAGTGGCACATATTGTTTTTCTGAGATCTAAATAAAGTGCCCATTTACTTGAAAAATTCAATAAAAATTATGGTTGCTGTTGTATGAATTATAAAATCTCTTAGGGTATAGTAGAAATAAAAGTAGTGAAATCATAATCAGAACTTAAGGCAATATAACCCAGCCTGTATTGTGACCAAAAATCCTCTTTGCACCATCCCCAGTACTCATTCAACCTTCACTTGAAGATCTTTGAGGAAGCCCACTACCTCACAAGGCAACCCACTTCATTTTTGGGGCAACCATATTTGTTATGGAGCTTTTCTTTGGGTCAGGTCTTAAACTCCCAGTTTTTCTTAGTTCTGTTTTGTGGGGTCAAGCAGAGCAAATTATATCCTTCTTTGACATAACCCATTCAAACCTTTTCTCTGTCATAGTAAACGTGGTCTTTTACTTCTGTTGATTTTCATGTTGTATAGCTTTGTGACCCATCACTTATCCTGGTTAGCCTTCTCTATCCTCTCCAGTTAATCAGTATCCTTAGTATGTGGCACCCAGCTCTAAATATAATAGGAGACAGCATTTATCTATAAACTTTTAAATATTGGCACTGTATTAGGTCATTGTTCTTTGACCTCCAGTGGACACAGTACTGGAAAAAACTAAATTGTATCAATCTTAACATTCTTACAGTAAATGAAATTAATAGAAAGAAAGAATTTGCAGCTAACTAGAAAGATGGCTTAGCATTTCTGAGAAGCCTCTCCTCATTCTAAGTACTAAAAGTACTCCTGGCAATATCCTTTAAAAGACCATACTTCCCTTTTATATTCATTTTCCATTACCTACCCATGCTTCCATCTTCTCCACTTATTTTTATAAAATTTGAATTAATTGGTTGTTGCATATTCAGTGCTTCCATATTGGTTTCTCTAGACAGCTCCTCCTTTTTATTTTTATTGGAATTTTGTGTGTGTCTTAGTTTCTATCTAAGAACTTTCTCTCCCTTCCTAGGCAGACTTTCTTTGAAAAAGTTTAGTCTTATCCCTTCTCCTTAATTTTTTGAAATCTTTTAAAAATTTTGTGTGCATCAGACTGTTTCAAGGAGAGGTGACTTCTTCCTAAGCTTCCTATCATTTTAATTTTAATTTAAAAAAATTTAAAGTTGTCAGTGAGGTCTAGAATAAGAGTTCTCTTTGTTTTCCACAACCTTTTAAAAAAATGAAATTACATTGTTCTGTTAAGAACTTTTTGGCTATTTTGCTTTTGTCAGAGAGGAGGAACATTAGAAGATCTCTGTGTAATTAAATTCCCCCATCATTTATCATGCTACTATGCTAGACTTTTGACCTATTTTTTTCAAAAACTATTTACTTCTTGTCCAGGTTGTCTATAGTATATTCTGATGACACTATCACTTCTAGTTTTTATTGCTTTGATCTTCTCCGTAATGTTCTCAATAATGCCCTAGTTCAACTTAACATACGTTTATCTGGTTCCTAGATTTGCTTATAGTGTTAATATACCGTGCTACCTTGACCCCTCCTCTATTTTATTGTTTTGTTCCTATTGAATAAGGTATATCTGACCAAAAAACTAGTTGGTTCTTTATTAACTACACCAATTATGTACTTGTGGCATTATTTTCCCCATTTGCACAAGAGAAAACGGATGCTTGGAGAAGTTACGTAATTTGTCTATGGTCATATAGCTAATAAGTGGTGTTCAGAATGTTTTCTGACTCAAAGTCCAGGCCTTCTCCCATTCTACTCATCTGCTTCTCAAGCAGATCAGAGTACTCCTTTTATGTTCCTGAATTTTGAACCTGGTTCTTTGTTTTTTGCTGGGGGGAAGAGAGGGCAATTGGGGTAAGTGATTTGTCCAAGGTCACATGAGGCCGGATTTGAACTCAGGTCCTCCTCACTCCAGTGTGGGTATTCTATTCACTGGGCCACCTAGCTGCTTCATCTGATTTGTTTTTGCTGCTGGTTTTACAGAATAACTTTGTAGATTTTCAGTAGGTCAAGTTAATTTATTTCTTCATTCTCGTTTTGGTTTATAATTGTGCCTATTTTGCATTTATTTTTAAAGCATGTAGCTTTAACATTATGGGACCAATTGGGCGATGGAACACCCCAGCATCACCAGAAGAGTGTTGAACTTTTTTATCAGTTACACAACTTGGTTCCTTCTTCTAGCATCTGTGAAGATGTTATAAGTCAGCAGTTAACCCACAGAGATAAGGTAAATTCATTTCCTTTCATCTTTTACATTAGTATTCTGGAAAGCATGTTAAAGTAACATTTGGGAGAAATGAATTTAGTTTTTTCAAAAGTCTGTAGAGGGGGATCAAAATAGTTTCATTTGGGAGAAAAGACTAGTTACTTCCATTTAAAATAAATGCATTTTATTCTTTCTTTTAAAAAATTCCAACATTGAAAAGTGTCAGAAATGACACTTTTCATTTCTAGGTTCGAGTCATTATTTCTGGTTAGTTAGAAATTTAAATTGTTTTAGTTGATAGTCCTTGGGTCTTTTAAAAGCGTAAGTGGTCCAAGATCTGGGCATTTTGCATTTTTTTAAGCCTTTATTATATGTAAAAACACTGAGTTAGGAGCAAAAAAAAAAGTTTAAAAGAAACTGACACAGCCTTTGCCCTCAAGGAGCTCATATTCTGGAGGAGCCATTAAGATGCGTTCTACTCACACTAGTATAACATGTAAAGACATAAGAGAAATTCTGCAAACATTATATTAAGCAAGGTATTATGCTAGCCATTAGAGATGCAAAAATGAGTCTGTATCAGTGCCTTCCCTTAACCTTTAATTCTGTAAAAGCCTAATAATTAGAGATATGAACACTTACATTTCTGTGCATGTTGTTGATTTTTTTATTAAGAAAAAAATCTAGAAATTGTTTGCAGCAATTCTGATATAGATCTAGTATATATATAATATATTTTGCAATTAAAAGCTAATTTTATTCTCTAAACAGAAGGTGGAAACTCATTCTTATAGTTGATGGAAACAGAAATATTCCTGTTTTCTTTTAAAGAATGTATTTAAATACATCACCCAGAAGCAAATAAATTTCTTAATTCCAAATCTATAGAATTAACATTTATTTTTACATTTTGAATAGTTGTATGTTTTTCATATATCTTATGTCATGGTGAATTATAGGTAGCTATATATCAAAAATAGATTTCATACATGTGCTTCTCAATAGAATGATTTGGGAAACCTAAAACTGTTGGAGGATAACCCTAAATCTTTTCTAAATGGCTGAGAAAGTGGAATAAGCCAAATATCCTACTTGGCAAGTTTTTTCCCCTTGTGATGGACACATCACTGATAAAGCAATCAACCAGATTTTTTTTTTAAATTTAAAAAAAGAAATAGCAGAAACAGCAACAAACTACTTACCTGGACACTGCTTTCATTGCTGTCTTGAGAAGATAATGTCGAAAAATTTGTAGTTCTGGTGTGCCTACATGTAAAACGTATATATGCAATGGAAGTTTTCTTTTTTTTTGTTTGTTTCCTTACATATTAAAGAATTTTTTCAACCTCACAAAAGTAAATTTAAAAGCAAGTAAAATATTTTATGTGATGGTTTTCATTTGTTTAAGATTCTACTGTTAAATAAATTGTGTCGACTTCTATTTAAGAATTGGTTAAAGGACACAAACAAATAGTGATATACAGTTACAGAATTTATTCCAAATATGATATTTAATGATTTATCAATTGTTAGCTTCCAAAAGGTTACAAAAGCACTAAAAATTAATTACAAAATCCTCTCTTAAGAAGCATTTCCATTTTCCTTTCATTTTAATATTATTTGTCATCTTCATGAAAATTATTAAACTCTGATATGAGTAATTTGGACAAGAAGAAATTAGCTTACATGGGTATGTGTGGGGAGTGGCAGGCAGGAATGAGTAGTTTATATTTGTATTTTGAAAATATTTATACTTAATACTTATTGGGTTTTTTCCTTTGAGAAATAATTTATTTTAACCTTAAATGTTATCTGTTCTTATCTGACTACTTTCCTTAGATCTGAATAACTTTAAGTGATTTATTACCATATGAGTAATATATTAAAAAAAATTTTTTTCAGCAGAAGTGAAATATAATTTAGTACATGAGTTCCAGGCCTGGAATTAAGAAGACCTGAGTTCAGATTTGGCCTCAGCTTCTTATTAGCTGTATGACCCTGGAAGTGTCACTTAACCCCTGTTTGCCTCAGTTTCCTTTTCTTTAAAATGGGAATAGTAATAGTACCTGTCTCCTAGGGATTTTGTGAGGATCAAACAAGATGATAATTACAAAGCACTTTATCAGTCCCTAGCACACATTAATTGCTATATAAATATTTAGCTATTTTTTTTTTATTTTAAATAAGAAGTTTATTTAAACAACAAGATGTTTGACTTGAAGGAAAAACTATCTAGGATCAGTTTCTTTATAGTAATTTATCCTTACCGAGAGACAGAGATTGTCTTACATGTAACAGCTATGTACAAAAAAGTTATAAAATCGTCCTTGGTTTTACAATGATAGAAGAAAAACATTAAAATTATCCAATCAAACAAGGTATGCAAGGATTTTTTTGTAGGTTTGTTGTTTTTACTACTTATGATAGATAAGTCATTTCAGGTAGCATATTGTGACTGAGAATTGGTAAGAAAATATTCATTCATTCATTCATTCATTCATTCATTCATTCATAGAACTAGATCCTTTCATACAAAGTTACCTCCTGAAGTCATCCCATTTTGTGAAGTGTATTAACTCCTTCAGGATCCTGTAGTTTGGGAAATATAATGTTCTAGGATATATATTAAATATGATTTACTCACCCGGCTGGAGATGATCTATATTTTCATATAAGGTAGGTGAGGTATAGAATAGAGATACATTGCTATTTCTGAAGTAGTTGCTTGCCTGCAAAGAAAAGATAAATTAGCTAAACTATGTTTTTCTACAGAAAGTAAGAATGGAAGCACATGCAAAGTTTGCAGTACTTTGGCATCTAACCAGGGACCTTCACATAAACAAATCATCATCTTTTGCCCGTTCCTTTGACAGGTTGGTTATCATTTATTCATTGTATAGTCATGAGTTTTTATACTAATACTGTCTTCCTTTGATTTGGTGATAAGCAGTAATTTTCTACTTTTATAAAATGCATTAATTTAGCTATTAAATAAAATTAGTTCTTTTTTACTACATTGAAAGTATGTCATTTCTTGCTACATGTATAGAGTTGGAATGGATCTTAGAGATCATCTGAATTCAGACTCAGGACCTCTGAAGCCCTATGTCTTTTCAGTCAAGCCATGTTGCTTCTAACCTGATTTTCCCCTTATAATCCTGGAATAACCCTTTTGAAGCACAGAGATATAAAGCATCTCCTCAGCATATATCTGATTTTTTGTTGTTGTTGGGTTTTTTTTTTGTTTTAAGCAATTGGGATTAAGTAACTTGCTCAAGGTTACACAGCTAGTCATTATTTGTGTGTGGGTGCTCATTTTCTGAGGCCAGATTCGATCTCACGTCATCCCAACTCCGAGGCTGGCACTCTTACTCACTGCGCCACCTAGCTGCCCCTGTTGTTGTTGTTGTTGGAATGGGGTTTTAAATCTGAAACTACTTTGACAGAAACTGGGAAGCTTTCAGTCCTGCTGAGTAGCCTTTTAGAGTGGTTTCTTAAGAACTATAGCTACTTGTATGGTAGCAATGATTAATCAAGAACTTTTTTAGCTGACCCAAAAGCCAGAAATCAGACATACATAAACCTGCAGCATTCCCCCCTTCAAATGTGTTCAGATTTAGAAAATGGGTGTCTGAACAGGAGCAGTACTTCAGTTTCTAATTATTGCCTGAGACCCACTTTGTCAGTCTGCTTGATTTTGCCCCAGGTAAACAGGATGGTGTTACTCTCCCTGAAATTTATTGGACTATTTAAAAGTTATTTCAAAAGTGTCACTATATGTGACTGGGGAGCAGTTTTCCCTGTGTATTTTAATACAGTGCAGACTTAAGAAGAAAATATGGGCAGAATAAAGGTGTCTAATTAAAGAGAGGTGGTAGCAGGGTATGGGGGAAAGTACAGTGAATTTAGAGTCAAAAGACCTTGGCTTTAAATCCCAGCCCTAGAACTTGCTGCATGTATAACCTTGACCAAGTCTCTTCCCCTCCTAGGTCTCAATTTCCCTCATCTGTAGTCTCACAGATTCCTTCTAACTCTAAATGAAGCACTTGCAGTTATCAATAAGCCTTCTGCCTCATAAAATACACTTTAGGTTTCAGATTATCTTAGAATATGATCACTTTATAATTATTCACTCAGAAGAAGAATGAAAAATAATGATTCTTTGCTTTTCTATTTTGATTGTTATTATTTCCTACTAGATCACTATTCATCATGTTAGATAGCCTTAACAGCCTGGACGGTTCCACTAGTTCTGTGGGACAAGCCTGGTTGAATCAGGTGCTCCAAAGACATGACATTGCAAGAGTTTTAGAGCCATTGCTGCTGCTCCTGCTTCATCCCAAAACTCAGAGAGTTTCAGTGCAACGGGTACAGGCAGAGCGTTATTGGAATAAAGTGCCCTGTTATACAGAAGAGGAAAATGACAAGCATTTTATGCAAAATTTTTCCTGCAGTGATGGTAAGTACAATAAAAAATTAGTAATTTCATCCTCAATATTAATCATCAATTAATAAAATAAAAGATGTGTTCACATAAGTTGATAGCACTTCATCAGAAACTTACCCTTTTCAGAATTCCTTCTTGTGACAGTGGCACCATTTCCCAGATGTGCTTGCAAATTATAAAGCTATCTTGTTTATATTTCATTCTTGTTGATTAGGGAACCATAATCAGAAAAATGCCTCATTCATCAAGGTAAACTGCTTCTCTGAAGAATGAGGACTTTTCTGATTCATAAACCAGACAGGCCAAAGTTAAACTTAAGGAACTTCTCTGATGATAGCTGTGAAAAAGTCTCTGATATCAAACCTGTATCACTTCACAGACACAAATTTTAAAATTTACTTCAGGATTTTGGCCAAAAGCACAAACAACTTGGTAATGGATGGCAACATCATTCTTACTATATGATAACTATGTATTATGACTTGAATGATCTTTTTCTAAATGATATATGATGTCATCCACATATTATGTGTACATTCTGTAAAACCTAATACAGACATCTCAAATTTGTAAGCTTCAGTAAAAAGGATAGAAAATCTTTGTGATTTTCTGATCAAAAGTCCACTTAAATTTTCATTCCATGCCAATTATGTTATATATATATACATACTTTTATATGTGTGTATTTTACTTATATTAGTATACATGATGCTAATACAGTAACATAATTAATTTGGAAGGACTAAACAATTTAATAATTAAGTCATTTTCTTGTGAAGTCTCAGATGATGACAGTAATCTCAAAGAAAAAATGTATTTTGCAAAATATTCTAATATGTCTTGTGTTTTTTCCTTCTTTTAAAGCATTTTCCCATATGCCTACAAACCAAGTACAGCTCATTACAACTAAAGGAAGCAGTGAGAAACAGCTTGTGATGGATGAAATGGAGAACTTTAGTCTTACAGTCAATCCATTAAGTGATAGACTTTCCCTTTTAAGTACTAGCAGTGAGACAATTCCCATGGTCGTATCTGATTTTGACCTTCCAGATCAACAGATAGAAATACTCCAGAGTTCAGATTCAGGTTGTTCCCAGTCTTCTGGTGGGGACAATTTGAGTTATGATGTGGAAGCTGAAAATATGAACGCTCCAGAGAATTCTCAGAGTCTGAAAGAAGACGCAGCAGATGAGATCGTGCAGCAGGTAGTTTTTGACCTCATATGTAAAGTTGTAAGTGGCCTTGAAGAAGAATCTGAATCAGTTAAACATCAGCTACAGCCAGAGGATATGACACCTAAATTCAGTTCATTAGAACCCTGTGAGGCAGCGATTAAGAATGAAAATCAAGGCATCCAGCATAGTCAGAGCAGTTTGCTTAGTAATGAAGGGTGTCAGTTTTTGTCTCTGTCTGCTGAGGCTGGACTGGAAGGCTCCTCTAATGGAATCTCTAGAAATAGCTCCTCACCTTGTATTTCTGTAACACACCAGACACTCCATGAACCTTATAGCAGTTCAGCAGAAGCAAAGTCTAGACAACGAAGTCATAGTAGTATTCAATTCAGCTTCAAAGAAAAACTTCCAGACAAAGTCTCAGAAAAAGAAACAATTGTTAAGGAGTCAGGAAAGCAGCCTGGAGCAAAACCCAAAGTTAAACTTGCCAGAAAGAAGGATGATGACAAGAAAAAAGCTCAAAATGAAAAACTTAAGCAAACCAGTGTATTCTTTAGTGATGGTCTCGACTTAGAAAACTGGTATAGCTGTGGGGAAGGTGAAATTTCTGAAATCGAGAGTGATATGGGGTCTCCAGGAACACGAAAGTCTCCCAACTTCAATATTCACCCATTATATCAGCATGTGTTGCTGTATCTGCAATTATATGATTCCTCAAGAACATTGTATGCTTTTTCTGCTATCAAAGCTATCTTGAAAACTAATCCTATTGCTTTTGTAAATGCCATCTCCACCACTAGTGTCAATAATGTATATACCCCCCAGCTCTCTTTGCTTCAGAATCTTTTGGCCAGACATCGAATTTCTGTTATGGGTAAAGACTTTTATAGTCACATTCCTGTGGACTCTAACCATAACTTCCGGAGCTCCATGTACATAGAAATTCTCATTTCTCTTTGCTTGTACTATATGCGTAGCCATTATCCAACTCATGTCAAGGTCACACCCCAAGACTTAATAGGCAATCGCAATATGCAGATGATGAGCATCGAAATTTTAACACTCCTCTTCACAGAGCTAGCCAAGGTTATAGAAAGCTCAGCAAAGGGCTTCCCTAGCTTTATTTCTGATATGTTGTCCAAGTGCAAGGTTCAGAAGGTGATTCTTCACTGTTTACTATCATCTATCTTCAGTGCACAAAAATGGCATAGTGAAAAGATGTCAGGTAAAAACATTGTAGCCATTGAGGAAGGTTTCTCAGAGGATACCCTTATCAACTTCTCAGAGGATGAATTGGACAATGGCAGCACTCTACAGTCTCAACTCTTAAAGGTGCTTCAGAGGCTAATTGTTTTAGAGCATCATGTAATGACTGTTTCCGAGGAGAATGAAACAGGTTTTGAATTCGTGGTAACTGACTTAGAACACATCAACCCACATCAGCCAATGACTTCTCTTCAGTATTTGCATGCCCAGCCAATCACATGTCAAGGCATGTTCTTATGTGCAGTGATAAGAGCTTTACATCAACACTGTGCATGTAAGATGCATCCCCAGTGGATCGGCTTAATCACATCTACTTTGCCTTATATGGGAAAAATTCTACAGAGAGTGGTTGTTTCTGTAACGCTCCAGCTTTGCAGGAATTTGGATAACCTAATTCTGCAGTACAAATATGAAACAGGACTCTCTGACAGTAGGCAAGTGGTATTGGTTCTTATTTTTATTTTTTATGTTTTATGTTTTAATTACATTTTAATGATTGTTACATTAAAAAGAATGTTTGAATTTCTAAAAAGCCAGCCATAGATTATTTTGCCCACAAAATTGGAGTGCACCAGAAGATAGTTGTGAATATATCATTTCTATAGAGAAGCTGAAGTAGTTCAGTTTTGAGAACTCAAGAGTTTTAAGCCATAAGGAATACTATATTTGTATGTATATAATCTGCACTACTAGCCCTCCCAGTTTGGGGATTTCTAGTAAGTGCAAATCTCTTACTAGAAATAGAAAAGTTAGAATGGAAGATGCGACCTTGGGAATTAAAGAGAGCCTCCTTATATCCGAGTAGTTTTTGAAACTGTGGGGAAAGCATCTCTACTGAATTTGCCATCACTGACTTTGGGGCGGCTAGGTGGCGCAGTGAATAGAGCGCCGGCCCTGGAGTCAGAAGGACCTGAGTTCGGATCCGGCCTCAGACACTTAACCCACACAAACAAAAACCTAGCCGTGTAACCTTGGGCAAGTTACTTAACCCCAATTGCCCTAAAGGGCGGCTAGATGGCAGTGAGTAAGAGCGCCGGCCTTGGAGTTGGGATGATCCGAGATCAGATCTGGCCTCAGAAAATGAGCACCCACGCATAAATAATGACTAGCCGTGTAACCTTGAGCAAGTTACTTAACCCCAATTGCTTTAAAAAAAAAAATATGCTGTTTTTTAATGCAATGGATTATAATCAAGATGATGTAAGAAGGTCAGGAAGAGGAGAATGACAGTAAAATCAAAAGAAATCAGTGGCAATAAAAATGGATATTACTTTAATTTGGAAGAAATATTTTTAAAATCATTTGATAATTTTTAATACAGTAGCTTCACATAATTATTTTCAGTGTGAACATGTGTTTCTTTCTTCCAAAGATTTAGGATGTTTGTGGTATCTTCCCCTCTCCAAGATATGTTAGAGGTGTAATCTGTATTCAGACAAATACAGCATTTCTCTAAGAACTTTTCTGTCAGTCCCCAGTCACTTGTATGAATGATGTTCCATTTTGTAAATATGGTAAAGTTAGAAGATATTTATTTCTCCTTACCTTTTGTAGGTTTATCAAGGGTTTGATTTTGCATTTGACTTGTTTTCTGGGCATTTATTTGATGTTCCCACTACTCTGATTTCTGTGAAATTACCCAAAAATGTATAGGAAACTTGACCAAACCATTTAACGTCTTCTCTGTCACTCACTAATTGTTGGAAAATTACTATATGTAATTGAGTAAATAATAAATATGTTTGTGTATCTTACCAGTATATTGCTTTAATAGATCTCTTTAACCAAAGGAACACATTGTATTTTAGGCCTCTTTGGATGGCATCAATTATTCCACCAGATATGATCCTTACTCTTCTAGAAGGCATTACAACCATCATTCACTACTGTTTGTTGGATCCATCCACACAGTATCATCAGGTAAGATGGGTTTGACAGATATCATTGATACTCTGTGTATCAAGTTTAGCCAGGTATTTATGTTTCTTTCTTTGTTTCTCCTAGCTCTTGGTAAATGTTGACCAGAAGCACCTGTTTGAGGCACGAAGTGGGATACTTTCCATCCTTCACATGATCATGTCTTCTGTAACACTGCTTTGGAGCATTCTGCATCAGGCTGACTCTTCAGAGAAAACAACTATTGCTGCAGCTGCATCTGTTACCACTATTAATCTTGGTTCCACAAAGGTTAAGAAATGCTTAGCTTGTCATTTCTTAATTTTTCTCTTCTCCATTCCAATTCCTAAGCTAGACCTGTTATATAATAAATGTAGAGGAAGTAGAAAGGTACATGGAGCCTAAGGGGTGAGAGGAAAAGGGTGAATCTTGAACATTTCTTCCTAAAGAGAAACGTAATAACCTCTGAGTCAGTTTTGAGGAACACAGCGTAAAGTACAATTTTCAGAAATTCCACTGAGCAGAGTATCCACTAATTGAAAAATACTTTCTTTAAAAATATGAAACACTCAAATCCCTTTTGAAAGACTTTGATAGGTGATATTGTTCTCTTAGCCTCCAGGTATCTCATTGCATGTAATATTATTTTGGTTCTTAGCTGACTTATTAATACTATAATTCTGTTTTTTATTATCAATTATTTTGTGACCTTCAGTACACATAAATAATTTTGAGTTATGTCATTTTATATAAATTTTTACTTGTCATTTGCTTGAACTATTTCAGAATTTGAGGCAGCAGATTCTTGAACTATTGGGCCCAATCTCAATGAATCACGGGGTGCATTTCATGGCTGCCATTGCCTTTGTATGGAATGAAAGAAGACAAAACAAAACTACTTCCAGAACAAAGGTATACATTTAACTCCTTTTTTTTTTTTGGATGGCAATTGGGTTTAAGTAAGTTGCCCAAGGTCACACAGCTAGGTTTTTGTTTGTGTGTGCATTAAGTGTCTGAGGGAACTCCTTTTTGACTTGAATTACTTTATTCGTATAGCAGGTACTCATGTTGAGCTGCTGTGTATTTATCTTTCTGCTAGATGCTATTAGTAACTCAAGCCATTTGTTACATATTTTTTAAACCATTTTTCACTAAAAATAGTTTCAGATTTAAAATTTGGAGTTTACTTAGGACATGAAAAAAGAGTTCCTCCCATTTAAGAGGTGGTAGACTACAGGTGGCAAGTGTTGCACATGGGACAGATGTGATCACTGTGATTTTGGCTTAAATTGGGTTTCAAAGGAGGTAGGGTTATTGGAAAGTGATAGTGGTGTAAAAGTATCAATAAAACAGAAAAGGAGCAAATTGAGAGAAACACTTTGATTTAAGAGACAAAGTCAAATCTAATATATAAATATATTTATCTGTGTTAAGAATGCAGGTAAACCCTGAATATAGTGTCATCCTGATCAGCATCATTCTGCATTAATGTTATTGCTTCTCACATGCTACAGAGTTCCACTTTCATTTCACTCATTGATTACCTGATATATAAATTGTACCTATCATAGTAATTGCTTCTGGTATAATTGCTTGGTCTAACATTATTTTTCAATTAAAACAGATACCAAGTTTAGGTAGGGTATGGCTACATACTTAAAGTCCAAGAGTCTTTACATTTTTTAAAAATTCTGGAGTTATTGAGTGTTAAAAAAACTAGTAATAGGAATATTGGGAAATAATTTTATTTTACTAAGCTGATTTCTTGAGTATACTTTTAATATATCAGGTATAACTGGCCTCTGCATTATTATGGAAACTATTTTCCTTTTGAGTTTAAGCAGTGCTTTGAATTGGGCAGTGTATGGAAAAGAGGCATGACAGAGTCTTCCATTCTCTTTCCTAGAACCAGGTTTCTTTATTTTTTCCCTCTTCTAATTGAAGTATCTTGAGAGTCTATCATAGTTAGCCCAGTTCTTTTGACTACAACATATATATGTGTGTGTGTGTTTGTGTGTATGTATATATGTATATATACATATATGCATATAGTGACTTTATTTATTTTTAGTTTGCAACATTCACTTCCATAAGATTTTGAGTTTCAGATTTTCTCTCCATCTCTCCCCTCCCCCCACCCCAAGATGGTGTGTAAATTGATATAGGCTCAACATATACATTCATATTAAACCTATTTTCACATCAATTGTATTATAAAAAATAATTAGAACCAATGGGAGAAACCATGAGAAAGGAGAAACAAAAAAAAAAAAGGAGAGAGAGCAAACAATATGCCTCGATCTGCATTCAGACTCCATAGTTCTTTTTCTGGATGTAGACAGCATTTTCCATCATGAGTCTTTTGGAGTTGTCTTAGATCCTTGCATTGCTAAGAAGAGATAAGTCTATCGAACTTAGTCATCGAAGACTGGTTGTTACTGTGTACAGTGTTCTCCTGGTTCTGTTCACTTTACTCAGCATCAGTTCATATAAGTTTTTCTGAATCTGCCTACTCATCATTTCTTATAGCACAATGGTATTCCATTACATTCGTATACCACAAGTTGTTCAGCCATTCCCCAATTGATGGGCATGCCCTCAATTTCCAATTCTTGGCCATTACAAAAGGAGCTACTATAAATCTTCTTATACATGTGGATCATTTTTCCATTTGCATGATTTCTTTGGGATATGGACCTAGAAGTAATATTGCTGGGTCAAAGGGTATGCGTTTTATTTTTTTTTTAAGTTTATGTGCTTTGCTACAACACATATATTGATTAAGTGGGAATGCTACACTATTTAAGATCATATATCCAAGCATGTGGTTTGCTGTTTTCTACTGATTTCATAGTCAGTTTTCTATTGACTTATTCCCTTTTAAATGAAGAACAGACTGATAATACACATTTCTGTTCATGATGGCATCTTTCTACATCTGATGAGAATGTAATAAAACTTAAGTTAGATAGTATTCAGTTTGTGTCAACAAACATTTCTTAAACATCTACTCTATATCAGGTACCCTTCTAGGCACTGGAAATACAAAAATACAAGCAAAACTGTTCTTACCCTCAGGTTGCTTACATATTCCTAGGAGGTTGCAACATATACACACATAATTGTATTATGAGAAAAACTGAAGTGGAAGAGTTTTCTAACTGGGAGAAATTGGAAGTAAGGAAGCCAGTTGAGAGTTTGTTATCTTTGTACAGGTGAGAGGTGATCCTGAAATTAGGACTTATGCAAGGAAGTAGAAAGGGTGAAGAGGCAAATAAGGGACTAGATAGTCCTAGTTTGCATTGGTAAGGCAGGACTGATTCAACAGTCCTGCATTAAGCAGCACCTGTACTATATGCAGAGCATTGGAATATTCTGTGGGGTGGGGGGGGGATCTCTGCTCTCAGACAGTTCATAGTCTAGTAATAATTTTGTCTTTTCTTTTAGTGATAACATGTCATGTTATGCTTTTCAGGTCATTCCTGCAGCCAGTGAAGAACAGCTTTTACTGGTTGAACTGGTTCGGTCAATTAGTGTCATGAGAACTGAAACTGTTATTCAAACAGTAAAGGAAGTTTTGAAGCAGCCACCAGCCATTGTCAAGGACAAGGTATGAAAAGGGATGTTGTATGTTTTCACTTCTGTTTAGTAAATACTCTAGTGGTCTCCAGAGGTGGCCTGGCTAACCCCAAGGAGTATGTGGTCAATTTAAGAGAGGGAAGCTGGGTTGCATCCTACCCTCTCCATGATAACCAGTCATGGGGCATATCTGTAATACCCTCTTACTCGCACCATTATCTTTGCTGTAAAAGCTCCCTAACCCCACGTTTCTGAGCTGGGCATTTGCCCTTCAAGACATTTATAATTTAATAGCTACCTAGGCATCCATAGAAGCAGTTGGTTCCACTGGGAAAATCTGTCTCCCTACAACTCTTTCCTGCAGCAGGTCCCCATTGGAGGCTAGCTTTGTATGCTAGGGTTGTAACTGTGAATAAGAGCCCTAGCTTCCCCCTTTTATTTTGTGTGGCATAGAGTAAATCTACGCCAAAAAGGATGAGCAGTTTGCATCAAAAATCTCATTACATGAGATCTGCCCCATTTCCCAACCCACCCTCCTTCTGAACCTCTCTATTTCTATCAAGGTCCTACTGACCCTCCAGTCAGTCAGGTTCACAGCCTTGGTATCATCTTTGACCACTCATTCTCCTTCACCTCATATAATCCAATTTGTTGCCAAAGCATGTCATTTCCACCAAAACAACAGCTCTCACTTCTATCTCCTCTCTAATTACAGAGCCACTACCCCAATTCAGACCCTTATCTCCTCTTGCCTGTACTATTGCAATAGCCTCCTACTTGTTCTTTCTTCCTCAAATTTCTCCTTTCTGCAGTATATCCTTCATGCAACTACCAAGAGTTTTCCTAAAGCCCAAGTTTAGCCATGTTGCTTTTCTATTCTACTGACTCCTCATTGACATTGAGTCTAGGATCTAGGATTTCATTTCTCTTATTTGATTGTGAACTCCTTGTGGGCAAAGACTGATTTTTGCCCTTTTTTTTGTACCTCCAACATTTATCCCAGTGCTTGGCACATAGTAGACACTTAATAAGTGCTTATATTGAATTACCAGTTTTTATTTTTATATGTTTTATAATGTACATAATCAATACAGTAGTGTGTGTGTGCGTGTGCGTGTATGCGTGTGTTTGTGTGTGTGTGATTTATAAGTGCATAACTATACATACGGGAGATAATGCTCAAAAATTTGTCACTAATGATATGTAGTCAAAAAAGCTTGGAGATGACTGCTGTAGGCAGTTAAGGCTTCTGTGCCAAACAGTATTTTCCTATAATAACTGATAGTATAATTAAAAGAATACTGGTATTGGAGTCAAAGAAAAATTCAATTTAAGAATTTTGTTGAGCATCTATGATATGTGGGACACTGGTGAGCACTTAGAGTTACAAGATGAAAAACAACATAGTCTCTATGTTCAAGGAACTTACAATCCTATAAGAGTGGTCATTGGGTACTATGTGATAGGGAAAAGGATAGACAATGCCCTATCCTCCTTTACATCCTCTAGCTTAGCCAAATTGACTTTTCTGCTCCTTGTACTTGAAACTCAATCTCCAGGGCAGCTAGATGGCACAGTGAATACAGCACCGGCCCTGGAGTCAGGAGGACCTCAGTTCAAACCCGGCCTCAGATGCTTGACACATTTACTAGCCGTGTGACTTTGGGCAAGTCACTTAACACCAGTTGCCCTCCAAAAAGTGAAAAAAAAAAAAACAACCTCAAACTCCTATCTTATTGATACTGAACCTTACATGAGGGTAAAAAAATTAAACTTATCAACATAAGTTTCTACATAAGTCTGGCTAGGCCAAAGGAACTTCAGCTGCAGACCTGAAGAAATAAAGACAGTTGAATCTAGATCTAATTTTTGTTTCTCCTGTTAATCTTTTTCTTAAGGATTTGATCTAAAGAATCAAGCTATGAATTCATATGGAATTCTTAAATGTTTTTGAGCAGGGAGCACTTGACAGGAAAGGTTGTAGCTAAAATAGAAGAGGTTGCCCGTATTAAAGGAAAGGGAGGAGGTTTTTTCTCTTGATTATTGATCATCTCCCAAGCTAAAATTTCTTTTAGTGGCTCAGAAGTTACTTTCATATCTTTTTGTGCCCTTTTAAATTAACTTGCATTATTTATTGTATTTAATTTATATTAAGTCATTCTGCCAACTAGCTTTAAATTTGAGTAGTTTGGCAAATTTGATAACATACTTTTAACATGAGTTAAATTGAATTGACCAAGAATATTCAACTTGCTACTATTTGAAACAAATCTTTTTGAAATGGATATGCTTTATAAATCAACAATCTCTAAGGGGAGTAAAGGAATATCATAAAGGATGATAAAAAAAAGTCATGGAAATATTTTTCTCATTAGATTTGGTTTTAATGCCTTCTGACATGCTAGAAGTAAACTATGTTAAAGGGGATATTAGAGTAATAATATATAATTAAATGCTAAAATAGAAGGCCTGAAAATTAAAGAAATTAGTAGAACTGAAAACAACAAAAGCACTGAATTAATAAATAGTTCTAAGTAGTGTTGGGGAAAAAAAAACAATAAAATAAACTATTGGCTAATTTGATTAAAAAGAAGAGGAAAAATAAATTAGCAATATCATAAATGAAATAAAAGTCACAAAAAGATTATTATTAGAAACTATTTTCCCCATTATATCCAAATAAAACAAATGGTTTAGATGAATTAAATATTTACCAAAAATATAGAACACCCAAATTAACAGATCAAGAAATCAAAAATTTAAACAACTCCATTTTGGAAGAAATGTAATGCCATAGGTAAATGTCTTTAAAAAAAAAAGTACAACTTTAGAACCAGATGAATTCACAAGTGAATTCCATCAGACGTGCAAAGAACAATTCCAGTGTTACATACCATGTTGGTAAAAAAATAGCAAGAGAAGGGATCTTACCAAATTGCATCTATGATAACAGATATCTTTTTTTTTTTTTTTTTTTGGAGAGCAATTGGGGTTAAGTAACTTGCCCAAGGTTACACAGCTAGGTTTTTGTTTGTGTGTGTTAAGTGTCTGAGGCCAGATCCAAACTCAGGTCCTTCTGACCCCAGGGGTGGTGCTCTACTTACTGCGCCACCTAGCCGCCCCAATAACAGATATCTTGATACATAAATCATAGAGAATCAAAACTGAAAAACTTAATGAACATAGATGTTAAAAACAACATATCACATTGAAACAGTTTCAGCAAACTTGCAGTATATAAAATAAATCCACACAAATCATCATTTCTATGGAATAACAACACAGCAGAAAGATAGAGAAATTGCATTTAAAATTACTAGTGAATGTATAAAATAGTAGGAAGGCTACCTTCCAAGATAGACATAAGGGCTGTACTGACAATAATAATAGCTAATGTTTGTGTCGTGCTAACTTTGTCAGCAAACACGGTGCTATGATTATTATCTTATTTGTTACTCAGAACAACCCTGAGAGGTAGGTGCTATATTATTCCCATTTTACAGATGAGGAAATTTGAGGCAAATAGGGTTAACAGCTAGTGAGTGTCTGAGGCCAGATTTGAATTTAGAAAAGTTAAATCTTCGTGATGCCAGGTCCAGTGCACTATCCACTGTGGCACCTAACTACCCAAAAAAATGACAGTATACTAAATCTGTTTACTTATACAGTGCCATACCCATTAGACTAGCAAAGGGATACATCATGGAACTAGAAAATATAATAACACAATTCATATGGAGGGGGAAAGGTCAAGAACCTTAAGAGAAATAGTGAAAATAAATGGGAATAAGGAGGGCATAGCAGTGCCAGAAATCAAACCACACTTAAAAAGCAGTAATTTTTTTTTTTTAGTTCACATCATTCATTTCCACGGATTTTGAGTTACAAATTTTCTCCCCATTTTTCCCTACCCACCACTCCAAAACAGCAATCCCGTTGGATATCCCCTCCCCAAGTCTGCTCTCTCCCATATCTTCCCCCATTCCCCGCTCCGACTTTCCAGTAGGGCATGGTGGATCTCTATGCCCCCATGCCTGTATATCTCATTTCCCAGTTACATGTAAAATAATAATAATAATTATTATTATATATATATATTTTTTAAACATTTGATTTTAAAACTTTGAATTCCAGATTTTTTCCCTTCCTCCCTCATCACCCATCCTCACTGAGAAGATAAGCAATTCAATATAGGTTGTACATGTGTAGCTATGCAAAACATTTCCCCAGTGGATATACTGTGAAAGACTGACTATATTTCCCTCCATCCTATCCCACCCCCCCACTTGTTCTATTCTCTACTTTGATCCTGTTTCCCTTTTCAAAAGTGGGTGCTTCCAACTTCGCTCCCCACCAAGCCTACTCGCCCTTCCATTATCCCCCCTCTCTTCCCCTTCCCCTTTGCTCTCCTGTAGGGTGAGATACCCTATTTAGTGTATATGTCATTCCCTCCCTGAGCCAAATTCAATGAGCATAAGATTGACCCATTCCCTTTTGCCTTCCTGTTCTTCCCCTCCATAGTAACAGTTTTCCCTTGCCTCTTTTATGTGAAATAATTTACCCCACTCTGTCTCTCCCCATCTCCTCTCATTATATTCCTCTCTCACCTCTTAATTTCACCTTTTAAGTATCATCCCTTCCTATTCAATTGGTCCGGTGCCCTCTTTCTACCTGTACATATATATATACACACACTCACATATGTATTCATATGCCCATATACCCTCCTATATAGACATATGTATGTATGTTTACATACACACACATATATACATATACATATACACATTTCTATTCCCTTCAACTATTCTCATACTGAGAAAAGTTTCATAAGTTATAATTATCATTTTTCAATGTAGGAATATAAGTAGTTCAACTTTGATACCTTCCTTATGATTTCTTTTCCCTGTTTACCTTCTCATGTTTCTCTTGCTTCTTGTATCTGAATGTCAAATTTTCTTTTCAACTCTGGTTTTTTCATCAAGAATGCTTGAAAGTGATGATTTCATTTTGGGGTGGCACAGTGAATGGAGCCTAGAGTCAGGAGAACCGGGGTTCAAATCCGGCCTCAGACACTTGGCACACTTACTAGCCATTGTGACTTTAGGCAAGTCACTTAACCTTAATTGCCCTCTAAAAAGCAAAAAATGAATAACACAAAAAACCAAAAAAGGATGCTTGAAAATCCTCTATTCCATTGAATGACCATATTTTCCCCTGAAACATGACACTCATTTTTGCTGGGTAGGTGATTCTTAGTTTTAATCCCAGCTCCTTTGACCTCCAGAATATCATATTCCAAGCCCTTTTGATCCCTCAGTGTAGAAGCTGCCAGATCTTGTGTTTCCACAATATTCAAATTGTTTCTTCTTTGCTGCTTGTAATATTTTCTCTTTGATCTGGGAATTCCAGAGCCTGGCTATAATATTCCTAGGAGTTTTCTTTATGGGATCTTTTTCAGGAGGTGATTGGTGGATTCTTTCAACCTCTATTTTGCCTTCTGGTTCTAAAACATCAAGGCAATTTTCCTTGAGAATTTCTTGAAGGATGATTTCTAGGTTCTTGTTTTGATCATGGCTTTCAGGTAATCCAACAATTTTTAAATGATCTCTCCTGGATCTATATTCCAGGTCAGTGGTTATCCCAATGAGATATTTCACATTGCCTTCTATTTTTTCATTTGCTTGGATCTGCTTAATAGTATCTTAATTTCTCATAAAGTCACTAGCTTCCATTTGCTCAATCTAATTCTGAAGGAATGATTCTCTTCAGTGAGCTTTTGAGATTTTTTGTCCATCTGGCAAATTCTGCTTTTTAAGGCATTCTTCTCCTCATTGGCTTTTTGAGCCTCTTTTGCCATTTGAGTTATTCTGTTTTTTAAGGTGTTATTTTCTTGCATCTTTCTCATTTCTCTTCCCAGTTTTTCCTCCACTTCTCTTATTTGGTTTTCAAAATCTTTTTTAAGCTCCTCTGTGGCCTGTAACCAGCTCATATTTTTATTGGAAGCTTTTAGTGCAGGAGTTCTGACTTTGCTGTCTTCCTCCTGTTCTATGCTTTGATCCTTTTTGTCCCCAAAATAGGAGTCTAATGTGGGAATGCTCTGCTTCCTTTACTTGCTCATGTTGCCACTCAATTATTTAACTTTTGAGCCTTTTGCCACAGTACAACTCTGCTACCAGAAATGGGAACTTTATCCCAAATGCTGGGGTTCTCCAAGCTGCTGGAGCTATTAGTTGGGTGCCCTCTCTGAAGCCTCCACACACTCTGGCAAACTGGTCATACACTGCAGGACCTCCACCCTAAATAGTAATCCAGATCCAAGCAGGTTAAAGCAAAAATGATTACCCGTCAGACTAGTTGCTTGGTTCCCCTACAATCTGCAGACCAGGAGCTCTGAAGCAGCCACATGGCGGTGGCTGCACAGCCACAGAGCCTCAGCCACTTCTCGCCTTGCAGGCAAAGGCCGGACCACACTCTTGAATTGCCAGGTCCCAAAGTCCATACTGTACTGACCTCTCTCTTTGTCCTTAGCATCTATGGGTTGAAAAATTCTGAAACCATCACACCTGGTGGTGATCTGATGTCCTTCCAGCTGGGGGCTGGTTAGGTTGCCCTGAGGCTAAAACCTCCAGCTTGGGCAAGGCTGGGCTTGGCTCCCAGCATGCTGCACTGTTCACTTGCTGCGGGTCTGCCAGGCTGTCCTCAATGGGAGGTTAGCTTCTCTCTGTCATTTTGTGGGTTCTGTAGCTCCGAAGTTTTTCTATATTCATTTTTCACATGAATTGGAGGAGGTGGGAGCTGAAGCTGCATGGAAGTCCTGTTTCTACTCTGCCATCTTGAGTCTGCCCCCTCAAAAAGCAGTAATTTTTAGAATAATTTTATATTGGTTAAAAAAGAGAGAGATTTCATACTTAAACAAATATATCTACTCCCCTAGTTTTAGATAAACACAAATACCCCGACTATAAATATATGAACTTGACAAAAACTGCTGGGAAACTAAGAGTCCATTATGGGAGAAATTTAGTTTAGAACAATATCTTACACCTTATATCAAGATTAGTTCCAAATGGATGTGCCATATGTATAAAAGATCACATCATAAACAAATTAGAATAAACAAGGTAAAAGTTACCTGTCAGATGGACCAAAGAATACAAAGGATTACAGAAGAGAAAATAGATAATTTTGATTACATAAAATTTAAAGGTTTTTCCATAAACAAAATTAATCAAGGTATAAAATCTTTACAGCACATTTCTCTTGTAATGGGCAGTTCTCAAAGGATGAAACCCAGGTTATCCATAGCCATATGAAAAAATGCTCCAGATCATGAGTAGAGAAATGCAAATTAAAGCAATTCTGAGGTTGCACCTCATATCCATCAGAGTAGCAAAGATGACAAAGAAGGGAAATTGATAGATGTTGGAGGGGATCTGGGAAAGCAGTCACATTGATGTGAACCATGAATTTTTTTTTTAAACAAACAAATGCTTTATTAACTTCTGTTTTACATCATTCATTTCCTCCAGATTTTGAGTTACAATCATTTTCCCCCCATTATTCCCCTACCTAACCTCCCAGAATAGTAATCCCACAAGATATCGCTTCCTCCAATCTGCTCTCTCCCATACCTTCTCCCATACCCCCATCGACTTTTCCATTAGAGGAAGGTGAGTCTTTGCATCCCAATGCCTGCACATCTTATCTCCTATTACAAGCAAAAGAGTATTAATAATAGTATTTATATATATTTGAAACATTTAATGTTAAGACCTCGAATTTCAGATCCATTTCCTTCCTCCCATGTCACCCATTCCCTCTGGGGAGATAAGTAATTCAGTATATGTTGTACATGTCTAGCTATGCAAAACATTATCATAGTAGATATATTGTACAAGGCTGCTTATAATTCCCTCCCACTCATCCCACCCCCCACCTGGTCCATTCCCTACATGATCCTGTCCCTCTTCTATAGTGGGTACTTCCAACCTCCCCTCACCCCAAGGATGCCCTCCCATCCATCATCTCTCCTCTCATCCCCCTTCCCCCTATCCTGCTGCAGGTTGAGATATCCCATTTAGTATGTATGTCATTTTCTCCCTGAACCAAATTCAATGTGAATGTGGTTTGCCTTTTTAGCCTTCCTTATTCTCCCCCTCCTTTGCACCCACTTCCCCTACATGAGATAGTTTACCCTATCATGTCTCTCCCCATCTCCTCTTGCCACTTTCCTCTCTCACCTCATAATTTCATCCCTTGAGTATTCTCCCTTCCCAACAAATTCAACCTATGCCCTCTATCCATATATAGCTGTAACCATATACACACACATTCACATATGTATTCATATGACCACACACCCTTCTTCCATTATTTTCATAGTGAGAAAGATATCATCAGTCACAGTTATTACTTTTCCATATAGGAATGTAAATAGTTCAACTTTGATAAGTTCCTTTTGATTTCTTTTCCCTGATTACCTTCTCAGGCATCTCTTCCTTCTTGTGTCTGGATGTCAAATTTTCTATTCAATTCTGGTTTTTTCCTCAAGAATGCTTGAAAGTCCTCTATTCCACTGAATGACCATATTTTCCCCTGAAACAAAATACTCAGTTTTGCTGGGTAGGTGACCCTTGGATTCATTCCCAGTTCTTTTGCCCTCTGGAATATCATATTCCATGCCCTTTGATCCCTCAGTGTAGAAGCTGCCAGGTCCTGGGCTATTCTGATTGTGTTTCCACAATATTGAAATTGTTTCTTCCTGGCTGCTTGGAGTATTTTCTCCTTGATCTGAGGATTCTGGAACCTGGCTATAATATTCCTGGGAGTTTTCTTTTTGGGATCTTTTTCAGGAGGTGATCTGTGGATTCTTTCAACCTCTATTTTGCCCTCTGGATCTAAAACATCAGGGCAATTTTCCTTGAGAATTTCTTGAAGGGTGATTTCTAGGTTCTTTCTTTGATCATGGCTTTCAGGTAGTCCAATAATTTTTAAATTGTCTCTCCTGGATCTATTTTCCAGGTCAGTGGTTTTTCCCATGAGATATTTCACATTGCCTTCTAATCTTTCATTTGTTTGGATCTGCTTAACAGCATCTTGATTTCTCATAAAGTCATTAGCTTCCATTTGCTCCAGTCTAACTCTGAAGGAATGAATCTCCTCAGTGAACTTTTGAGATTCTTTTTCCATCTGGCAAATTCGACTTTTTAAGGCATTCTTCTCCTCATTGCCCTTTTGGGCCTCCTTTGCCATTTGAGTTAGTCTATTTTTTAAGGTGTTGTTTTCCTCAGTCAGGCTGTTGACCCTCATTTCATACTTTTCCTGCATCCTTCTCATTTCTCTTTCCAATTTTTCCTCCACTTCTCTTATTTGATTTTTAAAGTCCTTCTTAAGGTCCTCTATGGCCTGCAACCCGCTCATGTTTTCCCCTGGGGCTTTTGGAGCAGGACTTCTGACCTCACAGTCCTTTTCCTGCTCTATGCCCCCAAAATAGGAGTCTAGGGTTGCATTTTTCTGTTTCCTTTGCCTTGGCATGTTGCCACTTAATTGCTTGACTTTTGGGCTTGTTGCCACACTATGGCTTTAAGGCCAGATAGAGGAATTTTCGTCCCGAACGTGTGGGGGCAACTTCCGTTTCTGGCAAGCTGTAAACCCACCCACAACTTCCACCCTAGATCACAATCCAGATCCAGGGAGGTTAAAGCAAGAGCGATTACCCCCCAAGACTGATCGCTGGATCTCCCTACAGATTTGCAGGCTGGGAGCGGGAGCTGCCTCTGAAAACTACAAAATGGCATTTGTCCTCAGCGGCTTCTAGCCCCTGGGGAGGGAGCCGACGCATTCCCTAATACCAGTCCCAAAGTCCATAGGACACTAACCTCTTACTTTGTCCTAGGCAAGTCTATGTTGATAATTCTGGATTCGCCACAGCTCCTGGTGTTCTGGGGTTCCTCCAGCTGGCTGCTGGCCTTGCCACCCTGGGGCTAAAACCTCGGCTCATGCGGACCTGGGCTCGGCTCGGCTCGGCTCCTGCGCTCTGCATGCTGCACGCTGCCAGGTCCCAGACCACTGCACTGGTCCTTCCTGCAGGGCTGCTGGGCTGTCCTCAGCGGGAGTTTAGCTTCTCTGTGTCGTTCTGTGGGTGCTGGGGCTCCAGAAGTTGTTCAGAGTCCCCTTTTACATCGTTTGGGGGGAATCTGGGGGCAGAGTGGCTTGGATGAGCTGTTTCTACTCCGCCATCTTGGCTCCGCCCCCTGAACCATGAATTAGTATAACCATTCTGGAAAAAAACTTGGAATTATACACAAAAAATTCAAAATGCCCTTTGACCCAGTTATACCACTACCAGTCCTGTACCCCAAAGAGATCAAAGAAAGAAAAATATCTTTTGTGTATAAAAATATTTATAGCACCTCCCTTTTGTGGTGGCAAAAAAATCAAAACCCTGGAAATTAAAGGGTTCCTCATCATTTGAGGAATGTCTCTGAATAAGTTTTGTTACATGATTGTGGGGGATTACCATTGTCCTGTAATAAAAAATGGCAAGACAATTTTGAAAAGATACGGAAGGACTTTTGTTATTTTTTTTTTTTTTGAGGGAGAAGGTGGGGCAATTGAGGTTTAGTGAGTTTCCCAAGGTCACATGGCTAGTTTTTGTGTTAAGTGCCTGAGGCTGAATTTGAACTCAGGTCCTCCTGACTCCAGGGCTGGTGCTCTATTCACTTCACCATCTATCTGCCCCTGGAAAGACTTATGTACTAATACAAAGTCAAGTACACAGAACCAGAAGAACAGTTCATGTTATAACATTAGTATTTTTAAAATGAACAATTTTGAGGATTTTTATAAAGTGATGAAGAATAAAATGATCAGAAGCAGGAAAACAATTTATAGAAAGCTAGCAACATGTAAAAAACAAACAACTTTGAAAGCTATAAAAATGATTTATTGCTTCAATGACCCGTCGTGATTTCAGAGGACTAATGCTGAAACCTGCTGTTTAGGACAGAGGAGTAATGGCTTTAGAGCACAAAACGAGACACGTATTTGTGTTCAGCCATTGAAGGACTATACGTTTGTTACAGGAATTATTTTCTTTTTAACTATTTTGCTTTGTTAAACTGGAAGTGAGGGGGCACCAGAGAGCCCCATGCCAGGAGTCAAGAGGACTTGAGTTCAAATGTATTCTCGGACACTCATTAACTAGGTGCCCCTGGTCACTTTGTCACTTAAGCCCTCTTTGTCTTGCCTTCCTCATTCTGTACAGTGGGTATAATGATAGCACATAGCTTTTTCAAGGTGATTGTGAGGATCAAATGAGAGAATGATTGTAGTGGTTAGCACAGTGCCCGGCATGCAGTAAGCTCTTTCAGTTCCTCTCATCCTTTGCTACTTTTTTAGAGTGGATTTCTTCTGTGATCTCATTATTATTTCAGGAACTGAGGACTGCCCAAAGCTTCATTAAGAGACAAGCAGACTGGACATCAGGATTACTCATTTGGGGTGGGGGGGGATTATGTCAATTGCTACTTCTCAGGGTTCAGAGAATCCAAGATGTAGAGCTAGAAGAGACATTAGAGGTTATCTAGGCTAAGCGCCTTATTTTACAGAGCAGGAAACAGGCCCAGAGAAGTGTAAATGATTGCTCAGGCTCACAGAGATGGTGGGTAGTAGGCCCAGGATCTGAACCAAATGACAATAATTCATATACTCTTTCCTGCTTGGCACTGGCCAGGCCTCATTGTAAGACTTAAAGGACCGTCAAAATGTGAGTTGTCATAATTCTTTTAGAATGAAAACTCCTTTCGAGTACCACCTGTGTCATGTCCATCTTCATATGATGTCCATCTTCAGCACTAAGTCCAATGGATGCTTATTGTATGTTTGTTGGATGAGAAGGAAAACGAGGAACCAAAAAGAAAGTGTAATAAAACATTTAAATAAAATAAAACAAATGATAGAATAAATAGTTCACTGATTATTTTTCCTAAAACTAAAGACAGTATGATAAGTGCCACAGTTTGTTAATGAAAAAACAAAGGCAGTCTTTCTTTAGAGTAAAGCAGATTTCTTCTGTTTGCAGAAACATCTTTCTTTGGAAGTCTGTATGCTACAGTTTTTTTATGCTTACATTCAAAGGTAAGACAGTTTGTTTTTTTTCTGACTGCTTTACCAGTAGAGAAATAATAGGAGAAGGGGAGTTTGAATATTTTTTATTCAGTGCTTCATATACCCTCTCCTGCTGATGCTAAGTTCCTCATAACTTCCATAATGAAGTCCAGTTACACAGAGAGATTGAATTGGGTTATAAGAAAGAGGACTTTGGGAAAGCTAGAATTTTAGTAAAAATGAAAGACCTGAATCACTACTGAAGTAGTACCTAACATTATGTTACAATGTTGGGACTGGTGGACAGGTAGCATACTGGGAAGAAATATTTTAATTCATTTTCTTTAACTAATCCTATCTAGATTGTAATAATCCCAGCTTTGTTCTTCTGATGATGAGAAAAGGTTCATAACCTATACTTATGAAATACTCTCAAGATCCTTACTGTGTTACAGGAAAGCTTTCTAACTATCCCTTGTTATTATTATTATTTTTTACAATTTCTTATAAAGCATGCTAACTGTCTAAACCATAAAGTTAAGTGGTATATTTTAATAAATGATAATAAAGACTAAAAGGCTACTTAAAATCTGAACTTATATAATAAGAAGGTAGGTTTAAGGTAAAGCTTAAACAAAGATAATCTTAATTTCTTTGCAGGTGAGAGAAGGGTGTTCTGGATAGACAGTCAACCTTCCCTATGCTGATGTGGAGACTCTTAGGTGAAGAAGCTAATATAAGAGGGAAATGGAGAGACTAGGGTAGGAAATAGGTGAATGTGATGTCAGTGACTAAATTGAGATATATAATGTGGGTTTACTTTGGGAGTTCAAATGACTAATAGAATTTATTATTCTGAGTTCCATAGCAAGATATTCTAAAACTCATGGAAATTTTCAGATTAGGTACTTCAAATTTTCTTTTCTATTATAATATAGATTGTACAGTTTTATTTAAGAGTTCTGAATTTGATCCATGTCTAGAAAAAAATCAGGGCATTTTTCAGCGGAAGTAGTGAACAAGCTTGTCACATAAATAATAGGAACAAAATTAAAATTTGGTGTGACTTTATTTATAAACTATACTTGTTTTATAGGATTCCAGTACCCAGTTTAGTGGATAGCTGGACATCATTGCTGATTCTTCTGAAAGATTCCATACAGCTGAGTCTCCCAGCTCCAGGGCAGTTTCTCATACTTGGGTAAGCAGCTTTACTAAAAATATTTTCTCTTAATAAACATCATATATGTACTTACATCCTTATCAATGAATGGTAGGTTGGAAATTATCATATACTCCCTTTTCCTTGTCATAGAGTACTTTACAGGTACTTGATAGGGGTGGGGAGCACAGGCACAGTAATTAGAAGTTTAGTTAAGCAAACTGGTTTCTCTTGGAGTGCGCTAGATGGGCAGCTGAACAAGCAAAAGTCTTGGACCTTTGTTTCCTTGTTGAACAAGGACAGTGAAGAGAGAAAAATTAGCCTTACTCTGAGGAAGCTCCCTCCCTTCCCCCATCCCCCAAGCAGTTCCTTGTAACAAAGAATGAAAAAGAGAAAGGTTACACCTATTTAAATACACTACAGAACTAAACCAAACTAACTTCCTCCAATGATATAGCTGAGTGCTCTGCTACGTACCCATAGTCCCCCGCCTCTTCACTTCTTCAGGCCTACACAACCTTCCTTTTCAGTTCTTTTCTTTTGATTTGTATTGTTGTAGGTGTGTATGTTGTTTTCACTTTGTATCAACTCATATACATCTGGGGAATTCAGCTTTATCCACCTTTCCTTTAAAATAATATATTCTTTTTCTGTTTGGAATATTTTTAGAGTTCTGAATGAATTCATTATGAAAAACCCTAATTTGGAAAATAAAAAAGACCAAAGAGACCTTCAGGTAACGCATTAGGTCTGAATGGACCTTCTTAATTTTTTCTTTTTCAAATCAGTTCCAGTAAATTCAGTTGAACAAAAAGTAAAGGGGAAATAAGCCTGAATGTAGAGTTCGGAGACATGCTCCTTATTACCTGTTACTACCACCTGTGGGACCTTGGGCAAACCATTTAATTTCTCCAGCCCTCATTTAATTTTCTCGTCTATCAATCTATGGTATTATGTTCACATGTCAAAGTCTTCTTTTAACTTTTTTTTTATTTTTTTTTTGGAGGGGAAAAGGTAGGGCAATTGGTGTTAAGTGACTTGTTCAAGGTCACACGGCGTGTGTGTGTGTGTGTGTGTGTGTGTGTGTGTGTGTGTGTGTGTGTGTGTGTGTGTGTGGCCAGACTTGAACTCAAGTTCTCCTGACTCCAGGGCTGGTGCTCTATTCACTGCATCACCTAGCCACCCCTTCTTTTAACTCTTAAATGCTGTAAAAACCAAAAGTATATACTATGAATATATGTATTAATGTAATATGTGTAAAAAATTATAGCTATATATACATATATGTAATATATGTATTAATGTAATATATGTAAAATTATAGCTATGGGCTATAATTAAACCAGTTTTTTATATCACAAATTTGTACACAAGAACACTTGTGTAATCATATGTCTTTTGTCTTTTTTCTAAGTTTATTTCTGTTTCACTTATTTCTTTAGGATGTTACTCATAAAATAGTAGATGCAATTGGTGCAATTGCTGGCTCTTCTTTGGAACAGACTACATGGTTACGTCGAAATTTGGAGGTTAAAGCTTCCCCCAAAATTATGGTGGATGGCACCAATCTGGAATCTGATGTGGAAGGTATTACACTAAAACAGTTTAGCTTATATTTGGAGTCATGTTGATCTAATATTTTTTAAGAATTCAATAGGCAGTCTAAGAACTATGGTAGCTTTGCTTCCGTGGTCATCCTTGTGACTTTGGTTTTGAGTGAATATATTATTATTATACTTGCCTTTTGTTTTATTTAGATATGTTGTCACCTGCTATGGAAACATCCAATATAACTCCTTCTGTGTATAGTGTTCATGCCCTGACATTACTTTCTGAGGTAATTGTTCTATAGTGCATTTACTCATGTATGATTTTTAAGGTGCTGTCTGTTAGTGCTGATGATAAATAGGACTCCTGTTGCTGAATATCTTACTTTTAAAAACCATTTTGCACTTTTTTCAATAAATACAATTATCTGGTTTAAGTAGATTTAAAAATTATAATTTTTAATTAGCTTCTTAAATATTTACTTTATTAAACCATGCTCATTTTATTCTTTAGCAAATAAAATTCTTTTATAGTATCTACATTACAGGTTTATAAGAGAAGTTGTGGTATAACCCTATTTAAAAAAAAAAAAAGCTTATTGTCTGAACCTGAGTTTATGTTCCTATTTGCTTGGTTTGTGATATTTCTAATATTTCTTAGCCTCTGCTTCCCAGTGTCTCAATTAGGGGTGGTTGTCTTCCACCTTTTCACAAAATTTTGATGAGTAAAAAGCAAAATAATAGAAGTTAAAGTCCTCTTCTTTGGGAGAGTAGGTAGGAGTGGCATTTAACTAATAAACTGTAAGTTATTGATAGGGATTCTTAAGAATTCCAGGTTTCTTATAAACCTAAAGTTAGTGCTATTTGACAGAACTTGTTCAGTTCATAAGATCACTTTTCTGATTCTTACGGTTCCTAGGTTCTGGCTCATCTTCTGGATATGGTATTCTACAGTGATGAGAAAGAAAGAGTCATTCCATTACTTGTAAACATCATGCATTATGTTGTGCCCTACCTCCGAAATCACAGGTACTGTTACTCTTTCAACACATGGCATGAATTTAAGAAATGAAACCAAGTCACTCCTTTATGGCCACTTTTGCTTTGTTCATTAAAATACGGACATTGATTCTCTTCATATTCTTATCATATAACAGAGCTGAATGGCACAGTCTATAGAGTTCTGAGCCTGGAGTGAGAGCTTGGGTCTAAACCCAGCCTCAGACACTTACTAGCTTTGTGACCGTGGGCACTTCACCAAACCTGCCTCATTTTCCTCAGCTACACAATGGGGATAATAACAGCACCTACCTACTAGGGTTGTTGTGAGGTTTAAAAGTGCTCAGCACAGTTCCTGGCACACAGTAGGCATTTAATACATGCTTATTATCTTCCCCTTTCTTTCCCTTTATCATGAATTGTGATTGTAGCTACCAGGTTTAGTCATTCTTTTGCACTGGAATGTTTTTCATTTCTTTGCAAAATTTTCCTAAATAGTTGTGACTCTAATTATAATTAAACACAGTAATTAAACTACCACTTACATGTTAAATTGATTTTTTTCCCTCTTTAAAGTGCCCATAATGCACCCAGTTATCGGGCCTGTGTTCAGCTACTTAGCAGTCTTAGTGGTTATCAGTATACACGGAGAGCATGGAAAAAAGAAGCATTTGATCTCTTTATGGATTCCAGTTTCTTCCAAATGGATGCCTCTTGTGTTAATCAGTAAGTCATCATCTTCCTTTTATTAACCATGCTGGGCTTTACCTAGTCCAGACATTTTGGCTCCTAAGTTAAGCCAATCCAAGTCCAACAAATCAGGAATTTCAATGAAACCCCCCAAAAGTCTGTATTTTCTTACCTCATACATGTTATAACCCTTATCTCTTTTAGTTGGAGAGCAATTATGGACAACTTGATGACACATGATAAAACAACATTTAGAGATTTAATGAGTGAGTATCATAGACTGACAGAATAGAGTAACATCCTTCCTGCATGTGTTCAGTCCTCATTTCTGGAAACCACTAAATTGAATGATGTAAAGATTATCCAGTAGTTGGTCTACATGGGTACAGACCACAGTTCCTGCAGAGCACAGTAAGCTATGGCCTAAAGAACTTCACTCAGTCTCTTTGCCAAAAGAAAAGTGAAGCCAGGAGCTATAATAACAACCAGCATTTACATGGTACTTTAAAGGTTTCCAAAGCAGTTTACATATATTATTTCATTTAATCCTCACAACAGCCCTGCAAGGGCTATCACTGTCATCACTCCAGTTTTACAAAGAAGGAAACTGAGGTCAAGAGATTAAATGACTTGTCTAGGGGCACCAAGCTGATATCTAAGGCAGGATTTGAACTGAAGTCTTTGTGACTCCAAGCTCAGTACTCTCTCCTCTACACTATTTTAAAACAATTACCATTTGCTATTTTGAAGAGGTATGATGGAGTACTGGGTCAGGTGGGCTTTGAATAAACCTCTGATATTTATTAGCTGTGGGACAATGGGCCAGTCTTTCAACTTCTCAGTTTCAATTTCCTCACTTGTAAAAGTGGGATAATATAGTTCCTACTTCATAGAGAGTATAGTTATTTTTGAATAAGATCATTTATGTAAAGTGCTTTGAAAAATTTTAAAAGCTATGTGAATGTTATTAGTTATTAAATGTTGTTATGGGGTGGCACAGTGAATAGAGCACCGGCCCTGAAGTCAGGAGGACCTGAGTTCAAATCCCACCTCAGACACTTTACACACTTATTAGCTGTGTGATCTTGGGCAAGTCACTTAAGCCCAATTGCCTTACCTTCCCCACCCTCTCCAGAAAAAAAGTTTTAATTGTTATTTTTCACTGGGGACAACTAGTGAAGAGATCCCTGGACTGGGAGTTAAGACAATCTTGTACTAGTCCCAAGCTCCCCATCTACAAAGTGAGAATTGTAAACCCTGCCCTACAGACCTCAGACAGTTGTTGAGGATAAAACAGGAGAATATATGTTAGGGGCCTTTGGGAAGCATTGCAAAATGCAAAGTATTGCTAGTGGTATTAATTTGCTTTATCCTCCCTTTGACCCTGCTGGCAACTTGTTTTCCATTTGTTAGTCGAGGTCCCTACTTTTATGTGTGTGCCTTTGGACCACTTATGTTTTGTAGATCTTTGCCCGTTTGTTGTCTCCCCTGAACTCTTTCTTTCTTCTGTACACTGTTGCGACCATCTTATATTGTTAGGTAATCTAGAACATCGAGGTTTCTCCTTGGTTTAATGTGCTTGTGCTTGTGTTCTTTTTCAGCACGGGTAGCTGTGGCCCAAAGCAGCTCACTCAATCTCTTTGCCAACAGGGATGTGGAGCTAGAACAGAGAGCTATGCTCTTGAAAAGATTGGCATTTGCTATTTTTAGCAGTGAAATAGACCAGTATCAGAAATACCTTCCCGATATACAAGGTAATTGGTGAACCATTATTTCTCTCTCCTATTTTTTGTAATTTTTTTTTTTTTTTTTTTTTTTTTTTTTAGCAATTGGGGTTAAGTAACTTGCTCAAGGTTACACTGCTAGTCATTTGATTTATGCGTGGGTGCTCATTTTCTGAGGCCGGATCTGATCTCGGGTCATCCAAACTCCGAGGCCGGCGCTCTTACTCACTGCGCCACCTAGCCGCCCCTTTAGGGCAATTGGGGTTAAGTAACTTGCCCAAGGTTACACGGCTAGGTTTTTGTTTGTGTGGATTAGGTGTCGGAGGCCGGCTCCGAACTCAGGTCCTTCTGATTCCAGGGCCGGCGCTCTATTCACTGCGCCACCTAGCCGCCCCTATTTTTTGTAATTTTTTTATTCCTTGCAGAAGAATTTCCCCAGGTTATAAGTCTCTGTGAAGTTAGCTTATCACATACAAGAGGAAAACAATTCCTCCGCTGAAACTGAAGCCAACAGATTTGGGGAACATATTGGGTGGGAAGTAGAATTGCTTGAGATATTCTAATAGAATTACATAAAAGGTGTGTTTGTGTACTGTTAGGATTTCATTGAAATTTGGTGATATATGAAATCCAAATTTTTGCTGTAAGAGATGGCTAGTGTTTTTGAGGTTTATGATTGGTACACTTATGCAGAAGGGGGAAAAATGAATTCAAGTAATGTTTGCAGCTCTGCAGAATTGGGAAGTCCTATCTGCAAAGCCATTCTCATCAAATAAATATTTGGTGGGCTCCTCAGTGTTTTAGGAAATATCAACTTTGTATCCTCTTTATTACTCCACTGGGCCAGCTCATTTATAGAGGCTGCATGTGGGGGTTTATATTTCACATATTCTTGACTCACAAGAAAAATCCCCCTCAGCTTTTGAACTGCTTATGCAAAAAAGATATTTGTTACCTGCCTCAGGACTAAACATGGGTACCAGAATGAGTGAAATCTCCATGGAGAAGGTGGTCTTTCTACCAGGGCGCAGTTTTCTCCTCTTCTTTCAGCAAGAGCCATGCATAGACCATAAACATGCATAACCTTTCTTCTCATTTGATAAATAAATCCCTTAATAGTAATTGGCTGGATTGTATGGGGGGAGGAGTGATAATGAATAGAATTATGCAGCAGTAAGAGACCCTTTATTTTGCTTTTCTCTTCCAGAAAGATTGGTAGAGAGCCTTCGTTTGCCCCAGGTGCCCACTCTTCACTCTCAAGTTTTCCTGTTTTTCAGAGTGTTACTTTTAAGAATGTCTCCCCAGCACCTTACCTCACTCTGGCCAACTATGATCACAGAACTAGTAAGTTGGTTTTAAAAGTTACATGCCTGAACCAGCTATAATGATATAATTATGCTTTCGCCTTTGGAATGAAGCTTCCAATATAGACAACCATGCCAATTACTGTTGGTTAAAGTGGAATTTTAACCATATCAGATTCCATTTCTGAATAGAGTTTAATACTTAAGCTAAATGCATAGCCATTGTTTTCTTCCAGTCACCTTTTATGTCTAGATCTGTCTAATTGTTCTTTAGTCTCATCTGAAACAAGTATATCTCTCATTTCTATTTCAGAATATTTATTTCCTTGCCATTTCCCCTTAAAAGTAGGTTTTCTTTCCTTGTGATGCTGATGTTTTTCCATGTTGGTTCCTTTGTTCATTCACTTTACCCCAGTGACATTTGCAGAAAGGCCACTTTCATCTTCTTTAAGACTTCTTTATCTGGTTTCACCAGCATCAATTTGTGCTTCCAAACTCAAAAATACTTTCAGTTTCTTGCATGGAAAAAATAAAAAATGTTAGTTGAAAAGAACTTGGAAATTTATCCTAAACATTAGGAAATGTTTGCCTAATGATTATATGGTAATAGGAGTTGATGCCCGCCTATGTGAAAACATTTTCACCTGATTGTTTGGTCTTCAGGTGCAAGTATTTTTACTGATGGAACAGGAACTCAGCGCTGATGAAGATATCTCAAAGTAGGTGTGGTTATTTTCAGTTTAGTTACAAACTGAGACAGCACATAAGGTCTTTCATTTGACAAGTCCAGAACTCTCTTTGCCTTTTAATAAAAATAGCTATATAAATACTTGTTCCAGTAGTGCTCACCATTGGTCATGTGAACATAGATCTCCCTAACTTTTATGACCAACTAAACTAGTCAGAAGTCATGCCATCGAGCATTTAAGTATATAAGCATAGTTTTAAATAGTATGTGACTCTCTTTTATTACAATTCATCATTACTAATTTTACTATCCTGGTGATTAGATCATGCCTTTGGAAACATCACTATGTAATAAAAATGTATCAGCCCAAAAGTCCCATCTCCCAGCATTAGATAGTGTTTATCATAGTGTTACCATATGATAATTAATATCACACTTGTCTTATTTAACAAGCTAGAATAAGGATTCTCATGTTTTCTTAGCTTTGCAATTGATACTTACACATTTTGCATGAGGTTTATGTTCTTAGGATTGAGCACAGCAGTATTCACTTGGCCACTGGTAAAGCCAGTCAAATAACAGCAGCTGGACACCATCATTATTTTATTGGCTTTGGGGCACGATATGAATAAGGACATGCTTTTTCTCTTCTTTTAAACAAAATGCAAATGAGAGATTTTTCCAAGAACCAGTTATGATACAACTGATGACTCTGATCTCCCCGGCTTAGAACTTCAGGACCATCCGTAGCTGGTCTGGAGACCACGTACACAGGAGGCAATGGTTTTTCAACTTCATACAACAGCCAGCGATGGTTAAACCTTTATCTCTCTGCTTGCAAATTTTTGGATTTGGCTCTAGCATTGCCGTCTGAAAATCTTCCTCAGTTTCAGATGTAAGTAAAAGCAGAATGAATGGACTGTGTGGGTTTTTTTCCCCTGAAATTTTCTAAGACTTTCTGAAAAATATTTTATGTATAAATTGAAGTCTTGATCACAGAAGCTAAGCTCTTTTTCATTGACATGTAAAAAGTTCTTTGTTGTCTCCTTGCTTCCAGAATAAGTTCCATCATCCCCCCTTTCCTCTGGCAGAATGTAAGCCCCTTCTGGACAAGAAATGTTTTACTTGTCCCTAGCACAATACCTAGGACAGAGAGTAGGTACTTAATGAATGTTTGCTGGTATTAAAAGGTTAGTGAGCAGACTGAAAAATAAATTCCTTTAAATAGTGTCTTGCACATAATAAGGGGCCAAAAATGTGTGATTTGGTTAGTAATTACTGTTTTTTAAAAGAATATAAAGTCTTCAAAAATAACTTTTTAAAATAAGAAGATAATGTATATTTGATTACCTGAAACTCATGGAACATTTAACTGTAATAGAGCTATATTTCCATATAATAGATTTTGTTCTCCAGGCCAAAGGTATGCTTGAAACTGATACGTTCTTTTACCATGTAGACCTTAGAGTAATTAAAAGATAAATTGTTATATATATAATATAAATAAAGACAAATCACTTCATATATGTCCTAATCATTTTGGAGAGCTTTTTGCCAGGGAGTCAGAGAGCCCATTACATGTCTTTGAATAGTTCTAAATCTGGGGTCTGTTAACTTGGATTGTTTTTTGGGTTTTGTTTTTTTTAGTTTTAAATATTTTGATAACTATTTCAGTATAATTAGTTTTCTTTGTAATCCTATGTATTTTATGCATTTAGAAAACATTATTCTGAAAAGGAGCCCATATGCTTTACAAGATTGCCAGATGAGTCCATAAGACAAAAAAACATTAAGAACCCCTATAACATGAATTTGGGTCAGGGAGAGGAAACACTGAATTTGGAGTGAAGATAAGTGGGTTTGAATCATAGCTCTCTATTATTTACTTGCCTTAAGTGACTACAGGCAAATCATTTAATCTTACTGAGTCTATTCCCAATCTATAAAATGGGGTTAATAATAGCCCTGGGTTCTTATGAGGCAATACTTTACAAGCCTTAAAGTTCTTATGTTGATTTTCCCATTGTTCTTATATGAACAGGTATCGCTGGGCCTTCATTCCAGAAGCCTCAGATGATTCTGGTCTGGAAGTTAGAAGACAGGGTACACATCAACGGGAATTTAAACCTTATGTGGTCCGACTAGCAAAACTCCTCCGGAAAAGGGTGAAGGTAACTTTTTGTTATAGTTTTAGTTTCTGTAACTTTATGTAAATTGTAATATTTTACTGGGTCAGATATGAATTAGAATATAAGAATGCCTCTTTAAATGGAAAATAATAGATAGGTATACATTCAAAAATCGTATACATCATAAATTGTTCTCAGGTATTATACAAGTCAGATCTTAAGGGACTTGGGAACAGGGAGAAAGTGTGGCTTATATCCAGACCAAAAGCAATTAATGGCTTTATTTAATAGATTAGGAGAAACCGAATGTCCTCATCAAGTATATTTATTCCCCAAGTCAAGCAACATTGATAGAATAGAAAACTACATTTTGAATATGTAAAACCTAGCCCAGTTTTACTAATAAAAAGGCAAGGGAAGGAGTTTTGGTCTTTTAATTAATAAACAGTGTTATTGTGGTAGAACTTGCCTACCAGACTATAAACACATCTAAAAATTTAAAAATACTATAGGATATCTATCACTAGACACCATCTCAGTTATTATTTTTGCCATATCTTAAGAAGCCTTATAGTAAAGCCAAAATTATAATAAGGTTAGGGTAGACTTTTCCTACTTGAAAAATTATGCAAAATTTTAAAAACAGATTGAGTTAAGTTTGTAGTAAGAAAACCAGTTTCATCTTCATAAAACAGCAAAAGAATTATTTGTCTGCATTCTCACATAATTTGAATAATAGCTGTAGGGTAAAACAATCACATCTTTTGTTTCATTCTTAACAAGTAATTAGATCAAGTACAGGGAATTTTAAAAAGAATGAAATATAAATTCCATAATATTCTACCAGTATTATTGAATTCAAAGTTATACTGGTTGAGATTCTGGGATAAATATCAAGAAAAAATGATGTCAAAATGAGATGGGCATAGGAAAAGGAAAAATTACATAGAAAAAAATGCATCTGTTAAAGTTTGCATTAAATAAAACAATTAAATGAAAATATAAACAGAAAAGGAATTTTTAGAAGCCAAAACATTAACTCAGTGGCACTTCTGTAATGGTGAAGTTACTTCACAGAGGTATCTTGAAGAGCTCTTAATATAGATTTTGTTTGCTTGGATATGCATTTATCATTTCATGCATTTTTAAAAATTATCCATCCAAAAGTGAAAATGTTGGAAAATTCAAGTATATTAGTTAGGACCAAATATTATGCATCCGAAAGCAATGTCCAGGGAACATATTAAGCCAATGTCTTTTGTTTAGAAACTGTAGAGGGGAACTAGATTCAAAATATATTCTGGTCTGAGAGTGGAGAGTTGGGAGTAGATTTGGATATTGAAAAGGTTCTATCAGAAACAGATACAAAATTTATGGGATTTTTTCAACAAGATGAGATTATTAACATGGGAAAGATATACTATATTTTTATTTTGCTTAAGTGTTTTGAACTGTCCTGTTTGCCAAAATAGTTCAGTTGCACTTATAGCAGAATCATGCCTGAAATAAATGGTGACTGAAATAATAAAGGTAATAAAGCTAGTCTGCTTAAGACCCAGCAAGCATTTTATAACCACGTACAATTGAATAATTTTAGATATTAAAAAAAAAACCAGGAGGGGTAAGGTGATATAGTGGATAGGGGTTGGCCTCAAGAACAAGCAACTTGATGTCAAGGTGACCTGAGTTTCTGATTCCACATATAGCTCATACTGGCTGTGGCCCTGGGAGGGCATTTCAACTTTTTAGTACTCCAGGCAATTATTTAAAACTCACAACTTGTAGACCGTTGCTGTTGCTGATCTGCACAGGGAAGGAGTTTCCTCACCAGGGAGCTTCCAACACCAATGAAATCATAGGTCTGGATTTTTTTAAAATGGGGGCAGGGACAGCTCCAAGAATGTATAATACTGTAAAGAGATAGATGTTTTTCTCCCTCAAATATATAACCTGTCCTTTGGTTCACCTGAGTGATTTTGTTTTGTCAAATTCCATAATTTGATTTTGGCTAGTAAAGTGTAATCCTTGACTCAAAAGCCAAAAGACAATGAAATAAAATGTTAATCAGTGTGTCCTGTAAACCTACTGTCATTTTTTGAATGTTAAAAAAAAATGTGTTCTCTTAATCCCCAAATTCTTTCATAAATTGACTATTTGTGAGAAATTCTGTCCTATTATGAATTCTAGTTTAATAGCATATGATTAGAAAATCTCTAGACATCTAAAGCCAGCTCCAAACTACGTTTTACTGTATGAAAATGGAAGAATGGTTGATAACAAAGGCACCATTTACAAATGTAAATTGTTCTTTCCCCAGCACAGAGTGAGGACCAAAGGTTGAAAAGGTTTGAGTTTGAAAGGGGTTAGATCATTCTGATGTCATTTTAGGAAATTTTAATTGCTAAGAAAATTCCTTTACTTGTGATATCACAAATCAAGAAATGTAAGTAGATTTTCTTGCCGATAAGTTATCAGTGTGATATATTTGGCACTCAGGCACACTTTACATTATCTCTTGCAATTAATTAGATTGTACTTAAGGGATGACTTGCTAGCCTGTTGCCCAAAACATATCTAAGGAATAAATAAAATTGTTTTGGTGGAAAGAATCTTCTCATCTCATCTAGATTACAAACTACAGGGTCTTCATGGCCAAACATACTTTGAATTGGAACAAAGGCTGTGAGTTTTCCTCTTTCCTTCCGCAGGACAAGGAGGAGAACTTTAAGACAGTGATTTTGGAGGGATTGGAGATGGCCAAGCATCAGGTGAGGGTGGCTCTTTGATGCTTGTGATATGGCAGCAAAAGCTGCCACATCAGGACCAGATACTCACAGCCATACCCAGGTCTGGATTTCAGCAAGTGCAAGAGAGGTAAACAGGGAGGAAGGTTTTCTTCAGAGACTGAGTATAGGCTATTGTGATGAAGGCAAGAGGAGAAGGGCCTTAAGTTCTTCTCATTTTTATGGGTAACTGAGGAAGCTTGAGTAAGAGTAGATTTCTTTTGAATAATAATTCACCTTTTTTAACTATTAAGGAGACATTTAAACTTTAGTTAAGCACATAGGTGTATCGGAGATTCAGACACTGCGCACCTCATGCTTATTATCTGATGTTCGGTTTGGGGACAAAGCTTCAACAGCAGTAACAGTACTCTGAACATTAGCATCCACTGACTGATTTGAAAGATGACAGCATCTCTCAGAACAAAGGTTAATTTTTATGAGAGATCGCTCCTTGTATCATTTGTCCAAATAGTTTTCATTCTCAAAGATTTTCTGGCTTCCCTGAAAAAACTTTTGAGGTTGCCAATTTGCCTGTAATAAGATAACCACCAAATACATGATTCTAACCATCACCATGATGACTCTTCGTCTTCTGTTCTAATCTAAAGTACACAAGAACCTTCACTTTACCACCCATCTCAAACCTCCTGATTGTCATTACAAGATACTTTTTAAAACAGTGCAGAATAGCACAGCTATTTTGTATCTTCGTTCATTAGAAAAGTAGAGGTATTAAGGCATTCTTCATGGGCAAAAGGTAGAAAGCATCCCAGTAACACCTGATCTAGGAAATTAAGATATCGTGCCTTTCTTTAGGGATAGGAGTAGAGGACAGTTTTCCTTCTTAGGTCTCAGTTGGTAGCCAGCACCCTTTTTCCTTCTCTTTTATTTCATTGTTTGTCTTGTTATAACTGTACCTCAAATTGTTTGAATTCGACCATTTTTTTGATTCTCTACTTCTGTCTCCTCACTGATCTCTACAGCATTAAGGCTCTTCTCATTCTTTGTCCATACTGTCTTTTGAGTTTTGAGGTTACCTCCAAGGTCAATTTACTGCTTGAAATGTTTAGTAGAATCTTGGGGTCTCATGTGTAAGCAGGCCAAAGATTTCTGCTCTCCTCACTTTTGTTTGGGTTGGCCACATGGACTCTGGCATAAACGGCTTTTTTCTGTTCACTAAACAGAGTGTCTCTGTTCTGGGTCATTTCCATCTTTTGGGTGAAAAGGGAACTTTTTTTTTTTTCAAAATCAGAATGACTTTTCCTCAGTCTTCTCTTCTAGATATTGTATGTAGTAGTTAAATTGTGGTGGGTGGGGGGTGTTCAACTGTGAGGTTCCATAAAGCTCTGAATGTTGAATATGCACCAAGCACAAGGTATTAATAATTGACTTCTTAGGTTTCTAGAAAGTAAGCTCAACTGAAGCCATCTTCAGTGAGAACAAAAGTGTTAGAGAAAATTAATGGTCCAAAGTAACTGGAAAATGCATTTTCTAATAGCATCAGGAAAGGAGGGTTTTGCAAATACAACATTTAATGTGGGGAAAGTAGGGGATTATGATGTTGGCTTTGAATGCCAAAAATCATAATTTGAAATTTTACTTGATATCTGAGGACCTGCTAAAACTTTTAAATATAGAACAGTAACTGACAGACAGCAGGAACAGGGGTCTGGAACTGAGTAATTGTAGTGGTAGTGGAAAGGAGACTGCATTTGAGAGGTGGAGCTAAGCTATCAATAGAATTTGGCAACCGCTTGGGGATGTGGTATATTTCACGTTAGATGACAATACCCTTTTTGTTTCTACAGAAAAACCCAGAGGAAGACAACTCAGGGAGAACATTAGGTTGGGAACCAGGACATTTATTACTAACCATCTACACTGTGCGTAATATTGAGCAGCTCCTGCCTTTCTTCAATGTGCTCAGCCAAGTCTTCAATAGCAAAGTCACAAGCAGATGTGTGGGACACTCAGGGAGCCCTGTCCTCTACCCAAACTCCTTCCCTAATAAGGACATTAAAATGGAGAATAACAAAATATTTTCCAGCAAAGCCAGGCAAAAAATTGAAGAAATGATAGAGAAGGATTTTCTGGAAGGGGTGATAAAAACTTGATTCACTGGAAATGGTACTATTCAACTTAAATGTAATGGTTTAAAAGAAATCTTTCTGCGTTGTATAGTTTTTCTTTTGTATGTATGTAACAACACAACACACTTCAGGTTGTATTTAATTTAAAAATTTGTATATAAGAGCAAATGTTCTGAATGTGGCCTGAATCACGTTTAAATATTGGTGGCTCAAATTGGTTATGGTGCCAGAGAAATCTGTCTATATTATATATATATATATATACACACATATATATGTGCATACACACACACACACTTGTTTTACTTTCTTGGATTCTGTCTTAATTCTGCAAAATACAAGCTGCACATTTTTTCTATTTGTTTCAGACTTTATTTATCCAAAATGACTTGGATCAGTTCTTTCCTTAACCCCATGCAGTCTTTTTCTACTAAAAAGTTCAACCTAGTTGGAAAGACTGATATTTCCTTAGCTCTTCAGTTAAGTGGGAAAGGTTCAGGGTGAGCCTTGGGCTAGATGGCAGTAACCTTGCTAATATCGAAACCTAAATATTGCCATCACAATAAATTTTCAGTTGGTGTCCATAACAGCAGCACTACTCAATAGGTAAGTATTAAGATACAATTTGCTAATAATAACATGTTATTTCTCTAATGAACACATTTAGAATTTTATACTTCAGGTGTAACAGGCTAAGCCTTTTTTCAAAGAAGTGATCACTTGCAAGAGAAACGATGGACTCAATAACCCTGTCTCTAATAACATTTTTCTTGGTTTCCTTCTTTCATTTTTGGAAGGTTACAGAATAGAATTTTTCAAGATAATCCCTACCATAGCTTTTAGAGAAAATGGATTCAATTTACACAAAAATCTATAACAAACACTCATTATATCTCCACACAATCCAAAAGCAAAACAAAGAGACAAGCTATCTCAAGTACCTTTTCCCAATATAGTAACCATCCAACTACCTGTTTTGTGCCCTGCAACCAGGTAAGCAGTCAAATCCCATTAATAAGGGAACCATAATGTAACCAGCAATTAAGTTATGTGAGATATGTAATGACGGACTTACAGAACAGTAACCTTTTCCAGATAGGTTTATTTACTACTTTATAATTTCAGATTAGGGCAAGAAATCAAATTTACAACAATCACTAAAATTTTATTGTGAAAATAATGGAATACTTTTTCAGTTGTTTAAAAATATTCTGACCATAAATTAATTTTAAATTTCCCATGTCATAAATCGTTACCTTTACATATTAATGGCACTTATTTTTATTTCATACTTTTTAAAAAGTTGGCATATGTTCCTTCAGAAACCTGGTTTTGGTCTTTCTCCTACTCCTCCAGCCAGCTGGAATACTGCCAAGCTTACTTCAGTTGCAAGTCTATCTGCATTTTCCTGTGATTTTAAAAATAATTAAATGAAAAAACATGTAAGTATTTTAATACTTGCTACTTGTTCATTTTTAGCTTATTCTTTGAAACTTCATCGATCTTGCTTGGCAAAAGTCATTGTGGCTGCTTTAACAAACGAATCACAACTTCTTCCTTCCATTTCCTTTTACTTAAAGAGTAATCAAAATATTTACATACCTTTGCTAACATAGTCAAATAGAAAGCCTGTGTTTGTCATCTTCCAGTTCTGCTTAGGTTCCTAAGTAGGAAACTTAATACTGTTGGCATGTTTTAAGTTATATTTTCTCCTGAATAAGGTGGGACTTTCATTTCTTTCATCTTGGTTAAAATTTTTTCAAAAGCCCTTTTAAGGAGGACATGAAATATTCTATTTAACAGTTATCAAATAACTTTAGGCGATTTTCTATGCCAAATCGAACAGGGACCAGCTTGAAAGAAACATTAATATAGCATCAGAATTGTCTAGAATGATTAAAAACTGGACTGTTTCCACATTGTAAGATATATCCTGCAGTATAATACAGTATAATATTCTGTATTAAAAGCCTAAAAACCCAGGAAAATTTAGGAATTGCCAATCCAATTTTACAGATCAGTTTTCATGAGCCCATGATTAAATGATCTAAAGAGTAGGAAGATACAATATTCACCCAACTAGACAAGTCCTCAAGTTGCTTTCCCCTTAGTTTTCTGCTTTAGACATAGCAAGTGCCGTAATGGAAAGAGTACTGGACTTGGGTTCAGATGACTGCTTGTAGATACTTCCTATAATGGTTAAACTAGGGTTTCATAAAGCACAAGCTACTGAAAGTTGGTTTTGTAGGTTTCTAGAAAGCAACCCCAGCAGAGCATTAGAGAAACCTAATGTGTTCCAAGTGACTGGAAAATGCTGTAAATGCATCAGGGAGGAAGGCTTTTACAGGTTCAAAGTCTGGCTCTATCACTATCAAAGGCAAGTCATTTAATCTCTCTGGACTTTCAGTTCCTCGCCTGTAAGGAGAGAGTTTCTGAGGTCTCTTCGCACTCTCCAGTATAACATACTGCTTTTGAATTATATACCTGCCTGAAGAATCTACAAAGATTAATTTAGTAGTAAACTATGCCAGGTGATTGGTCCTAGGCCATTCTTAAACACAGTATTATGGAAAATGCCAAACCTAAGCCTTAAAATAGGAGTGGATGCATTACCTACCACACAAAGTTGTAGGGAAAATTTTATCTTGCTCTAAAGCATTCTATGACTAAGAAATGGTGATTATAGTCTAATTCCTACCTGTGAATCTGCTTCTGCATATACTCTGACGACATCTTCTGTTCCAGATGGCCTGACAAAAGCTCGTGAAAACTTATACTTCTTCACTAGTTCATCAATTGCCTCCTGTAATCCTATGGGTGTAACTGCTCGTCTCTCAGCATCTGTGGTATCAATTATTCGCCTATCTGCAACCTTACACATAAGAAAAATCATCTTTTTAATTCATTGTTGCCCCCATATTTTATTTTTTATGAATCATTCCTATCCCCAAATTACAAGGCCTAATAATCCTATTTCAGTCTGAAAAAGAACACTATTTGATCTGTATTTCATCCCATTTTAGCATGATACATAGCTCTTCGTTTGACAGTTTCAATTTTCTTGAAATTTTGAATAAATTCATTCCTAATTTCAAGATTGTCCCTCTAATAAGGCAAAAAGTCTTTGTTATAATTCCTTCATTTCTAAAAGATATCTTTATCAGTTAACACTTTGAAGCTTCCTAGGGTCTATTCGTAATTTGTTGTCATTCCAACAAATTGTTGTCTAACTCTCCGTGTCCCCATTTGGCAAAGTGGTTTTTCTCCAGCTCATTTTACAGATGAAGAAACTGAGGTAAACAGGGTTAAGTGACTTGCCCAAAGTCACACAGCTAGTTGGTGTCTAAGACCCAATTTGAACTCAGGTCTTCCTGATTCCAGGCCCAGTGCTCTATCCCCTGTGCTGCCTAGCTGCCCTGCCATAATTTTGTACCTAAACATAATCAAGTGAAATCAGGCGAAATTACTTAAATTCTGTACAAGGATGAAGAGACTAATACTTTCATATCTGAAATCATATGCAACAGTTTGGCTTTAGTAGCTTTTAAAGAAGGGAGTTTCTCACCATGACTTTGAGTTGCCGATTTGGAAGATCAGTATAAATGGCATCCCACTGTTGTACCGATAGGCCTTTTAGAGCCAAGATTGCTTCAACTAATAGCATGTCTGAAATGGCATCACCAACTGTCTGCAGAATGAAAAGGGAATTATGAGAGGCAAAAGAAATTCCTCCAGGTCACGGGGTCGAAGCACTTCTTTCCTATGCATTCTTCTTGACAGTCAATAATTGTGGGGTTTTTCTCTTGCAAAGTTTTATTTGTCCCTCTTTAAATTACAGACTAGCCAAACTATACAGCTATGTGAAGAACATGGTGTTCATAATGCCATATGTGTGGGTGGGCTGTTGAGTGTTACTCTCTGTACCATTTACCTGAGAGATGGAAGTGATAAGGCATTCTAGATACAAGACAGTATACACACATACATGTGTGCCTCTTTGGTTTTTTCAAATATACTGAGGTATACAATGAAATGGACTATTTCCTAATGTTCCAAAACATCACCAAGGGTTCCTTCCATTCTTATTCTTGTTATAGCCCACTCCTATAACTTCTGAATAGTCTATTGGAGTTCCCATGAGTATTTTTCCCTTTAGCATGAAAATAACACTAAACCTCCCAGTGCAGCATGAGGCACACATTTTAAGCAATATATTATTTTAGTTCTTACCTGATTGATTAAGTCAATAACATTTTCAAGCATCATAGCAGCTTTTCTTTTTTTTTCATCTGTTTCCTCTTTTGCCAGTTGCCTTATTTTCATTTCAGCAGCCTTACTAAAGAGTACCTAAAATGAAATCATAAAATCACAAGGAAATGTCTCTACTGAGTATTATCACTTCAAACTCTTTAGTGTCAAGGACACTATAAGCAAAGGTGTTCCTAATCCTGCCATTTAAGTAAAGCAAAGATGCAAATTAGAAGAGGAAATAAGAGCACAAAAGGATATATTTTTTTAAAAAGCAGAAGGGGGACTCAAATTGTGGCCACCATTGTTAGAAACACACATTGCTTTTAGCATGTGGCTGTCCATTCTTCTCCCTACCGGCTTAACTAGTGGAGATGGGAAGGGCATATGTACTCACTCTTCTCCACAACTGTGTTTTCTTAAGCTACTGAGGGAAAGGGTAAGAGAAAAAGCCCTTCGTGCAGGGACTAGTGACCCAACTGTAACTGCTTCATTAAAATTGCTGTGAAAAGAAAATATATTGAGAAAAGGCTTAAGGTGAGTATGAGAGCCTAGGTACAGCATTATGTAAGGTAGCATGCTTTTAACTTTTAACATCAAGAACAATAAAAGCCACATTAAGTGGCCCAAGTCACTTTGCTGAAAATAAAACTAATGAGGTTAATTTTTAAGAGAAATTCCACCAGTGAAATTTTATCTATAAGGTTCACTACACCAAAAAGAGATTCCTGAATTTCCAACTACATCTGAAATCCCTGATATCTACTAACTTCCTAGATTATTAAGTGATAAACTTTTTCAGTATTTAATACCTTTAATTTTTTAGTAATTTTTTTCTATATTAATAGAATGTTGTGTGGGACAGGGTAGGGTAGGAAGAAGGGAGGTCAGAAATGTAATGACACTGCAAAGTAAGTCCTTTCTTTTTGATATTTGTTTCTTAGTTTACATAGAAATCAAAAGTGCCCATTAGTAGATCACTATGCCTTATCTTTTAAATGTAGTTTTAAACTTTAGAACAATGATAATATCGTAAATACTGACATTTAAGCAAATATTATTTTAGGATATTTTAAGGGAACCTACTATATATATGCTATATTAGAGCTGATTAGCATCACTAGTTATGTAAATATTTTGATATGAACTTGTTTGTAACTATAACTTGGCCAAATGCTAATTTTGGTAACCTGAACTGATCTTGGTGACTCCTGAAAAAAAGTCATGTTATATAGGAGAAGAGGCAGTGTTGCACAATACTTAGAGAGCTGGCCTCAATCAGAAAAACCTGGCCTCTGAAACTGTGTGTCCTAGGACAATTCATTTAACCTCTCAGTGACCCAGGCAATTATAAGACTTCAGTTGCAGAGGAAGTACTAATTTGCATTGGTGAATAACAAACCAACCTACACACAGAAAATGGGGAAATTACCTGCTAAAATTCTAAAAGTCACTCTTTAGGGAGAACTTACTGTGCCATGGCCATTTGCTTCAAAATAAACTCCTATGTCAAACTCTTGAGCTTTGTGGTGCAAATGTTTTACTCCTGTTTTGGCACAATGAACAGGTACCTATCAATAGGAATACAAAGAAATAGAAAACTTTAATAGGTTCATAACTTAAAAGAATTAGAATAGAAAACTTTAATAGGTTCATAACTTAAAAGAATTCTGGTGGCAGAGTAATTTCTGAAAGATTAAAAAAGAAGCCTTGGGGAGACAAATGAAACACCTAGGGCTTCTTATCGTTAATTAAACTTACCTAAAACCTATATATGTCTCTTAAAAGGAAGGCAACTGGCAACTGCCACAAAAGTACTAGAGTGAGTTAGTTCAATAACACAGTAAAAAATAATACAGAATACATATAGTCTGAGCTGGCAAAGACAAAAAGACTATTAATAAGCATTATTGCTTCTCAGCTTTCAAAAAAAGTTTCTGTGAGAAAAATTTCCCTAAAGAAATGCAAGTCTTATCTTTAACAACAGGCTTCAATTACCAAGAAAAATATCAAAGTTTATACCTTCATGATTTCTTCTAGATACTGTGTTGAACTGCCATTAGCATATGCTGTTTGTACAACACCAATCTTCAAATTTTCTCCAACCTGAACAAACACAAACCACGATACTTAACTTTTGTTTCTGAACCCAAAACAAGTTAACAGTTGCAGAGTTCAAAGCAACTCAGTTATAAATCCTTTTGGATTTTCACTGGCAGTATTTTGTCAGGGAGGTATGTAATTTGGTTATTTAAAACAACCTAAAAGAAAAGAAGTAGAAAAGAGCATTCATTAGTCTTCTAAAGTTCAGAATTAAATAAGCTTCCTGAAAAATCCAAGGTTGTGGTAACATTTTGGGAAGCAAGACACTTACATGTTAGTTAATTTGGGAACTTTATCCCATATCCAAAGAGATTATTTCAGGTTCCAAAGATGAAATGTTCCACATTTAAAATGTCCCTAGCATCAAATAACTAAAACTACCACCTCCGCTGGCAACCTCAGACCATGTACAAAGTTCTTTTTCGGCACAGAAATTTTCATTTGCATACAAGTAAGAGAATGGGATAACTTTCACTAACGAGACCCATAAATCCCTTCTTACCTCCAAAAGAAGCTCTTTAAGAAAGCTGCTAATCAGAGTTGCTATTTTATCTCCATCTATAAGATGGAAGTGGCCTTCAGTATCATTGTAGTAGTAAACAATTCTGTCTGCATCTCCATCAAAGGAACAACATCTCTCATTGGGCTTTACTTCTATTCCTGGTATTCAGAACAATTTAAAAACACGGTTATCTAAATCTTGTAATTGTAAAATCAACATAAAATTGAAATCATCATGGGGAAAAAATTCCCTGGAACATGTGCGGATTGTGTTCATGATTTGTCAAGAAACTAAGGTCTTAAGCAATTTTTGAGATAAACTGCATTATTACTTACATTTACATTACATTGTAATTACATGTACTTACATGACATTTAGGTAGCACTTTAAGGTTTCAATATTTATATTTAAGTGACTAGACCAGGGTCACAGATTCTAATCCAGCATTCTCCACTATGACAGAAGGACATAGTAGATAAATGCTTATTGGCAGCAGAATGCCTAGGCTAACCACTACAAAATGAGAAGTTTGTTTTCCACAACATGAATCAGAGAGACCACACAGAATGAGTCCAGGCTGCTGTGACCCATTAGAATAGAAGCTCCTTTAGGGCAAAGAGCATATTTCTGACTATTATTGTATCCCCAATGTTTAGCATAGTGCCTATCAGATAGGAAATATTTAATCAATTCCTATTGGCTGCTAAAGTTAAGTGATAAGGAAATTACTTCTCTGACCCAGATTCCTCAACTTTAAAACAGGATTAAGAAAATTTGTTGTATTTGAATTTGTTGTACCTACCTCACAACGTTATGAGAAACAAAATACAAAAAAAACTTTATATTCATAATGCTCTATGTAAAACATCAAGTTTAAATGACCATATTAAGGTTAAGCATATGGATCAAACCAAAAGAAAGAAAAAGTCAATCAAATGAAAAAAAGCAGTTGATTGTTATGAAAATTAACACCAGGTTCCACACTGTGCAGCATTAAAACACCTGGAAACATGGTAACACAGAGCTAACTGGGTAAGAGGAGAGGGATACAGACAAAGCTACACTTGAGCAAAATCGATTTGGCTTCTGGTGGAGAATGGACTGAAGAAGGGGGAGACTTGAGACAAGGAAACTAAATAGGAGGCTGCTGCTTCTTACAGTTTAGGGGAGAGGAAATTAGGGTCCGAACCAGAGTGGTGGCTGTGTGAGCCAAGAAGATGTTAGGTCTAAAAAATGTTGTAGAGGTAAAAGCAGAATGACTCAGCACCTGCATGGATTACGTGAGCTGAAGGAGAGTAACAAGTGAAGGATAACACCCAGGTTGCAAAGCCATGCTTGATAAACAAGGAAGTGCAGAGTTCTGTCTTGAACACACTGAGTTTGACATGCTATTATATGGTATCCAGTTTGAACAGCCAACAGGCAGTTGATATACAGACCTGGGAGTTAGCTGTATAATTAAATCCACATTATCAAATGAGTCACATACGTATGAGGAAACTTTATGACTGCTGCTCTCAAAATAGTTTGACTTTTTTTCAATTTCTTCTCACTTAGCATATAGCTGACTGAGATCCCTTACTATAGGAGGGTACTATAGGAATTAGGTTGACATAAAGACTTAGGAAAAGGTAAGTACCAACAAAAATCATTACCACTGTTTGAAAACCTGTTTAAAATAAAAATTTTGTGATATCACAGGCACACACACACAGAAAAAATCTAAGTATATTCATTTGAATTTCTCTCAGCTAAAGGTTACCTATAGGCTTACTAAGAAGAATAAGATAGTGGAAGTCAGAAGGCTTGGACCTAGAGTGGCTATTATTTTACCTATGGAACCTTGGGTAAATCAAGTTACTAAACATCTACAGGCCTTAGCTTCTTTATATGCCACTTTCCAATTCTATATTTCTCACTGATTAAGGATCAAACTTTATATGGCCAACAATACTACATACCCACTGGAAGTTTCTGATGACTTTTCACAAAGTCAGCTCCACACAAGTAATTGAGTTTCCCTTTGGTTCCATCATTAAAGAGGTGAAGTGATAGTTCTCGTGGAAGATAGCATTCCATTTCCTTCAGTTTCAAGGCTCCTATACCACTTGCACAGTCAATTTTCAAAGCTCTGTATTCATCACCACTACTAAAAGTCTTAAAAAGGAGGAAAAAAATAGAGGGAATAAAATGAAATGTTATTTTAAAAAAATACATTGTGTCCAAAGAAAAAGATAAACCTTGCACCTATGTATTCTGATAGTTTTAGGTGGGTCCCACCAAAAAAATGTTAATAGTATTAACATTTTAATAAAAATATTAACACATTAAAATAAAATTAATAGTAAAACAAAGAAATATCAAAGTAAGTCCAGTTAAGCTTGCTAATTTGAACAGTTTCACTGGTTTGACATTTAATAGAACGAAGGCCATTCTTGAATGTTGCATACATTGTCAAACTCAGTCAATGTTTTAGTTTTGCTTAACTGCTTTCTCCTTTGTTACAGAGGGAAGCATGGAATGGACAGTAAGAAGGTAATGAGGAGATAGAAGAATTACCCAGAAATGATGTAAAAACCAAAAGCCATCTTTAAGCAAGCTTTATTTAAAAAATAAGATTCCTACAACTTATTTTGCTATCAAGGGATGTAAGTTAAAATCGTCGTCATCTGAGTTACCATTAAAAATAAATGACAATGCAACAACATACTTTTGCCTTCAAAGTTGCATATTTACAAACATTTAGCAACATCTGGCCAAGTTCTCAGTTTCTTGCCAGTTTCATACACTCAACTTACAGGTGGTTCATAGAGTTTTTGTTTTGTTTTGTTTTTAAAGATTGAGTGTCCTCCTCTTATCTAGGCTGAAAGTACAGGGGCTACTCTCACAGGCTAATCCCACTTTGATTAGTACAGGAACTTTGGCCTGTTTCCTGAAACAGTTTCCCCCTCCATAAGTAGCCCCCTGCTCTTTGGAGATCACCATACTAATGCTGAACTTAGTTTGCACACATAATCTGCATAGCCCACTGCAACTCAGAACTTCCAGGTTCAGTACAAAAGCCTCTCCAGCAGCTAGAATTACAGGTGTGCACCATACCCAGTTCATATAGCAGGTTTTAAAAAAAATCATAAATACATCTATGTGTGTACACACACACACACACACACACACACACACACACACACACACACACACACACACACACGTGCAAGTGCAATTTATTTTCCCCTTAGAGATAAGGAGGTTAGAGAAGAGAGTAAAAGGGTGGGTGACCTATTCAATTAAGGTAAACAGTTCAAATGCTTTGACAGAAGCAGTCATCTGTTCAAAGTTACATTCTAAAACACATTTTTAAAGAGGATTTCACCTGTTTTGTAAGGTCCACAAAAGCCTTGGAGAGTTTCTGGTAGTAACCTTCTACAGTTGGCTTCCCATATTGCCCATTAGTATTTTGACAGCACACCAGGTAATGAAGCTGAGGTGTTGTTACTAAGCCATAATCTGCCACGAGAGAGTCAATTACTACATGTCTTAATTAAATGAAAAAAACAAACAAACAAACAAACAAAAAACAAGACTGGAATAGCCAAATGACCAATCAATCCTCTTTAAAAAGGAAAGGCTCCAGGGAGAAAGGGAGAAAGACAAACTGATTTTCAAACTAACAATGTTTTGCCCAAATTCAAAGCAACTAAACCTTACACACGCCTCATAGAATTAAGTGTAACTGAAATTTTCACAGCAAGCAATAAACAGATTTGGTATAAAAAGTAATTTCTTGGTTACAGATTTTCCATAATTTATAGATTTCATATCCTACCCCAAAGTGAAAATTCATTTTGGTTTTTTTGTTTTTTGCTTTTTGGAGGGTGGGAGAAGGTAGGGCAATTGGGGTTAAGTCACTTGCCCAAGGTCACATGGCTAGTAAGTGTTAAGTGTCTGAGGCCAAATTTGAACTCGGGTCCTCCTAACTCCAGGGCTGGTGCTTTATTCACAGCTCCTAGCCACCCTGAAAATTCATTTCAACAATGATTAAGGACCTACTATTTATAAGGCATTATACAGTCACAAATTACATACTCCCTCTTTCAAGGAGTGACACACATCTACAAGGAAAACTTTAGAGGGAAAGAACACTAACAATCTGGAAGGGTGTGGTGGTGGGGAGTGAGGGGGAGATGGAAAAGGTAATCATTAGGACAAATTCCACTTGGGAGGTAGCCTTCAAAGAAGGAAAAGATTCTGAGACAAATGATTCTAAGTATGGGGGGCAGAGTCTGGGAGTATTAAGTTTGGGCAACCAGTTTGACAGAAATGTAGTGGTGGTCGGTAGCTGGGCATGAAGGAAAGTGGGAGGAAATAAAGTGGGGAAAATCAGATTGGAACCAGACTAGAGAGGGCCTCAAATGATAGCCTGTATTTTTTTCTGTTGAAAATAGAAACCCATTGGAGGTTTAAGGGCAAGAGAGCACCATGGTTAGGCCTGTGCTTTAGAAATATTTGACCTGTGTAAGGAAGGATTGTAGAGTGAATAGACTTGAGGCACAAAGACTAACTGAAAAGCTATTACAATTGTCCTATCAAAAGGCGACAAAGGCTTGAACTTGTAATAGCATCTACAAGTGCAGAAAAAAGGATAGATGCAAGGGGTATCATGACTAATAAGACTGGAGAGAGAGAAAAAAATCAAGGATAAATACAAGGTTGCAAAAATCTAGGTGACCAGAAAGAGGGTAGCACCCTTAATAGGGATGAGGCTGTTTGGAGGAGGGGTGGGTAAGGGAAGTAGGAGAATAGCGACTTTCAAATATATAGAACCTGAAGTGCCTAAAGAGAAATGTGCAACAAGTAGTAAACAACGCGGGATTAGAATTCAGGAGAGATTGAGATTAGATGTGTAAATTTAAGAGTCATCTGCAAAGAGAAGATCCTTTAACCCTCAGAAGCTTATGAGATCTCCTAGACTAAAAAAGGAGAATCCAAAGAGCTTTCGGAAATGCTGCAGTCAGGAGGAAGACAGGAGGCATTTTCAGAACTATCATCCTGCCCTTCCTGTAACGCTCATAGTACCCAGTACCTAGGAAAGTATTACTGAGAATCATCTCAAATACCTCCAAGAAGCTTTTATTTAGCTCTACAAACCTGAGAATAAATAGAGCCAGCCTAACCAAAGTTGTAAAATAGACAAACATTCCAAAGCCTCTGAATTTTGTGTTCATGTTCATCTTCCTTGCCTGTAAGACATACACTCTTCCCAAAGATAAAAGTAAATTAAAACAGTGTACTAATAACAAAGTAGTGAAGGTGAGGTGCTGTTACTAAGCGAGGGTCCAATACTGGGTCTTTTAACACCTAGTCATGGAGGAAAGAGAAGACCAGAGATGACAAAGCTAAAAAGAACAGAGCCGTTACAAGAAGTAAATCTAGAAGAAAAGACAGATTTGTGCTTGTGTATAGGGGTACCAGATAATCCTCCTCTTATCATTCTTTCATGAAATGACACACAAGAGGGGCGGCTTAGGTGGCGCAGGGAGTAGAGTGCTGGCCCTGGAGTCAGAAGGACCTGAGTTCAGATCCGACCTCAGAGACTTAATGCACAAACAAACAAAAACCTAGCCATGTGACCTTGGGCAAGTTACTTAACCCCAATTGCCCTCCAAAAGGCAAAAAAAAAAAAAATGACATACAATAGACCAAGAAGATGATGGTTAAAGTATGCACAATATACTCTTTATCCTACCATCCCTATCAATCAACAAACATTTATAACAAGAATTTACTATGTGCCAGGCACTGGGATTACAAAAAAATGAAACTATTCTTATTCTCAAAAAAACCCAACCTGCCAACATGGGAGACAACAAATACATATATAAGCATATACCAAAAAACCATTTTATATACATATACATATATACACACATAAATATTTACATATATATATAATATATGTATATATAAACATGGGGAGAGAGGGAGAAGGAGAAAGGGGGAAATAGAGAGAAAATTAATAAATCCAAGGTAGTACTTTTCCAAAGTGCCACTCTAAGCCATAAGTAATTAAAGTTTGGGACAACAGTAGCTAAAAAAACTAACCTAGAAAAATTCTCCACCCATATAATACCAATGTTGTTTTAGAAGGCAAAAAATCTCCCTAAAAAACCTGAGGCAAGTTTGACCAGGCCTGAATAAAGTCTCCTTCCCCACAATCATCTGCTTCTAACTACCTACCTACAGGTAGGTCTTAAGGAGGGGACTAGGGAAACACAAGAAAAATGAGGCAGGCTGTACTTCAAAAAAAAAAAAAGAATAGATAATTGAAGATTGTGTTCCATATATTACTAAGATACCTACATCAGTTATCCAGGTATACTGTAATGCCAACAATCCCCACCATTAAATTAAAGAATGATCTGGTATCAATCATTTATCCTTTTGGGACACAAATCCATTCTTAATTAGGGGCTCACCTGCATTGCAGGACACTTCAAGAAACAAAGACATTTGCTAAATGAACAGAATGATACGTTCTTATGTTAAGTTGAATCTCTTCTACTTTATGTTTTGCTACATGGATACAGATAAATAGTAACTGGGTAAAAAGATTTTAAAATAACTTTGTTCATGATCACATTACTGGAAGATGAATAGAATGCCTTCTAATAAATTCATAAACCCAAATAGTTTAAAATAAGACAAACAACATCTGTTGCATTTATAGCATTTAACAATATTTTAAAATTATCAGTTTTAAAAATACATCTTAGAAAATTATTTTTATTCAGAAATTATATCCTAGTATCCCACCTATGCATAATGTGTCCACATCAAAGAAATGCACAGTTTCCATGGCTGAATGATATCATACTGTTAACTTTAGTACTCTACAATATAGTAGAGTGATTTTTTTAGAATATTAACACACTAAGCAAGCTAGGGTTATTAATAAGTCAAGCACTAGATGTAAGACTTCTGGTAACCTTAATTTAATTTCCAGCTTTCTACCTTACTAGTTCTTGGATAAGTTATTTAACTTCTGAGCTTCAACATCCTTATTTAGGTAGATACTTGTACTACACATCCTTCACTGGCACACTATGAAGAGAAATTTATTATTATTATTATTATTATTGTTATATTAGTCCCACCAAATGTTACATTTTAAAACTGGCTCAAATGACCTGATAAACCCTGCTCAAGTCCATTAAATCCTTTAGACCCATATAAAATGCATTATCTACATACTGATAGTAATGTAAATGATTAACTTTTACATTAGTAAAAGTTTTTAAGTAATGTAAAAATTTTACATTAGAGTAAAAGTAACTTCTGACTTAGGTTAATCAGAACAAGGCCCAGAACAGGTGAGATTTTGTGCTTTTAAAACTAAGCTCAGAATAACATTTCAAAATCTTACATGATAGGGCAGCTAGGTGGCACAATGAATAGAGAACCAGTCCTGGAGTCAGGAGGACCTGAGTTCAAATCAGGCCCTAGACACTTAACACTTACTAGCTGTGTGACCTTGGGCAAGTCACTTAACCCCAACTGCCTTGCCTTCTCCCCTTCAAAAAAAGGGGGGGGGCACAAAATCTTACACAGTTCAAGTATTTGAAATACTGGGTTCATGTTTTTGTTAATTCTGATTCATTCAAGTTAAAAACATTTTGTGATTTACATCATTAATGATTTCAAACTGCTCTTATTTACCTCAGCCAGTGGGAGGAAGTGTGTCTGTATATAATTTAAATGTGATTTTTTTTAAGGTGCATAAAATAACACATAAGATTTCTCTAGAGATAATTGAAGGCAATCTATGGTTATATAAAAACACAAGTGCAAATCACTGACTTAACAGTTAATTTCTCAGCAAATAAAAAGAATTAAATGTTGTTCTCCATACCTGAAATTATTATTTGAACTATTAACTGAACCTAAGTACCCATCACTATGAATCCCGTATTAGGGAACAGGAAGGAAGTACAAGACATGGTCACTTTCCTAAAGGAGCTTTAAGTCTAAGTAGAGAAACAAATGTAAAACACCTAATGAAGAGAAAAGTGAGCATAAACAGTACAAGCAAAATTATAGAGGTTCAAATAAGAATGATGTGTGGTATGAATGGTTTGGAGATATGAACCAAAATGAAGGTTGGCTGTTGGGGAATCCTAAGATTAAAGGAGAGGCTCATTGCAATGAGCCTTCAAAAGCCAGGCAAAGGAGTAGGGATCTGATGTAAGAAAAAGGAGGAAATCATGCTAGGTTCTTGAGTAGACACGTAACATATTTAAAATAATATTTTGAAAAAATTAGTCTGGCAAAAACATTTATGATGGATTAGAAGGAATAGTTTGCACGTTGTTAAATAATCCAAGCATTAAAGAGTGGCTAGTGGAGTGGAAAATTGATTTCATTCTGGAAAGTAATCCGATCCAAAGAACCTACTGCCAGGCATATACTTCAAGGAAATCAAAGACAGAGACACCAAAATATTCACAGAAGCACTTTTTGAAATAGCAAAGAATTTGGGGGGGGGGGAGCAGGTTCCACTGATTGGGGAACCAGAATATACACACACCCCACCAATACCACCAATATTAATGGAAATAACAAAACAGTAGAAACTGAATGCTACAAAACTGTCATGACTAAGCTTGGTCCCAAAGAAGACGTATGAAAACATACCTGCCCCTCTTCTTTACAGAGCTAAGAGATTATAGCTAACAGTGTATATGGCAAGGGTGTTTGAATTTTTTATGTGTTGGATTTATTTTGCTGAATTTTTCCCCTCTTTTTATTCTGTTATGAAAAGGATCTCTGAGAGGGGGATAATATTAGGGAATATAGATAATGTAAAATTTTTAAAGCAATAATCTAGGTTGCATATGATTAAGGCCTGGAGAATGGTAGAAAAGAGACTTACATGGGTCAGTTGGGTGGTGCAGTGAATAGAGCACTAGCCCTGGAGTCAGGAGGACCTGAGTTCAAATCCAGCTCAGACACTTAACACTTACTAGCCATGTGACCTTAAGCAAGTCACTTAACCCTAATTGCCCTGCCCTCCCCTCTCCAAAAAACAGAAAAGAGACTAACAGGGGAAGGAACATTCATAATGTGCCTACTATGTGCCAAGTATTGTACTAAGTGCTTTTTACAAATATTTCATTTGATCTTAACAACCCTGTTATTATCCCTATTTTACAGCTGAGGAAACCAAGGCAAATAGAGGTTGAGTGACTTGCCCACTTGATCAAATAGCTAGTATCTTAGGCAGGATTTGAGTTTAGGTCTTTCCAATTCCAGGGTCAGTGCTCTATCCAATTCACCACCAATTACCTAAGAACAAGCCAGCACAACCTGCGGCCTGTAGGCTGCTTGTGGCACACCAAAGAATTTCTAGCAGCTTGCAAAAAATGTAGAGGGAAATATGGGCCATAAGCAGCCTACAAGTTATGCAGGACTGCCTTGGAATATAACATATTATATAAACATAAAGAATAGAAAGTAAAGGACAAAACCTGCAAACACTTACATGGAATGATGCAGAAGGAAGTAAGCAGAACCACAAGAACAATTAATAAATAACATTTTAAAGACAAACAATCGAAAGAGTTAAGAACTTCAATCACTGTAATGACCAACCTCATGGATAGCATGATGAAGGAATACCTAAAAGAGCAATAATGGATTCAGGGCATGGAATGAAATACATAGACATGTTCCATTTGTTACAAGGGTTTTCTTCTACTTTTCCAATGGGAGAAAGAAAGGGGACAGGACAACAGATATTTAATTCTTAAACAGCAAATTTAAAAGGTACTCTGAAATAAGAAACAAAAAAAGGTCTCGATGACAAACGTTCATCAAAACATTATTTACTGCATGTCTCCATGATATGTATAAAAAACAGTCTTACACAGTAAGGTTCAAAAAAAGGACAAAAAATGATTCCAGGGACAGCTAGGTGGCACAGTGAATAGAGCACCAGCCCTGGAGTCAGGAGGACCTGAGTTCAAATCTGACCCCAAACACTTAACACAAGAAAACTAGCTGTGTGACCTTGGGCAAGTCACTTAACCCCAATTGCCCTACTTTCTCCCTCAAAAAAAAAATTATTCCAATATTTCTAGCCTAGGAGATTGGAAGAATAGTACTAGTGAGAAAAATGGAAGAGTTGGGATATTGTGGGGGAGAAGAGGAGCTAGTTCAGTTTGCAGCACATCTGAGGTGATGTCAAGATATATTAAGTAGAACAGTCCTGCAGACACAGAAAAAATGGAAGAGCAGACGACGTCAGTACTGTTTAGAAGATATCAGCATAGAAGTGATTTCTGAAGCACTGAGAATTAGTATTACTGAAGAAGCAAAAACTACACAAGAAGAAAACAGTAGTTTGGGAAAACAAAAAGAAGCTAGTCAAAAAGAAAAAGCAGTTTTAAAAAGGTAAGAGAACCAGGGTAGAAAAACAATAAGAGAACATTCAAGGAATAAGGCAATATCCCACAGTGTCAAATGCCACAAAAAAAATCACATGATAAGGAACGAGAAAAGGAAAGGCAAATGAAAGTAGGTTTAGTATAGGATAGAGGTAGAAAAAAGATTGCAAGGGTTTAACCTAAACTTTAACAGAATGAGTGAATAGAAATGGAGAAGAGTTCAGCTATTGTTTGGTCTCTTTGTTTAATTTCTCTTCTGGAAGCATAGCTCATCTATGGGGATATATGTTTTATTCCTAACTGTGCCTAGCCTTATACCTGTATATATTCAGTATTTGCAATACAGATTATACCATAGCTTCTACTAGCACAGTGCTATGTATACATTTTGTGTTTAATATGGTAAATGAAAGTGAAGAAACATCACAGTATCCTAGCAACCTCACAGGATCCTTGTGAAGATTGGTATCTGGCTGGTACCAATGGTTTGGAACAGTAATTCTAAAATAAATTACCACAATTTTATTCCATTAAGTTAAAATTATGCTTGCACTTGCCAAAAAAAAGTAATTTGCTTTTTAAAAAACCCAATGTTATATTTAAGATTTGCCTTCCATTTAGGAAAAAAAATTGCTCTAAAGTAAAATAAAGCACTTTCCTTGTTCAAATGGTCCTGATTTCTAAAAAGCAGCAAATCTCACCAAGCTTCAATAAGGGGACAATATTCCTTTGTGAGGATGGTAATGGGGCCATTAAGTACCCAAGCCCTCAGCGGATACCACAGACTCTTTCCCTCAGTTGGAATTAGGTACATTGGGCAGACTACCACAATCTTAATGACTACAATAGAGCGTGGCGCAGTCCCAAGCAGATGCTTCCCACTATTTAGCAGTCAGTAAGTGACTAAAAGTTCATCAGCTACTGAGGAATACCCAATATAGATTCCCTAATTTGAACTCAAACTAGGACTAAATGGTTTGAAAATGACACCCTCTAACAATAGGTTTTATCTGTAAACTATATCCTCTAAGTTGTCCTATCATAAGTCATTTTAAAAATAAAACATAAAAGTCTAGATGAATACATACCATGGTACCGGCCTCCTAAAGCAGTCACTCCATCAATTACAGACTGTGAAAGTTTCTCACTGCTAGGCCTTGGGTAGAAAAAGAAATGAAAAGTAGAGGGGGAAATTTTTTAGAAAGAAGAAAATAAAATAATTTAACAGATAAAAACAAAAACAGAATCCCTATGTTGTACATTTCTGGGTAACAAATACATAACTATTTAACACTGAGTATTAAAAAAATATGCTATAAAATGTACAAAAATATGGCACATTAAAACTGAAACAGTTTATGAAGAGAATAATGGTACCAAATGGTCTTATGCTAGAAAAGATTTTAAAAACCTTTTTAAAAACCCTGGATAAATTTGTCCATGCATAAAAGGCTCAACTTTACCAAATTAAATATCCTCAATTCAGAATTTTATAATAAATTATTTCTCAGTTGAGAATTTATTTGAATAAATAATATATATGAAACAAAAGATGTAACAGCAGGATAAAATACAATATAAACCTTTTCTTCTAAAAGATCTTTTTAAAATTGCTTCTTTAGGTAGCAATAAAGCAGATGAATATATAATTGAGTCTGTGTAAAAATGTATACAATCTTTCCCACCTCCATCTTGCCTTACATATTAGAGAAGATAAAACCTTCTTAGAATAGCTCTACTACTTTTATCCGCAAAGCATCTGGATAGATTCTATGGTCTATAAAATCTTAATTCTACTAATGTCAAGGAAGGATATTAATCTAGTCCAAACCGTTTGTGGGGTGAGATGTTAATTTTCTTTGGATTATTTCTCAGCATAAATATCAGGACACTTATTTTTCAAAGATTAAAAACAAATTAACCATACAAAAAAGAAATTATAGCAGTTATAAGCTGCCAACATGTCAAATAAGCAGAATCTGATGGAGAGCTGCAGTATTTTTCCAGTGAACTCCAGCGTAGGGAAAACAGAATATGAATGACTATAGATGACACTCTGGAATTTCTTACATTCCTAATTAAAAAATAACAATGTAAAACCGTGTTTTATTCCTATAGGGGAGGGTAGATTAAAAAAATAACAGGGTATACTCAAGTCACAGAAGCAAACCAACCCTTTTGTTGTAGCCATCTTTCTTTTCCCTCTCCAGCCTCAAGAAAATGTAGGGTCCTTGAGAGGCAAGGACTGTTTTTATCTTTGTATCCCTAGCAGCTCATACCGCTCTCTGCACAAGACAGGTACTTAATAAATGTAGAACTCAACTGTTGGGGACAAAGTCAACAGTGGCCTGAGGTCCAAGGCCTATTGATTAAAGGGAGGAAACTGAAGGGAAAGAAATCAAGCAATTTAATGGCAAGAGAGGAAACTTAAAGTGGAACTGATACCACCTTTGCTAAATTAAGTTCTAGTTCTCACCCTTTATTTCCCAATATTATAGGCAAAACTACAATTAGGCAGTTAAGTGGCCCAGTGACAGAACCTTGAGCCTGGAATCAGGAAGATCTGATTTTTTTTTTTTTGGAGGGCAATTGGGGTTAAGTAACTTGCCCAAGGTCACACGGCTAGGTTTTTGTTTGTGTGTACGTTAAGTGTCTGAGGCCGCATCCAAACTCAGGTCCTTCTGACTCCAGCTCTACTCACTGCGCCACCTAGCCGCCCCTCCCAGAATTCTTAAGGGGACAAAATGAGATATTTGTAAAGCACTTTGTAAAACACAATATAAATGCTATCTATCAGTGTTGTCACTGTTTTTAAACTTGGAACTTGTCAAGGTACTGGTTTTCGACACACAATTACTACTGGTAATCATTTATTTCATTAGTTTCCTGGAAATGATTACACTTGGTACTTTTTTAGTCACCTGGTATCTCTGCCAATAATTATCATAGCTTTCTGTTGCAGGGTCACAGCTTCTTGATGACAGATTTCTGTCAGAACAGCTTTTACATCTTGTTCTTCAGCATTTGCCAAATGAGTGGCATGTTCTTCCCAGGATGGAGCCAACATTTCTCCCAAAGGATCAATCAACTTCACACCATTGTCTTCCTTAAAAAAAAAAAAAAAGAAGCAAATTAAAAAGTGTTCTGAATACATGAATGCCCAAATGTGGTAAACAGAGAAAATGAAGTAGTGCTACTTTGCCATGACAGCACAGGAGCTTCAAAATTATTTTAAAAGAAAATGTGGTCAAAGCATTGGTCGTCATCTAACAGACTGGTGGCCTGAAGCAGAATGAGACACTTATTGCTCAGTTCACTTCTGGCTCTAAATGCACTCTGGTCAGCAAACAGGTGACACATGAACCTTCTAAGAAATGACTTGCCTTTGTTTTTTCCCATTCTCCTGGAAAAACTGCAAGTGAGGACCATTTTGTGTGAGCTATTAACTAATAATAGCCTATATGAAACTCTAGTCTACTAAATGATTTGAGAAATGGTTTCTTGAACCAGTCAACAAGTTTCGGATTCTTTCTATAAATAAACAATTAAGAGATAGATATCTGAATACTATTCACAAAATTAGGCTAAAAGCAACCCTCTTTAATATATTTTTTTGAGGGGGACAGTAGTGGTTGTGGGAAAGGGAGGTTCAAGACATAGAGAGTGACCTCTTAAACTTGGGCTACTGAATTGATTACCCTTTAAAAACCAGATTTCATGTATATATTCCTATAACTATAAACCTCATGTTTAAAACAAAAAAAAATATCACAAAATTTAAGCAGTGTAGAACTTAAGTGGCCCAGGGAACTTAAAATACTTGTAACTTAGTTTCCCCACTGTCTAACACAGTACCTTACATACAGTGGGTGGATAAGAAATATTTGCTCAATTAAATTAAATGTTTGAGGGCTTGAAGCCATTAGTCCAGTTCTATACAAGATCAAAAGTCATTCCCAAAACATCTGAAATTATTTGTCTGGTTCCATCTATTGAACCCGAAGGATCTGATTCACAACCTAGTGGTGAAATTGCTTTAACACCACTAATACAAGTTACAGATAGTTCTGGGTGGAGATCTCTTCACTGAGTCTCAAATGACTTGAATTAAATTCATTATTTTATCCCTATAAGGGAATCCCAATTTATTTAAAAGAACACATTTTTTTAGTATGAACTTTTGCCCCAAAGAGAAAAACATTACTTCGTTCTCTTCTCACCTCTAAAAAAACCACATACTGCAAGGCTATTCCCTTTAATGAAGAGAGCTAATCTGTGGTTTTGTTCCAGATTTAGAGACATAAATCAGTTAAAAAACACATCACTGACACACACAGCATAAACATTAGTTTTTAGATTTTTAAATAAAAGATTTGTTTTTTCAAAGCCCTAAACCCATTACCTCAGGATTGTGTGATGCTGTGACCATAACCCCTATCGTAGACTTTTTCTGTTTTGACCTCAGGACAGCTAACAATCCCATCCGATACATGACATGATCAAGACAGTTTGCCTTTGTTCGAAATCCAGCAGTACCATATTGAAGAATGAGTCCATCTGGCTTAGCATGTAATGCTGAGAATTTGGTAACAGCATCCAAATCCATGTCTAAAATATTAAAGATATTTTTGAGAGAAAATATCAGTTTTAAAAATTGGAACAGTATAACATAAAACTATATAATATTCCTGTTTTGAAATTATAAGTGTTTGAATATACATCATATATTCTAACATAAAAACTTTAGTGTTCACTAACTACAAATAAAAGTAAAATGCTAAGTTTTTTTTTGCAAAATACTAAGTAAAAACTGAGTGATAAAATATATTTTACAGGCAATCTCTGCAGAGAAAAGATTGAGCTGACTCCTCCAGAAACTGATAGGAGACCTTAAACTGAACAAACGGAGGAAAAATTATTTTTTTAAGGCTAGCCTCCCTGATAGGCCTAAGGACTGTGAAGAAACTATTAATATGAACGCGCCTTCAAAACCCAATTGAAATGCTACCCACTTTGTGATATCTTTGCTGATATCCCCAATTTAGTAATAATTTCACATAGCACCTTACACCAATTTTATTAACCTTTGGATATTTTTTTTAGCTATGTGTTTCATATCCCATTATTAACCTATAAATTCAGTGAGGTTACAAAGGGGTCAGGGCTTATCTAAATTTTGTGAGTAACCAGTACTGTAATGGACAATTAATGCAGATACAGGACGGCATAGCCAATTAATACTTTGGGGAGTGCTTTTATTAGCCAGCGGCTGTCCCCAAAAGCGGAGGCAGCCCTGAGGAGTCTGTCCAGCAAGCTTTTACACAGTAAAAAGTACTTCCTGAAACAAACAGTGGTCAGCAAGGCAACTGCTGCTACATAGGGAAGTAAACTAAGAGGGGGCTGCAAGCTAAAGGGGCAGATCTTTGTTTTAGTTACAGCTTGGTTACAAGGCAGGTAAAGGGCGAGGTTTCCCAATGGTCATACCTTTACACTAGGTTCTTGGGGCCCCCAGAGGGGCCTTGTGAGAGGCCTTGTGCAGGAGCTAGCACTATGGGAACCTAACTAGCACTTCAGTGCTTGATACTCTTCAAAGTAAAATAGTACTCCACAATGATTAGGCACTAAATAAAGCCTCGAAGTGTGATTCTGATACAACCCCCAAAGGGTTTCCAGGAGCAAGGGGTGTGGTCCAAAGAAAAGAGACACCTGGGGCAAAGGTCAAGGAAAGGTCTGAGGAATGCTGGGGTCTGTAAATGAGAGAAAGGCTTAGTCCACTAGCTGGTCACCACGCCCTCTTCCCCACCCAGGGTCAAAGACTCGGTCTCACAAACGGCGAAGAGGAGTTTCCCTGCGCCAGAAGCGGGGTTTGCACACAGATGCGCAGGGCCAGGTGCACCTTGCTCTCCAAACGGGCCTCCCCCGCCCCCTGAGCATCCTGCCTCTTCCGGCCCGGACTGGGCTCCTCTCTCCCTCCTTCTCCCATCCCGCCCTCTCTTCAGAAAGTCTCCACTTCTTCCCTCCAGGGCACGGAGGACGGGAAGGAGAGGGGGGAGTGTCAGGAAATCAGCGCTCAACCTTCGCCCCCTAGAAAGCCCCCTCCCCCCGGCGCCAACGTGGACAAGACCCCTCCCGCCAGGAGAGACGCGCGCGACCCCTGCTGTGCCCCTCGAGCTCAGCCGGTGACGTCAGCCGAGGGGCCGAGGTGGGGGGAACCGGAGGAAGCTCGCGCGCTCTCAGTAGTTGAGTGACTCCCCCCGCCCCCCTCCGCCGCCCCAGGCTCCTCTCGGCCCTCTGGCCTCAACACCTAGAGAAGGCAGGGATAGATGCTTCGGCTCTCACCTAGCCTCCAATTTTGCCCCCCAGCCCTCTGTCCAGAAATTCGGAGGGAGCCTCCCAGCAGCTTCGAGGGACACTGCAAAAAAAAAGGGTAAAAGCCCCAAGTACTAAACTCGCGGCGGCCCCGCCCCACCCCACAATCCCACCCATTCCCTCCGAAGACGTGGCTGTTTTCTCCGGATTCCTTCCGCCCGGAGACTAGATCCCTTAACCAATCCTTGACGCTGGAGGAGGAAGGGGGCGGGGCTTATTCCACCCCTCTCCTGGGGTTGGGGCGAGCTCCTCTTGCGCTGCACGTGCCTTCGCGCCTGCGGCCTAGCTTCCTGGCGTGTTGCCGGGCAGAGTGTTGCAGTGGCGGGGGCGGGGCTTATTTCCTGGAAGTAGGAGCTCTCGCCAGCTACGCGTGGCAGCCACTGCAGTATTTGGAGAGGCGGCGGGCTTCTTGCGCGTGCGCACAACGATTCCAGGCGCGCCCCGCTCTTTTTTTTTCTCTGCGCTACTTCTCCCCAGTGGATCGAAGGCTTTTTTTTTCAGGCCTTTTTCTGGGCTGTAGCTGGAATCCAGCTCCCCAACCCACGTCCTCCATTTTGGAAATCTTGCCCGGAGCGTCTGGTTTCTCTTGCGATTGCCCCTGGGCGTCTCCTGTAGCCCTTTAACGCTTTCCAAAGTGTTTCTTTCACTAGTTGGCCCACCCTGCCAGGTAGGTCCACGAGGAACGACTCCTGAAGCAGGCATTCATTAAACGCCTGCTGTGTGTGGTAGGCGCTGGAGATAATCCAAAGCCGTTCGGCACTTATTAAGTGCCTGCTGTAGCCTGGCTTTGGCTTTTTGTCTGCATCCCCGGGGTAGGCACTTAAGGACTTTTTGTTTGGCCGGCATCTGGCAGCCTTAGGCCGCTCCTTGGGGACGCCCTCCATTCACTCATCCCTGTTTGCTGATCCTCTGTGACACCCCATGTCCCCTTAACGGCGTGCGCCCATCTGGGTATCCATCAGTTATCCCTGACGTGCTCCAGTCCCTGGTCCACGCCTCGCCCGCTTCTCCTGGCCCTTCATTCTGGGGATGCCCTGATGTCCTTTCCCTAGTCATGTTCAAGCCTAGGGTGACCCAGGTTCGAATCCCGACTCTGACACCTACTTTGTGACCCCTGGTGGGGCAGGAAACACAGCCATTGATCTCGGGGTTTAGGGCCAGATTTCTTTCCTAAGGACCAGATGGCTCAGGCTCTTGCTGATTGGCCAACAGTGTGTCCCAGGCCACACCCAGCTCAGTCAGGATTTGGGTACTTACTGACTCAGAGTGAATGAAAATAGGAGTTCTTTCTGGTTGGGGTGTTCCCCTCCCAGTTTTGTGTTTGTTTTTCTGGACTAGGTTAAAGAGGCCTTTCTTTGCCTCATTTTTTACTCAGCCTTAATCACTGAGTGGGCCTTGCCTCAGGCCAACTGAAACCTGCCCCAGAAAGTCTCCCCCTGCATCTGAGGCCATCTCTGATGGATATCTAATGGCTCTGAAGGAGAAGTGAGGCTGGTGACTTTGCACAGCCCTCCCTCATTTAAATACAATTCACTTACAAGTACTGGCATCACCTCACTTCCAGAATAAAGGACAAACAACTCTGATAACTGACTTTTCTGAGCAATTCTAAGACTTAGAGGTTGCAAAGGAGGGGCATGATTAGAAGGTATATCAGGGAAATCACAGGTCTCTAGTCCCCATCCCTCTTTTTCTCTCATCTGTGGAACTTCCCTACCACCACCCTTTGGGTCTACCGGGTTTGTTCTAGAACCTTGGTGTTAACCTTGACTACATACTCTTCCCATCACATACAGAGATGCCAAAAAATCCATTTCTGCTTCTACAGCATGTCTAGCAAGCAACACCTCCCTAATCACATATCTACCATCTTCACTGAGACCCTCTTCAGCTCTTTTGGATTGTTTTAGTGGCCTCCCTATAGCTCCTTGCCTCAAGTGACCCCATATCTAATAGATCCTTTACAGAGTTGCCAAAATGATTTTAAGCTCATATCTGACTACAAGTAATCTCCAGTGGTTCCTTTTTGCTTTTAAGATAAAATATAACCTCTTTTTCAGTCTGGTTCCAACCTATTTTTTCAGTCCCTTAATACATTGGGCCTTTCCCCCTCCCCATCCTTCTAGCCAGACTGGCCATTACTCATGCCTGGAATGCACTATCCTCATCACCTTAGAGAATCCCATACTTCCTTCAACACAGATCAAGGACCATCTTCTATGTGAAGCCTTAACTGTTCCTCCCAAATACCTTGTAGTTTTTCTGTATATATTTTGTTGATGCTTAAATTTGTACAAAATCTCCCTACATGCAAGCAAGGTTTGTTTTTCTTGTTGTCTTTGTTATTCCAAAATCTAACACAGTGCCTAGTACATAGTAGATGCTTGGTAAATGCTTGTGGATTGAATTCTCTGTTGGTGACATGGTGTGTAATGTACTGGTATCCACTATATATTTTTACGATGCCCTTTGAATGACCTTCAGCTCTTTAAAGATTAGTAGTTCCTCAATCATCTGAAAAATATTTGGGTTTTTGTGTGTTTTTAAGATGAGCTTTTGTTTCAGGGAAAAGCTTAGGATCATTAAATTTCTTAAAGGCAATCCAGTCTGTTTATCCTCTTCCCATTCAGTTCTGGTCCAGGTCATTGTCTTTCCTCAGTGTCCACCCAAGATACTTATGGGTCATCTCTTTGGGTACCTGTAGCCCATTAAGGTGCTCTGGATATGCAAATATATAAAATAAATGTAGCCCCTTCTGTTTTGCCATTTTAGTGAATGTTAGTTGCCATGGAGACAGGATAGGAAGTAACCATGGCAACCAAGCTTGTTTTTACCCAGAGATAACAGAGCCCCTGATTTTTGAACATGGAGTTAGAAGAGGATGATGGAAGGAAGGATTCAAAGGAGTCATCTTGGATGAACCAAAGGAAGAGGAAGGGGTAGAAAAGAGCGTTAGACTGATGTGTCCCACGCCCTGCCCCTCTCACCCTTCCCTCAAATCCCCAGACATTCACAGATTTCTGTTAAGCCAGTGGCTATCAGAATTAAGTCATCCCAAAACTACCCAGAGATAATTGAGCTGGGCAGTGATACAAGAGAGAAGTTACTGAAGGTTCATCCCAGCTAAGCTTCTGACCCCTTTTCTTCCCCTTTCCCCCCTCGAGAGGGCAGGGACTGTCACTCTTCTATTGTGTCCCCAGCACTTAGCCAGATGCTTTGCACATAGTAAGTGCTTAATAAATGCTTTAGTCCTTCAGGGTCTCCCGACTCCAGCCCTATTATCAGCATTTTACAGACCGAGAGACTGATTCTTAGAGAGCATATCGAGACACTAGTGGGAGTGAGGACTCTGCTTTTCTGATTTATTAGGTTCTGTTTTTCTGGCGGGAGATTCGGGGTTCTTGCAACGGCGCCCACCCTAAGTGGGGTGCATTGTTTTAGTAAATGTTTCTCGGGCACTTGGTTTGGTGGTGGGAGCCTCAGGGGTAAGACCCCCGTAGCCCCATCGTGAATGTTTGGGAGACCCCGTATGCCTTTTGTTCCTATAGGGGAGAAAAAATCCGTAGTGTGATGTGGGAGCTGTGCTGTGGCCACGCCCCCTAGCCCCCACAAGAGCGAGGCTGGGGGCGGAGCGGGTGGGCGACAGCCAGGGGGGCTGCGGTGTCTGCAGAGGCGGCGGTGTCTGCAGAGGCAGAGGCGCGGCTGCTGCAGAGGTGGTAGGAGCAGAGGCATCAGCGGGACCAGAGGCAGCATCGGCAGCACAAGCAGCTGTGGCAGCAGCAGCAGCAGCAGCCCTGGCGGAGTCCGCGGCAGCAGCAGCCCTGGCGGAGCCGGCGGCGGCAGGAGCAGGAGCCCTGGCGGAGCCGGTGGCAGAGGCGGCGGCCGGAGCAGCAGCCCTGGCGGAGCCGGCGGCAGCGGGAGCAGCAGCTATGGAGGAGCCAGCGGCGGCGGCGGGAGCCGCAGCCCTGGAGGAGCCGGCGGCGGCGGCGGGAGCCGCAGCCCTGGAGGAGCCGGAGGCAGAGGCGGCGGGAGCCGTCGCGGGTCCTTCTTCTGTGGCTGAGGCAGACCCACAGTCCAGCTCGGGTAGCTCGCAGTCGGGTCGGTGTAGTCCGCAGGGCAGTGAGAGACGCTGGTGGCTGGGGCCAGGAGGGAGGGGAGGCTGGGGGCAGGGTCTGCCGGGCATGGGTGAGAAGCGGGCGGCCAGGTCGGGTAGCACCTGGTGGGGTAGCTCCTGGTGGGGTAACTTGGAGGGGTAGCCGTGGCGGGACTGGCAGCCCGGTGGTCCGCCGCCTCCCTGCGCTGGCAGCCTCCTCGCGGGCTAGGTGCCCACGTAAAGGTTGGCCGCTGTCTCTTGTTGGTTCCCCCCCAGGCACAGCTTCGAACACTCCGGCTAATTCCATCACTGAGTGTCTGGAGCTCCAGCTGCTCGAGATCGAAATGCTGTTTTCCATGTTTCCGAACAAAGGCGAGGTCCGTCTGGAGGACGCGAATGCCGTAAGACGGGTGAAGACCTACCTGAAAAACCCGACCGGACCGCTGCCGCCCCGCATTGGGTTTGTAGTGATGGTCTATACGGACTATCCGGTGAGCCTCCGACGGCGCAGCCGTCTCACTTACGCGCGACCAATAGTAACGTGTTAGTGCTAATGCTTGTGATTCTCTCGCCAGATTGTGCGTTGTATCTAGTGACATTATACAAAATAAGATTTTACTAGTGCTTCAGGGAAACAGGTAGAATGACTTAAAAATCTGAGTTTTTGAAAAGTATTTCCAGGCTGAGAGGCACACCTCTTTTTATTAGTCGGTTTTTATAGATTTTTCTGTTTCTTATATGACCGTAGTATCAAAAATATCAACGCAACTGTCCATACGTTGAAAAAGTCCACGTAGGTTAGACAGCTCCTATTTCGTTACTTGAGTCCTGCTTAATCTTTGTGATTTTGATACATTGACTTAACCTCCTTGTAGTTAGTATGTACATTGTTTTCTTGACTCTTCTTACCTCACTCTGCATCAATTCATACTGATTTTTCTGTTTTGTATTCTTTTTTGTATTCACCACATACTTCATGTCTCACAGCACAGTAATATTCTATTACATTCATGTGCCACAATTTGTTTAGCCATCCCCCAATTGATGGCATCTTTGTTTTAAATTCTTACTTATCACAAAAAGTGCTCTAATAAATGTTTGGAAGTAATGGGGGACTTTTTTCATATCATTGGTTTTCTTGGGGTAAAAGCCCAAGAATGGAGTCCTAGGCTCAAAATGACAATTTAATCATTTTATTTGCATAATTCCAAATTGCTTTCCAAAATGATTCTACCATTTCAGAGCTCCTTGGTAATGTATTAATGTATTTCTCTATTCCCTCAAAATTTTTTGTCATTTTTGCCAATGTACAGGATGTGCAATAAAATCTCAGGCTTGTTTTAATTTCTCTTGTTATTAGTGATCTGGATCATCTTTGTGTATGGTTGTGAATACAATTTTTCTTTTCAGGACTGTTCATATCCTTGGACAATTTCTCTATTGTGGAATATATTAATCACATATGTGTGTATGTATTTTATATATGTGTATGTATTTGATGTTTTTAAAATTATATTTTGGATACCAAACCCATATCAAAGAAATTTAATACATAGATTTTTTTCTCCCATTTGACCACTTCCCTTCTTAACAGAGATGCATTAATGTTGTCTACAGAAGATAATCAGTTTCAAGTTTCCCTCTTCTGTTGTAAACAAATGATTATATCTGTTTCTTTTACTTGAATCTTTTTTTTAAGGTGTCTCTGTTCTTACTGGCTGTCTTTCCCTCTAATTCTCCCTTCCTGCCTTTCAGCTAATCCTGTTCCTTAGCATTTCCCCCCTTTTTTAAAATTTTTATTATATATTTATTTTTAACATTCTTTAAAAAAATTTTTTAGCTCTTTATTCTCTCCTCTCCTGCCTCCTCACCCCCCATTGAGAAGGCAAGAAATGTGATAACAGTTGTACATGTGAAATCATGCAAAACATATTTCCACATTAGCCATGTTGGAAAAAAAAAAACAAGAAAAATTAAGAAAGTAAGAAAATTATACTTCAGTTTGCACTCAGAGTTCATGGTTCTCTCTCTGGAGGGGGATAGCATTTTTTACCACAAGTCCTTTGTAATTTTGTTGTATCATTAAAATTGATAAGAAGAGCTAAATCTTTCACAGTTGAGCATCATTACAATAGTGCTGTTTTAGTATACCATAGTCGCCTGTTTTTGTTGACTTTACATAGGTCTTCCCAGGTTTTCTCTGAAATCACCCCCCTCATTATTTCTTATAGCACAGTAGTATTCCATCATAATCATGTACCACAGCTTGTTCAGCCATTCCCCAATTGTTGGCCATCCCTACAATTTCCAATTCTTTGCCCCCACAAAAAGGGCTGATATAAATATTTTTGTACACATAGGGCCTTTTCTTTTTCTTTTGATCTCTGGGGTTTACAGATCTAGTATTGCAGTGGTATGGCAGGATCAAAAGATATGAGGCACAATTTGATAGACCTATGGGCATAGTTCCAAATTGTTTCTCCAGAATGGTTGGACTAGTTCTCAACGTTACCAACAGTGCATTGGTGTACCTGTTTTTCCACAGAGCCTCTAGCATTTGTCATTTCCTTTCTGTAATCAGTAGTGATGCAGAGCATTTTTTTTCACGTGACCACCAATAGCTTTAGTTTCTGCTTCTGAAAACTGATTGTTCATACCTTTTGGCTGATTATCAGTTGGGGAATGGCTCTTATTTCTATAAATTTGATTAAGTTCCTCATATATTTGAGAAGCAAGGCCTTAATTTGAGAAAATTGCTCCAAAATTTTTTGATACTACTTAATTGTCTATGGTACTTCTTAGCAAAATGTAGTTTTCCTACTTATTTTTTTTAATTAGGTCTTTTTTTTTTTTTGCTTTTGTTTTGTCTGAGATCACGATTGCTACCACTGTGTTATATTATTTCAGCTGAAGCATAATAGATTCTTCTCCAGCCCCTTATTTTAACTTTGTGTGTGTCTCTCTGTTTCAAGTGTGTCTCTTATATAGAACATATTGTTGGATTCTGGTTTCTAATCCATTCTGCTATCTGCTTCCGTTTTGTGGGTGAGTTCATCCCATTCACATTCACAGTTATGATTACTAACTGTGTATTTCTCTCCATCCTATTTCCTTCCGTCTATCCTTCTCTCTTCCTTTTTTTATCCTATCCCTTCTCAAAAGTCTGTTTTGCTTCTGGCCACTGCTTCCCTTAATCCCCTCCCTCATAATACTCCCTTCCCTATCTCTTAGCCCTTTTCCCTGCAACTTCCCTGTTGGGTAAGATAAATTTCTATACCCAACTGAGTATGTATATGTATTCTTCCCTCTTTGCACCAATTCAGATGACAGTGAGATTCAAGCATTGCACACTCCCATCCCTATTTTCCCCTCCACTGCAAAAATTCTTCCTTGCATGCTCTCCTATGTGTTACAATTTTCCTCATTATTCCTCTCTCCCTCTCCCGTTTTTCTAGTGGATCCCTCTTTCTCACCTATCCATTACTTTTTTGAGATCATCCCAAAATAATTGACCCATACTTGTGCCCTTTCTCTATGTAGACCCTTCTAACTACCCTGATAATGATAAAGTTATTGGGAGTGATATGTATTATCTTCCCATATAGGAATGCAAATAATCTAACCTTGCTGAGTTCCTTATGATTTCTTTTTCATGTTTGCCTTTTTATGTTTCTCTTGAGTTTTGTGTTTGAATTGTCACATTTTCTGTTCATCTGTAGTCTTTTCATCAGGAATGCTTGAAAGTTCTTTGTTTCATTAAAGATCCATTTTTTCCCCTGAAGGATTATACTCTGTTTTGCTGGGTTATAATCTTAGCTCCTTTGCCTTCTGGAATATCATATTCCAAGCCTTCTACTCCTTTAAGCTGATAACTCTTATGTGATCCTGATTAGCTTAGAAATTTGGCTATAATATTCCAGGAATAATAATATTCCTGGCTATAATACTGATTTTGGGATTTCTTTCAGGAGGTGGTAGGTAGATTCTTTCCATTTCTATTTTACCCTCTGGTTCTAGATATCAGGTCAGTTTTCCTTTATAATTTCTTGAAATATGATATCTAGGTTTTTTGTTTTTTTTATCATAGCTCTCAGGTAATTCTTAAATTATCTCTCCTCAATCTATTTCCTAGGTCAGTTTTTCCAATAAGATATTTCACATTTTCTTTTAATTTTTTCATTCTCTTTACTTTGTTGTATGGTTTTTTGATGTCTCATGGAGTCATTAGCTTCCATTTGCCTAATTTCCATTTTTAAGAAATTATTTTCTTCAGTATTTTTTAACCTTTTTTATTTGGCTAATTTTACTTGAGTAGTTTTTTCTTCATGAATTTTTGTGCTTCTTTCACCAAGCTTTTAATTCTCTTTTCATGATTTTCTTACATTATTTTCATTTCCCCCCACTTTTTCCTCTTCCACTCTTACCTCTGTTTTAAACTCTTTCAAGAATTCTTGTTGAGCTTCTGTCAAATTAGCATTTTTCTTTAAGGCCTTTTTTTTTGTTGCTTTTTTTCAGGTTATTGTCTTCTTTTGAATTTGTGTCTTTTTGTTGTTGTTTGCTCATTTTTCTAGCCTTTTCATTTATTGCCTTTGGAGAGGCATCATCCCAAGCTTCAGGCTTTTTCATGGTGCTATTTTTAGAGCTAGTTCTTGGGGATCTTCAAGTTTTCTGTGCTTCCAAGGTGGTAGGATCCAGAAACAGGCGTGGTCACTCCCTTCCTGCTCTGCCTTCTGGTCCTTACCCAAAACAGCCCCTCCTCTCCTGTAACTGCAAATTCTAGGTTTTTCTTGGGCCTAGATCTATGACCAAGTACCCTGCTGTGCTGCAGCTAGAAATACTAGTGTTCCTCTCTGCCGTGGAACTACAACTAGGGTCCCTGCTCCCTTGTGACAGAGTACAGGGGCTCTTCCCTGCAGCTTCAAGGTTGCTGCCTTGACTCTGTTATCTTGGCTTTGCCCCTCTCCTGTTCCTTAGTTCTTAAATTAATTTTTTTGGTGCCTGTTTCCGAAAGGGATTTGTCTCACTGTCTTCATTATCCATGTTCCCTTTCTGTTTATTCTGGAAGCCGTATTTCTCCCTATGTTGATGTTTTCTCTGTTGATTTAATTTTTTATGTTTAAGGTTTTGAGTTTTTCTCTTTCTGAAATCTTTGATCTTTCAGTTTTTTTCCCTCAGTTTTTCTCCCTCATTCTCCTTATCACTCATTTCCTGACTCCCTCCCCTCTGATTGTGGTTTTCCTTGGGACTGGATCTCAAAGCATTTCAGCCTCCTCCAACACTGTACAATTCACTTCTACCTTATAACTTCCTCCAGAACCCACAGTGAAGTGTAGAAGTAGGAAACTAAGAAAATTTTGCAAACACAGAGAAAATAAATGTAAATATTTTTTAACAATCAGTGTTTAAAAAAGGGCATAACAAACAAGACTTAGAAAATTATTCAAATTATTTGTTCTAATTAAAATAAAGCTTAAGGATGCAATATTTTGCATATTCTACCAAGTATCTGTAGAATATGCAAAGTACCTAGTCCTAAACTTTGTTCTCAGTGAGATATAAGGTACCCTCCATCTCTAGCCTGCTCCTATACATTCAAGTGCTACAAGTCCATTCATGGGGGTGGTTCCTCTTCTAATGAACATTGAAACACCTCTGTTGTAATAATAACTCACATTTGTTTATATGATATTCTAAGGTTGGCAGGGTACTTTCCTCACAACATTTTTTTGAGGTAGGCAGTATATATCTTTTTTTATTGGTGGGCTTTAAAAGCTGCTAGAATAAGACAAAATCCATTTACTCTCTAGCCATCTTGGTGCTGGGCTTCTTTACGACTGGTCCTCAGATAATAGTTCCATTGTATTTCTCTACCTGGTCCTCAGTCAGAGCCTTTCTAGCTGAGTAGGACTACTCTATGCTGCACTGACAGTAGCTTTCAGGAACATAGGATTATCTCCACACCATGATGAAGCCTGGTTGCTAAAAAGAAGATATATTGTGTCTTCTGAAGGGTAACTTTGACATTTGAATATCCTCTGCTGGAGGGCAGGGACCATCTTTCTTTCTCCAGTACCTTTGAGCTCATACTTTCTATGTGCCAGAGACAGGGCTCGAATCCAAGACTTTGAGACATCAAAGTTGCAGGTACACTACAGTGTCTTTTTAAATGTACAACAATGATAGCTAACATTAAGATAGCACTTTAAAGTACTTTATAGATTTTAGAACTTTTAGGAAAAGGGAAGAGCCATTGTTCATGAACTGTGTATTTGATTTCACCTTTTAGGGGGATGTTGAATTGCAGGTTGCCTTTCCTCACAACTACCCAAATGCCAAGCTGCAGCTGTTTGGGAGGTCATACTCCCTTGACCGTAAACAGCAGCTGCAGCTCAATCAAGACCTTACTGCTTACATCACAACCTTCGACGCCGGTGAGCTGTGCGTGTGTGCGGCCGTCCAGTGGCTGAGGGACAACAGCGGACCCTACTTCAAGAGGAGCAAGCTCTTCTCAGAGCCTGTCGCGAAGGTGAAGCCGGTGAAGGTCATCTTTCACCGAATGTGGATCTACAGCCACCAGATATGCCGTCCAGAGTTGCGTAAGAGGATCTGGGAGTGTGCGAAACGACTCAATCTTACTGGGTTTTTTCTGACAGGGAAGCCAGGTATAATTTGTGTGGAGGGCCACAAAAATCAGTGTGAGGAATTCTGGCATACTATCAGGTATCCCAATTGGAAGCATATTTCTTGCAAACATGCTGAAACTGTGCAGACAGAAACTAATGGGGATGAGCTGCGCATCTTTCAGAACTTTGAGGAATTGCAGTTTGAGAGCCATGGTAATTTCAGGCATGATTACCACATGGATCTGGGCAAGTTCCTGGAATACCTCAGAGAGCATCACAGTGAACATATTTTCCAGATGTTGTTTGGCATTGAAAGCAAAAGTTCAGCCCACCACTAGAAAATATGTTCACAGAGCAGCATTTGCGATTTCTCAAGTTATTCTTTCCACTAAGAATAAAAACTTGAGCTTAAATGGAATTCATTTTGTGTCTTAGCTGTTGCAGTATTAGAAGCAAGTTTATTTGGTTTTTTCATCCCCCCCTTTTTTTTGATAGAAAAAGAAGTGTGCAGTGTAGACCTATTATTTTTATTAGGAAGCTCTTAATGTGGAAAGTCCCTCCACTGATACAAGTCAACAGCTCATCTAACATTTAATCTGAGATGTTATGAAATTTGCCCACGATTAAAAAACTAGCAGGTTGGAGAGGCAGAATTGAACAGTGGTCTTTCAGACTTCAAGGCTAGCCCTTTGACCACTAGACAGTACTGCCTCCTAGAAATAGTACCCATCATTTAAAGGAATAATGACTTTCTGCCACTTCATGCATTTCTAGCACTAGACTGCTTTGCTTCCTGAGTTGTGGCTCATTAGGCACTCTCTTTAGCCTAGTTTTCTGTTCTCTTTGTATCTGATGTAGTACCAAACACAGTCCATGCTAGGCATAATGTAGATGTGTAGAAATATGTGTTTGTTGATTAGTGTGAACGCCATTAGGCACCCATGGAGACTCTAGGTCACTAGGACCATTGTAAATATTCAGTTTGGGATTGTTGACAGCTCTAGGAAACCACAACCACCACAGGAGATTTGCTGTGCTCTGACCAACTGCAAGGTAGGGAACTTTAGGGCAGGTAAAAAAGATCTGGGGTTCTTAAACTGTTGCAGGAACCTTCTCGTTCATTCTAGATCCTGTAAAGTACCTGAGAGTGAGAGCAAGTCTACCCCATCTCATTTTTCCAGGGTGTGGAGCAAGAGGCAGCCCACAGCTGGCAGGAACCATCAGAAGGCTTAGTCTGAGGGCTGCTTCAGCACACAGGTAACATCAGGTACTCTTACTGGTGAAGTTCTCCATCAAGGGAGATGCAAAATTAGCTCACAGACTTGAAAGGGATAAAAACACAGATAAACAGTAAATGTGTTTTAAGTACATCTGAGAAGTATAAAAACAAAGCATTTCGGGATTATGGAGAAGGATGGGTCATTTTCTCACAATAGTGATCAGGAAGGCTGTACTAACGTCCTAGCTAAAGTACGTTAAGATTGTGATGGCAAACAAATGAAGTAAAAATAACAGCACATACGGGATATAGACAGGTTCTGGCAGAGTTTTATTCCAACTAGTTCCCTGGACTGATTATCTCCTTAGTTTAGAATATGGTGCTAATGAGCAGCCCATTGTTGTGAGTTAAATCCTTAAGCAGGACAGTAAGCTTCCTACCCTGTGAACATGGCCATAAGCTGAAATTGTATCTTTGGCCAACTCCTTTTCAAAGATGTATCATTTGTGCAGCAGTAAATCTGTGTTAAATATTGTGGATGGCTTAGCCCAGCCTTATACCAGAATGGTGTATGGAAAAGAAGACTGAATTTTGAGTCAGAAGACCTGGTTTTGAATCCTGGGTTTGCTTCTTAATGTTATTTTACCCAAAACTTCCCTGGGATTCAGTTCCCTCATCTATAAAATTATGTCAGTCTATACTAGAGGTTCTTAACCCTCTTTGTGTCATGGACCATTCTGGTAAAGCCTTCTCAGAGTAAATTTTTTAATGAATAAAATATAATATATGGAACTATAAAGGAAATCAATTATATTGAAATAGGTATCAAAATATTTTTTGAAAACACATTCCCAGATACTTGGTTAAAGAACTTCTGAGTTAGTTGATCTAGCTCATCTAACTCTAAATCCTTAAAATCTTCTGACCATTTAGGAAGTGGAGGAGGGGGAGAGGGAATGCTTGTTTTAAGTGTCATGTCTTTATACAAAAAGCTGTTCACTTTTTATCAAGGTTTCAAAGAATCATTTTCCAGGCTTTTTTTCTGTAAGTAAAACTACGTTGGTGTAACAAGTGAGTTTTTTCATAGAGTGTTCTTAAACTATCAGAAGTGTACTTACTGCTCTTAAATGTTAAACCGAAATGTACCTGTTTTCTTGTCTATTGAATGGGATAATATTTGCCATTTACTTGATATAAGGATTATTATTAGTAAAGAAAAAGTATTTTATCTTATCGATTTTCCTCGTAAAATTTGTCTGAATCTCTCCTTTCTCCCCTTCCCTTTTGTAAATGTATTAGTGTAGATGTCCTATCTTGCTTCCACTCCCCTCTTCTCCCTCTAAAATGTGACATCCCTGGTAACAGGGACTGCCACTTTTATCTTTGTATCCCCAGTACAAGTGTATTTAGTAGTAGCTGTGTAATAAATGTTGCATTCAAAATCTTCTCTTTTTGTTTATTTCTGCGTCTCTGCTAGATTTTCTACATCTCAGTCTGAAAGTGAGCTAACTTGTAACTTTTTAAATCACAAGCACCAAAAAATAAAACGTGTTCTCCTGTAATAGAATTTCAGAGTTGGACAGGCCTTCAGGCCATCCAATCCAGCCTAATTCCAAACAAGAACTTCCTTTACAAAATCTCCCCCAAGTGGTTCTCCAGCCTTCACATGAGGACCTCAGTGAGGAGTCCCATCCTACCTCCCAGAGCTGCCTGTTCCACTTTGGGATGGTGTTAGTTATTAAGAAGTTTCTACTTTTGTTGAACCTAGATCGGTTTCTCTGCAATTTCCAGTTATTATTGCTCCTAGTTCTGTCCTCTCAGGCCAAGGAGAACAAGATTGGTCCCTTTATACATTGCCCTTCTCATAACTGAAAACAGCTATAAGCTTCTCTCAAAGTCTTTTTTCAGGTTAAACATCTCCAATTGGTTCTACTATATATATATATATATATATATATATATATATATTTTGGTGACCAGTTGAGGTTAAGTGACTTGCCCAGGATCACACAGCTAGTAAGTGTCAAGGGTCTGGTCAGAGGCTGAATTTGAACTCCAGTCCTCCTGATTTCAGGGCCAGTGTTCTTTCTACTGTGCCTCCTAGATACCCCTTCTACTAATTCTTTTTGGGCATATTTTCTTATCCTGGAAGACAGTCTTTGTCCTTCTCATATGGTGTTTGGGAAATAACCCCTCACAAAAGGTCCCCCCCAAAAAAAAACTACCCTCAGTGCAAGGCACTAAGGTAGGTCAGCACCCACTCAAGACCATAATTGATGACCTTACACCAGCCAGCCAGAGGACATAGCTCGAAAGAAAAGACATTTAATCAAATAGCATAACAAATGGAGTCATAGGAAAGCTGTACCAGTACGCACATATGATAATTGTGGAAGGCCCCAGCGTCTCATGGAAGTATTCCCCACCCCCCAGATAACTACTTCAGGTTCAAGATTCCTCTCAGCATTTGGATCCCCTGGACCATGGGTCAAGTACCCCTACCAATGTATCTACTTTTTTATTAGAGAATGTGATTATTTTCAAAGCAAAGGCACTTACATGAAATAGCCATAGTAAGAAGTGTGGTAGTAAAACATTTCTTTATTTAAATCTTGGGCACACTGTCCCACTAATATGCCATTTGTGAGAAAAGTAAACACAGCTAGGGGAGACTTGTGTGGAAGGATGCTTGCTGGGAACATGTCTGATCAGGACTTATTCATGGAGGGAATAGAACACCTCTGATGCTACTCCTTTGAGGACTATTCCCCATTGATCTTTATTACTGTGGAATTTTATCAGGTATGTGGGGGTAGATTATACTTTCTTCTGGAAATTAAGTCCCTGGTCTCACTGCACCAAGATCGCCAAACTATATTCAGCGTTGTGTCCTCCTCCCTTCCCACCCCAATCAGTTTTTCTCAACCTCAAGATTCTTTTGGTTTACCATACAAATTAACCAAAAGGAAAAACCCTTTTGGGTGGAATCACTTGGAGATGTTACTTTCATCCATTTTCCTGCATTTATGATGTGATTGGTCTCAGACTTCTACAGTCTTTGAATCATACCTTATAGATAAGGAGTATCCTTCCCTTGTACCCCTCCAGTGAAGGGAACACCTGCAGAAAATATATGTGAGCAAGAACAAAACATCTAGGTCATACACATATAGGATGTTCTCAGGGAACATGTATAAAGAGGACCATGCCAAAAACCCCTGTGGCTAGGATATATGGAGAGACAGGGAAACACCTTCAGTACCACTTGAAAGTCCTGGTATCTTCTGGTGAGATCACTATTTACTGTGCTTTCCACTAGATGTATCATCTGTGTTGGGCACGGTGTCTATCTCTACTGGCCTCATGACCTCTCAGCTTCTCCTTGGTACCCTCTTCTGGGTTTTCACTCTTTGGGGATATCTGCTGGCTCTTCCCACCTAAAGCGGGGGTAGGGTGAAGCAGGGGCAAGCTAACTTAGAATGAGAGGACCTGCATTCAGTTCTGTGTGTTCAGGTTTATACCTGTTTGACCCCAAGACAAATCACTTCACCTTCCTAGAATCCAGTTTCCTTATTCGTAAAATGAGGGTAGAAGGTCGGACTAGATGGTCCCTGAGATTCTGTGATCCTAATAACGTGTGGTAACTAAAAAGCCTCTCCTTGATAAGGGGTAGGCTATTATTTTAGTCCTTACTGAGGTTATGGCCACCATACCTAGCTAAGAGCTCTAGCCAGAATACCCCATCTTAAAATTGTGTGTTCTTTTGATGTCCAGTGTTTGGGTTGATATGGTCTCTTGTCCCAGATAGATATCTGACTTGGGCTTAGAAAACTGTAAGTCCTATTTTACGCCCCCCCCCCCCCCCCCAATAAAATTTCATACCCAACCCCTCAGGACTCGTAAGGAAGATGGGGCCTCAAAGCTTAGTTCACAGATAGGATATTTCCCAAATTGGCATCAACCTATCGATCAACAAACAAGCATTGATTGAACAGTTAGGTACCAGGCATTTTGACATCAGGCAAGAGACATACAAATATAAAGGTGAAGGTTCTTACTTTCAAGGACATAATCTAAGAGAGCCAAGGAACACTATTGATCTTGATAGTAACAAGGTTGTAATTGTGAAAATCTACAGTCCACCTGATACAAAGTAAACAACAAATGTTTAATCATTTGTCATTGGCCCACCAATGAGGACAGCTTAGGCCCAGGGTGGATTCCTGTTGCTTGTGGGGAGGAGGGGGCTAAAGTACCACTCTGGCAAAATCCCCAGCTGGACAGAACCTGGTATCCTGTGGATGGTTGGATGAGATGTGAAGGTTCTGGGCCATCTGGATGTTTAATGATCTGAAGTGAATTTTCCCTCATTCATCCACTAGTCAATACAGCCTGTGAGTCTACAGCCCAGTATATAATTTGCAGTCCCAGTAAATTATATCTGTAGATATACAACGTAAAACATGATTTGACATGTAACATGGCCACAACAATCATTTTAACCACAAACACATACAGGCACCTAATTCATGTCATTCACATTAGAACTAGGTATAAGTAGCATTAATTATAACAGCTAATATAGCGCTTTGCAAGTATCTTATTTGATCTTCATGACAACCCTGGGCAATAGGTACTTTTATTATCTCCGCTTTACAAATGAGGAAACCAAGGCAGCTAGAAATGTGACTTGCCCATGGCTACACAGTTAGCATTAGAGACTAAATTTGAACTCAGGACTTCCTAGCTCCAAGTCCAATGGTCTATCCAATTTAACACCTATCTGCTGAGAAAATCAAATTGATTCTGTTTCCATTTTGTAATTGATTCTATTCTGTATCACCACCAGCATTTTGTATAACTACCTAAAGTCATATTCCTTTATATTAAAGTTAAGTTTAGAAATTTAGGACTTCTAGTGACAAGATGGTGAAGTGAGGTAGGAACTCATTGGAGCCCTTCTGAATTCCCCTACAAACAACTTGGAAACAACCACAGAACTGATTTAGGAGCAGGGGGGCAGCTTACCTGCTTAGTGGAAAGGTCTGTCTAACTGGGGTAGGAAAGGCAGGAGACTAGCAGAAGCTGCACGGCAGGGGGCCTGCAATAAGGCTGGAAGCCACAGGGCAATCCACCAGTAAGGCCCTGCTCTTCTGCAAGCTTGCAGTCCCTGCAGCACAGCAAAGTCGCCCCCCCCCCCCCGCCCCCCAGCCCAATGCCTTACCCCCACTGCACACTAGTACCAAGATCCTATCCCAAGGACTGGTCAGCAGTGATACCATGCCCCTGAGACTAGCCATCAGGAAAATCCCACCACAGGACCATCTAGCAGAGAGGCCTTCCATACAACCAAGCAGCAAGGCCCCAATCCTGGGGCAAAATGAGCAGCAAAATGCCACAGCAGAGAAGGCCACCAGGAAGGCACCCCATCCAGTGCAAGCCAGCAGCAAGACCCTGAGGACCAGCAAAAGCCAGCAACGAGGCCTTGCGCCCCAGCACAAGAAGCTTGAGACAGAGCACAAGAAGCTTGAGACAGAGCCCAACTCTCACATAAAAGTGCCAAGTCACAAAATAGGGAGAAAAAAATGGGCAAAAAACCAAGAAGAATTTGACTACAGATTAACTACCACGTTAAAAAACCAAAAAACCAAATTAACTACCACGCAAAAAACCAAGAAGAATTTGACTACAGATTTAACTACCACGTTACTGTGGTAACAGAGAGGATCAAGGCACAAGCTTAGAGAGAACAACAGTGTCAAGATGGCTGCATGTGAAGCCTCAAAGAAAAAGAAAAACATAATTTGGTCTTAGGCCCAAAAAGAACTCCTAGTGGAGCTTTAAAAGGTTTTTTAAAGGCAAATTAGAAAAGGAGAAGAAAAATTGGGAAAAGAAATTAGAGTAATATCAGAAAATCATGAAAAAACAGTCAACAGCTTGGTAAAGTACAAAAAATAGAAGATATACAAAAATCCCCTCAACAAAACAATTCCTTCAAAATGGAAAGAAGGGGGCGGCTAGGTGGCATAGTGAATAGAACACTGGCCCTGGAGTCAGGAGGGCCTGAGTCCAAATCCAGCCTCAGACACTTAATACAAAAACTAGCCATGTGACCTTGGGCAAGTCACTTAACCCCAATTACCCTACCTTCCCTCCTCCAAAAAACAAAAAAAAAAGGAAAGAAGACCAAATGGAAAGAAGGTACAAAAGATCATTAAAGAAAAATCCCTTAAAAATTAGAATTGGAGCAATGCAGTGATATAAGTCAATCCGGAAAGACTCATGAAGGAGAGAGATGCGACATCCAGAGAAATAACTAGAAAGAACTGAGCTTGAATCCTGATGGAAGAAAACTAACTGATCTTTTTCTTTTCATTGTTTGGTTTTATTTCTTCTTTACCATTTTTCATCCCACCTAGTACAATATGCCTTTGTAACTTGACTAATGTCTGTTGTGAAAGTATTTGCAGATCCTGTACTGGACTATATGCCATAGTGGGGGGTAGGGGGAGGGAGGGAAGGGAAATTTGAAACTCAAGGAACTATGGAATTGAATCTTGTAAACTAAAAATAAACAAATAAATTTAAAAAAAACTAGAATTGGAGAGATGTAAGATAATGACTCCATGAACATCAAGATAGAATGACATAAAATCAAAAGAATAAAAAATAGAAGAAAATGTGAAATTTCTTATTGGACAAACAACTGACCTAGAAAATAGATCTAGGAGAGAAGAGATAATTTAAGAATTATTGAACTCCCTGAAAGCCATGATAAATTTTTTTAAAAGGCCTAGACAACCTCTTTCAAGAAATTATCAAAAAAAATTGCTCTGATATCCTAGAACAGGAGTGGAGAATCTGTGGTCTCCAGGCTACATGTAGCCCTCTAGGTCCTCAAGTACAACCCTTTGACTGAATCCAAACTTCACAGAACAAATCCCCTTTAAAAAAGGATTTGTTGTATAAAATTTGGACTCTGTCAAAAAGCTTCACTCAAGGAACCAGAAGGCCACATGTGACCTCGAGATCACAGTTTCCCCATCCCTGTCCTAGACTCAGAAGGCAAAATAGAAATTAAAAGAATCCACCAATCACCATCTGAAAAAAATCCCAAAAAGAAAACTCCCAGGAATATCATAGTCAAATTCCAGGGCTCCCAAGTCAAAGAGAAAATACTGCAAGCAGCCAAAAAGAAACAATTCAGATATTGTGGAGCTATAGTCAGGATTACACTGGACTTAGAAGCTTCCATATTAAAGAATCAGAGGGCTTGGAATACGATATTTCAGAGGGTAAGGGAGTTAAGATTGCAACTAAGAATCACCCACTCAGCAAAACTGAGTATAATCCTTCGGGGGAAATAGATATTTAATGAAATAGAGAGCTTTCAGGCATTCCTAATTAAAAGACCACAGTTGAATGAAAAATTTGATCTTCAAATATAAAACTTAAGGGAAACATAAAAAGGTAAAAAAGAGAACCAAGAAGAGACTCAATAAGGTTAAACTGTTTATATCTCTATATAGCAAGATAATATTTGTCACTGTTAAGAACTTTATTACTAGGGGTGGCTAGGTATTGCAGTGAATAGAACACCAGCCCTGGAGTCAGGAGGACATGAGTTCAAATTCAGCCTCAGACACTTAACACTTACTAGCCATGTGACCTTGGGCAAGTCACTTAACCACAATTGCCCTGCCTTCCCCCCTCAAAAAAGGCAAAAAAAAAAAGAACTTTATTACTATAAGGGCAATTAGAAGGAGTATACTTAGATAAAGATGCAGATATAAGGTGAATTTGACAGGATGATACACAAAAATCCAAAATAAAGGGGTGAGAAAGAAGATTGCACTGGGAAAAGAGTGAGGGGGGGGTTGAAGAGTGTGAAAGAGATAGTGTAGGGGAAGATGGGTAGAGGTGGTGAGCAAAGGTCGAGCCTTCCTCTCATTTGAGTTGGCTCAAAGAGGGAATAACATACACATTCAGTTGGATGCACAAATCTATCTTACCCTATAGGGAAGTAAAACAGGACAGAGATGAGAGAAGGGGGAAGGCTAAAAAAAGGGAGGGTAAAATGGAGAAGTCAGTGTATGCTATGGGCATGAAAGATCTTGGGGCCAAATGTAATGGTGATGGGGTCCTTGTGATGTATATATGTCTGTAGTATCAATCTGTAACATCAGTTTGTAAATGGGGTGCTTTGGGATCTATGTCTGTAAAATCAATTTGTAAAAGTAGTCTGTAAGATCACATTTCCACCCCCCCAGCCTCAGAGCATTGACTTTGCCCCTTCCCCCTTCCAGCACTCTGCCCAGCAACATCTCATGACCTGTTTATCTGTTTGAAACAATAAGTTATGTAAATGTTATCTCCCTTAGTTAGAGTGGCCAGCCCCACCATGAATTCTTCAATACCTTATCTATAGGGTAACTCCTTAGTCAATTATATACCCACACTGTCTCTGATGACCTTGGTGGGAGGCAGACTGGGCACTCTTTAGTGACGTATCAGGCCTAAAACCACACCTCCAGCTAGCCCCGCTTGAGCTATTTCCCAGTGAATCATGGGCAATACACCTGCGAAGTTGATATTAAAAGTGTATGGTCCTTTGAGCACTGACCACTCCTTAACTCCTCCCTGATCCCACCCTTACTCACCTAGTTAGCATAACTGACCCCTTAAAACTATGCCTGTGGCCTCTGTGAGTTTGCAGGTTCCATAAGAATCTAGCCCGCTGTTCTCTACAGCATAACAATAAACTTTACAATTTCGGCTTCAAAGTTTGCTTGAGCCTGGTGAATTCCTTCCAGACTGGATGCCAGGAGAGGTATCCCTGGCAGAACCACTTACCCTCCCCCCCTCCTTATCACCCTTCCCTCTTCAATGGGAATGCAGATTTGAAGATCTTCCCTGCCCCTAGGCCCTTTGATTGGCTTAAGAGACTTTGATTGACTTAAGTGACTCTGAGAACCTTCCTTGATTTGAAAATATACTCTGCCCCCTAATAGGCTGAATGTGGTCACATGGAACCTGTGGAGGCTGGTTTTCAGGAATGACCACACCTTGATGCTGTGTGATTGGGCAGTGGGTCAAGAGGGTGGTTACATTCTCTGAGCCAGGAGAAGACTATATAATCCCTGATTTGAGGCTTTGCTTTGGGGCTCACTTTGAGAAGTGTTGTGTGATTTGACCAGATGAGACTCTGGGAAGCCGTTGTTGAGAGCCCCCCGGCTTTGAAAATCCAGATGTTGATGCTTCCCTCTCTGGTAACTGTGATTTGGTATTGATATAATGGTTGGACAGTTTGGAAGCCTGTCTATTTGATCTGTCTGTATACTCTGAAGTTCGGGGTGCTGACCTTTTTCCCCTGAACTAGGTAATATATGTTTGTTTTATTAAAGTGAGCTTGTTAACCCATTTTGAGTTGCTTTCCTTTTGAAAAGCAGATCTAAGAACCTGGGTTGGGACAGATATAAAAGATGGCGGAGTAGAAACAGCATTTCCAATGTGCTCTGCCCCACACAAATTTCAAACAATGTGAAAGGGGACTCCGAACAACATCTGGAGCCACAGCACCCACAGAATGACACAGAGTAGCTAACCTCCTGCTGAGGACAGCCCAGTAGCCCTGCAGGGAGTGGCCATCGCAGCACTCTGAGAGCAGGCAGCACATCGCGAAGAGCTGAGCCCAGGTCCTCGGTTTTAGCCCCAGGGCGGCTGGGCCAGCAGCCTGCTGGAGGGACCCCAGAACACCAGCAATTGTGGAGATTCCAGAATTATCAGCACAGATATGCCTAGGACAAAGTGAGAGGTTAGTGCCCTATGGACTTTGGGACCAGTATTTGGGGAACTCGTGGCTTCCTTCCCTGGGGGCAAAAAGCTGCTGAAGAAACAGCTGCACAGAAGCCATTTTGCAGCGTTAGTAGTGGCTCTAGCTCCTGGTCTGCAAATTGTAGGGAGATCCTGCAATCAGTCTGGGGGTTAATCGCTCTTGCTTTAAACTGCCTGGATCTGGATTGTGGTCTGGGGGGGAAGTTTGGGGTGGGTATCCAACTTGCCAGAGTGGGTGGAGGCTTTACAGAGGCCACACAACTGGCAGAAGTTGTGAAGACCCCACGTTTGGGCGGAAACTCCCCTGTCTGGTGGCAGAGTCCTACCGTGGCAACAAGCCCAAAAATCAAGTAATTAAGTGGTAACATGCCTAGGCAAATGAAATAAAATAAACAGAAAAGTTCAACATTGGACTCCTATTTTAGGGGCAAAGAGGCTCAAAGCATGGAGGAAGACTGTGAGGTCAGAACTCCTGCACCAAAAGCCCCAAATGAAAATACAAGCTGGCTACAGGCCATAGAGGACCTTAAGAAGCAGATAAGAGAAGTGGGGGAAAATTTGGGAAGAGAAATGAAAAAGATGCAAGAAAAGTATGAAATGACAGTCAACAGCCTGACTGAGGAAAATAACACCTTAAAAAATAGACTAACTCAAATGGCAAAAGAGGCTCAGAAAGGCAATGAGGAGAAGAATGCCTTAAAAAGTTGAATTTGCCAGCATTTAATACCCAAAGAGAGGCCTTTTCTTCATCTTGACCCGGGGCAAGTTCTCAGCAATCTCTGTTCCTGGGGAGACAAAGTTTAACAAGGCCACAAGATACACTGCCAGGGTCCTCATTAATTCATTCTCTGCCTGCAGAACAGTCCTAGGACCCCTGAAAACATTAGCAAGACTTCTGTAAACATAAACTTCTGTAAACATACAACAAGAAAATCCTTCTTCAGGGCTTCTGAACCAACAGCAAGGTTCCAGGACCTCTGCAACAACAGCACTGTCCTTCACCAGCAGACAAATCTGGCAAAACAACATCAAAACAGACAGACAAAGTACTGGCATCACAGCCATGTCTCCTCAGTCCTTGGCAGCTCCAGGTGGCAGCTCTCAAAAGTCCTGGGCATCTCTACCTGGCCCTTAGCAATCCTCTCCCTCTGCCTCCACAATGCTGCTTCCAAAAGTTCTCCTGCCTCTCTTCCTCTGCTTGTGCCTCTCCAAATCACAGCAGCAGCTCCTCCCAGTTCAGCCCTCTCTTTTCACTTCAACAAGTGGGATTCACAAGCTCTGGGTTTTAACACTCAGCCTGAAAACCAAGCCAATACTGGGGGATCTTTAAATTCTATTACTATTAAACTCTCCATTTAGTCCCAACTTTTCTGAGCTAAGGTAAGGCCACTGCATTGTTGATGAAGTTGGGGAAGCTACAACTTTGTCTTACTGTAATGTACTGTTTGTGTTTTTTATTTTTAAAAATTTTAAATATAAATACACAATAAGAAAAGAAAGAAAACATATTGTAAACTTAAATATTAAAACTGAGATACAAATTAATTAAAGAAAAAAAAGCATTGCCATGTGTACAGTAGAATGTAAGAGGATTCAAAATATACAGCAACAGATTTCCATTTCAAGAAAGCCTATATAATAAGTACTGTGCATTGTCTTCAGAGCTGTCTGTGTTTTCTTTGCTTCTTTTGAAGTTTTCTTTTGTTCTCTGCTGTACATGTTATTTTGTTCTTTTTTCCCCCTTCCTTCCTGCCACCCTCAAAGAAAGGTACAATTAAGTGCAGATGTATTTTTATATACATATATGTATACATACATACATATATACACACAAAGATGTAGATACATGCATATGCACATACATACACTTACACATGTATACTTAGATATCTATAACCATGCTCATATATAGACATAAACATTCATATGCATCTATGTAAGATTTTGCTATGCTTATATGTCCTCTGTTTCTCTGAGGGTGAATCTTCCTTAGTAAGTCCAAGTCTTTCCATATATTTCTAAGTCCACCAACTCATCATTTCCTACACCACAGCAATATTTCAACTTTAGACTGTCTCATTATTTTAAATAGTTCAAAACATCGTTGATTAATATGGCTGACACATAGTCTAGTTTCCCTATTTTTATCTTTTGATTAAATCTATTACTTTGCCTTTACTTTGTCCAAGATCATGATTCCCTGCTCCTTTTCCCCTAACAAATTCTACTACTGGGGTGGCTAGGTGGTGCAGTGAATAAAACACTGGCCCTGGAATCAGGAGGACCTGAGTTCAAATCCAGTCTCAGATACAATACAAAAACTAGCTGTGTTACCTTGGGCAAATCAACCCCAATTGCCCTCCAAAAAGCAAAAAGAAAAATTCTATTACTAATCTTTACTTTATGTTTGGGAATTTTTCTTATTTTTCTATCCCTTTTGACTTTACTTCCACCTAGTACCCTGCCCTCCTATTTCTCAACCTACCCTCTCCAAGAATCCCTCCCTTGTCCTCCCATACTCATTAATCTAAGCACTCTTTTATAGCCCTCCTTATCCTAGTCCCTCACCTTCCCCTCAAAAGATCCCTTCCTTATTCTCACCCCCTCACTATCCCCTTAGTCTTTTATTTCTTTCTGAATTTAGATTTTTATACATATATGTATATGTATGTGTGTATATATTCCCTCTTAAACCCATTCCTGATGAAAGTAGGTTTCCAGATCTACCAGCCCTGTTCCCCTATTTAATTCTTCTGTATTGGTTCTTCCTATTGTACCTCATTTGTATAGGATAATTACTCTTTTTACCTGTTCTTAAACTGTTTTACTTTTTAAAATCATATCACACACCAAACCTTTCTTATAGACTATTCAATTACTAATAACAAGTGTAGACATTTGTTTTACATTTCCTCATATAAAAAATAAATAGTCTGCCCTTATTGAGTCCCTTGTAATTAGTCTTTGGCATATACTTTTATTTCTCTTGGCTCTTATATGTCAAATCTTCTACTAAGTTCAGGTTTGTTTGTTTGTTTTTAAACAAAATCCTGGAAATCTAACAATTCATTAAATGTCTATTTTTTTCCCATTCAGAATTATGTTTAACTTTGCTGGGTATGATATTTTCAGCTGCAGCCCCAGTTCTTTTGCTCTTTGATATATATTGTTTCAACACTTGCAGCCTTTATGTCACTGCTGCAAAGTCTTGTGTGATTCTAATTGTGGCACTACCATATTTATGTTTTTTCCTTGTTGATTATAACATTTTATCCTTGAGCTAAGGGTTTGAAAACCTAGCTATTATATTCCTATAGGCTTTCCTTGCAGGATCTCTTTCAGGTGATGTTCAGTGGCTTTTTTCTATTTCTACTTTCCCCGCTTGTTCTAATGCTTCAGGACAATTTTCTTTAATTATTTCTTATAATACTTTTTTTTTTTAAATCACAGCTTTCAGGTAGTTTGATTATTCTTACGTTTGGTCTTCTTCATTTGTTCTCCAGATCAGCTGTCTTTTTTTTCTGAGATACTTTACATTCTCTTCTATTTGTTCATTCTACATATTTTGTTTTGTTATTTTTTGGTCTCTTATTACTCTTCTGGCTTCCGCTTGCCCAGTTCTAGTTTTGAAGGAGTCATTTTCCTCCTTAAGATTCTGGACCTCCTCTTCTAATTGGTTGACTTTCTTTTCATAATCTTCTTGTTTTTCTTGAACTATTTTTTTTTTAATTTACTTCAATCTCTCTCATTTGATTTTAAAAGTTCTTCTATGAATTCTTTTTGGGCAGGTGACCATTTGATATTACTCTTTAGGGTAGGAGATGTTTTCCATGCTTCAGTATTCACCTCTGAAGATGAATCCCAGATGAACCCCAGTCTTCTCTATTCCCATAGGAACTTTCTACGATTGTATTCTTTTTCCTTTGCCTGCTTATCTTTTTAAATTTGTAGCATCTTGTTTTTTGTAATCACCTCTAGTCCTGAGATATAGGGGGTGGTGCTTCTAGCCGCAGATCCTCCTTCAGTTTTCCCCTCTGGCCTGGAAATGAAACCAAGAACTGTACCTTCCTGTAAGTGCCCACAGCCAGCAGTGTTCCCACTCCACTGCTTCTGTACTCATCTGGCATGTGCTGGTTTCTTCTCACCCAGGGCCTCCATCTCTGTCACAAGCTGGGTCTGGTGCTCCTTATCAGCTGAGATTCCCTCAATCTCCCCCAGCTCAGACACCTGATGCCTCATGCTGTCCAGGAGGTGAAAGTTCTTGTGACTGGGGCAGTCCCCAGGGCTAAAGGGGTTTATTCTTCATGGGGACCAAATCTCACCCTGGGATTTTTCTTCAGATCTTCTCTGATTGTCCCAGGAGGACCACTTTTCCATTCCAACTCTTGTTTATTTTTAACTGCTTGATGTTTAGCCTGAGGTACTATTTTATTTTATTTGTTGGGAAAACCTGGAGGGCTTGGAATTTTCTATTCCATTATCTCCCTAGAATCCTCCCTTTTTGTGTTTTGGAGCAAATGTTTGGTAATAATTGACAGTCAAAAACCTGGAAAATCCCACTAAGGAATGAGAGCCTTTTTCTCTTCAAGGGGGTATTTCCAGCTTAGAGTGGGAATAATCATAATGTGTGTGTGTGCCATCAATACCCTTTCAGGAAGTCATTAATAGGCCCTTGAAAGTTTTTCTTTCTTTAACAGCAATGCATGGTTCAAGCCAGAAGGGTATTTTCCATTCAAGAAACAGGGAACCATTCCCAGTTGAAAAAAGAGGTAATTAAAAATAGAGCAAAATTGATTTAAAATATATAAGAAAAGTCCCAAATCTGGCATGGAAAAATGGGGGGACTTTCATTTGTGCATACTGGAATTTTTTTTTTTAGGTTTTATTGTATTTTTATTTATTTTGTTAAACATTTCCCAGTTACATTTTTTAAATTAATTTATTAGTTTAGTTTCAGTTAACAAGTTTCAATTCCATAGTTCCTTGATTTTCAAATTTCCTTTACTTCCCTCCCCCCTCCCCACATGACAGCATATAGTCCAGTATATGATCTGCAAATGCATTCATATTAGACATTATTCCAATTACAAAGGCGTATTGTACTAGGTGGGATGAAAGATGGTAAGGAAGAAATAAAGCCAAACAATGAAAAGAACAAGATCATTTAGTTTGCTTCCATCAGGATTCAGGTTCAGTTCTTTCTAGTTATATCTCTGGATGGCACATTTCTCACTTTCTTGAGTCTTTCGGGATTAACTTATATCACTGCATTGCTGAAAAGAGTCCAGTCTGTCATAGTTGGTCATCACAGATATGGTATGTCTGTGATTGTATACAGATTTCTTCTGATTCTACTCTTCTCGCTCAGCATCAGTTTGTATAAGTCTCTCCAGGTAATTATGAAATCCGTCACCTCTTCATTTCTTATAGCACAATAATATTCCATTACATTCATATACCACAACTTGTTTAGCCATTCCCCAATTGGTGGGCACCCCTTCAGTTTCCAATTCTTTGCAACCACAAAAAGGGCTGCTAAAAATATTTTTGTACATATGGGTCTTCCTCCCACATCTATGATCTCTTTGGGATATAACCCTAGAAGTGGTATTGTTGGGTCAAAGGGTATGAAATTATTTATAATCCTTTGGGCATAATTCCAGATTGCTCTCCAGAATGGTTGGATAAGTTCACAACTCCACCAGCAATGTATTAGTGTTCCAATTTGTCCACATCCTCTCTAGCATTTGTCACTTTCTTGTTTTGTCATCTTAGCCAATCTGACTGGAGGGATGTGGTATCTCAGAGTTGTTTTGATTTGAATTTCTCTAATTAATAGTGATTTAGAACATTTCTTCATATGCTTATAGATATCTTTAATTTCTTTCTCTGAAAATTTCCTGTTCATATCCTTTGACCACTTATCAATTGGGGAATGACTTGTATTCATATATATTTGGCTCAATTCTCTATAAATTTTAGAGATGAGTCCTTTATCAGAGACACAAGTTGTAAAAATTCTTTCCCAATTTCCCACCTCCCTCTTGATCTTGGTTACATAGGCTTTGTTTGTACAGAGCTTTTCAATTTAATGTAGTCAAAATTATCCATTTTGCATTTTATAATGCTCTCTAATTCTTGTTTGGTCCTGAAGTCTTCCCCTCTCCACAGATCTGTCAGGTAAACTATTCCTTGCTTTCCCAAATTGCTTACAGTATCATCCTTTACACCTAGATCATGCACCCATTTGGACTTGATTTTGGTATATGGTGTTAGATAATGGTCTATGCCCAGTTTCTGCCATACTGTATTCCAGTTTTCCCAGCAGTTTTTGTCAAATAGTGCATTCTTATCCCAAAGACTGGGGTCTTTGGGTTTATCGAATAATAGATTGCTATATTCATTAACTGCTGGGTCTCCTGCACCTAATCTATTCCATTGATCCACTACTCTACACCTCTGCCAGTACCAAGCAGTTTTGATGACTGCTGCTGTATAATACAGATTAAGATCTGGCATAGCTAGTCCACCTTCCCTAGCGTTTCTTTTCATTAATTCCCTTGATATTCTAGACCGTTAGTTTTTCCAAATAAATTTTGTTATTATTTTGTCTAACTCCAGAATCATCATATCATCTGCGAAGAGTGATAGCTTGGTCACTTCTTTACCTAATTTGATTCCTTTAATTTCTTTTTCTTCTCTAATTGCTACTGCTAGTGTTTCTAGTACCAGATTGAATAAGAGGGGTGATAGTGGACACCCTTGTTTCACTCCTGATCTTATTGGAAAGGCTTCTAGTTTCTCCCCATTGCATATAATACTTGCTGATGGTTTTAAATAGATGCTATCAACTATTTTGAGGAAGGCTCCATTTATTCCTATACTTTCTAGTGTTTTTAGTAGGAATGGGTGTTGTACTTTGTCAAAAGCCTTTTCTGCATCTATTGAGATGATCATGTGGTTTCTGCTAGTTTTATTGTTGATGTGCTCAATTATACTGATGGTTTTCCTAATATTATACCATCCTTGCATTCCTGGAATAAATCCTACCTGATCAGGGTGTATTATTTTTGTGATAAGTTGTTGGAGTTTTTTGGCTAATATTTTATTTAGAATTTTTGCATCTAAATTCATGAGGGAAATTGGTCTATAATTTTCTTTCTCTGTTTTATCTCTTCCTGATTTAGGAATCAGTACCATATTTGTGTCATAGAAAGAGTTTGGTAGGACTCCTTCTTCACTAATTTTCCCAAATAGTTTGTAGTGTATTGGAATCAATTGTTCTTTAAATGTTTGATAGAATTCACTAGTAAACCCATCTGGCCCTGGAGATTTTTTCCTAGGGAGTTCTTTGATGGCTTGTTTGATTTCTTTTTCTGAGATGGGGTTATTGAGGTAATTCACTTCCTCTTCAGTTAATCTGGGCAACTTGTGATTTTGTAAATATTCATCCATTTCACTAAGATTGTCATATTTATGTGCATACAATTGGGAAAAATAATTCCTCATTATTTTTTTGATTTCCTCTTCGTTGCAGGTAGATTCACCCTTTTTATTTTTGATACTCATAATTTGGTTCTTTCTTTTTTTTTATCATATTGACTAAGGGTCTATCAATTTTGTTGATTTTTTCATAAAACCAGCTCTTAGTTTTATTTATTAATTCAATGGTTTTCTTAATTTCAATTTTATTAATCTCACCTTTGGTTTTCAATATTTCTAATTTAGTACTTAATTGGGGATTTTCAATTTTTTCTTTTTCTAGCTTTTTCAATTGCATGTCCAATTCATTGACCTCCCTTCTCTCTACTTTAATTAAGTATGCACTCAGGGATATAAAACTTCCCCTGAGAACTGCCTTTAGTGCATCCCACAAATTTTGGTATGTTGCCTCATTATTATCATTCTCTTGAATGAAATTATTGATTGTTTCTATAATTTCTTGTTTGACCCACCAATTTTTTAGGATTAAATTGTTTAATTTCCAATTAGTTTTTAGTCTATCTTTCTATGGCCCTTTATTGCATATAATTTTTATTGCATCATGATCTGAGAATGATGTGCTTAATATTTTGCCTTTCTGCACTGGATTGTGAGGCTTTTATGCCCTAGTACATGGTCTATTTTTGAGTATGTACCATGCACTGCTGAGAAGAAAGTAAATTCCTTTTTATCCCCATTCAGTTTTCTCCAGAGATGCATCATATCTAGTCTCTCTAAGATTCTATTCACCTCCTTAACTTCTTTCTTGTTTATTTTGAGGTTAGATTTATCGAGTTCAGAGAGGGGAAGATTAAGGTCTCCCACTAGTATAGTTTTGCTATCTATTTCTTCCTCTAATTCCTTTAACTTCTCCTCTAGGAATTTAGATGCTATAACACTTGGTGCATATATATTAAGTAGTGATATTGCTTCATTCTCGATGGTGCCTTTTAGTAGGATATAGTTTCCTTCCTTATCTCTTTTAATTAGATCTATTTTTGCTTTTGCTTTATCTGAGATAAGTATTGCTACCCCTGCTTTTTTTTTACTTTAGCTGAGGCATAATAAATTTTACTCCAACCTTTTACCCTTACCCTGTGGGTATCCTTTTGTTTCAGATGTGTTTCTTGTAGATAGCATATTGTAGGATTACAGTTTTTAATCCATTCTGCTATCCGCCTCTGTTTTATGGGAGAGTTCATCCCATTCACATTCACAGTAATACTATCTGTCTCTTCCCCTCCATCCTATTCCCTCACCTGTTTATGTTTTTGTTTCTCCCTTCTCCCTTTCCCTCCTTGGAGTTTTCCCTTTTGACCACCCCCTCCCTCAGTGTTCCCACCCAGTGATCCCTCTTCTTAACCTACCCTCTCCCCTTATTACTGTTTCCCTCCCTTCTAATCCCCCCCTTTATTCTCCTCTTTTTCACTCCCCCTTACCCTTCTGCTTTCTATAGGACGAAATAAGTTTTTACATTTATCAGAGTGAATTACTCCCCTTTGATTCCAAACCAATGAGAGTAAATTTCAAACATTGCTCCTCTCCCTCCCTCCTTTTCCTCTATTTAATGAATTTATGTGTCTATTCACATTAAAATCTTAAACTTCACTGATTTAAGTTGATCCCTCTTTGAACCAGAACCAGTGAGAATAGTGTTTAAATGATGTTCCTCTCCCTCTTTCTTTCCCCCCTTCTATAGTGTGTTTTAATGTCCCTTCAGATGGCATATTTTACCTTTTTCTAGCTCATCCTTTCCTTTTTCCCATTACAGTACCTTTGATCCCCTTAATAGTTTTGTTTGTTTTTTTTTTGTGTTTCTCTTGTTTACCTTTTTATGTCTTTCTTGAGTCTTTTTCATCAGGAACATCTGGAAGTCCCTTATTTCATTAAACAACCATCTCCTTGCCTGGAAGATTATGCTCAGTTTTGTCGGGTAGTTAATCCTTGGTTGTAGTCCTAGCTCTCTTGCCCTACAAAATATCAAATCCCAGTCCCTCCGCTCTTTTAATGTAGAAGCTGCTAGGTCCTGTGTGATCCTAACTGTAGTTCCTCGATATTTGAATTGTTTCTTTTTGGCTGCTTGTAGAATTTTTTCTTTAATCTTTTAATTCTGTAATTTTGCTACTATGTTTCTTGGAGTTTTCAGTTTGGGATCTCTCTCAGGAGGAGTCCGGTGAATTCTGTCGATAGTTATTTTATCTTCTGATTCCAGGACCTCAGGACAGTTTTCTTTGACAATCTCTTGGAGGATGTTGTCAAGGCTGCTTTTTTCATCATGGCTTTCTGGTAGACCAATAATTCTTAGGTTGTCTCTCCTGGATCTGTTCTCTAGGTCAGTCATTTTTCCAGTGAGATATTTTACATTTTCTTGCAATTTTTCAATCGTCTTGTTTTGTTTGATTGACTCTTGCTGCATCATAGAGTTCTGAATTCAATTTGATTGTTTCTAATTTTTTTTTTTTTAAAGCAATTGGGGTTAAGTAACTTGCTCAAGGTTACACGGCTAGTCATTTGATTTATTCGTGGGTGCTCATTTTCTGAGGCCGGATCTGATCTCGGGTCATCCAAACTCCGAGGCCGGCACTCTTACTCACTGCGCCACCTAGCCGCCCCTTTAGGGCAATTGGGGTTAAGTAACTTGCCCAAGGTTACATGGCTAGGTTTTTGTTTGTGCGGATTAAGTGTCGGAGGCCGGCTCCGAACTCAGGTCCTTCTGATTCCAGGGCCGACGCTCTATTCACTGCACCACCTAGCTGCCCCAATTGTTTCTAATTTTTATCGAATTACCAGTTATTTTTTGAAGTTCCTTTTTTAGGGAGGTATTTTCTCCAATTACTTCACTGAGACGTTTTTCCAAGTTGGTCACTGCCTCCCAGATTTGGTCTTTTTCTTAAGCTCCTCCAGGAATGCTATTTGGGCTTGAGACCAGATCATGTTTCCTTCTGTGGTCTCAGGTGTGGGTAGAGAGTCTATATTGTCCTGTGTGTTTTGTTGTTCTTGCCCTGCATAGTATGCTCGAATAGACTTTTTTGCCTTCCCCTTCTCCTTCTCGGCTTCTTTTTTTCCCATTGTGACTTCCTGTTTCTTAGTTTCTCAGGCTATGAGTTTAGGGCCTGATCCTTGACTTTGAATACCTCTGGGTGGCTAGTTTATGGCTAAGTCAGGGAGGTCAATGAGGGATGTAGATGAGTAGGTATGGGTGCCTCTGATCACTTCAGATTTCTGCCTCTATACCCCTGGGCTATAAGTAGGCTTTTGTTGGTAAGGAGAGGTGGGGCTTGTTGGGACCCCACCCTCTCTTCTCTTCAGACTCCTGGCTATCTCAGTTACACCCCTTCTTGGAGACTCTCAAGCCTGGGGCTATTTCCATTAACTTGGGATTTCAATCTGGGTGGGAGACTTATCTTTGGGTTTTCTGCTTCATGAAGGAGGGATGGGAGGATCAGAGCAGCTAGAGTTTACTTTGCCATTCGAGCCCCTGTATTATACAGGCAGGCAGTTTCTAAACTTCCAGGCTGGGGGCTGAATGCAGCCAGAGAAGCTGCTCTTTCCACTGAGGGCCCAGCTCTCCTACCTGACTCCACTGATCCTACCCGTCCGATAGATAGATGACTGTGATTCATCCTCGGTAAGTCTGTAGGCTGGGGCTTTTGCTCTCTCTGGTGTAGTCTGCTTGTCTGCTCTTAGGTCTGGGCTGTGCAGACACCACGAGCTCTGCGCTCGACCAGTCCGGACACACTGGGCAACCTCCTAGGCTGGACTCTGCCACACTTTGTCTTCCAGTGGGCTCCGTCACTCTGGTTTCCACTCAGATTCACCCTTTGAGCCTTAGTGACTGAGGAGCTCAGAGAGGTTACTGCTTCTTTTCCGCCATCTTGGCTCCTCCCTCTAGCATTTTCTTACTTTTCCAGTCTTCTTACACCTTACTCCCCTCCAACTACTCTGGGATCCTTTGATCCTATGGTTGCCTGTTTCTCATAACACTACATCTCCCAATTACTGGCATTTTCACTGACTGTCCCTGATGCCTGAAACTCTCTTACTCCTCATCTCTGCCTCCAAGCTCCAATAGATTCTTTCAAGATTCAGTCAAAGCCTTATCTTATGTAATAAGCTTTTCTGGGATCTCCTTAATCTTAGTGACTTGCCTCTGAGGATATCCTCAATTTTACCTGAATATATACTTTTTGTACAGAGTCTTTTGCATGTTTCTCTCCCATTAGATCTTGAGGACAGGGGCTTGTTTTCCACCTTTTTTTGTATTCCTAGTTCTTAGCCCAGTGTCTGGCATGTAGCAAATGCTTAATAAATGTTTGTTTGTTTGTTTGTCTGCTTTTTGAAGGGCAATTGGGGTTAAGTGACTTGCTCAAGGTCACATGGCTAGTTTTTGTGTTAAGTGTCTGGGGCTGGATTTGAACTCAGGTTCCCCTTACTCCAGGGCTGGTGCTCTATTCACTGTGCCACTTAGCCACCCTTTAATAAATGTTTGTTGAGTGACTGACTTCCCATACTGATCAAGTTCATATTTATCAATGTCCTTCTTAAACTGTGGAACACAAGTTGAACATACATCTCCATATGTAATCTAACCAGAGCAAAATAGAGCAGAAAATTGTTTTGGATACCATGTCTTTCTTCCTTCCTTCCTTCCTTCCTTCCTTCCTTCCTTCCTTCCTTCCTTCCTTCCTTCCTTCCTTCCTTCCTTTCTTCCTTCTTTCTTCCTTCCTTCTTTGCTTTGCCATGGCTTTTATGTGGGATAGTCAAAATGCGTTCAGAAATAGAGTGGATTGTATGAATCACTATGTAGGGAGGTTATACTTGATTTCCCTATCAGGTACATGGGAATAGAGTGTGAGAGTGAGATTATATCCTAGGACCTCCTCCTTGATGTAGTAATAGTCTTATTGAGGAGCAATGATAAATGACTATGAACTGATTTATACCTGTACCACTTATTGCAATAGGTAAGTTTTCAGTCTCCATTATAGTGTCTACAGAGAAAGCCTAGAATACCTATGAAACATGAAGGAACCTAGAACACAGGTTGTTGTTCAGTCATTTCCAGCCATGTCTAACTAACTCTTCATGACCCCCTTTTTTGGGGGAGAGGCCTTGGCAAAAATACTGGTGTGGTTTATCATTTCCTTCTCCAGATAATTTTACAGATGAGAAAACTGAGACAAACACTGTTAAATGACTTGCCCAGGGTCAAACAGCTATTTAGTGTCTGAGGCTAGATTTGAACTCAGTTCTTTTTGACTCTAGGTCTATCCACTGTATTACCTAGATGCCTCATGAACTCAGGGCATGAGTGAATATTTGAGAAGTCCTTACAGAACATTAGATGGTACAGTGGACAATGCATAGGTTTTAGAGTCAGAAAGACATGAGTTCAAATCTGGTCTCAGAACTTACTAGTTATGTGACCCTGGGAAGTCACTTAATGTCTGGTTGCCTCAGTTTGCTAATCTGTAATTGGGGTAAATAATACCTATTCCCCAGCGTTTTTGTGAGGATCAAACAGGATAATAACTTTAAAGCATTTAGCTAATACATAGTAAGTGCTATATAAATATTAGCCATTAATATTACTCTCAGATGAGTTATAAACCTCTGGTATTCATCTCAATGGTCACATAAGAAATGGTTTTGATTGGCATTATAACATGGAAAAAAACACCTGCTTTAGTAAATTGGAAATAGAAGCTATGCATTACAGAACAGATTAGATGATTTTTAAAGTCCCCTTTTTAAAAAAAATGTCCTTTTCTTCCCTTCAGTCCACCTCTGAGGTGAGCCCTTGCTTTTCTATTTCTTCAAAATTTCTTCATCCTGTCTTCTAGGTATTGTAAGGTCATGAATCTTAAAAATCACAAAGTCATAGAATTTAAGAATTACAATTTTTGAGTGTGAGGGAACATTAAAGATCAGACATTTCATTCATTTGTTCACACATTTAAACAACTACTATGTGCCAAACACTTCCAAATTCTTGACATAAAAGGTAATTTTTTTTAAACAATCACAGTGTTTGTACATAAGAACCTTATATTCTCTTTTGGAGAAAATCAAATTGAACACATAAATAAACCCCAAATTAATATAAAGTAATTTCTTATGGGATCAATTTAGGGTTTTATAAAAAATTATACTTGTTGAGCTAAATTTTTACAGAATCTAAGAATTCTAAGGGGTCAAACTATGAAGGGAGTACATTGCAGGAATAGCAAATGTCCTGTGGAGGTAGAATGCCCAGCAAACAAGACAATTGGCTAGAAGTTAGAGTGTGTAAAGGGTAGTGTGTAGTAAGACTGGAAATGTAGGATGAAACCAGATTGTGAAGCGTCTTAAAAACCAAAGAGAAGAGTTGGCATTTTATCTTGGAGACAATTAGAAGTCACTAGATCAGATTAGTGCTTTTGGGATATCAATTTGGGAGTGATGTGGAAGGTGGATTGGAAGGGGGGAAACAAGAATTAAGGATGCTACCTAAGAGACTATGGCTGTAATCTCTATAAAAAGTCATGTAGGCCAGAGATCAGAGAGTGGTCATTTGTGAAGAGAGGTAAGGAAAGATGGAAGAGATTCAGTCAAATCATTGAAAATAGGCAAATGATTGAATATGAGAGGTGGGGTATAAAGGAGACAGAAATTAGAAGATGATACCAAGGTTGCAAACCTGGGTGGCTGGAAAACAGTGATAACTCTCAAAAGAAATACTTAAGTTAGGAAGAAGGAATAGTTTTGGAGGAACTATGATGAGTTTTAGATGTGTCTGATTTAATTAGGATGTACACTTGGAAATGTCTAATGGTCAACCAGGTATGTGAGATTTGGAGGTCAGGGTGGAAGACTGAGGCTGTAATTTCTATGGTCACTTGTCCAAGGTCACACAGGTAATAAGTAGGAGGGCCAATCCAATCTCAGGCCTCTTAATTGTAAGTACAGTTTTATTTCTCCTGTACCACAATGATTCTGCAAAGGAGACTAAGCAATGTCTAGATGGGAAATAGAAGAACCAGTAGAAAGCAGGGTCAATAAAACCCAGGGAGGAGGGAGTATCCAGGATGAAAAGGTCCTCAACAGTGTCAAGTATTGTAGAAAAGTCATGAAGGATGAAGTTTGAGAAGAGGATAGAAAATTTGGCAATTAAGAGGTTAGTGGTAACCTTAGAGAAAGCAATTTCAATAGAGCAATTATATCAGAATATCTTTTGAAAGGGGGTTGAGGAACAAGTGAGAGGCGAGGGAATAGCAGTAGTATGAGTAAACAACCTTTTTTTTTCCCCAGGAATTTGGCTATGAAAAATAAGAGAAATCCAGCTCCAGAGGATGACAAGCAAGATCAACCATTGTGATGTATTTTGTTTTGGGATGATGAAGATTTATTCATGTCAATCCACTTATTTCTGAAGGAAACTGAAGCTAAGAAAGGCCAAATGACCTGGCCCAGACAACACACTGAGATAATAGAATATTAGGACTAGTACTCAGAAAGAAAATGTACTTTTCAGCTGTTATGTCATATATCATCTATCCCAATACTCTCATTCTACAGATGAAGAAAATAAAGCCCAGCAAAGTAAAGTGATGGGGCTGAGACTGTACAGCAAGTTAGCAACAAAGTAGGTACTAAAGCTAGATCAATGCATACTTTTTGTGACAATGCTGTAATCAATGCAGTACCTTTAAAGGATCTAGTTAAGCCCTGTAATAACTCCAAAAAATATTCTTGGTCTAAAATTAAACCATTTGTATCCTTGAATGATGTAGAGTCATCCAATCAATTAAAAATACCTATTGACTAGAGCACTTTCTGAGAAATTACTTAATGTGCAGTCTATAAAGTCAGGAAGACTCATCTTCCTGAATTCAAATCTAGCCTCAAACCCTAGGAAAATCATTTAACCCTGTTTGCCTCAGTTTCCTCATCTGTAAAAGGTGGTGTAGAAGGAAATGGAAACTTATTCTATATATCTGCAAAAAAACCCAAAAAACAAAAAAAGTCCCTCAAATGGTTTCATGAAGTCAGACATGACTGAAATGAACGAACAGCAAAGAGCACTTAACTAGGTGTTAGGGAGAACCCTGATGTTGAGAAATGTAAAGACAACATGAAAAAATATTCTTTTACACAGTAAGAAATTGATAAAGCAATTTCTCCTACTATCCTCACACTATGGACTTATACCATATTTAATTAAGTAGAAATTGCCCTTGGGTAATAAATACATTCCTATTTTAGAGTGGAGAGAATAGAGGGGAGGAGAAATTTCTCCCCTAAGTAAATATCTCAAGACCTCCTTAGTTACCAGAATTTCCTTCTTCCTTGCCTCCTCCCTCTCTTCCTTCCTTTCTTCATTCTTCCCTCTTTCTCTTCCTTCCTCTCTTTTATCCCCCTCTCTTTTTTCCTCACTCTCTCCTCTTTCTTCTCTCCTTCCCTTTTCTCCCTTTATCACTCCCTTCCCTCCTTCCCTCCTCTCTCCTTCTCTCCTCTCTCCTTCCTTCTCTCCTCCCTCCCTCCCTCCCTCCCTTCCTCCCTCCCTCCCTCCCTCCCTTCCTTCCTCCCTTCCTTCCTTCCTTCCTTCCTTCCTTCCTTCCTTCCTTCCTTCCTTCCTTCCTTCCTTCCTGCCTTCCTTCCTTCCTGCCTTCTTGCCTTCCTGCCTTTCTTCCTGTCTTCCTTTTTACCTCTCCTCCCAACAAGTTCACTTCTGCAAAGATTTATTAAATGCTTCCTCAACACAAGACTCTGTGGTGATCACAGCTGGTATAGGAGTGACACAATTATTTACAAGTTATTTTGCATTTTTGCCTCCATCTGCATCTTACTTCTTGTTGGGATCTTCTTAGTCATGTTGACAACAAACCTTCTAGGTCAGGAATATACAGCCTAAATTGCAACCATTATATTATTAAATAGTGTATACATGTTCAGAAAGGCTTCATGGTTTTGTGCTGAAATAATTTTGAATCCCAAAGGTCTAAAATAGCTTTAGAATGAATCCAGAGGTAGCCTGGCATATCAGATATAACGGTGAATTTGGAATCAATAGACCTGACCTAATACTGCCTCATACATTCTAGATATGTGATCCTGAGCAAGCCAATTAATTAATCTCTCTGAGCTTCAGTGTCCTCATCTCTAAAATGGGCATGATGTCTATAGCATTTATCTCATAGGGTTGTTGTAAGGCTCAAGTGATAATGTATTTAAAGTGTCTTGAAAATTTGGAAACATTCTATAAAGGTCAGATATTACTGTCAACATTGTCCTGTGGCATGGAAGACCACCTCCTGAAATGGGGTAGCAGTTGGTCGTGTTGGCTTGTCATCTCATTCCTAGGGCTTCAGCGGCTCAGCCTGTGACGTCAAACTGGAAACACAGGCAGCAGCTGGTAAGGAAAGGCAAGGCCAGAATTAGTGCTTGCCATTTGCACTGAAATTTTAAACTCCTCTTGGATTCAATTCAATTGGCAAGCACCCCAGTCTTCCTAACCTTGAAGAGAAGCCAGGGAGAAGGGTCTTTGTGTTTTCTTTTTGCATAGGTGAGCCTGTGAATAATGATTCTGATGCTACCCCTGAACATCTCCACTTGGGTCATTACTTCTAAGTCCTCCCCACCAGGTTATTGTACTCTGTCTCTGGAATCTCCATAAGCTTTGACGAACCACCTTTGGATTAACCTTACTTAGAGTCGGGCCTCCTTCTTCATATCCCCTCCTCCCCTACCAGTATTTTCTTTCTTCTTTTAATTAAATTTTATTTCATTAATAGAAACTTATTTTCTTTCTTTTCCCCTCCCCCAACTCCATTGGGAAAGAAAAAAATAGAAAAGAAAAATAAAATTCTTGTACCAAATATGTAGAGTCAAACAAAATTAATCTCCACATGCACCATATCTAAAAAGATGTAGGTCTCATTTTACCCCTCATATCCACCCAGTACTTCTGTCAGGGGGTCAGTAGTGTGCTTCATCATTGGTCCTAGAGACATCGATGATCAGTGCTTTGATCAGCATTCTTACTAATTTCAAAGTTATTTGTCTTTACAATGTTGCCGTATAACTTGTATTCCTGCTCATTTCACTTCTGCTCATTTCATTCTTCTTCAGTTTATGTCTTCAAAGTTATTAATTTTAAATAATATTAATGTTATAAGTTATTTATCTGGTTCTGCTTACTTCAATCTGTATCAGTTTATATAAGTCTTTCTGTGTCTCTTTGAAATCATATTTTTCCTCATTTCTTACAATAAAACAGAATTTCAAATCTCCTTTTTATGATGTGTTCTCCCTTAGAATCTAAGCTCCTTGAGTACAAGGACTGTCTAACATATCTTGAGTTATTTGTGTGCCTTTTAGCACTTACTAAACACTTAATAATATGTTTAGAGATATATTTAGCTTTCTTGAGAGTCAGAGAATATCAGACCCTTAATGACCCACTGCCTAATTACAAAGTAACAAAAGGAATGTGCCTTCCTGAAAAACAAGCTTCCCCTAAGCAAGTGTCTCTTGTTGGGATCCAGCTGAGGTGCACTAGCAGACAGGGAAGATCTTCAAATTCCCTTACCATTACAGCACCTTTGTCAGAGACAGAAACAGACAGAGACAAGTATTGTCACATTTGATCCTCACAATAACCCTGGAAGATGGGTACTGTTTTTTTCTTTTTGGAGGGCAATTGGGGTAAAGTAACTTGCCCAAGGTCACACGGCTAGGTTTTTTTGTTTGTTTGTTTGTTTGTTTGTGTGTGTTAAGTGTCTGAGACCGGATCTGAATTCAGGTCCTTCTGACTCCAGTGCCGGTGCTCTACTCACTGTGCCACCTAGCTGCCCCGATGGGTATTATTCTTATCTCCATTTTACAGATGAGGAAACGCCTGAAAGAAATTTGGTGACTTGCACAGGGTCACACAGGTAGTAAGTGGCTGAAGCAGGATTCAAACACAGGTCTTGCTAAATTCAAGTCTTGTGTTCTATACACTGTGCCATCTAGTTGCCTAAAATGAGAATTCATATAGAACTCTAAGGTCCCTTCTGGCTTTAAATCTATGAGACTATTATCCATTTTACATTAACTTTTTGCACTCTTGCCCCATATTGTTTCTAGATCATCTGGTAACATATGGAAAAACTACAACAGAGAAGGGAGAAAAGCTTAGTTGGGAGCAGCTAGTTAAGATTGTGGATAAAAGAAAGGCTTAGGAACAAATCTGTGATGTCATTGGTATTGGGAAGTTCAGGTGAGAACATTTCGTCTATCAATGCTGATGAACACCCTTTCCTACCCTCTTCCCTCCCTCCCTCTCCCCCTCTCCCCAGGCAAATTATAGGCTTATCTCAGAGTTACCTAGAGGACTATGACGTTAAGTGATTTACCTAAGGTCACAAAGCAATATTGTCAGAGGCAGGAAAAGAATCCAGGTCTTCCCTACTCAAAGCTGGCTCACCGTCTACCATGCCTTGCTGCCCCTCATACACAGAAGAAATCAGAATTGCTCTCATTTGGGCAATTTTCTATTTCAGAAGGCCCTATGGTTTGCCCTAAGAGTTCTCTTAGTGAATGCAACTGGCCTTGGAGACAGTGTTCAGCCTGGGCAGCAGGTGGAGACTGAGTTCTGTGTCCTTTGTGAGCTTGTGGCAGTTTGCTTCTAAAGGTTTAGGCTCATTTCTGAGCAACATCCATTAATTCTAAGAGAAGTTACCAGCACAATATTTACAGAGGGAGGGAAAGGCTTCTCTGGCTAATTATCCTCAAAGGTAGATGACTGTTTTTTCCTTAAAAGGCAGTTTTAAGATGATGCTTCTGTGCACTCTCATTAGAGTTATACCATAGTTCGATGTTTTTCTAGTTGGATTTAAAGGGCACTATGCAATAAGAATCAGGGATTCCTAAGAGAGAGAGAGAGAGAGAGAGAGAGAGAGAGAGAGAGAGAGAGTTAGAGAGAGTTGTTACTTTGTAGGAAGAGGGGAAATCTGGAAGTATGATAGGGTGGAAAGAACCCTGGACTTGAAGTCAGGTGACATTGGTTTGACTTCTGGATCTACCAACTTGCTGTGTGACAATGAATAAATAACTTCACTTCACTGTTTCTCAGTTTCCCCTTCTCTGAGGTGGCCCAGCAGATAAAGTGTTGGCCTAGAATCAGGGACCTGCATCCAAAGCCCAGCTCCACCTCTTACTAACTAGTCTTTGTCCTGGACAAATTGCTCAATCTTGACGGGACTATAATCTCTCATCTACAAAGTGAGTGGAGTCCACCCTGAATGAATGAATAATATATTTATTTAGGGTTTACTATGTGCAAAACCTTGTGGTAAATATTGGATATAATTTTATGATTATATTCCTTTGCAATTAGTGAAAAATCTCACTTTCGTGGTTAATAATAAATGAATATTTAATACTTGACCTTATGCTTTCCAAGCCACTTTGTTAAACTAAATCCCCAGTATCATAGAATTAAAAGCTAGATGAGATTCTTGAGATCATCTAGAGTGACCTCCCCTCATTTGATAAATGAGGGAATATAGTTTCATCTTAGTTCAGGCTTCTGAGATGCCTCCATTCAGGTTTGAAGGGAGATGGTGGTCAAGGAGGTGGTGCTATTTGACTTGCCTGGCACATACTGTCTTCAGTCTTCTCCTACCCCACTCCCCCAGCCTCCACAGCTGCCTTGCTATTTCATCTAGGCTAGCTTGCCAGACCTGTCTTTGGGGGCTGGTTGGCAATTGGTGGGGATTATTGAACCCTTACTTGGTGGCTGTGAGGGTTAGGCTGGAAGCAAGGCCAGTGGTCAGGTGCTACTGTTCCTAGCACTTGTGTGTTTAAGTACAAATAGACACATTGTTTAGGAAAAATGAGTTTTAGGTTTCAGTTATTTTACTAGTTGCTGTCCTTCGAAGAGGAAATGCTTGCAGCTGATATTAAAAGCCTAGTTTGGCTTGGTTCCTTACCAACAAATGCTAGTGGCACAAAAGACCATCACAAATAGTGAATAGTTAATAAATCCATATATCCAAGCAGACAGTAAAAAGAATTCAGGAAAGTTATACAGCTTAGAATATGCCAGATAATACAGAGTGGATGAGCTGTCACACTGGGAGGAAGATTTCTTAGCGCAGCTATGAGAGAGAGAGAGAGAGAGAGAGAGAGAGAGAGAGAGAGAGAGAGAGAGAGAGAGAGAGAGAGAGAGAGATGGTCCCTGATCTGACCCAAGGGAAAATTCCCTTGGTGGAGGCATGCTCCTTGACACTTTTTTTCCCTTCATACTCTTTTCTCTTTAGCTTTCCATAACATTACTTTATCCTGCCTATCTGAGCACTCCTTCTCTTTCTCCCTTGTTAGATATTCATCTAGGTCAGGCCCTCCAATGGTGGATGTCCTTTCCAGCTCTGTCCTGTGTTCTCCTCTTCCTATATATTATTCTACTTGATGATCTCATTAGCTACCACGGATTCAAATATTATTTTTATCCTTATGATTTTCAATTGCACATATCCTCCCCTAACCTCTCTGCTGACCTCCAGATTTGCACCTCCTGCTGCTTTTTGGAAATCTTGAATTAGATGTCCCATGGGCATTTTAAACTCAACATATCCAGAACGAAACTCATCTTATCTTTTGCCCTAAATTCTCCTCTCTTCTGAACTTCCCTATTACTGTTCACGATACCACTATCATCCTAGGCATGTAAGCTCATAATCTAGGTACCATCCTTAACTTTTCTTATTATAAAATCTCCACTTGTATTGTAAAATTTCTTCTATAAACTCCCCTCAACCAACATGGTGATTACCCTAGTACAGGCCCTTATCACCTCATAACTATTATTTCAATAGCTGGTTGATTTCCCTGCCTCAAGTCTCTTCACATTCCCATCTATCCTCTATGTGTCTATCAGATTTATTTCCCTAATGTACAGATCTGACCATGTCACCCTTCTATTCAACAAGTGCTAGTGGCTTGTTTTCCTATTCAGGATCAAATAGAAAATCTGTTGTTTAACATTCAAAGTCCTTCACGTACCTTTACAGTTTTCTTCTACCTTACATCTCTCCTCCAACCATTACATACACTGTGATTCAATGATGCTGGCCTCCTTTTTGTTTCTCCCACAAGCCACTTCAGATCCTGATTAACCAGGCATTTTCACTGGATGTCACCCATGCCTGAAATTTCTCTTTCTCCTCATCTCCTCCTCTTGGGTTCCTTTAAACCTAAAGTCCTACTTTTTTGAGAAGCCATTATTAATTTCCTAAATGCTAGTTTCTTCATGCTCTTGATTTCTGTCATTTAGACAGTATGTATTTTCATGTTGTCTCTCCCAATAGACTATGAGCTCCTTGAGAGCAGGGACTGTCATTTTTGCCCATTTTTTGTCTCTTTAGTACCTAATACAATGACTAGCACACAGAAGGCACTTAAACAATGTTTGTCAATTAACATTGAGCAAATGGTATATTAAAACTCACAGATCCTTTTCACATGCATAATTTCCAGCTTCATCTCCTCTAGCCTATGCTGTGAAGTGTTTTTATTTTTTTAACCTGGATATAAGACTTTTCATTCATTCCTAATTAGTTTTATCTTTGTATTTTGATCCACTGTTCCAGTCCCTTGTGATCATTTTTTATTCCAATTCTTTCTTCCAACCTACTAGCTATATCTCTAGCTTCTGTTAGTTTTTTGCCCTCTGCAAATTTGATATACATAACAACTTTACACTCTACATATCTTGCATGTACCCTGTTATTTATACATTTTATTTTTCATTAGAAATGAGCTCCTTAAGGGAAAGGACTAGAATTTCTTCTCTTTATATCTTTAACATTTAGAATGGTGCCTGTAATATAGTAAATAGTTACTAAATGCTTGTTGACTGACTGAATGACCACAATGCCCCTATTGAATCTCTGGTAATATGAGTCTATGAAATGAAATACATTTTGGATGAGCCCTGGGATACTCCAAATCTCTTATCTCACATTCATTTCCAATACTTAAAGCTAAAGTCAAGACACAGAAAAAAAAATTAAGGTCAGACAACACATATGAATATATATAGATAATCCCCATTATAAATTAAACCAATAAACAAAATCCATTTTTACAAAAAGGACAACTTAGGAGAAAGAAGGAAGGAAAGGAAGGAAGGAAGGAAGGAAAGGAAGGAAAGAAGGAAGGAAGGAAGGAAGGAAGGAAGGAAGGAAGGAAGGAAGGAAGGAAGGAAGGAAAGGAAGGAAGGAAGGAAAGGAAGGAAAGAAGGAAGGAAGGAAGGAAGGAAAGGAAGGAAGGAAGGAAGGAAAGGAAGGAAAGAAGGAAGGAAGGAAAGGAAAGGAAAGGAAGGAAGAAAGAAAGAAAGAAAGAAAGAAAGAAAGAAAGAAAGAAAGAAAGTCCCTCATAATAAATATACATAGTTAAGAAAACAAAGTTCCTACCTTGACTACATCTAAAAAGGTAACTAAATTTGTATTTTGAATTAGACATCCTTCAGGACTTGGCTAATGCTTCATTATAAATAGTCTGGTATTGTAGTTTGTTGTTGCATAATTTAATTAAATTTAACAGGTATTTATTTATAAAGAAGCTAGACATTGGGCTGGGTGCTGGGAAGAACAAAATCAACATTGAAAAGAAAAGGAACTTTTATTCTTCCAGGATAGCTGAAATTCAGGACCATAAGTCCAATGATGATTCAGAGAAGGGAATACTTAGTTCTAACTAGGGTGGAGGAAAGTTTCTTGCAGGACGTGGAGCTGGAGGAAGATATGAGTGATGGTAAGGTTTTGGATCTATATTAAGTAGGAAACATCACCCCTCCCACTCCTTAACTCCACAGAATCTAAGTGCCAATTGAAATTACATTTTCTAGATACTTCAAGTGCTCTTGGATGGACTTCCAGATCAGTAGAAATGCCTGTGGAAGAATGACTTTTCCAGCTGTTAAAATAGACCTTGGCAGTGATAGTATTGAGGCACAGAAACAGAGTATAGATTCTGGCAAGTATAACATTCTCTTGTTTTGATAAAAAAAATAATCTGCTATTATTTATGAATAATAGATAATTAGTAGATTATTGGGGAAAATGTCACTTAATGATATTCAAGGGCCTGTACTAAATAATGAAGAGGTGAGGAGGGGCAGAGAAGTCTAACCCACTCAGGGGCGGCTAGGTGGTGTAGTGAGTAGAGCATCAGCCCTGGAGTCAGAAGGACCTGAGTTCGGATCCTCAGACACCTAACACACACACAAACAAAAACCTAGCCGTGTGACCTTGGGCAAGTTACTTAAGCCCAATTGCCCTCCAAAAAGCAAAAAAAAAAAAAAGAAAGAAAGAAAATAACCCACTCAGTCTCCTAATTTGTCCATTAAAAAAAAAATTGGAAGGAAGTTTCTGCCTTAAAGGAGTGTATAATCTAGTGAGGGTGATAATATTTTTTTTTAAATCTCATTTCTCTCTTACACAGAAATCAAGACTCAGTATGCCAGCTTTTGGGGAGTTGTAAGGCCAGATGCATCTCAATTTTTAAAACTTCAGTTTTAAAAAAATGTGTCATAGTCCTATAAAAATTCTATCAGAAGGCCCCAAATTTTGGTAGGCAGAGTTTTACAGTAGAAAGAGCATTGAATTCAACCTGAAAGAGATGTATTTCAAATCGTGCCTCCAAATGTTACTGTCTATGTGAGCCCAATTGGGTAATGGCCTAAAATCCCTAGGCCTTAGGTTTTTTTCAGCTGTAAAATGAGAGTGTAAGCCAGATGGCCTCTGAAGTGCCATCCACTTCTAGGTCTATAAATTGACCTTCAGAGGTAGTTGAGACTGGTGATTAATGTTATCAGTGACCAAAGGTGCTATATAGAAAGCAAAAGGAGGTCCACAAAGTATAAGCAGATACCATCAACTCATCTAAAACTGAACTTACTATCTTTTCCACTAAACCTTGCCCTCATCCAAACTTCTCTCTTTCATTCCAAGGCATTCTTCTAGTACCCCAAACTGGTAACCTTAGCATTATCCTAGACTTCTAACTCCCTCTTCCCCCCCAAAGATAGATATTCAGTGGTTGTTTTTACCTTCATACCATCGGTCACATCTGGACCAATTTTTTTTAATGGACAAATTAGGAGACTGAGTGGGTTATTTTCTTTTTTCTTTCTTTTTTTTTTTTTTTTTGCTTTTTGGAGGGCAATTGGGGTTAAGCAACTTGCCCAAGGTCACACGGCTAGGTTTTTGTTTGTGTGTGTGTTAGGTGTCTGAGGATCTGAACTCAGGTCCTTCTGACTCCAGGGCCAACGCTCTACTCACTACGCCACCTAGCCACCCCTGAGTGGGTTATTTTCAAGAAAGAAACGCATGCTTCTTTTATGCACAAAGACCATGAGGCAACATATTTTCTTCCCAAGAACACAACAGTGCATTTAAGCAAGGTTATTATAGCTATTTTCATTTCTAAGGCAGAGAACCATTATAAGAAAAGGAGGGAGAGGGGAAGTAGAATACCCTAAGATAGCAAAGAGTTAGATGGGAAAGAAGTTAATTGATTTCTTCCAAGTGGTCAAGGAAGGTAGTCAAGGGACAAAAAGAACAAAACTGCTCACTTGTTATTTTGATTTTATTTTCTCTTACTTTTTCCTTCTTTCTTCCTTCCTTCCTTCCCTTCCCTTACTTTTCTTGTGAATATATATATATATATATATATATATATATATATATATATATATATATATATATATATATATATTCACAAGAAAAATGTTCTTCATACTAGGAATTGTAGAACAAAAATAATCACCAGGGAGTGGGAACTCAAGAGGAGATGGTAAGAGAAGACCTGGCTATGCACATAAAGAGGCTTGGTGGATAAAACTGCTTTATTGATAAGTTCTCAAGTACTGCAGTCAAAGTCAATAGTGACACAGGGCTGAACATAGGAAAATGATTTTCTACTTCTCAGTTGAAAAGGGAGAGGGAAGCTCCTTAAAATCATGGACAAATGAGCTTGTATTTTGATTCCTGGAAAAATTCTAGAAAGGATTATTAAATAGATGCTCTGAAAGCATTTCAAATGGTAAGCGGTGATTATTAGGAGATAACATTAGCTCCTCAAGAGCATTCTACTAAAAATTAACCTTTTTGTTATTTACAGGTTGATCAGAAATGTATATCAAAGGAATGCCAGAGTTAAATTGGACTGGGATTTCAACAAGACATTTTACAATGTTTCTCATGGTATCCTTGTAGACAAAATTGAGAAATGTGGATTAGGAGATGATATATTTAGAAGACTTCATAACTGGTTGAATATCTAAACCCAAGGAGTAGTTATTAATTGACTGTCAAATTAGGGGCAGCTCTCATGTGGCGTGCTCCAGGGATTTGTTCTTGACTCTGTCCTTGTGGATATTATCAGTGACTCATAGGAAAATGACTTGAATGAAAAAGCAGATTGTTTGTGGAAGTTGACTGAAAAAGTAGATTGCCTGCTAGTCAGTCACTAATGATATAAAGTTAGGAGGGATGATTGGACAACATATTAATGATTGAAAAAGTTCTCACAAAACTAGCCTGATGGTCCAAATTTAATAAGATGAAATATTGTGGACAGTACTGTGTAGTGGCAAGAGGGCTTGTTTTGGAGGCAAAAACAAAACAAAGAAGCAAGCAAACAAACAAACAAAAAAACCCTGTCTTCAAGTTCTATCTCAACATGGAATAGCTGGCTGACTCTGAGAAGATTTCTTGTAACAAATATTCAAAGTTGAAGAAAGCAAATTTCTTCATTAGCTTTATAATGAGTGTTTGTGTGTACACACACACACACACACACACACACACACACATATTCACAAGTCACAGATAGCATCTTTCATTGTGGTTCCTCTGAATCATGAAGGGCCATTGTATTGATCATCATTCTTTTAGTTTTCACAGTTGTTTGTTTTTATAACATTGTGATCATTGTGTAAATTATTCCCCTTTAGCTCTTAAGGCTTTACATTTCTAATAAAATGGTAGAGATCAAGTTGCTAAAACTCTACTCAAACTTTCCACTCCTATTCAAACCATTAAATCTTATAATGCCGTATTTGGAGAGGACTGTAAAGTTTTTAGGTCAGTCTCCTTGAGTCATAGTTGAGGAAGAGGAGATTCAGAGAGGTGAAGATACTTGCCTTCCAACCAAACCTCTGACTCCATATGAATTGTTCATTATAACTCTGCTTATACATTTAATCAATAGTCATTTGGTAAGGATGGAAGAATCCTATTTTAATTTGTATCCTAATCATTTTCAGCTTATCTCTTTTCTTGCCCTATTTTTGTAAGTGTTTGAGGGTTGAAGCTATATTACTTTTCATCTCATTATCCCTAGATCCTAGAGCAGTGCCATAACAGGGACCTAAGAAAATATTTATTGAATTGAATTAATAGAGTGTAAGCCCTTTGAGGGCAGGGATGATTTCATTTTTGTCTTTGAATCTCCAGACTCTGTCCTAGTTCATAATTGATTGTTGACTGAATGTTTGAATGAATTTGGTTTCTTTAAGGGAAGGTATATTTGGGTGAGTATATGTATGTGTAAATATGTGAATATGTGCACATGTGGGTGTTTACTTAGGAAAGAATGTGTATCTATTCTAAGATGCATTTTTATATATGCAGGTACATTTGGGTATGTGTGGGTGGGAATGTTAATGCACACATACCAAGGGAAGATTCAGAGGATGGAGAATTTTGAATTAAATCCTCAGCAGCAATTTTTCTTTCTAGCCCAAGATAAAAGTGGGATGAGAATCAAAACGCTGATACTCCAAAGAACTAGCAAAGAAACATTATGATTTGTCCATCAGCGAAGTCATAAAGGATGCTATGGGGGAAAGGTATTCATCAAAAACAGCCTGGTTTTTGTAGGTAGCCTGGGGGTTGTGACAGGGCAGTGTCTAGAAATGAAGACAGCCAAAAGAGAATTCCAGGAGCACTTTTGGAGGCTCACTGAGGGCAATTACATGAGGTTCTTTAAATACATAACAGAAAGACAGTAGAATAGAGATTCCAGTGGGACCACTTGATGATCTGGAGGTGGAGAGGTAAAAATCTGAAAGCAGAAAAACTCAAAGAATATTCTGCCTTGGTATTTATGGGAGGACTTATTAAACAGATTATTATTCCAGAACTCTGGAAGAAAGCAATTGGCTATTTGTAGAGAGGCACTGTGGGATAATGAATAGAGCATTAGACTTGGAATCAGGAGGACCTGGATTCAAACTTTGCCTCTGATTGTTTCGGGACATATAATAATAGCTAACATTGATATAATTCTTTAAACCAAATGGAAACATTTGCTGCACTCCAAAGAGGAAACCTTAAGGTTTGCAAAGTACTGTATATCTAGTGCCTTGTTTGCTTCTCACAATAACCCTGTGAGGTAGGTGTGATTGTTCATATCATACAGATGGGGAAATTAGGGCTGAGAGAGATTAAGGGACTTCCCCAGAATCTCATAGTTATTTGAAACAGACTTGGAACCTAGTTCTCCTTAACTATAAGTGCAGTGTTCTATCCACTAAGCCATGTGGTCTGTATGTATAATTCTAGGCACCTCTCTCAGACTCATTTTTTTCTTGTCAAATGGGAATTATAATAATCATAGTATTTATCTCTTTGAGGTTTTTGTGAAGTCCAAATGAGATATGAATAAAAATTGGCTTTCCAAATTTTAAAGCATTATATAAAACACTGGAGAGGAGAAGACAGGACAGGAGAGGACAGGACAGGACAGGAAAGGAGAGGAGAGGAAAGGAGAGGAAAGGAGAGGAGAAAAGAAAGGAAAGAAAGAAAATTATTTCCTAGGTTAACTGTACTTTTCATCTTAATTTGATCATCTAAAATGACCATGCTTGTTACTATTAAATCTATTTTAAAACCTTTTCTGAATTATTTTGGTGGCAATATAGATTTATCCTACTTTATTCCACAACAGGAGAAATAAAGTATAGGTACTACTAATTGTAGCAGCAAGCACCCCAATATCCCCAGGGTAGCTGCCAACACAGGTTCTTAGATCTGCTTTTCAAAAGGAAAGCAACTCAAAATGGGTTAACAAGCTTAATTTAATCAAACAAACACACATTACCTAGTTCAGGGGAAAAAGGTCAGCACCCCAAACTTCAGAGTTACAGAACTTACAGATCAAACAGACAGGCTTCCAAACTGTCCAACCATTACATCAATACCAAATCACAGTTACCAGAGAGGGAAGCATCAACATAGGGGCAGGGAAGATCTTTAAATCTGCATTTCCATTACACTAATAGGTACCATTGAAAGAGGTACTACTAATATGGAAATATGATTTTTTGGACTGCCTGTGTATAACCTATATAAATTGCTTATTTTCTCAATAAGGGGGAAGAAAATGTGGGAGGAAGAGAATTTGGGACTCAAAATTTAAAAAAAAAAAGACTGCTGAAAATTTTACAGGTAATTAGAAAAAAAAATTAAAGATGGATTCTTCCATCTCCCCTACCAAACCACAGATCAATCGGGATCAATGAGAGTACATGATGATGAAAACATGATTAATAATTCCTAGATTCAAATGTGAGCAAATGTGATTGAAGACCATTTTACCTTCCTAACTATCTCTTACTTCTTCAGGATCCATGATAAGAATTCCTTTTTGGTCACTTAGTAGTAGTTGGAAAGTTGTTCTCTGAGAATCTATGAGATTCTACAATTCCACTTCTTCTTAACTCCCTAGATTAGGTTGATTGTTTTTATGGATTACATTGCTCTGAGTTAGGTTTGAGGTATCTTACTTAAAGATTCTCTGAATTAATGACTCCTAAAAAAATCCCAAACTTAATTATAGGTGGAGTCATCCATATTCAAGATGCAAATCCTTCATGTCCATGTCTTTAACACTGCTTTTCTTTGACCCATGTAACCCCACCATCTCTCAAATTTTTCATACTTTCATATTGCCTACAATGTCCACTGACATTGTGACATCAAACTCTACATAATTAATGTAAAAATAATAACAGCATATACGTGGATATATGTATCTATTATTTTGAAGTTTACAAATAATGTTCCTTACAGTAGCCCAATATTTCTATCCTTATCTTCCTAGGAATTAAGAATGACAGGAATTCATGTCACAAAAGAAAATGAGGGTAAAACTAGCCCAGAGAAAAGAAGACTTAACTTGTCTTCTTGCCTTCTAATATCTAACTAAATGGAAGTCATCTAGAAAAGGGACTTAAATTGTTTTTGTATTATTTTATATCAGAATGTATAGAAAAGTCTGGAAATTACAAGGAAGACCCCTCTAACAATCAGAGCTCCCTCAAATGGAATATAATGCCTGTGGATAAGTGATCTCCTTATCATTGGAATTCATTTTTTTTATTAAATCAATAAATCAATTACATATTTTTATTATTAACAATAACAATAACTAACATTTATATGCTGCATATTATGTTCCAGGCACTGGGCTAAACACTATTTAAATTTTATTTTTAATATAGGGAATAAAACAAGCATTTCTATAATATAGTATAATATAAAAGATGACTGTACATTAAACTGCAAATCTCCTATGCACAACTGGCTATTCCTGTAAAACATACAACAAAATCATAATGTGAATTTATTTTTTCCCTCCCTCCACCCTAGAGATGGCTAACATTAGACACAAGTACGTGTATGTGTATGTATGTGTGTGTTTGCATACACACTTCTATTTTTCAGTTCTTTGGATGCAGATAGCATCTTTTTTCAAATGTTCCTTATAGTCAATTTGGGTACTTATAATAGACAAACACATATTATCTCATTTCATCCTTACAACAACCCTGCAAAATAGGTGCTGTGTGCCAAAAACTGTATTAAGCAGTGGGCATATAAAGACAAAAAAAGTAACAATTCCTACCCTTAAGGAATAATTCAGCACATATTTCACGGAAGGCTATACAACTAGGTCCTTGAGATAAGAAGAAAGAATGAAGACACTCATTGCCTAAAGGAGCTAATATCCTACTAGAAAATTTCAGTCAGAAGTTGTAGGACCATCTGTTAGGAATATGGTTAAAAGAATTCTCACCCTGGGTGAGAGGTTGGACTAAATGTCCTCTGAGACCCCTACCAATTCTAAAGTTTTCTGATTCTGTGAATTTTACTGTAACACTAGTGGAATTCACTCAACCTCCCCAATAAAGACATTAGTGCTCCTTTAACATCCTTATAAACACTAGTGAAAAATGTATTTCCAAAGCAATGCCAGCTGAAGGGCTAAAAAGGAAATGGATTTATGATGGAGTGCTAGAGATTGAAAGTAGATTTAAGGACGGATTTCCTGAGTGTGAGAGTTGTTAAACACTGAAATAGATTTCCTTGGGAGCTTGTGATATCTTTGTCCCTGGAGGTCTTTGAAGATAAGAGTGATGATGAGCTGTCTGGATAGATTATTTGTGACAGCAGGTTGGCTTGGATTGCCTTCCAACATCCTTTCTTGACTAAATTTTTATGAGAGGCCATGTGGTAGACAGAGAATTAGAGCAAAAATTTAGATACTTGAGTTCGAATCCTGTCTCAGGGCTGAGTTATGACCATAGAGTAACAAGTGGCAATTTGTATGGGTATAAAATTGTATGGTTCATAAAATCCCTATAGAGTAGGCAGTGAAATAACAACCTCATTTAACAGATGAGGAAACTGAGGCAGATCACTTCAAATCTCTAGAACTCATTTTTCTCATCCCTCAAATTAAGAATTTTGATTACATTAGTTTCTGATCCTTTTCAGTTCTGTGTTTCAAACACCTTACATCTGTGTAGAGCTTTAACAATGTATAAAGGAATTTTACATCCATTTTCGTGATATTTTCTATGATAACTTTCTTACGGGCAAGAGTTCTAATTGTTTCTTATTCCAAATAGAATATTTTGGCTTTTAATTTAGTTTTTTTTTCTGATTTTTAAATTGTGGAGGAACTAGATTTAGTTGAATAAAATTAAGGTTTCTTTCTGTTTTTTATCCTTTTATTAACTGTTGCAAAGGAAAAGCTGAAAGGGGGCACAGAAGGTAGCAAGGAGAAAACACAAGCCTTTTTTTCCTCTAAGCTCTATGCATTAAAGTGTTTTTGTAGCCAAATAAAAATCCAGTGGAATTTCCCTTCACATAGATAAGAGTTTTTAATCATTGTACCGTCTACTTCACAGTGTGTTTTTCCTTGACCCTCTATAGACTTTCACACAAATGCAAAAAATTATGGTAATGCAGTTTGGTGGCTCTATGATCTTGTACACAATCCTTCACTTTTCTGATCCTCAGTTTCCATGTTGGTAAAAATAGGATAAGAAAATGACATTACTCAGTTCATAGAGGTATTGTAAGAAAAGCACTTTGAAAATCTTAAAACACAATAAAAGTAAATTATTATTCAAAGGGAAAACATTCCTTTAGTTACATATCCCCAAAACAGTGGAATGATAGGACCTCATGTCTATTTTTTAGCAAAGAGGAATTCATCCCTCCTTCTTACCCTCCCTTCTTTCCTACCTTCCTTCTTCCCATTAATGGATTACTGCACATATAGTAATTGCATGGAATTACTCAATTATGTCAATATTTTAAGGAATTATATTTTCATTGCAATAATTATTTCCTTCACTAACATGGTTCTCAGTTCTTCTATAATTTAGCCTATTGTCATCCAGAGTTTCCATGGTCAAATAATTCACTCCTTTGTGGCCACGTTGATGTTGATCTCTAAATTAGTAAGACTCTAAAGGAATATTTGTAATATGTAGCTACTAACTTTATAGAAGCTGCTAGATTTCATGTTCTACCAGCAGAACCTTCAAAAATCCAGGATCACACTGACACAATGATCTGACATCAGAAGAGAATTTTATTGGAGCTCAGGCCAGTAAGAAAATATGGGGATAATTGTGGGGATGTATTATTTCACATGCCCTGTAAATAGAAGGAAGAGTCTATTTATATTTCAGTACCATGTCTATGATGGGAGGAAGGGAAGAAACTAAGTATGTGGTCCCTAAAAACAATGTTCCTTTGGATGGAAAGCTCAATGGATAGTGTGGCTTGTCTAAAATCCCTTTTGTCATGATGCATTGGAACAAAAACAGTGGGACTCCCAAATGGGAGTACATCACTGCCTAACTGGTGGAACCAATCCATTAGATTTCCTGAGCAATTTATTTATAGCGTGGGTCCTCTCAGTTCTGATGTCCCTTTTGGTAACAATGGTGTTACTAATAGGATTAACTCTGGATGAACTCAGTGTTTCATGGGGAATTGTGCCCTCTGCACTCATAGATAATGACTTCAGTGTATGTGTCCTAAAAATTAAAATAAGACGATAAGCATCAATTGCAATGATAGCATTTAGACAGACACAATTCTCCGTCATCTATGCCAGAGTCAAACCTTTCTTATAGGCATGTGGGTAATGAAAATAGGAAGGCTATAAAACCTCAGACTATGACAGAAAGTGTACTAAATGGAAAAGTAGACTTCTTTCTATCATCTTCCCCCTTTTCATATGATCTTCCTTATGATCACCTCATTTTGTTATTTTCTATGTAATTTGCTTAGTTTTAGAGAGAGGGATGGGTTTTCTGTTTCTGTTAGTTTTTCATGTTGACATTATCCAATTGGTATTTATTAATGAGTACCATGAAGCAGTATGGTATAGTGGGTAGGGATCAGACTTCCAAGCCAAGGAGACTTGGACTCAATTCCTGTCTCTAACACATATTATCTGTGGCACCTTGGATAAGTTACTTAACTTCTTAATGCTCTAGGCTGGAGGTGTCAAAATCCAATAGAAATGGAAACCACTAAATTGTACATAAGGATCCATAACTTTACATAAGAAACACGTCTTGACTTAGAAAACTGCCTATTAACATTGCCTAATATTCCATTCTATTATATTTCTTTCTATATTTCCCAATTTCATTTTAATTTACTTTGGGCTGAATTCAGGAGTCTTGTGGGTTAATAATTCATACCTCTGCTCTAAGCAGCTCCCTAAATCTCTGTTTCAGAGGAAGTGCCAACTTGCATTGGCAGAGAAATTTTCTTGCAAATTCAACTGAAGGCATAGCACCCTATTCCTCATCCCTTGTACTTCTATTTCAACACTTCATAGATCTGTGATTTTATTGACATAGTTATTTCCTCAACACAAATTGCAGCACTCTGTTTCCCCTACCTGCCCTGAGTTCCAGTGTTTGATCTTCAAGAACTTCTGGAGTTGAGAAAACTTCATTACTTTGTGTCCAACCCAGTGATAAACCTTGACCAATAGGATTGACTAGTTTGTTACTGGGCCTGGGCTTAAGGCTTTTCCTCTTTGGTAAAACTGACCACAGCTAACCTATCAGCAATGCATTCAAGAACACTTTATACTTAACCCTATGAAATCTATTTTATTAAGTTTAACCCACCATGGTGACCAGTCTAGATCTTTGTAATCTTCTTGATTTTAAGTTCAAGCATAGAATAATATCCACCATATGCTTGATTTGTGATCTATTTCTCAAACTCCATCCTTTTTCTCTTTATGATAAGATGGTCTCCAGTTTACTTCCACTGAAATATTGCCTCTGTTTTCCTTTCTATTCATCCTCTCCCAAATGCTGCTTGTTAGAAATCATTTTCACCCCTTTGTGGAGTGTTGAAAGAAATTTCCCTTGGGCATGGTGGAGCTGTAAATCTGCATTCAGTTTATCCTTGTTTCCTAAATCATACCCAGATGCTCACTGGGTGCTTCTAGGACACTGATGGTAAGGTGGGTAGTCCTCTAGACTTCCAAAGACATTAAGGTTCTACTCTAACAGAGGCATGAGAAAAGTGGGAGGGAAAAGAGGCCAAGGTTGAAGCCCAGGGCACTCTCCTCCTCCTCTCATCACCTCTGTGTAGTACCAAGAAAATCCTTCTGAGAAGACATTCTCTCCTCTGCCATGAAGCATTCATTCTCTTGACGAGAACTGGCTTCATAATTTGTAAATGATCCATTGAGAATGTTCAAGTTTGCTCAGTCAATCCAAACTTTCTTTCTGTGCAATGCCATTTCCATATCCAACCATGCCTGAACAGAGACATCTGACTTAATCAAGGATTTTTTTTTATATTTAGTTGCAATGCTTTTAATTGATTTAAATGAACTGAGATATATGCCCACCTGGAAGAATAATAGGCAAAACCCAGAGCTTCCAGGGAAAAAAGAAGAAGAAATACTGCATCCAGCTATAAAGAATTCAAGAAGGAAGAAATAATCCAATCAAAGTACTAAAATTAGGTTACATAAAATTTGAGCAGTCATATTCTAAATTAATGGAAAGCATGATGAAATATTCCCAATGGCAAAAGATAAAGGTGTACAACAAAAAAATAACTTATACAGTAAAACTAAATATGATATCACAAGGGGAAAAATCAATCTTCAATACAATAGAGGGCTTTGAAATATTCCTGATGAAAAAATATTAAAAGAAACTTTGAGATACAATTGCAGCAGTCAGGAGGAAATTTAAAATATAAATACAAGGGAATAATTAGAAAGGTCTTTATAAAAATGAAGCATGTACAATGTAGTGGTGGAAAAATATTGAAAAAAATGCTTTTTAGAATCCTAATGTAACTAGTGGTCATAGAAGTAGTCAACTGAGACAGAAGACCTATAATTAGTTTTGTTATATGATCAAGATATCGTTAAAAAAAATAAAAAAAGGAAAAGGAGAGCAAAGATATATTGGAGGAAAATAGGAGGAAAGAGGGAGTAATCTGTTAACACATATAATCATGTTGGAGAGTTAAAACTATAGCTAGGTCCCAATAGTACCCTGAGAAGTGTTCACATTCAAATTAGCTCTATTTGAAGTTATGATTTTGTGTAAAATTCAATCATTGGTTCTAATCCAGTGTACATATTCAATGGAAACAATTTTAATATAAGTTTGTCTGTTTAGTAATATAATTTTTCATTGAAATAGATTTCTTATTTTTTATTAAAAAGTAACAGTAGATTTATAGCAAGAATTTAAAAAATAAATTACTCAATATCATACCAAAAAATAAGCCTATAGTGATTATATGATAGAAATAGCATGATTGTCATGTAAAAAAAAATTATCAGCTGAGACTTAACCCCCCTCTCTTCCTTTAAATCTTCATATGAACCATTGGAACATTGGCATGTCCACATTTCCATCTGAGCTATCATTCCTTTTGTTCATTTTCTTAAGAGTTCTTAAAAAACAACCCATCTATTGGTAATGTGGTTTATAGGAGCATGCCATATCCACATGTGATGATAGCCAAGTATAAATTTGGTATAGCAGCATGATAAAACCCTTTTAGTTAACAGATGTCACATTAATTCTATTTTGGCTGACATTAAATATGACCTGGTAAGCTTTTATAATTTGAACTATAAATTCACATTCACTGTAACTTAGGTGGTTATATAAACTTGAAAAGAATAGGGATAGCAGGCATCACTTGAAGCTTAATTTCTTCTAAACCGATTGAAAGAGAAGAATATATATATGTGTGTGTGTGTGTGTGTGTGTGTGTGTGTGTGTGTGTGTGTGTGTGTGTGTGAAAGTTTGTTGTAGGAATATATTTAGTTCAATTGGGATATAGGAACAGGAAGATGGGAACAAAGTAAATTTAGGGAGGAATGAGCCATAAGTAGAATAAACACTTAATATGGAGAGGAGATAATGATGAAAAAATTAAAAGGGAAGAAAAAGAAAGTAACAACTTGAAATAAACAGTGAGGGAAATGTCTGGAGAAAAAAAAGTATAAGATAGAAAGTATAGGGATAAGAAGCATAAGGAAAAAAAAAACTTATCCATAAAATGAAATAGGCTAGGGCCTTGCACTGAAAAAGCAAAATCCAGAAAGATGTGTACAAGACAGGAAAAACAAAAGGGTTGAAAAACAAGCATTCACATAGAGTTAAAAGAAGAGGTTGAAGTGAAATTTATTATGCCACAGCTGAATACAAAAGAGTAGGAGTTGTGATTTTGACTGCAGACAAGGCAACAGCAAAAATAGACTTAACAAAGAAAGAGGATATGTTTTGCTGAAAGGTAACATGAATAATCAATCTATTTGAATACTTATGAACCAAATATGCAAAACTACTAAATAGTTGAAGGAAAAAGCTAAATGAATTAAAAGGAAAAATCTGATCAAAATATACAAGAAAAAATTTAAGAATCTGAATAGATAAGAAAAATCAGATATGATAGAACTCTGACAATTAAAATGCAAATAAGTATGAATATTCTTAGCTATGCATGGAATTTTATGAAAGTTGATTATATCTTAGGACATAAAACTTCACAAACAAATTCAGAAAAGCAAACATACTCATTATTTTCTGACTACACTACAGTAAAATTATAGTAAAGAGTGATTAAAAAGGATTAAAAGGTAAGTCCTAAAGAAATGGTGGGTCAAAGAATAAATCATAGAAACAATAACTAATTTGATTATAGATAATAAAAATAATAAGACAACATACCGAATTTTTAGAGATCCAGACAAGGTAAAGAAAAAATGTATATCCCTTAAAACACATTAAAAACAACAACAAAAGAGAAAATAAATCAATCAATTGGGAATACAATTAAAGTTAAAAAAAAAAAGAAATTTAAAGGCCCAATTAAAGACCAAAAAAAAAAAAAAAACCTTGAAGATCAAATCAGAAACTACCAAAACTGAAAAGAAAAATTAAATTAAATCAAACTATTAAATACACAAATAATGACTTGCTTTTATCAGGGGTGAAAGAGAACCAGCGAATTACTAGTATCAGAAAAGAAAGGGGCAGCTAGGTGGTGCTGATAGAGCACAGGCCCTGAAGTCAAGAGGACCTGAATTCAAATCCGACATCAGACACTTAACATTTACTAACTGTGTGACTTTGTGCAAGTCACTTAACCACAACTGCCCTGCCTTTCCCTCTCTAAAAATAAAAAATACCAAAAAAAAAAAAAAAAAGAATAAGGACTAACTTGTATTTGAAGTTCCAAGGCACAGCACATATTAAACAATTATTAAATGTCTACTGAATATTAATTAAAATAAGGATAATAATACTCCTGTAAAAACTAGTAAAAAATACTGACCTCAGGGATGTTGTGAGGAAAGCAATTTGGGGGCAGTTAGGTGGCACAGTGAATAGAGCACCAGCCCAGGAGTCAGGAAGACCTGAGTTCAAATATGGTCTTGGAACTGGACACACTTAACTAGCTGTGTGACCTTAGGCAAATCACTTAGCTCCAATTGCCTTGCCTTCCCCTTCCAAAAAATAAAGAAGAAAAAGAATTCACAAGATGAAAAAATAAAGGATATTATTCTAAACTGTTTTGCTCAACTACATACCAATAAAACTGAAAATTTAATATTTACAAAAATATAAAACTATATAAAACTATCAGAAGAAAAAACTATGAATTTAAACAATCCAATTTCAATGAAAGAAACTGAAAATGTACTTCCAGAGGAATAATCACAATGACAAAAAATTCCAGGGCAATTCCCAACTGAATTCTATCAAACATTCAAATTACAATTAATTTTTATAATATCACATAAGGTGTTTGCAAAAATAGTAAAAGAATGTTATCCTATCAAATTCCTTCTATGACATGGTGGGTTTTTTTATACATAAACCAAAGAAAGAGAACAAGAAAACTGTTGAAAAAACCACTCTAAAAACAGAGGAATGAATTTTCCTTAAAATGATAAATAGTATATAACACATGTCTAATAGTATATAGTATATATCTAAACCCAAGAACTACCATTGTATGTCATGGAGATTTCCAATAAGTTCAAGGGTGAAATAAGAATGACCATTATCACTTTTTCTATTTGACAAAGCATCAGAAATTATGGCTGTAGCTAAGAAAAGAAAAATAAATTGTGGGATTAATCATAGTTAAAGAAGAAATAAAACAATCACTTTTGCAGTTGATGTGATAGCATACTTAAACAATCTTAAAGAGTCAACTAAAATTTAATTGAAACAATAGATTCACCAAAGTTGCAAGATATAAAATAAATTCATATAAATCTCTAGCATTTCTTCATAATACCAATGAAACACAGCAGGAAGAGACAGAAAAAATTCCATTTAAAATAACAACAGGCTATATAAACCTGTGAAAATCTACCTTTTAATATACACATGAGAACTATATAAATACAACTACAAATCTGAAGTAAAGTCATCCTCAAATAATTGGAAAAACATTAATTGCTCATGGTTAGTCTGAGCCAATAAAATAAAAATGGTACTTAATTTACTTTCTCAATATTATACCAATCAAACTAGGGAAGAGTTACTTTCAAGAACTAAAAAAATAAATAATAATGAATTTCATATGGATACCAAAAAAAAAGTCAAGGAACTCAAGGGAAATAATGGGGAAAAAAAAGTGAGAATGTAGGGAGTCTAGTAATGTCAGATTTCAAATACTAGTATAACATCATAATTGTTCAATAATTCATCAGCAATTGAAAAATAGGGTGATGGATCAGTGGAAAAAATGAAGGTCACAACATGCAGAAACACATCTGTCCAGTACAAATCTATTTAGTAAAGGGAATTATTGACCCTAGTTATGAAGATAAGGACTCATTATTTAACAAAATCTGCTGTGAAAATTGGACCACAATATGGAAGAATTTGGATTTAGACCAATACCTCTCACCTTACATAATGATAAGTCCAGATGAGTATGAGACTTATATAAAAAGGTCATCTCATAAACAGAGAAACATGGTAAAATGCTTACCAAATCTATGGATAGGAGAAAAGCTTATGACCAAACAAGGGCTACAAAGAATTGTAGAAGATAAAATAGAAATTTTTGATTACATAAAATGGAAAGGTTTTTGCACAAACAGATGCAACAAAGCTAAGACTTAAGAGGAAACAACTGGGAGAAAAAAAAAATTTTGCAACACATTTCTTTGATTTCCAAGGGAACAATATTTCATGGCAGAACAATAATTGAAGTGCATTGCAGACATTTCTGTAATTCTCCTGAGCATAACTGCTTGGTTAATAAAACATTAAGGAGTAGTCTTTTCTGAAATTTGCTCCATGGTCCTGAAATCCACATTCCTATTTGGTGTTCCCATTCTGTCAATCTTCCTTCAGTATTCATTGAAGGCATGGAAATGGATAAGTTTCTTGAGGAAAAGAATAAAGAGAAAAGAATAGCAACCTCAAAACTGAATATTGAAAAATTCACAATTAAAAGGCAGAAAGAGGAGTCAATGAAGGAAACAAAGATTATATCTAAGCCCTAAGATAGTCTTATTACTAGAATAATGGAAAATAAAATTATAAAGGGACCAATTAACTTCCTCATGCAACGTGATTCTTAATTTATATTTTTCAGTGTATTGCTTTGCTTTTTTCTGAATGAATCAAAGAGTATGGCTTCCAATATGACTAGGTAGGGCTCACCCCATTCTTCTGTTCACAGAACAGCTGTATACTGATACTCCTTGTAGAAAGTAGTCAGTTGATAGGAACAGTTATTCCTCCACTCTTTTGCTACTTTGGGGGGTAATTTTAATTTTTAAAATTTTATTTTTTTAAAGAATAAGCATTTATTTTCTCTCCCTTTCTTGAAAGGAAAAGAAAAAATGTCTTATGAAAATCTTTTATAGTAATGCAAAACAAATTCCCACAATGTACTTATTTTAAAATGTATGTCTCATTTTGCTTCTTGAATCCATGGCTTCCCTACTGGCCATTTCATTGATAAGTTTTCAGGTCTTACAGTGTTGTTTGTCTTTACAAAGTTTTGGTATAAACTGTTCTCTTGGTTCTGCTCACTTCATCATGCATTAGTTAATAGAAGTCTTGCCAGGTTTCTCTGAAACAATTCCTTTTGTAATTTCTTATAGCACAATAGTATTCCGTTACATTTATATAACTGCCCTTCCTCAATTGATGGGCAGCCTCTTAGTTTCCTGTTCTTTACTACTACAAAAGAGTTGCTGTAAATATTTTTGAACATATGGTATCTTTTCTTTTTTCTTTCACTTCTTAGGTTATCATGGGTATTGATATCACTGAATATAAAGGTGTTCATAGTTGAATGACTTTTGCTTTCCCGAATGACTGTACCAACTCATAACTCCATCTTACGCTAATGAACTACTCACTTATAAAAGCTGCTCTTCATTTGTCTAAGTATTTCTCTACTAGTGACAGTGATGTCCATGAGATGAAGAAAATGGCACTCTTTTTAAAAAGTATTAGTATATTTTGTTTTTATAAAACGTTATTGAACATATCCCTCTTCCTCCACCATGAAACAAACAACCTCTATTAAAAGGAAAAATCATTTCAATAAAACCATCTAGCATATCAAACAAGTTCAAAAGTAGTCTACCTCTGTAAAGAAGGGAGAGATATATAATTTCTCAATTCTTCTGTAGAGCCAAACATCGCTAAGAACCCTTAAACTCACCAAAGTTCTGCAAAAAGGGAATATGTTTGATTGGGAGAAAGTGTTACACAAAATCTTAGTTATTACAAAATCTTAGTTATTTCAATTCTGTGTATCACAGTGACTATGATCACAAGAGCATATATATATATATATATATATATATATATATATATATATATATTACAATGGGAATTCCTCCTATTAATGGAATTGTAGCTCCAAATCAAAAGTTAACACATAAACTTTTAGGCACACTGCAGAGATCTGTAATTTATTAGTGTGTTGCAAAATAGAATTTCTCTCTTCCTTAGTCAGCCATATTCTTGAGCAATAATGCATGACCTCGAACTCTATTACTTGATGGTCAAACTCCTGGTAATTAGCTTCTTCACACTCACCAAAACTAGTCCTTAGACAATTGATGTCAATCTGTCTGACATTCAAAAATTTTCCAGCTTGGTAGGACCTGCCAGAGCTTGTGCTCTACTGTTATAATCTTTGAGAACCAATGGATGCCTTCCAGCCACAATGAGGCATCAGGGAAGGACTTTTGTTGAGGATAAAGTGGAGATGTTTTTTGAATCAGTCTTTAATTCTACTGAATACTTGCCTTGTGACCAGGAAGAAAAGATGCCTCAAATCCATGACCTCCCATTGGAGCTAAATGCTATAAAATTTTTAGATTCTGAATCATCCAGAAAATCATCCTGGGAGAGGCACATTGATGGGAATTTGGAAACACAATAGAGTGTCGGAGGGGAAGTAGGAAGTCAGGATTATATATTAAAGGCTAGAAGGAACCTCAAAAGCCCCCTAGTTTAAATCCTCTAACTTTTTAGATAAGGAAATGGAATTCCAGAGAATTTACTATATGATTTTGGCCAAAATCACATAGTAATAAACATTCAAGCTGGAATTCAAAGTCAGGTCTCTCACTATACATCTAGGATCTTCCACCTTCAGCTTCAACTTCTGCTCCCACTCTTTTGACCCTGGGCTCTGATTGTTGAGCATTTATTTTATCTGGCCTGGTTTCAGGCCCACCATACCACTTCCCAAATATTTACATGCTTTATAGTCATGAATGTACTCTTTCCACACATTCTGTTCTCCCCTTTCCAACTCTAACTTTGAGAATATTAATCAGATCGCTATTAACTTTCCTTGAGACATCAGGTCAACCATTTGTCCATTGAAATTAATGACCATTCCTTCTGACTTCTCTGTTTAAAAAAAGTTTGTCCTGCAAAACACTGTTCCCAATAGAATGCAAGTGTCTTACTTGCTTGTATTTGTATGCCTACTGCTTAGTATGTCTTACACCCTTAATACATTATTATTTTTTGTTCATTTGCATGTACCTTGGTGCTTCTAAACACTTGGGCAAGTCATTTAGCATCTGGGGACGTCACTTCCTACCTCTGTGAAAGAAAGGATTTGAATCAATTATTTGCTATTTCATTACTCAAATGTTTCCAGTAAACTGAATTTTGCCTCAGTCACAGAAACCAGGAGTTCAACACTGTGATAGGAGACTATGTTCTCCATTACATCAAATATACAATATAATATTTTTTGTTTAATATTTAAAGCCCTTCCCTTTAAAAGTTCAGTCTCCTTTGCCAGCCTCATTGCATGTTGCTCCCCTTCCTGCCCTCTGAGTTCCAAACAAACTAGCCTGCCTGATTTCCCCTATGCATTATATTATGATGTCTTTGCACAAATTGCCCCCTGTACCTATTTTGCATATTTACTTCTATCTCACAGGTTCTTCACCTACGAATAAGGGACCTCAAGGACCATCAAGTGCAACCTACATACTAAAAAAGTCTTCACCAAAAAAAAAATACCCAATCATCTCATCCCTTCTCTGCTTGCAGATTTCCAAGGAGAGGCAGACCATCATCTATCTTTTGCAACAGCATTTAACCACTTTTGGAAAGCTCTCAGAGCTCAAGTGCCGTCTTCCAAAGAAGGAGGAAAAGAAAGGGGGAAAAAACCCAACATATGTCTAAAGAGACTTGTGGATTTATTTACCAACTAATTTAGATATTAAGCAGTTATACAGAAAAAATGAGGGCAGGTAACAGAAGATGAATAGAAGGACATAGTATAATCTTGTAAAAGTTGTTAAGTGTGTTAAAGATCAAGGTGAGCTGAGGCTAGTAGGAAACAGCAGAACTTGGTTGTGTTTTGTGTGTGTGTGTGTGTGTGTGTGTGTGTGTGTGTGTGTGTGTACATGCATTTTCATGCTATATTGGAGAAAGATAAGGATCAAAGAAGAATATGCCTGCTGTTTGAAGTGTATGTAATAGTGGTAATTCGCAACAGAGATTGAGGAAAACTGCTCAACTGTCATACCACTTCTGTTTTCTCTAGCAAGGAGATTACTCCTGGCATTGGAAATGATAAGGGGGAAATGGCTATCTGGAAGTCAATATTCAGAAGATAAGCAATGAAGTAGAAGATAGCATCTTGTATTTGTGTCACTTATCCTAGATGAACTACATCCTCTGTCATTGAAAGATCTGATAAATGTGATGGCTGAATCACTAATAGTGATTTTTGAAAGATCATGGAGACATGAAGTAGCACTTGAAGTTTTAGAAGAGAAAATGTCCCATTTTTTTAAAAAAAGGAAGAGATAAAGTCTGTAAATAATAAACCAGTGACTTAAATGGGATTTCTTAGAAAGTTCTAGAATGGATCATTAATTAGCAAAAAACTAAAGTTAGAAAAAAAGTATTACAAAGATCCAGGGTAGCTTTCTCAATAACAGTATTTTTGACTGAATTACTTTTTTAAATATTTAAACAAATGCTTTATTAACTTCTGTTTTACATCATTCATTTCCGCCAGATTTTGAGTTACAATCATTTTCTCCCCCTGTTTTTCCCCTACCCACCCTCCCAGAATAGCATTCCCACAAGATATTGCTTCCTCCAATCTGCTTTCTCCCATACCTTCTCCCATACCCCCTTCGACTTTTCCATTAGAGGAAGGTGAATCTTTGTGTCCCAATGCCTGCACATCTTATCTCCCAATTACAAGCAAAAGAGTATTAATAATAGTATTTATATATATTTGAAACATTTAATCTTAAGACCTTGAATTTCAGATCCATTACTTTCCTCCCTTGTCACCCATTCCCTCTGGGGAGATAAGTAATTCAGTATATGTTGTACATGTCTAGCTATGCACAGCATTATCATAGTAGATATATTGTGCAAGGCTGCTTATAATTTCCTCCCACTCAGGCCACCCCCCACCTGGTCCATTCCCTACATGATCCTGTCCCTCTTGTATAGTGGGTACTTCCAATCTCCCCTCCCCCCAAGGATGCCCTCCCATCCATCATCCCTCCTCTCCTCCCCCTTCCCCCTATTCTGCTATAGGTTGAGATATACCATTTAGTATGTCTGTCATTCTCTCCCTGAACCAAATTCAATGAGAATGTGGTTTTGCCTTTTTGCCTTCCTATTCTCCCCCTCCCTTGCAACCACTTCCCCTTGCTTCTTCTACATGGGATAGTTTACCCTACCCTGTCTCTCCCCATCTCCTCTTGCCACTTTCCTCTCTCACCTCATAATTTCATCCCTTGAGTATCCTCCCTTCCCAATAAATTCAACCTATGCCCTCTATCCATGTATAACTGTAAACATATATACACACATTCACATATGTATTCATATGACCACACACCCTTCTTCCATTATTTTCATAGTGAGAAAGATTCCATCAGTCACAGTTATTGTTTTTCCATATAGGACTGTAAATAGTTCAACTTTGATAAGTTCCTTTTGATTTCTTTTCCCTGATTACCTTCTCAGGCATCTCTTCCTTCTTGTGTCTGGATGTCAAATTTTCTATTCAATTCTGGTTTTTTCCTCAAGAATGCTTGAAAGTCCTCTATTCCACTTAATGACCATGTTTTCCCCTGAAACAAAATACTCAGTTTTGCTGGGTAGGTGACCCTTGGGTTCATTCCCAGCTCTTTTGTCCTCTGGAATATCATATTCCATGCCCTTCTATCCCTCAATGTAGAAGCTGCCAGGTCCTGGGCTATTCTGATTGTGTTTCCACAATATTGAAATTGTTTCTTCCTGGCTGCTTGTAGTATTTTCTCCTTGATCTGGGGATTCTGGAACCTGGCTATAATATTCCTGGGAGTTTTCTTTTTGGGATCTTTTTCAGGAGGTGATCTGTGGATTCTTTCAACCTCTATTTTGCCCTCTGGATCTAAAACATCAGGGCAATTTTCCTTGAGAATTTCTTGAAGGGTGATTTCTAGGTTCTTTCTTTGATCATGGCTTTCAGGTAGTCCAATAATTTTTAAATTGTCTCTCCTGGATCTATTTTCCAGGTCAGTGGTTTTTCCCATGAGATATTTCACATTGCCTTCTAATCTTTCATTTGTTTGGATCTGCTTAACAGCATCTTGATTCCTCATAAAGTCATTAGCTTCCATTTGCTCCAGTCTAACTCTGAAGGAATGAATCTCCTCAGTGAACTTTTGAGATTCTTTTTCCATCTGGCAAATTCGACTTTTTAAGGCATTCTTCTCCTCATTGCCCTTTTGGGCCTCCTTTGCCATTTGAGTTAGTCTATTTTTTAAGGTGTTGTTTTCCTCAGTCAGGCTGTTGACCCTCATTTCATACTTTTCCTGCATCCTCATTTCTCTTTCCAATTTTTCCTCCACTTCTCTTATTTGATTTTTAAAGTCCTTCTTAAGGTCCTCTATGGCCTATAACCCACTCATGTTTTCCCCTGGTGCTTTTCTAGCAGGACTTTTGACCTCACAGTACTCTTCCCACTCTATGCCCCCAAAATAGGAGTCTAGGGTTGCATTTTTCTGTTTCCTTTGCCTTGGCATGTTGCCACTTAATTACTTGACTTTTGGGCTTGTTGCCACACTATGGCTCTGCTGCCAGACAGGAATTTTCGTCCCGAATGTGTGGGGGACAACTTCTGTTTCTGGAAGCCGGAAGCCCACCCACAACCTCCACCCCAGATCACAATCCAGATCCAGGGAGGTTAAAGCAAGAGCTATTACCCCCCAAGACTGATCGCTGGATCTCCCTACAGTTCGCAGGCCGGGAGCTGGAGCTGCCTCTGAAAAGTACAAAATGGAGTGTCTCCTCAGAGGCTTTTAGCCCCCAGGGGAGGAAGCCGATGCATTCCCCAAATACTGGTCCCAAAGTCCATAGGGCACTAACCTCTCACTTTGTCCTAGGCATGTCTATGTTGATAATTCTGGAATTGCCACAGCTGCTGGTGGTCTGGGGTCTCTCCAGCAGGCTGCTGGCCCTGCCGCCCTGGGGCTAAAACCTCGGCTCACGGGGACCTGGGCTTGGCTTGGGTCAGCTCCCTGCGCTCTGTGTGCTGTGCACTGCTGGCTCCCAGACCGCTGTCCTGGTCCTTCCTGCAGGGCTGCTGGGCTGTCCTCAGCTGGAGGTTAGCTTTTCTGTGTCGTTCTGTGTGTGCTGGGGCTCCAGAACTTGTTCAGAGTCCCCTTTTACATAATTTGGAGGAAATCTGGGGGCAGAGTGGCTTGGATGAGCTGTTTCTACTCTGCCATCTTGGCTCTGCCCCCTGACTGAATTATTAACATGGTAGATCAGGAAAATGATACTTCAGTGTCCTGAGACATGAAGATTGTGGGACCTGCCTAGACAACCCAATATTCCAAAGTACAGGTTTTGTTGCCATTGAATCCCTGAGGACAATCTGTGGGAATGACTTTTTGGACCACAGTATAGTGGAATTGGAGATGATTGATTACCCAGACTCAAAGACTAGTTAGTAGTTCGGTGTCACCTTGGTGACAGTTCTCTAGTGAATTCCCATTCCACCTTTCCCTATCACCTTCAAGGATGTATGCTTGGCCCTCTGCACTTTAACATATTTACCAGTGACTCGGATTCTGGCAGAGAGGCCATGTTCGTCAAATTTTCAGTCGACATGAAGGGGAGAGGGATAGCTAATAATTTGCACAACAGGATTCAAGAAGATCTTGACAGACCAGAATATTGGTCTGAATCTAATAAGATGAAATTCAGAAGGGACAAATATAAAGTCTTACACTTCATTTTGACAAATAACGTTCACAAGTCCAGGCTGATGGAATCATGGTGAGAGAGCATTTTGGAGAGAAAAGATTTGAAGATTTCAGTAGGCAAAAAATTCAATATGAGTCAACAGTGCGATGTGGCATCCAAAAAGGCTAAAGAAACCATGAATTACATTGAGAGTCATAGCTTCCAGAAATAAAGAGGCAATGGTCCCTCTGTATTCTATTCTGGTCCAACCACACCTGCAGCTGTGTTGAATTCTCAGTGCCTGCAAAAGAAGGACATTGATAAGCAAGAGAGTATCCTTAGAAAAGTTATAAAGGTTAAGTGCCTTGTATTCACATCACATGAAGATGAGTTGGATTTGGAATATTTAGACTGGTTAAAAGAAGACTTAAGTGGTCACGATGGCTATTTTCAAGTGTTTGAAGGACTATCATGTGGAATAGGAATTAGACTTGCTCTGTTTGGTTCCAAAAAAGGAGAATCAGCTTGTAAATCACTTTGACATCATATCAGAGGCAGAGATGATACTGGAGCTCCTCTACACCAAAATTTCACAGATGAGTCAACTGAGGTCCACAGAGAAACAGTGAGTTCACAAAGCAAGTTAGTGGCAAAGTAGTGGATAGAATCCATGTACTATAACTCCCAAATGCTTTTTTTCCAACAGACCTTACTCATGAGTACACCTGGGAAGAAAATAACCTTCCAATTTTTTTTTCTTTGTAATGAGAGTCATATTTTCCACTTGAGTACCCTCAACAAAACTATTACAACAAAGCTAATTCACCAGGGTTCTATGAACATGTTTTTAAATAGATAGATAGATAGCTCCATTTCAATATATTTTATTTCCTTTGTAATTCTATATGTTCTATTTTATGTATTTAAAAACTTTATTTTGAGCAGAGGTCCATAACTTTGCTGGACTGCCAAAGGAGTCCATGATACACACACACACACACACACACACACACACACACACACACACACACACACAGAGGTAGCAAAGAATCACAGCCAACAAAGTACAAAGAACATTAGTCTCATGGTCAGTAGAACTGAGATCAAGTCCACACTCAGTCATTATTTGGTTTGGGGCACTTTATCTCTCTGTAAATCAGTTTCTTCATCTATAAAAGGGGAGTAATTAGATGTGGTAACTACCATATAAGATAAGAAATGTTTTTTAAAACTTAAAATGCTAGAATAATAACTGATACCTATATGGTTTTCAAAATACTTTAAACATATTACTGCAACTTTAAATTCATTACTGCACTTAAGTCTCACAAGAACCCTGTTAAGGAGGTAAGATAGGTATTATTATCACCATTTCATAGATACGGCAAGCTGTATAGATCGGTGGAATCACTTTCCCATTATCACGTAGCTAATACACATTTTGGGGGGAGGAAGAACAAAGGAAGATAAGGGGATTCAACTCCAGATTTTTTAATCTCCAAGCCCAATATCCTGTCCACCATACTATTTTGCTACAGAAATATGAATTGTTTTAATGAGGATTGCTTATTCACTCTCTAAAGATCCAGCTGGAATATGACATCCAAACACCACCAAGACAGCTGGGGCTGATTGCATCACTAGAACTTGGGGTTATAAATCATCAGGTGCTTCCTTTGTTCTTTGAAGAAAGAAAATGCCTGGAGGGGGTGACTTGGAGAGACCTGCACAGCTTTCTCCTCACGAATATTTCTCCTCACGCACTTCTGGGCTCTTCCAGGCTGGGAAATGGCTATGAATCATGTGGTGAAAGTGCTATTCAGCCCATCAATCTTGGAGTTTATTCAAGGTTCCCCACCCCCACCAAAGGAGAGCAGGACCCAGCTCGCCCAAGTCACTCCCTTGCCATTTACTCTGAACTTTACCACATGCTAAGCAGGTTTCCTTGCCCCAGGGACCTAGGAGATAGAGACAGAGGACAGGTAGTTTTCAGCCAGACCCAACAGACACCAGTTCTGAGATGAGATTTGGGAGTAAGACCCAGCCAGTAAGACCACTATTGTGACTGTGCCACCTGGCTATCTGGAGAGTTCCAACTGAAAGTGGACACATCATTGAGTCAGAGAATTTCAGAGATGGAAAGAGCTCAGTGTACTAGATTGGGACACAGGAGATCTGAGTGACGTTGATTCCAACTCTGCCGCCAGCTGCTTATATGACACTGAGTAATTCATGTCATTTGTCCAACCTTCAGCTTCTTCATCTGTAAAATGAGGGATAGCCTAGATCAGGGGTTCTGAAACCTTGTGTGTCACTACCCCTTGGGTAGTCTGGTGAGACATATGGACTCACTCTTCAGAATAATGTTTTTAAATACATAAAATAAAATATATGGGATTACAAAGGAAGCCAGTTATATTAAAATGAAGAATATCCCTTCCTTCCTTCCTTCCTTCCTTCCTTCCTTCCTTCCTTCCTTCCTTCCTTCCTTCCTTCCTTCCTTCTTTCCTTCCTTCCTTCTTTCTTTCTTTCTTTCTTTCTTTCTTTCTTTCTTTCTTTCTTTCTTTCTTTCTTTCTTTCTTTCTTCCTTCCTTCCTTTTTCTTTCTTTCTCTATTTCTTTCTTAACAAATTCATTGCCTCATGTTAAAAACTTCTAGCCTAGATGTTCTCTAAGGCCTCTCCCTTCCATTTCTCATTTACTTTGATTCCAAATATACTTCAGAGTCATGAATAGACTGGCCTTGCTAATTTCCAGGCAACTCTAGACACAACTGGCTTTAAAGAAAGGTGATATAAAAGTTACCAAATAGCCTACCCCACCCCAAAAGGTCCCCTCATTTGCAGTGTTCAGAGAGGCCCTAATTCTTATCAATAAAGTCACTTTGGTCAAAACATTGTCTACAGAAGGCCCCTGTTGAAATTCAACAGTGTTGACATAATGTAATGGCCTGTGCACCATACAATAGAGGAAGCATGGGTCAGTCAACAATCATTTGGTTTGAGTTAAAAACCTAGGTGTGAAAAATAAATTTGCTATTAAGTAGTCATAGGCAAGGCCTTACACCTCTCTGTCTTAGTTTTTTCAGCTTAAAAATGGGAATGATAGTTTTACTACCAATCTCAATGGGTTGTGGAGAAAATGCTTTGCATTTTGTATAGTGTCATACAAAGGAGAACTATTTTATTTTCACAGTTCTGTCAAGAGTCAGTTCAGTTCCCACTAATGGACCCCAAAGAAATTTGAGTTATCTTAGCTAATTTGGCTCTTTCAAAATGCATTTCTCAGACTGCTAATATGGAAGTTACCTTAGCTTTTCCATCAACCATCCCTTCAAGAATAACACAACAATGCTGGAGGAAAGCATCCTAGAAAAAGAATCCTTTGTTCTCTAAAAAAATACATAACTGATTGTGAATAAATGATACTTTTTACTCATCTGCCCCAGTTCAAAGTAGTCAGAGAAGGAATATGCTGAATTGAAAAAAAATGTTGAGCTTGGACAGAAGAGACCTGGGTTTAAATCCTGGCTTTGCCATTAATTGTTTAATTCTGAACAAGTTATTTAATTTTTCCAAGTCTCATTTTCTTCATCTTGGAAATGGGAACAATAATATTATAAATGTAAATCCTTACACTTGAATTAAAAAACTCAACTCCATAAATAAAGGTGAGGATAATTAGGCAATAATTTATTGAAAAAAATAAGGAAAGTTTAGGGGACTAAAAGTTCAGTGTGAGTCAACCATTTGATATAAATCCTCTCCCCTCAAAAGAAAGCTAAACTTGAACTTTATTATCTTCTTATCTATCTTCTTATCTATCCTGATTAGACCATAGCTGGTGTCCTGTGTACAGTTCTGAGAACCAACATAGGAAGAGGTCAGTTGTTGTTGATAACCAACAAGAAAGAAATATTCAGTGTTCCAGGTTGGATGATAAGCCCTAAGGTATACAAAGACTAAAATGAAATAGTTCCTGCCCTCAAGAAGCTTATATTTTATACAAACTAGAGAATGTCCAGAAAGGGTAATAAGGTTTGTAAAAGGACTTTGGATCCAGACCACATGAAGAAGAAAGACATAGTTACATTTAACCAGAAGAAGAGAAAAAGTAGGTGAAGGACATGATAACTGTCATCAAGTACTTTCAAAGGACTAGTATGTGGAAGAGAGACAATATGTCCCAGCTTTTTCTCTGAGCTGTGTGGTCCTCTGCTCCATCAATCTCTGTAGTATTTTGTTAGTATTTTTGTTTCCAGGTTTGTTTGTCCTCATCATGGATTTCTTCCATTGTCTTCCAATGTCTATCTGATAATGACTACAAGAAAAATGCAGCTCCCTATAATATATGCACAAACATTTATCCAAAATCTATATATGGCTCATGATCTCTATATATGGCTCATATCTATTTATGGCTCATTATCTATTCAAATCCCCCATGTTCTTTATTGTATCTGGAATTAGGTCCCTTCTTCTGTATGGGCCCCAAGTATACATTATGAAAAAGGCAGGGGAGTTTTACCTAAATGAGTTGGGAAAACCTCCCCCATTTGTTTCCTACATAACTTTTTGTTGGTATTAATGGATAACTTATAGAATCATATATCGAGAGCTGGAAGAGACCTTAGAAGTCATGTGGTCTAACCTCAGTCCCTCATTTTATAGATGAAGAAACATTGGCTTAGAGAGCATCAGTGACTTGCCCAAGACCACACAGTAGTAAATGGCAAATCAGAAATTCCAACTTAAGTCTTGGGCTTCCAGTTAATTGTGCTTTCCACTATTATTATCCCCATTTTACATCAAGGAAACTGAGAGACACAGAGGTTAAGTGTCTTGCCCATGATCACACAACTAGTAAATGTCTGAGACTGGATTTGAAGTCAGACCTTCCTGACTCCAGACTTTAAACTCTATCCACTGTTACCTACCTGTTCTTTTTGAAAGAGTACCATCTATAAAAGATAACTTAAAAATTATCGTGAATGACTTTAAAATTTTGTTCCTCACTCCCTTTTTCTTTATGTATTTGCTTATATCTGTTTTAATTATATTCAGGGCTGGAAGGAAGATTACAGATCACCTAGTTCAACCCTATCATTTTACAGAACGTGATGTGTTCAAAGTGGCATGTATAGTAAATATCAAAGTTAGGGTTTACAACCTGTGTCTTCTGAACAAAAGGTCAGGAATATCAAGGATCAATTGCAGAAGGAAGAAAGGTATCCTAGAATTACAAGTTTTCAAACTATATTACAAAGTTGTAAGCATCAAAGTAATCTGGTTCCAGATGAGGAAGAGAGAAATTGGTACACACTTTACTGAATCAATGAACATAGAAATTCAGTGTTTGATAAACCCAAAGATCCAAGCTTTGGGGGCAAGAACTCATATTTAACAAAAATTTCTGGTAAACTTGAAAACAGTCTGGCAGAAAGTAGGCATAGAGCAATTATTTCACAATATATAACAAGAAAAGGTCAAGATAGGTTCATGATTTAGACATAAAGGGTAATATCATAAGCAAATTAGAGGAATATTAAAGAAATTACCTGTCAAATCTACGCATAAGGGAAGAGTTTATGACTGAATGAGAGGGAGAGAAAGAGAGAGAATGAGAATTTGTAGGTAAAATGGATAATAATCCTGATTACATGAAATTATTTTTTTTTCACAGACAAAATAAATGCAGCCAAAATTAGAAGGAAATCAGGAAAATGGATCTTTCATAAAGACTTCATTTCTCAAATACATAGAGAACCAAGCCAAATCTATTTAAATAAGAATCATTCACAAACTGATAAATTGTAAAGAGATAGGAAACAGTTATGAGGGAAAAAGTCAAAGCTATCAATAATCATATTAAATTGCTCTGAACCAATAATAATTACAGAAATGAAAATTAAAATAACTCCAAGGTACCACCTCATACTTATCAAATGGCTAATATAACCAGAAAGGAAAATGATAAATGCTGAAGGGGATATGGAAAAATAGGTACACTAATGCACTGTTGATGAAGATGTGAACTGGTCCAACCATTCAGGAGAACAATTTGGAACTATATTCAAAGGACTATAAAACTGTGCATGTCCTCTGACCTGGAAATACCGCTATTGGTTATGACAAAAGAAATCAAAGAAAAAGGAAAAGATCCTATAAGTACAAAAATATTTATAGCAATTCTTTTTTGTCGCCAAAGAAATGGAAATTGAGGGAATACTCATAAAAGAGGAATGACTGAACACATTGTGGTACATGATTGTGATGGAATACTATTATGGTATAAGAAATTACAAAGGGTATGATTTCAGAAAACCTGGGAAGACTTAGATGAACTGATGCAAAGGAAATGAGCAAAACTAGGAGAACATTATACACAGTAACAGTAATATTATAATGATAATCAACTGTGAAATACTTAGCTACTCTAATTAATATATTGGTCCACAACAATTCTAAAGAAATCATGATGGAAAATGCTATCCACTTCTACAAAGAGAAGAATTCTTAGTGTGGATTAAAGAATATTTTTATTCATTTCATTTTTTCCTGCTTTGTATTTGCATCATAGCTAATATAGACATATGTTTTGCACAACTTCATAAATATAGTGTATATCATTTTTCTCCCCTTCTCAATGAATGTGGAAGGGGCTAAAGGAAGGGATAGAATTTGGAGCATATTGGGCAATTGGTTATTTCAACTATTGTTGTTGATAAGAATGTGACTTTAGGAACATTGTCAGGTCTGTTTCATTTGAACATTCTTTTATTTTTCTTTGGCAATGGCAAAACTTATCTATTTGTCCTACTAAACTCTAAATAAAACTTTTTTTTCCTTTTCAGTTGATTTTCACTCTTTTAGAGGTGATACTGCTTAGTATATCTTTTTTTTTTTTTTAAGCAATTGGAGTTAAGTAACTTGCTCAAAGTTACACGGCTAGTCATTATTTATGTGTGCATGCTCATTTTCTGAGGCTGGATTCGATCTCAGGTCATCCCAACTCTGAGGCCAGAACTCTTACTCACTGCGCCACCTAGCCGCCCCTGCTCAGTATATCTTGTAATCTTACTGCAGAATTTTGCAAGTGGGTTTGTAATCTAAACTTGTGTTGACCTTTGCTTATGTGTCTCTCAATTTGGCAATACCATTATATTTGCTAATTAGGATATTTCTCTTCCAAACTCTTCATTGTGGCATCTCTTTTCTCATGGCTAAGTTTCTTCCCCCAAATGGTGACACTCATAGTTGATATTATTTCCTTTATCCATGTCCCATTTTTCATAGTTGAGAGCTTCTTTAAACAAGTTCAGTTGAAATCATTGCAATCACTTGAAGTGTCTTCTAATAATTATTCTCTTAGTTTGGGGTTTCTTGGTCCTATATGAGTCATATATATGTTTCTGATCTTTTTGAGTGTGAGGCCAATTATTTGGTGGTACGATGGATAGATTATAGATCTATAGAGTTTGGAGTCAGGAAGACCTGAGCTCAAATCTGACCCCAGACTCTTACAAGCTATATGACCCTAGGCAAGCAATTTAATCCTATTTGCTTCAGTTTCTTCATATATAAAATTAGCTGGGGAAGGAAAATAGCAAACCACTACAGTATCTTTGCCAAGAAAACCCCAAATGGGGTCACAATGTCAGACATGATTGATCAATGATCACAGCAACCAAATATTTGATTTTTTAAAATTCCATGTGATTCACTTCATGTTATTAGTTGTATTGTTAATATCTATTGATTGGATAGATACACAAGAACAAAATAACAAACCTTAATTTCCTTATTTTTGCATTCCCTCTAACATACTTCCCTAATTTGCACTTACACTGTCAGATTAAATTCCTGAAAGTAGTTGCTACTCTCACAGATTCAAGGATATTCTGAGGGGGTACCCATTTATAATGCCCACAAGGCATGATACCTTAGAGCCCCTACCAACATTTCTCCTAGTAGATGCAATTAATTTTTAGCAATGACATTTGCTAAGATATCATAGTAAAAAGAGTAGCTACAAATATATGCTTCCATCCCTACAAACTAGCGCACTCCTAAAAATACGCACAGTATCTATGGGAAGAGTAGGCACAAACTTCTAGAATAAAATAGTAGTGAGGCAAACATAAAGGGAACATATGTAATGAAGGCTATTCGCTATTCTCTCCTTCAGTTCCTAAGGCCTCAAAATACTTTCTGTCCTAGTGAAGTCATCCCAAAGCTCCCCGCTGGGAATAGCATCTTTTATGGTTGGGTTACTCAGCCAGTTCCTCAGGGTCTACTCCTCACTTAAGTTGGGTCTCAATTTCTAGGACAAGTTTTCTCTTAAGCTTATAGTTGATTCTCTTCTGTGCTAGTAGGGGTCATGTACTTTGAAGCTTTTTAAGGCCTTTAATGACTATTTGTATGTATGGTGGATTTGTTTTACTCTTTTAAATATTGGTTCCCAGGATCATGGCTTATAAACAACTCCACCATGTTTGTGCATCAATATAAGATTTTGCATAATATAAACATTTGAGTTTAAGTTGTAAACAGTCCACTGTGCTTGCTCTGTGCTAGGTTACCATGATATTGCTAAAGTTAATGTAAACTTGTGAACTTAATGTTGGCAAAATGCCTTCTTTGTCTATTTCTCTATAAATCAAGTGGGCACTGGCTAGGGGTTGTAGGTGTTTTTCCTCAACTCCTTATCTGCAGCCACAAGGAGAATGAACTGGTATGAATTCCCAGTCTGTTGCTCCATTGTCCTTATTTGGTTTGGCTGAATCTAATGTGAACCTCCCAGGAACTGAGCTCCTTTGTTACACTATCTTTCTGTATCTGTCTTTTGTAGTATGTGTCTCTGCTCCCTTAGCTAGTCTATGAATCCTTAAAATTGACTGTTGGATGGGAGGTTTCCCTCTGGATGAGTAGCCCCATTGCTAGATGTTATGACCAAGTTATGTGTGTGGGGGTGGTGGTGGTAAGTAATCCCCTTTTCCCTCTATTTCAGAAGTCTCCTTAACAAGCTACTCCAAGTCAATACCTAATAGAATTGATGAATTTTTATTTTCTTCAGTGTTTAGATACTTAAGGCCCACAAGGCATGGCTAATTTTTACCATAGACAATTCTCCCTCAGAGTGGGGTGTTCATAATTGATAAAGAGGTCACTGGGTGTTAAGATCCTGTTACCATAGAAACATTTTTTCACCTGTGTCTATATTTTGTGCTTATAGCAAGTAAGCCTCGGCAGAAGTGTTTAAATTCTTCTTCCTCTAATTTGGACTTGTTGATCATGTGTAATAAATCCACAATCCCCATGGATTTGCAACTCATAGTTTGGAATACAATGCTCTAACAAGTCAATAATCTGACTACAAATAGATAACACATTATTAAATGGCAGTTATGCCCAAAACAAGTTGTTTGTAAAGATATCACTCCCTAACTGTGATTTCCCCAAGGTTCTGTGTATGAATACATATTGTATGAATTTGTATATGTATGTATCTATACTAAAGTATATGTGTATATAGATCATATATGCATACACACAAATACTGTACATATACACAAATATATGCATATATACACTATATGTATATACATATATGCTTACATACATACATATACAAAAAGTGTGTATATACACAGAATCTTGGGGAACCCACAGTTAGGGAGTGATATCTTAACAAACAGAAAATGACTTTTTAAGGCATAGCTGTCACTTAATGTGTTATCTCTTTGTAATATGTACATATCTATTATGTATATATATTCATAGAATTAGAATATTATATATAGTATGCGTATCTGTGAGTAAGTCGGATTTTACTGTAAGTGATGTGGATTTTTGTTATTATTTCTTAAAGTTCAGTTTCTCAGGATCCATAACCATAACAATCTCTTGTTCCCAGGTATTAGATATGAGTTCCCACAATTATGGTTCAAAACATATCCACCAGGCTTACACAGCATCATATAATGATAAATAATATGAATATCCATTGTGACTGTACAGTGAGATATAGGGATGAATTGATATAAAATTGTGAGGCTATTGTTGACAATATGCCTTCTTTGTCTGTTGCCACTATAAAATATGGTCAGTGAATGGGGAACTTTAGAGTTAAATTCACAATTACTGTGTGTTCCTCAATTGGCCCCTATTGAGACTTAGCGGGGAACCTTAGGGTTGAATATGCAAGCTAGAATGCTGTGTGTACCTCAATTGGACACCACTGAGGTGTGAGGGCATTTAGGGGAATATACAAGTTGTGCCTGTCTCGATTTGACCCCATCAAGACATCATTGGCACCTGGGAGAAGGATGATTAGGGAATGCTATAGAAGTTTGTCCTCCCATTATCAGCAATCCTCTTCTGAGAAAACTATATTAGAATAAAGTAAGATTACTAACCCATTCTTATTGTCTTTCCTGTCTGAGCAGATCAAGAATGAAACTGTGCTTGCAGTCCTCCTGTTTGCTGTGTTTGTCTTACAGTATCTATACATTAAATGTTTATGCATATGTTATATAATATATACAAGTACATATATGTGTATATATACACATATAATAAAATTAATAAAACTATCAAGATCTCTCTGAAGAACTTTGAAATTGATTGTGTGACATGGGAAACTCTGGCACAGGACTTCTTAGCATGGCATGCCCACACCAGAGAAGGTGCTGTTCTCTATAAGAAAAGCAGAATTGAAACAGTTCAAAGGAAATGCAGGATGCGCAAATTTGGAGAACTGACACCAAATGTTCACATGGCCTATTTGTGCCTGACATGGGAAAACATTCTGAGTTTGTTTGGATCCAATCAGCCACAGTCAGACATACTGAAACTTGACTCTAGCATAGTGATGTCATTTTGGTCCACTTAGAGAACAAAAAGGACAACAACCACATATCGATAATGAGGTTGATGCACTCATTGCCAGAGCTAGCCCGATGTTTGGGAGGCTATGAAGGAAAATATAGGAGAGAAGAGTTATTAGATTGATTACCAAACTGAAGGTTTACAGACCTATAATGGTGACCTCATTGTTGTCTGCCTGTGAAACCTGGACAGTCTACCAGTGCTATGCCAGGAAACTGAATTAGTTCCATTTAAATTGTCTTACGAAGATTCTAAAGACCACCTGACAGGCTGATACCAGAACTGAGGTCCTTTTTTGAACTAAACTGCTAAGCATTCAAACTCTGCTTCAGAGAGCACAACTCCAAAGGGCTAGCCACATTGTTTGAATGCAAAATGTATGCTTGACAAAAAGACTATTTTATGGAGAACTCACACAGGGCAAACATTCACATGGTGGTCAAAAGAAGCAATACAAGGACTTTCTCAAGGTCTCTCTTATAAATTTCAGAATTTATTGTGTGACATGAGAGTTGCTGGCACAGGACTGCTCAGCATGGCTTAATAAAACTATAAAATGGTTAAATAAAACATAGGTTTAAAGGGAAACTATTGAAGGGAGAGCTGGTATATATACACATGTAATAAAAACATGTATATTTTTAAAGTATGTAGTGAGTTCCCTTGAGAGGAGAATGTCTAAAATATGATGTAGGCTAAAAAAAACACACTGGAGTGTGTCATTTTAAAATTTGTGTTTAGTCCTTTTTTAATCCCTTTGTGTTTCACTATGGATATGTCAGGGACTGAGAGATAGTGAGAAAACATTTTAACCTGAAGTTTTTAAAAGCATTCAGCTGTCTTCCTAGATCCATAAGATGCCCTAGTTGACCTCTTTTCCTCCAAATCCTTTGATTCCATTTGAGGACACACCCCAAACTGGTGCTCATTCCCTGTGGTAGACCAGAAAGCCCATTTCAGATGTTGGCATTTCCTCTAAAGAAATGTTTGTTGTTTTCATTCTGGCATCATTTTCTAATCCATTCACAAGCAGGTTTCTTCTCCAAAGGTCATTAACCTGCACAACCAACAAGCCAAAAAGGCAAAGTTACAGACCAGCTGGAATAAGAGAAGAGGAGGAGGGAAATGTCCCAGCTGTGATACGATCTTTATTCCCTTCCAAAGACTGGAATGCTTGCTCCATTAATTTGGAGGAATTGAAAGCAGGTGAAGGAAGGACTCATGCTTGCTGATGTTATCAGGAGCATACCTGCCAAAGAAGTTACCCAGGCTTAAATCTGCTGAGAATTAACTTAATGGAGCTGAAGAAAACCAGAATACTCAGAAACAGTTCAAAGACTAGCTCTTATTTGCAGAAAACATCAAATGTTTAACAGTCAGACTAGCAATGGCTATGTTAAATGTCTCCTTGCATATCAGAAGACATGAATTTTAGAATTTGGGCAATTCTTCCACATGTTTGGAATAATTTGGCTCCTGCCACAAAGCATACAAATATTGTTTCTATGATCTTTCTTTGGTGTTCACCACAGCCTGCTAACATTTTGCAATAGGACTTCCCAAACTTGCCTGTTGATCAAATAGGTAACAAATGGTATTCTCCCCATATGTCAAGTCAGTTACTGGCTCAGAACCAGAATCCATACTCCTGTTACTCTTTTCCATCCTACTTTGTCTCCCCTTAGGGGAAGTGAAAGCATCTGAAGAGTCAGTCACAGAATTAGAAAATTTTAGAGTTAGATTGGACATAATAATTTTATATTGCAATGCATACCCAAAATAATGATAGTATTTATAAAGCATTTTATTTTATAAATCACTATTATATGCTTGGTACAGGCTCTAGAGTCAGAGCATCTAATTTCTACACTTTCCTCTGAGGCTTCCTTCTTCTGTCACCTTGGGAAAGTCACATAACTTTTCTAGATTTCTTCTCTACACGAGGAAGATGTTGATCTAGATGGCCTCTGTGGTCCCTTCTAGTGCTTGATTCATGACCTTGTGATAACTTGAGCCTCCTCACTCTAGTCTAAATATCTACAGTTTCTTCAACACCTCCTTATATGGCAAAGGCTCAAGGCCCTTTCCAGTTCTGACTGATCTCTGGATGTTCTCCAGCTTGTAGCTTTCATTTGTTTGCGTTAGATCCAGCTCTTTGTGACCCCATTTGGGGTTTGCGTTTCTTTCTCCAGATAATTTTATAGGTAAAGAATAGAAGCAAACAGGGTTAAGTAACTTGTCCAGGGCCATACAGCTAGTATCTGAGGCCAGGTTTGAACTCACAAAGATGAATTTTCTTCTTCTTCTTCTTCTTCTTCTTCCTCCTCCTCCTCCTCTTTCTCCTCCTCCTCCTCCTCTTTCTCTTTATTATATTAATGGCACATTTTCCCTCCTTCCTTTTTGGAGGGCAATTTGGGTTAAGTGACTTGCCCAAGGTCACATGGCTAGTTTTTGTGTTAAGTGTCTAAGGCTGGATTTGAACTCAGGTCCTCCTGATTCTAGGGCCAGTGCTCTATTCACTGTGCCACCTAGCCACCCCTAAAAAACCACATGCTATTCAATTTGCATCCCTCTATGCAAAGATGATACTTGTAATTCTTTTTGTTTTTCTTTTTGCAGATGGGAAGGTAGGGCAATTGGGGTTAAGTGACTTGCCCAAGGTCACATAGCTAGTTTTTGTGTTAAGTGTCTGAGGCCAAATTTGAACTTAGGTCCTCCTGACTCCAGGGTTGGTGCTCTATTCACTGCACCATCTAGCTGCCCCAAAAGATGAGTCTTCTTGACTTCAGGTCTGGAACTCTATTTGCTGTGCCACTTAGCTGCATTAAGCTATTCTACAGCTTAGCAAAGTTCAAAGAAGAACTTTATAATGAAAAGTGAATACAATGGAACAGATATAGTTTGATCAGGAACAAATATAGTGGGAATTTCACCTCCTTACTTATTAGCTTAATGACTGCCAGGTCTCACTATTGACTCATATTGAGTCTTTAATCAACTAAAACCCCAACATGTTTTTTAGCACCTGTCTATCTAAACACCTTCTTGACTATACCTACAAAGATGACATTTTTAACCTAAAGTATATGACTTTATATTTATCACAATGGGGTTTTATCCAACAAAATTTAGCCCAGGGCTCTGTCCTGTCCTCATTTTTAAAATCTGGACTCTCACCATCTATGGTAACTTTACCACATTTGTATTATCTGCAAATTTGATAAAAATGCCATTTATAACCCTATCCAAGTTACTGGAATCAGTGTTCAACAGCACAGGCCCAAATACAAATCCCCAAGGACATTCACTAGATGCACCCTTCCAAGTCAATGTAGAACATTGTAGAACCATTAGTGATTAGTCTAGTCATTCAGTCAGTTCTGAATTATCTATTTGCACTAGTATTTAGGTCACATATCTCCCTCTTTGCCAAAAGAATAACATTAAACATTTCATTAGACATTTGGCTAACTTGTTGGCAAAAATGGAGTGTCTGCTAGAAAAACTTTAGAGTCAGTCATGGAATTGAATTGAATTGTATTGAATTCTGACTATGCAATTCACTCCCTGTATGACCTTGGGAAATTTATATAACTCTCCAGTCCTCAGTAGTTTCTTCACCTGTAAAATGTTCAGACTAGTTTATTCTTAAGGTCTCGTTGAATTTTAAAGTTTTACAATTTTAGGAGCAAAAGCTTGCCAATTATTTTCATGTCTCATCTCCAAGACATCTTCGCTGACTTAGCCTCAGTCTATGTTCATATGCGTGAACCTTTTCTTCTCATTCTTTCTTTCTCCTTCGCTACCAGCATTTAGGACAGTGTACATGATAGATACTTAATAATGATTAAACAAATAGTATCTTTAAATACTTTAACATATTGGGTATATGAGAGAGAACAATCTGTTAATGCTTTCTAGAGGGAATTAGTTGAATAAAAAAAAAACCCTTTTCAACATTTAGAAAATAATACTGATGGTCAAATGAATGAATCTGGTTTATGGACAATAATGGCATCTGATAAGGGGAAGGCTATCCATTTTGGAATATAATGGAACTTATACCTCTAAATGTAGTAAATAGTTCATGTGTAATATTTATGGCCCTGAGGTATCCCTCGTGTATGGGATATTCAGGAAGGACTAGCATCTCTAGTATAAGGGATTACCAAGCCCTTTTCAGGGCAAGTCATTCATTTTTGGTATCCACCTCTTATCCATGGTCCCCAGAAGCTGTTGCATGTTCAGCAGCCACACTCCAGTAAAACTGTGTCAACAGATGGGCTAAACAAGTTTTATGGTGACTGATAAACCCATCCGTGAGTTAAGGGGAATGTCTATCCCAAGTATGAAAATAATTACCCTGGTGGAATGGGTGGATAAAAGCATTTTTTTCTAAAGGCCATGAAGGTGGTTTAAGTAGGCACTGCAGAGTACTGATAGCTTGGTCAGACATCAAAGATACCAAGTTCATCCACTGCATCCTGGGTCACTGCCAGGCATCTTGATTTTTGTCTTGCCTCTGAACTTTGATGATTCTAAAAGAGACAAAGAAATTAACATTTTGTGCAAGTCTGCCTCACTTAAATCCAATTCATGCATGAGTGAAGGTATTACCCCTCAATGTCATCTGTCTTCTTTGAAATGAAAGACAAATAGCAGGAGTCAAGAGCAGAGTTAAGATGCAGTGCTTTGATATATCAATGATTTTATTGAATAGGTTATGCCTCTCAAGCCACACAGAAAGCAACTCATTCATGCTTCTTTTTTGGCATTTTTTACCTGTTTTTCCACAAATCTTCCATATGATACCATTCAATATGTTTAAGACCTTCACCTTGCTCATTCTCTTTTAATATTTTATGAATACATTAAAGTTGTCTCTTTGTTACTCTCACTTTTTGCTACATGGCAAGTATAATGGTAAGGGAATTTGAAGATTTTCCCTACCCCTTAATAGACCTAGGTAATCGCTGCCCCTGAACAGACATCAAGTGGAACCCAATAGGAGGGACTTGATTGGGGAGAGGCTTGTTTTTCCAGAAGGACCACATCTTTTGTTACTTTGTAATTAGGCAGTAGGTCATGAAGGTTGTAATGTCCTCTGACCCTGAAGAAGGATATTTATACTCTGAGGTGAGTTTTTGCTTTGGGGTTCACTTATTGGGAAGAGTTGTGTGATTTGGCTGGATAAGAATCTGGGTAGCCATTGAACCCTCTGGCTTTGAAGACCCAGATGTTGGTGCTTCTCTCTCTGGTAATTAACTATGTATGTAATGTTCAGACAGCTAGAAGCCCTATCTGTTGGTCTGTTGAATTGTATCATTTTCTCTGTCTATATTTTTTGTCTGCTTATAAATTCTGTTTGTATTTTCTCAAGTTAGGGTGCTGACTTTTTCCCTTGAACTAAGTGAATGACATATACATTTAGATAGGTAGATAGATAGATATAGATACATACATATGTGTGTATATATGTATCTATCTATCTATATACATATGTTATATATATATATGTATATATATACATATATACATATATATATATAAATTAAAGATTGTTGACCCCTTTAAAGTTGCTTTCTTTTAGTAAAGCGGATCAAAGAACCTATGCTAGCAGCCATACTGGGTATGCTAGGGTGCTTGCTGTTACAGCAAGCTATATCCATATCAAGAGAGTAAAATTACAATGAAAAGATCATGCCTTCCATTTTATTAATTTAAATTAGGATTTTACATGAAATGTAGTTTGGTGACCTCTGATTAAATGATGAACTCTTGAATTCATGGTACAGAAGAGGTCCTTCATATTGAAAGCCTAGCCCATCTTTACTTCCAAAGGAGAGTAAGTACTTACTAGTTAAACAATGAATCAATAAACATGGTTAAGTCTTAGATAATATGGTTCACTGTGAACTGAGGTTCTTTTTGTTTCTGTCACTATTATTCTCTACCCAGTCATCTCTGAATTCCTTATTCGTCCTTAGTTTTGGTGACCTAGTTAAATCTTAGCCTTTTTCAGATGACCACTTACAATTCCATGTTATCCACACAGTTAATTATCACATACCTACTTAATAGTATGTAGTAGTATGACTATTAGTATGATGTAGTGGTATGGCAATCACTTAACTTTCACTTTAGTGGACAAACAATTCATTAGCCCAGGTGATTTGCAGGGTGAATAGAATGTTGAGATTTTAAAATTATCTTTACTGACAAAGAAATTTTATTCTCCTTGTTTAGCTCGAGGAATTTTTCTTTTATGAAAGTGTCATTAATCTTTAATTTAACCAATATTAATTAAACAGTTTCCATGTACAAAGCATTAATCTTTGAGAGAGATGTTATGTTTAGATAAGATACATTTCTCTTAATGGAGTTTACTATTTAATAAGGAGATAAGATCCAAATACAGATCACTATAATATGCATTTTTTTACATGATGAATATGTCAGAGAAGAGCAAAACAAAGAGCTAGGTGAAGTTTGAGAGGGAAAGACTTTTTAATAGGGAAATCCTTAGCTAGATGTGGCATTTGGATTGATCTTTAAAGAGCAGGTAGAAAGTCAATAGGAAAGGGAGAGAATTCAGGCACTGAGAAAAATGGAGCAAAGATAAAGAAGTAGGAGAGTGTTGGTCATATCCAGAGTTCAGAAAATAAACCAACTTGGCTAGAAAAGAAATCACATGGAAAACAACAGATGTAAGGCTGGAAGGATAATCTAGTACCAGATTCCAGATGGCCTTGAATGTCAGGCCAAGAAGGGCAAACTCTATGAATTAGGCAATTGAGAATAGTTTTGAGCAGAGATGAGACCATCCCAGTTCTACATTTAAGAAAAAAAGATATTCCTATGGTGTAATGAAAGTTAAAAAAGAGCAGAAAAGAGTGAAAGTGAGAGGCCCAGTTAGAAGGCTATTATAATAGTCCAGGCAGCCAATGATGAGGAGTTATGCCAGAGTGCATAATTTGGAATAGAGAAAAGGGGACAGATGTGAGAGCTATTGTCAAGGTGGAAGCAATAGGTTCTGGCAACTGATTGTAGACGAAAGGTCAAGGAGAAAAAAAAGTTTAAAAATATGCTTACTGTCAAATTGGTGAATGCTGGTGTGCCATGGGCAAAAATAATTAAGTCAGAAGGAGGAATAGGTCTGGGGTAAGTAGAATAATTTCAGTTAGAAAAATGTTTAGTTGAAATATAGCTTTTTAGACAATAACCTTTATTTTAACTTTACTTAAAAATAGAGAATTAGGAGTTGTGGGACTGTGAGCAGAATTCCAACCCTACCATGGATTGACTGTGTGTCCTTGGGAAGAGTCTTTTCATATTTAAGGATCTTGTGTCATCATCTATAGTGTGATGTTTCTGAGTAGATTTCCTCCTTCTCAACTTTAACTTTCTATGATTCTTCTTTTGAATAAATGCAAGGAAGCTCATATGCATAAGGGTTTTAATACCATGACCTAAACTCTGCCCAGAAGTCATTGAATTGCCAACATTTCTCTTGCTCACAATGACTCCCTTTGAGTGACACATGGGTAACTGTTAAACACGATTGTAATGTGAGATTAAGCATTAGATGAGTGTAAAAACTTGAAGCCTCACAATTTCCAGATGTCAAGATCTCATAATGTCATTTTTTCCTTCAGTTCAGATGTTCATATGAAGGGAAGGCAAATGGCTGGTGAAAATTTGTCCCAGCAGTGCATTCCTTTTGTCTTGAATTAAGCAATTTGTTCCTGAAGATTGACATGCCAATCCCGGGCACTTCACGAAGCCAAGCTCTCTCTCCTACCTCATGTCTATGTGTTACATGTGTGAATGGTGTGTGTGTGTGTGTGTGTTTGTGTGTGTGTGTGTGTGTGTGTGTGTGTGTGTGTGTAGATATATGCTGTTATGGTGCTGTGAATACTTCATACATAGGCTGCAGATTGCATTTATTTAAATTAGAGAAATTAAATGCCCAAAACATTCAAGGCTGAAGCAATCAGGTGCCAATGATAGCAACACCCACAATCCTGACCCAAGTTATCTGAAGAAGAAAATGTGTTTGGGAGAGTGAGGCACAGTGGTAAGGTTGATTTAGTTCTCTGACACTAAGATTAAATCCTGGATCTTCCATTTACTGTGTGATGTTGGGTGAGTAATTTTACCTCTATGGAATTCTATTTCCTCATTTGTAAAATGAGGGAAGGAAGCAAGGAAAGAAGGAATGAAAGAAAGAAGGAAGGAAGAAGAGAAAGGAAGGAAGGAAGGAGAGAAGAAGAAAAATAAACATTTATTAAACATCTATTACATTCTAGATACTATGCTAAGTGCCTTACAGAACATTCAAACATTGGTAAGCTGTATGAATGGTAATATTAAATGATGGAATTTGGACTCAAAGACTTCTATAGTTCTTTCTTTGATCTAAACTATAATTTAGTTGGAAGTATCAAAATTGGAGTTTAAAACCAAACTGACATAAATTCCGTTCATAGGATCATAGATTTTGAGCTGGAAGGAAGCTTAAAGGTCATGTAGACTATCACTTTCATTTTAAAGAGGGGCCAAGTGATTTGTCCCAGATCACATAAGTAGTAAATAACAGAGCTGACATTTGAACCCAGGTCCCTTGACTCAATTCAACTTCAATTAAATCCAATAAACATGTATTAAGCACCTACTATATATCAGGCAAAAGAGATTTATTTAGCATCTCATATGTGCAATTCCTGATATCCCATGGCAATGTGGTGGTAACTCTAGCTCTCAGAGGCTACGCTTATGGAACCTAAGTTCTGACAGGTCAAAGTAAGCTAGAATGACTTTAAGTGTAACCTGGTGCTAGACAGTGTGTCTACAATATGAGGAATGGCCTCCCTACATTGGAAAGGGGCATCATCAGGTTGGTCATAAAGGATGAATGAGAGATTCAAGAAAGTGAGGAAATCAATTTCCAGTTGGAGAGGGAAGGATCAGAGAGAATTTAATAACAAATGATATTCAGTTTGTATTGTGCTTTATGGTTGAAAAGTTCATTATACTCTCTATTCTACCATGCTTGGAATGGACAAATCATACTTTCATCTATGTCTTCTCTATCCTAAAAAGATCAACTCACGTTTTATGCTCTATTGGGGACAGCATGGTATAGTAGAGAGCATGCTGAATTTAGATCTAGGAAAACCTGCATTGGAATCTCAGTGAAAGGGGTAGTAGATTATGGAGTCACAAGACTCGTATTACATCCTGGACCTTTTCCTTATTAGACATGTGACCTTGGGTAAGTCACTTTACCTCCAAACTACTGTGTCCTTATGCAGAAAATGGGGATCAAAATAACATTTACATGTCAGGGATCCTGTGAGGTTCCAATGGAATAAGGTATGTAAAATCTTTATATGCCTTAACATTCTATATAAACAAAATTATTTTATTTGATTCTTTTTTTTTTTTTTTAAGCAATCGGGGTTAAGTAACTTGCTCAAGGTTACACAGCTAGACATTATTTATGCGTGGGTGCTCATTTTCTGAGGCCGGATCTGATCTCGGGTCATCCCAACTCCGAGGCCGGCGCTCTTACTCACTGCGCCACCTAGCCGCCCCTTTATTTGATTCTTACAACAACTTTGTGAGACATCTACATTTCTGCCCATGAACTGAGTCTTGGGGAAGCTAATGATGAGATTATGCTACCAAAGTTAACAGCTTGAAAGTTTCAGAGGTAAGATTCTATCTCATGTCTCTCTTGAACACAGATCTAGCATTCTCTCCAGTACACCAGAATGTTTACCATATTGACTATCAACCGAGATGGATCTTCCTTAAAGTGACAGAATTCAGCAGGGAGAGCTGGGGTATGAGGCATACATTCCAGGGATGGGGAATAAATTGATTAAAGACTACAATGTAGAACAGGGCAAGACAAGATCAATAAGATCTTAAATTCAGTTTGGGAGGGCCAGACAATGACCCATGGGAAGTATTGATCATAGTCTTTCTTCTTCTCTACTTTTGCCAACAGCTGCCTTCTCTTATCACACAGAAGGGAGAAAATGTGCAAACATTTGAAAGAGAAAGATAAAATCTGCTTTTTATGGCCCCAAGAAAGATATGGAGCAGAAACATAAAAAAAGTAAAACACTCAACTTTGAAAGCCATTATTTCTTTAACCTCCTCATTAAGATGCTCCTAAAGTCCAATTTTCCAAGAGATATTTCTAAAGAGCATGTTGGCCTTCTTTCAAAGGCTAACTTCTCCACCTGTATATGTTGGAGCCCATCCCTTCTGAACTTATGTAGAACACTCATCTCTTCCTTCCTTAACAATTTAACCTCTCCCTCTCCTTTCTTGGTTCTTCTTTCTTTTTTTCTTTCCTTTCCTTTTCTTTTGGGGGGAGTGGCTTTTTCACATGCTTAAGTTTATCAAAATGATTGTATTGACCAAAACTTCAAGTGGATTCATTGTCCTATACGTTACATATAAGTTACTTGAATGGCAATTTACAACTTGGTCCCCATTTCTATAGTGATACAGGCATCATTCCAATACTTTCCCCAATATTTGGTTGCCCAGCTTCCACCTGAAGGCTGTCCAGTGATAGGGAGCCCACCATCTCCTAAGAAACTCTTCTTCATTTTAGGATATCTTTAATTGGCCACTAAGTGGTACAATTGTAGAGTGTTATACCTGGAGTCAGGAAAACATGAGTTGAAATTAAGCCACAGATACTGTGTAAATCACTTAACTTTTCTCTGTCTCAGTTTCTTCATAATAGCACTACCTTCCAGTACTATTGCAAGGATACGATGAAACAACATTTGTAAATCATGTTATACACTTTAAAACTCTATATAAATGGGAGTTGTTATAATTATTAGGAACATTCTCCCCTACCCCATATCAAGGCAAAACCTTTCCTATAATTTCTATTCATTCCTCCTGGTTCTAGTGCCAAGAAAAACAAGTTTTATCCCTCCTAGACATAAGAAGGATGCCTTCAAATGACTGAAAATAACTATTACACTCTTCCTAAGTCTTCTCTTTCTCAGATTAAACAGCTTAATTTCTTTTAGGGAGCCCTCATATAGCAATTTCTTTGGTCACCATCCTTGTCACTGAATTGCTCTGCCTAGTTGCATGACCTTGGATAAGTAAGTCATTTCCATTTCCTGCACATCATTCTCTCATCTTTAGAATGGGTTGGGTGGAAAATCATATTTACACTCTCTTCAAGGTTAAATAATGATCTGATGAATTTATACAAATTTCACCTTAAAATTAACAATCCACTAAATAGGAATTTCAAGCAAAGAATAAATCAGGGGAATGTATGTTCTTTAAGGGTGTTCATCACTATCCAAGAAAATGCCTTTAGCAAAGTCTGATCCAGGAGGTTCCTTACATGCTCCTGTTTATGGGTCATAGTGTGCTTATTGCATTGAGCCCTGGGATATCATTTAGCTTCTACACTGATATCCCCAAGCACTTAAAAGATTTTTTCTTGGTCATCCAAAATAAAAAAAAAAACAGAGTAGAAGAAGAATTTATATCATATAACTAATGAGATGATCATCATCATCATCATCATCTTCATGGTTACATTTATTTGGGTCTCTAAGATCTATAAAGCACTTTACATACATTATCTCATTTAATACCTTCACCATAACCCAGTGGGGTAGGTGTTATTATTACATTCATTTTACAGATGAGAAAACTAATGTTCAGCAAAGTTAAGTGACTTTCCCAGGATCACAAAACTAGTAATTGTTGGAGGTAGGACATGAACCTTGGTCTCCCTGACTCCAGGTCAAGAACCTTATCCACCATGAAGTGTGGTCTCCATGCATCTGGAAGGGCAAACTACTGAACTAATTTCTCAGGTCACATTCTTGTATATGTGCTATGTAGACATTGAGCTGGGACCAGAATTGAATAGTGGGAAAGCAGACTGAAAAGCATTTGAGAGATCTTGGAAGTTGTGTAGCACGTTCAATGGCACTAAATTGCTAGTTGATACAACATGTCTTTTAAATTTAGCATTCTTTTACTTAAACTATAGGGCTTAAAATCATGGAACATAGACTATGACCTAGGGAGAGCATGATACAGTGGAAATAAGGTTACATCTGGAGTCAGGGAAGTTGGTTTTTAATCTCAGATCTGCTACTTATTTACTGGATGATCTTGGACAGCTTACTTAATCTTTCTGGGTCTGGTTTCTCCTATGTAAAAGGAAAGACTTGGATGAGAAGGCTTCAAATATCTCTTCCAACTCTAGATTTATGACCTATGATCCTATGATTTCAAAAAGATTGCAAAATTTCAAGTGATAAAAATGGCAATGAAAAATACGTGCAGGATAGGAGTAAGGAATATTATATTACTTTTTGATAATTAAAAAGTGGAAAAGAGGAGATCATGAAGGAAATGTATTTCTATAAATGGAGGTGGTAAGATCAGCTACCAAGGGTGAAAGATAAGAGATAAGCAATACACATATTGAATTGCTTTCCATTCAGAATGGTACAATTGCTACCCTTGGGACCTTGGGCAAGTCTCTTGGGCCATGGTTTCTTGATATGTAAAAAAAAAGGAAGTTTGGCTAGATGACACCTAAAGTTCTTTTCAATTTAAATCTGTGATCTTATATAAGACCCAGAGGAAGGCTTACAGCAAACTGATAATATTCTCATTGAAAAATTTGTGGAAAGATACAAATATGGATCATACAGAATGGGAAAGTGTGATGGGGTTATGAGGTATCCTAACAGAAGCTATACCCACACAGATGAGATTTTGAATCCCTTGAACCAGTTATTCATTGAAAAACCCAGGTCCAGAAAGGCATGTGGTTTGTAACCCAAGCTTTTAGTGTAACTTACCAGCAGAGTCAAGACCAGAACTCTGATGTCTAGGCCCCTGAAACTAACTAATTATACTGAGTACAGAACATGCAGCACCAGGTAAACACTACAATTTTATTTGTGAATTCTGAAACTGTTTCTATAGAATCCCATCAGTGATTAATATTTCTACTTTAGGAAGAAAGTTTAAAAATAATCAACTAATTTCACAAGGCAGTGCTTGGAATTTTTTTTAAAGAGAAAATAAAACTTTTTACTGACCAAACCTTTATATCTAGACTTTAGTATGCGTCTTTCAAAATCAGGATGAGAGGCAAGAAAAGACAATATATTTTGTTTTGCACTTTTGCATACTCTATTAGAACACATGCTTTGTCCTTAAGGTGTTTTGAGCTTGTTATTGATAGCAGGTAGACCTGGCCACTATCTTTGAATACTACAAGATTCAGCCAAAAATATTTCAGAATAGGAGCTTGGAAAGATTTTCTTCAGACCAATCACAAACACAATAAATGTCCAAAATAGAACTATCTGGGTGAGGCAAAGAAGAAAAAGAATAATATTAGAAATGAAAATATTCCAGGGCTAAGAAAATTGAATATTGGAGCTATTTTAGTATGTTCTATATTTTAGTTCATATTTATGTCATGGTGAATCACGTAGTAATCCAATGATAATGACTGATACCCTTAAATATAGAATAGGTAACAACAGGGCAAGAAGAGGAGTCTCTTCTCCCTACATGCCCCCCCCCCAATTCTTCTCACCTTTGAGATTTTAGGAAGCTGTGTGTAATCAAAGCCCATTCTTTCAAAGCATATGCTTCTGAAGACAGGGAATGTGTCTTTACCAGGTGGCAGATCTAGGCCCTCATAGAGTTCTAGAATCTGAGTTAGAGAGGACCTTTGCACCTTTATAATCCAATTTTCTGGCCCCTGGTTCTGTTTCCTCCTGTGATATACTTGAGAGGTAGAAACCCAACCTGTGCTTGAACATCTCCAACTCACTAACTCATCAGGTAGCGTATTCTATTTTGTTGGGCCATTTTGATCATCAGGAAACTCTTCCTTAAATCAACTTGTGGTCTACTTATTGCCAACAGTGCTTCTCTTTGGGGGTGAACAGAACAAGTTTAATCCCTCTTCTACATGATATGTCTTCAAATACTTGAAGAAAACGAGCCCTCTGTTTTCTCATCTCTTCCCCATATTAATCAGTTACTCGGGGAAGTTGCCTAAGAGAAAATACTTTTTCAGAGAGTTGCCTCCCACACAAATACTCAGAGGTATCCTGGTAAATGCTTAACAAGTAACTCTCCAGGTTAAGAAAAATGAACACACAACACACATTTAAATTTAATTTGCATTAGTAACACTTTCCTATCATTTTCATAAGGTTAGACAATCAACAAAATAATCATCCAAGCTCTGCTTTGTAGCATTTTCTAATTTTGAAGGTGTAAATGCTTACACTGAAAATGTTAAAGATCAGTTTTCATGAGCCAGTTTGTGTTGGCTCCAGTGCACTTACCTTGCTCCATCTCTTGGGAAAAAATTATGGGCTTGGTGCCAGAAGATCAGGGTTAGACTCCTATGCTAGAAACTTCGAAGCATGTAATAATGAATAACCACCAAATATCTCAGATGCTCAGTCTCCTGCTTTGTTAAAATGAGAACAATAATACTTTTACTCCCTGGTTCACAAGATTATTTTAAATAAAGAGCTTTAGTGGCAGTTAGGTGGCACAGTGGATAGTGCACTGGTCCTGAAATCAGGAGGACTTGAGACTTCAAATCCAGCTTTAGACACTTGACACTTAGTAGGTATGTGATTCTGGGCAAGTCACTAAACTCTGATTACCTTGCCAAAACCAAAAAAAAAAAAAAAACAAAAAACAAAACCCTAAGCCACACACAATAAAGTACATTGAAAACTTTCAAATGTTATACAAATTTTGGGGACAACGCGATTGCCCCAATTTAACCAATAACAATTCTAATTTTAAAATTGTTTTCCTCACAAAAACCCAATGAGGTAAATATCAGAGGCATTATTAACTCCATTTTACAGAGGAAAATGTGATTTTTGGAGCATTAAATGCCTTGACATACAGTTGTTAAATGTCAAGGTCAAGGTATAAACCAATTTCCCATAACTACATGTCAAGGGCTCTTTCCACAATATACCTTCTTTTGGTTGTCAACAATTACTATCACTGCCACCATCCCCACCTCCCACCCCTACCCTGCCACTATCATTATCACTGCCATAACCATTTATGCTGAAGGAACTTTGAAAAAACACTGAAATTTCATTAAGCAATTAATAATTTTCAGCACTGGCAAAATTTTCAGTTATTGTGTTCTTCCCCATCAGCTCAAGGTCTTCTTCCTTTAGCACTACCCAGAATGAGTCTCTGAAAGCTACTCACTCTGTAATTCTCTGGGGATTCTTAAAACAGGAAAACCAGCCCGGCATGGCATGGTGACATGTAGACATGAAATGCCTTCTGCCTGTTCGCATTTGTTGGAGGCACTTTGCCAATTGCAAACATTCCTTCTGAGCCCACTTGTCTTCTTTTTTCCACAGCAACAAGAATGCCAAGAATCACTGACCATAGTTGTGGGTTGGCCTCTGTAGAAGCAGATATGGTTTAAAAATATATATAAATAAAGGGAAACCTACATTGGATCAGCTCTTTCCACTGTTGGGTAAAGGAAAGACTAGTGCTTGTGACAGTCCTTCTCTTTGTCCCTACTCCATCCTGCAGAATTGGAGTCATAGAATGTCAGTAGAAGAAAATGCATTAGAAAGAGAGGAAATATGATATGGTCTAAAAATCACTGGATTCATAGTCAGGGCTCAGTGGCTCACCTCTCAGCTTTGCTACTTATTAGATATCTATATGTCAGCAAGTCATTTCACTTTCTTGGGTGTTGTTTGTTATTTAACCCTTTGTTTTCAAAGAAAACCAATGACAACATCACAATGTTGAAGTCAGGGTAAAGTGTGTTATTCAGTTGTGACTGGTCAGTCCAATCCAAGTTGAGAAGGCATTACCACAGACCAGGCACAAATATGGTCCATTATAATATTTAGAGTGAAAGTGACTCTGGATTTGCACAGCTCACATTTCCTTTGTACTTCTTTGATTCTGCTTTGCTTATGGAGTATGTCACCTTCTTTGATGCGGGCAAGCCATGTTGGATGGTCCTGTGCCATCATTTCCCATGTTTCATAGGCAATATTAAGGTTCTTCAGAGATACCTTGAGAATGTCCTTGTACTGCTTCTTCTGACGACTACATGAATGCTTACCTTGTGCAAGTTCTCATAAAATGGTTGTTGTTCTTCATGATCAAAGTGGCCCAAAATGACATCACTATGTTGAAGTCCAGGTCCAGTGTATCTGACTCGTCAGACCAATGTGAGCTTGGAAAACTGTACCACAGATTGGGCACAAATAGTCCATATGAATATTTGGAGTGGAGATGTCTAAATTTGTGCATTTCACATTTCTTTTGAGCTATTACAATTCTGTTTTGCTCATAGAGCACAGCACCTTCTTTGATTCAGGCTTCCATGCTGGGTGGTCCTGTGCCAGTGTCTCCCATGTCACACAATCAATTCCAAAGTTCTTAAAAGAGACTTTGAGAGTGTCACTTGAGAGTGTCACTTATTCTGTACTCCCTGTGAGCACTTGCCTTGTGTAAGTTTTATGTAAATAGTATTTTAGCCAAATGTATGTTTGGCATTCAAACAACATAGCCAGCTCATCAGAGTTACATTCTCTACAGCAGAGTTTGAATACTTGGCAGTTCATATTGAAAAAGGACCTCAGTGTCCAATACCTTATCTTGCCAATTGATATTTAGAATCTTCCTAAGACAATTCAAATGGATGTGATCCAGTTTCTTGGAATAGTGATGGTAGACTGTCCAGGTTTCACAGGCATACAGCAATGAGGTCAGCACAATGACTCTTTTGACCTTCAGTTTGGTAGGCAGTCTAATGCCTCTTCTCTCCTATACTTTCCTTCAGATATGCCCAAACACTGATCTAATTACAGCAGTTCATGTGTCAACATCATCATCTATATGTACATCCTTTGAAAGTATGTTGTCAAGGTCAGTGAACTTAACCACGGCATCCAAAATTTCTCCATTTGCTGTAACCACTGGTTCCACATATGGATGGGGCAGCACTGGCTCGTAGAGAACCTCTATTTTTGTGTTGCTAACTATTCAATCAAAATTAACATTGACAGATCAGTCCATTCTTTGTTGCATCTCAACCTCAGAGGCTGCATTGAGTGCATAAACATTTGCAAACAAAAAGTCACACAACAATTCTCCCTCCACTTTAGCCCTTGCTACAAAGACTACCAAGGCTATAAAGCCTTTTCAGGTTAAAAAAATTCACCATCAGTGTGGTAGTTGACTTTGATGTTCTTTTCATCCTACTTGAATGCATACAACAACACTGCTGAAAACTACATGCTAAAAAGCATGGGAGCAAGCACACAGCCCTGCTTCACTCTTTGGTAATTGGGAAAGTGTGAGAGCATCATTTATTATCCAGAACCTGGGCAAGCATATCATCATGAAATTGATGTACAGTACTAAAGAACTCCAGCCAAGCAAATTTTTCAATGATCTTCTACAAACCTTCATGACTGATAGTATCAAAGGCCTTGGTCGGATCAATGAATGTTGTATAGACCTCTCTTCTGCTCCTAGCATTTCTCCTAGAGTTGTCAGGCAGCAAACACTATGTTGACCCTTCTACATCCCTTTCCCAAGCCTCTCTGAATCTGAGGCATCTTCCCCATGATTAATCAGCCAATTTAAAAGGACTCTAGCAAGGATCTTGAAACAATTACTAGGTGGCTTGTCACAGGACATGCTGTTTCCTTATCCTTTATAGAGACAGAGAGTGGAAGCATCCTCAAGCTCCTGGGGATGACTTCCTCTTGCCATATAATGCAGAAGATTCAGTCAGCCTCTATATTAGCAATGGAACGCCTGCTCTGTAGATCTCTTCTGGAATGGAATCAGTGCTAGGTGCTTTGCCACTTGAAATGGGCTTGATGCCATTCAGTACCTCTTCTTCAGCTAGTTAGGAACTAATTACAAGTGGAGTCATAATAAATGGCTTCAGTACTGGTTGATGATGGTCTGTTAAGTACACTATGGAAGTGTTCAGTTCCATCTCTCCTGTATCTTGTCACTGATCAGTGTGACTCTATCAGCACCGAGTAGTTGAAAAGCACCAGAGGTCTTTAACCTACAAAATCTTCAGGGCATAATAGAAGTGCTTGGGGTTATTGCTCTCAGTGAAGAATTGAATCTCATCTGCCCTTTTGCTGAGCCAAGAATCCTGGGTATTCCTTGTATAAATGAAAAGGTTGGACTAGGGCATCCCTTCTAGCTATATATCCCATGATATAGTCTGACCTTTTCATTCTACAGAGAAGGAAAGAAAACCTCATGGGAATGCAATGTTTAAACCAAGGCAATGTTTAAACCAAGGTACATAGTTATTTAATGGCTAAATCAAGACTAGAACACAGGTCTTCTGATGCCAAAATCCAATGCTCTAGGCTGTGCCATATAGAGGAGAGAGAAGGGAACTTGGAGTCAGGAAGACCTGGGTTTACATCTTGCCTATAATATTCACTAGCTCTCTGACCATGGGTAATCCATTTAACTTTTATATTCATTTCCTCATCTGCAAAATGAGTATAATAGTTCACGCTTCAAAGAGTTGCAAGAATCAAGTGAGTTTATATATAACTATCATCTCATATATACTCCATAGCAATATATCAGAAATAAACTGTATATTTATATAGTCTATGCATGTATAGTATATATGAAATTATACTCACTCTCTCCATATATATGCAAATGCATATAATATATATATATATCATGCATATATTTTACATAAGTACTTTATAACCTTGAAGGTCAATGTAACTGTGAGCAATCTATAGTTAAATTGAGCTATTACTTTATTGTAACTGATTATTATTATTACTATACCATATATCAATTATACGTAGTATTATTATACTAGGATAGTTGGTGGCAGGGTGAATAAAGTGCCAGGCCTGAAGTCAGGAAGACTCATCTTCCTGAGTTCAAATATAACCTCAGACACTTACTAGATATGTGAATCTAGGTACCTGTTTGCCTTGGTTTCCTCATCTGTAAAATGAGCCAGAGAAGGAAATGGCAAACCACTCCAGTATCTTTGCCAAGAAAACCCCAAATAAAGTCACGAAGAGGTAGACACAACTAAAACAACTAAACAATGCTGAGCAACTACAGTTATAGTGGGTTATTACTATATTATAACTCAATGTTTATTATTATTATGCTATATTTCCTAGGTGTTAGAAAAAGTTAAACCTATTTATAATTACAGCAGGCCTATGAACAGCTTGAAGATGAACACATCTCCAAGTGACTATGTCCTACTCTGTGGGTAAGCCAGTGAGGTTTTCATAGCAATGTCAGTCTCAATAATAACTTGACTTCAATTACATGTGTGCCCCTTCCAGTTTAGCTTTGGCTAAATTTCAATGCCCTGAAATGGGACAGGTCTGCATATTGCCTGACAGAATAATAATAGATTGTCCTGATTTGACTTTTCAGTTTGCTATAATTTTTGTGTTCCTTCCTCTATGCATTATTTGTAAAATTCTCATTAGCCCAAGAGTTTGGAGTTGAGGCATTTGTCTAGACAGTCACCACGGAGAAGAATGGGTTGGTGGTTTCACCAAAAAACTTTGTTAACTGTTATTAAACTTTATGGATCCTCTGATCAATCTTTTTCATGACAGAGGTAATAGGACTTTTGAGTATTGCTATATTTTCTTCATGGCACAGACTTTAGGCAGCATGAGGAATTGTACACTCTGTTCCAGTCTTATCAGAGGCACAAGAAATTAGTCCAGAAAATGTCCAATTATAACACAGATAAAAAGGTTGTATTCCACTCTATCCTTCATGAGAAATGGAAGTACTCAGTACCTTGCTCGGGTCATACAACATTAAAGCTAGGCTTACCACTTTCCATTAAAAAGTTCCATCTGGAATCTGGAGACTATCAGAGCCTATTTTACAAGGGTTAGCATATAAAAAACAAACAAAAACAAAACTAGTACTCATTCTCTTGGTCCTGGTAGAAGGTGGGATCTATTACTCTATAAAATTTCAGGATGGTATGTGACATTGATATGGTATATATCTTCCCTTCTGAGAACTATGGAGGGAGAGCTCTCAGGCTTTAACCTCATATAGTCTAATACAATATGCATTCACTCTAGGATGACACAAGCTTCCCTTTCATATGCTCTGCAGTCAAGTCAAGCTGGGCTGCTTGCTGGTAGCTGAATATGACTTTCCATATCCCTCTTTTATGCCTTTAAGTAGTCTGTCCTATAGATCTTTCTTTTCATCTCTGCCTCTTGGAACCCCTAAGTCCTTTTCATAGAATGGAATTTCCTAGAGGGCAGGGACTGTTTCACTTTTAAGTTTTTATCCCCAGGGCTTAGCACAGTGTTTGGCACATAGTGGGCACTTAGTAACTGCTTGTTGATTATTTATTGATTATTAAGTGAAGTAGGATATATACATATATTTATGTGTATAATACATATATGTATATACATACATATGTACATAATCTATCTACATACATCTGTCTCTATATCTATCTCCATATTTATTTATCTCAACCTATCCATATATAACCATATCTAGCTATATGCACCTCTATCTATCTATATCTATCTGTCTACAGATATATCTATATCTATCTACATATGTATCTATCTATGTCTATGTTTATATATCTATATATTTATATTTATCTATATCTATAACTTTGTCCTGGGAGAAGAGGATACCAAGACAAAACAAAAACAGACCAATCCTTCAAGAATCTTATATCCTATTGTGAGAAAGAAGGGGGACAAAGTAAGTAAAAAGGTAACTATGTACATGATAATTTGGGAAGGCAGAACGGAGCATTAATTATTAAAGAGAAAACAAAGTTCCCATAAAGGATGGAACATGAGTTGTTTAGGGATCCAGAAATTATACAAAGTAGAGATGAGGACAGAGTGCATTCCAGCAATGGGGAATAGCCTACAGAAAGGTAAAAGTTAGGAGATGAAATGTCATGTCAAGGGAAAAACAAATAGGCTAATTTGGCTGAAATATAAAGAGGATAAAGGAAAGTAATAGCCAATAAGCCTAGAAAGGTTATTTGGAGCCAGACTGAGAGACTTTAAGTGGTAAGCCAGAGAGTTTGTATTTTATCCTAAAGATAATTCGCAATCACTCAAGGCCCTGAAGGGAAGTGACATGATCAGATTTGTGTTCTAGGGAAGAATATATTTACAGTGCTGTGGAGGGTGGATGGGACAAGGGGGCTCAATTTGGAGGGTGCTGCAATAGTCCAGGACTGAGTGAATTCTTTGAGAGCAGGGACTGTTTTTTGCCTTTCTTTATATGTTGAACAATTAGCACAGTGCCTGTCAAATAACAGGTGCTTAATAAATGCTTATTGACTGGCTGAGTGGAGAGAGGATTTCAGTACTTAAGAAATGTTTTTGAATTGATTGATTGATTTAAAAGGAACCAATTCTTCTTTAAAACATTCAGATGTTGGGGAAGCTAGGTGGCACAGTGAATAGAACTGCTCTGGAGTTCTAATTCAGCGTCAGACACTAAACACTTACTAGCTGTGTGACCTTGGGCAAGTCTCTTAACCCCAATGGCCCTGCCTTCCCCCTCCAAAAAAAAAGCAAAAAAAAAAACCCACCAAAAAAACCCATTTAGATGCCATCTATATCATATCAGGCAGATGAATCAATTAGGAATAGATGTGAGAGATGTTTTAGAATTGGATTTGAGGAGGTCTGGCAACTAATTGGATTGAGAGAGAAGAGGTGAAGATGCCTCTGAGAGAGAAGAAACAAGGTGAGAAATTGGCTTGCTTGAAAAAATGTGTTTAAAATATTTATTAAGGGCCTACTACATGCAGAGCATTTCCTTGGATACAGAGAGAAATACAAGAGAAATACAATAACTAAGTAGGATCATGGGATTTAAACCTGAAAGGAACCTTAGAGGTAAATCTTCTAGCCTAATATAACTTGTTCCTTTCCCAAATGGAGCATATATTCTAGCCGGTGTTAACATTATATGTAGCCCTAGGGAAACAATGACACTTATATAGCTACATTTTTATAAATAGACATAAATTATATTAATCCATCAAAAAGCATTTATTAAACACTTATTATTTGTTAGGCCTTATGTGTAGTACTTAAGACACAAAGAAATGTAAAAATATTTATTTCCCTCATGGGGTTTGTATTCTAATGAGAGAGACAACATGTATATTACTACATATAAGATATATACAGAATAGATGGGAGATAATTAAAGAACATACGAGGTAATTAAAGTTCGGAAGAGGAGGAAACGCTATCAGTTGTGAGATCAGGGGACACACTAGAGAAGAAGTAATATTTGGGGTGGGTTCTGGCTCATAAAGGGAAAAAGGAAAAATCTATCCCAAAAGGCTGACCCCCACCTGCCATATCTTTTTTTTTCTTTCTGTTTCATGGTTGTTTTCACACAATTATAAAATCACAGAGTTGGAAGGGACCCAAGTTGGCATCTGATCTAACCCATGCTTGAAGCAGAATCCTATTTACAAACACTGAAGACAAATAGTCTTCCAGCTTTTGCCTGAAGACTCCACTGATGAGGAAACTGAGGCAAACAGGGGTCAAATGACTTGCCCAAGGTTACAGAGCTAGTAACTGTCTGAGGTAGGATTTGAACTCAAATCTTTTAGACTCCAGTCCTGCTGCTCTATGTACTGTGCCACCTACCTGCATGCAATACTATTGCCATACTACTCTATGATACAATGTCATACTATGTAACACAACACCATATGTTATGATACAGTATATGATATAATATATAAATATGTGTGTGCATGTGATCTTACAGGATTTCACATATAGGCTAGACATTTCTGCCATACTGTATTTGTATGGTTTCTATTTTGAACTCAAGTATAAGGCCATATTTTTATCATATTTCATTTTCTTGGGCTTAGATATTCAACATGAAAATAATCCCAATCCAGTTTTGGATCATTCGTGAATTTTATAATCTGTTCTTCAAAAATTGCCCTAGAAACCCAATAGGTTTTGTGATCAAAATTCTCTTTCAATACCTCTTTGTGGAAGAAGGTTGCCTTGGATTCTTGAAAGCTCTAAAAGGTCTTCTCAAGCCAAAAAGGCCTCCAGTATAGGGTCTGGAGACTTTATTATATGTTCATTCTTCAAAGAATTGGCTTATTCAGTTTGGAGAAGCAGGTGCACTTTCTGGATGAAAGCTATGGATGAAAAAAGCTTTGATGGGCCTTCATGGTTGAATTCCCAGTTGCACTATCTGAGGTCCTAGCCAAATCAATGATAACACATATGAATATAGGAAGGTCTGGAATCCCACTGAATTTTAGATTAGTCATGGCACATTAGAACTGGAAAAATCTTGGACAGTGGGCAAAAGAATTAGAATGTAAGCTTCTTGAAAGAAGGAAATGTTTGTGTGTTGTCCTTTTCTTTGCTTTCTAGTATTTACCATAGTGCCTAGCACATAGCAAGTACAGTACTTAATAAATGTTTTAGTATTGATTGATTGAAAATGAACCAATTCTTTGAAACATTAGAGTACAATCTATATCGTATTAGGTCAGTGAATCAGTTAGGCAAATGATATCCTCAGGCTGGTAAAAAAGTTGTAGATACTAATAAGAAATGTGATTTAGAATCGTTAATATAATTCATGGATTTTAGGGGTCATCTAATCCAATATCCTCATTTTACAAAGAAAGAAACTGAGACCCCAAAATCAGAATTGACTTGCCCATACCACATAGCTAGTAAGTAGCATTATTAGGACTATAACTCATGGCTTATTATTCCTGGTTGAAACTTTCATGATGCTATAATATGCTTTCTCCCTGTTGACAGATAGGTAAAAACAATATGATTATTTAGTTGCTCCTTTTTACCACCAGTTGCACCATTTTGAAAAAAGAGAAAGTTAATGGCTGAACTTTGACCTCAGGTCTATAGTAGTCAATATCTTTACCTAAAGCAAATTTAACATTCCCCTCTCCTTTGTTATAAAACAACAACACGTAAACAGAGAAAATATGGAATGTGCACCAATTTAACTTGATGTTCTGTTTGACTGAAGATTTTCCATTTACTCAGACAACTCTCTAGCTATAAAAGCCCTATTTCCCTGAAGGAAATGAAAGGAATAGGTCATTCCTCTGCCTAAAATAAAAAGTAACTATTTATCCATCCTAAAAGTATAGTGATTGGATTCTTCAAACCATGATCATTTATTTTAAAAAATGTGGTTTAAAAGAATAATAATCTTATAGCTGAAAGGGACCATAATTTAGGTCATACTCATTTCAGATATGAGGAAATTAAGGCCCAGTGAAGGTAAGAGATCTATCTAAGGTCACACTAGTTATAAGTAATAGAATAGATTTTGAACCCAAATACACTGACTTCAAATACAGTAACATTTCCACTGTGCCATAAAAATTATCGTGCCTGTAAACAGTTTCTTTTGCCTTTCTTCTTTCATCACAACCCAAGTGGATGCCCTTTTGTTGTTCTTTCCTTATTCTGCATGTGGTAAAATGTCTAGGAGTAGTCCAAGGTTATCTTGGGGGGACAAAAAGCTATTGTCTCGCTACCACACAAGAAGTTTATACTAGGACAGTGCAGTCATCTGTCTATTTCCCAAAGGGATTAGAGGGATGATGAATCTATTATTGTCTTTGGCAAGAGTTTGAAATACCATGCATCTATTTTAACCTTTCCTATGGCTTTCTGGGGCAGTTCCCTTTTCCAAGTTACCTTTTTTGCTTTCAAGAATAAGCATGTTGATTGAACTCCAGATGTGGGTGCTTTTGGCTTCTTATCACTTATGCTGGTTAAGGTGCAGAATCATCCTTTGAACTTCCTCTTGAACTTAAGAAGTATGGAACCTTAAGAAAGTTAGTTTATGTGGTTGCTTCCTTTCATTCTCTCCCTTGTGTTTCTGAAGTCCTGACTATTACTCCTGGAAGGCAACTACTATTCATATAGGATATCCTGTTATGCTCTTAAACATTGTGTTGTATTTTAGCATTGACCGTAAGCACACAATATCCTCCAGAAAAAAATGGCAGTTGATGTGGAAAAATGAACAGAAATGTGCTCTATATTAAGGAACATCCAAAAATTTGAAGTATGCTATGACACAGAGAACCTGGGGGTCAGATATCCTACCATATTCTATCCCCAAGTAAAACACATTTGGATTTGTGTGTCTAGGTCAAATCAACCCAATTAAAATGGACAGGACATTTAAGATGGACAATATAAAAGGAAGGGAAAGTAAAATAATAATGGAATTCAAAGTCATTTCATGTAATGGTTTGTTTAAAGGAACAGGGACTTATTAGCCTACTGAAGGGAAGAAATAAGCAATAAAGATCACAGCCTTCAAATGTTTGAAGGGCTTTCATGTAGAAGAGGAATTGGACTTCCTCTGCTTGTACCCAGAGGGGAGAACTAGGAGAATAGGCAGAAATTTCAGATGGGTAAAGTTTAGCTCACTGTAAAGACAAAGGAAGGAAGAAAGAAAGGAAGGGAGGGAGGGAGGAAGAAAGGAAGGAAGGAAAGAAGGAAGGAAGGAAGGAAGGAAGGAAGGAAGGAAGGAAGGAAGGAAGGAAAGAAGGAAGGAAGGAAGGAAAGAAAGGGAAACAAAGAAAATAATCTTCCTAACATTTAAAACAGTCTAGAAGTAGAATGGACTGTTTCCAGAGGTAGTGAGTTTCTTCTCATGTGAGACTTTCTAATAGGCTTCATTTGTCAGACATTTTCCTAGATGTAGATTCCTGTTTTGGGTAAGGATTGGATAAGGTGACCTCTGAGATCCAAGAAATTGTTGAAATTCTATGATGTTGTGATCTAATATAGGCTGAATCCCATTCAATAAGTTGAACTTTGACCTTTCCTACTCTGAGATTTTATGATTTTCAGAAATAATTGTTGAGTACTCAGAAGCTGTCCCACACTATTTTAGGCACTGTAAGGAATACTACCTAAGCAAAATACTTTGGATATGACCTGAAGACTTTGAAGAACTAATTATGTTGATTCCTTTGATACCTCTTAATGACATGAAGTTTTGCAAAAAGTTACACTAGCAGGAACACAACTCTGATGGGCAATTGAGGATTGAAAAGGCTTCAATTATGGGCTTTATGTGCCTGTTGTCTCTTCAAGGCTCATCTCAGCTAACTACAGTAAGTCTGAGTAACTTGTGTAAATTTTTATTCCCTTTAAAAATGGACCTATGATTTCATTGGTATAGGGAGTTCCTAGTGAGATATTTCTTTGACTATTGCATTTAAGTACCTGATTTACAACTTATAATCTTAAAGATTTTCCTTTGTCACTGAGAGGTTGTTATGTGTATAGTGTCAATAGCCATTACATGTCAGAGGTGGAACTTGATCCCAGTTCTTGCTGATATTAAGGGAAACTCTTTGCAATAGCATGCTACCTTTGATAAATAAAATAAAATAATTACAATATTTGAAACCACAAAGAAAAAAAAAGTTGTAGTCAGATCTCACTGGTATCAATTAGAGATTTGTTTATTCTTCAGTTCTTCTAGTATAAATGATTCCATCAATGTTGGATGACAAGTTCCAAAGGACAAAGATTTGAGACAAAGATCTAAAAAGGGTGAATCTAATATGATGGGATATCATAAGGAGAAATTAAAAGCTTTATTCTTGGGTTAAAAAATCAACTTCACAGGGGAAGAGTAAGGGAGGGATGGCTAATTTGAAAGTCAATCTGAAAATGATCTGTAGGTTTTATTCAAACATAAATTGTTCCCCTGATTACTCTCATTTCACTCTGAATCAGTTTATATAAATCTTCCCAGGTTTCTCTGATTTCTTTCCTTTCATTTTTTTTAGAGCACAATAGAATTTTATTACATTCACATTATGTAATTTGTCCAGAAATTACCCAGTTGATGGGCATCCTCTTTGCCATCACAAAAAAGTCACTATGATTATTTTTGTACATTTAGATTTTTCCCTTTCTTTGATGATTTTTAGAGTATAGGACTAGTAGTGCTACTGTTGAGTCAATGGGAACACACAATTTGGAATATAATTTAAAACTGCTTTCCAAAATGACAGGGCCAACTCATCTCTCCTATAAGAGTATACTCATGTATATGTTTTCCCACAGGCCCTGAAAAAATATATTTTTTTAATTTTTTCAACTTTTCCAGTCTGATAGGTGTGAGAGAGAAATTTATGGTTAATTTAACTTGCATTTCTCTGGAATTTTGGAGCATTCTGGTTTTTTTTATATGATTATAGATAGCTTAGATTTATTATCTTGTGAATTGCCTGTCTATGGTCGAATGCCTTTGGCCATTTATCAATTATGGTATGACTGTAATTCTTATAAATTTGAATTGGTTCTTTGCATATGTTAGAAATTAGACCATTTGTAAATCTGAAAAATGCTATGCATATGTCAGCTAATATTGTATCATCACTATTATTATTGTTAGAATATTCTGTAAAATCTTAGTCTGAAATATGCTTAAAATTTCCTTGAATATTTTCAAATCTGTTCTTCAAAATTCTAGGGTTTACATCGAACCAGATTTCCTCTCTTTCACTATCACAAATGCTAAAACCAAGTATTCATTTTCCTATAAGTTTCTCATTATATCTTCCCCATTATATCTGCCCCATTATATTGTTGTTGCTCAGAACCTTGTCCAGAAAGGAAGCAGTGATAGGAACATTGATTTATGAATCACCATTCTTTGTTACTGGTTCATCAACTACTTCCAAATATATACCCCAAGGTCTCAATTTCCTTGCCTTGAGTTTAATCTCTAGAAATACTTTCTAGTTTCCTTCCTTCTATGCTTATAACAATCCTGCTCTCTTTTGTCTGCTGGTGTCATGTAATTACTTCATTGTAAAGCTTAAAGCCTTTTGGAAATGTGAGCTGTTATTACAATAATCCATTCTCCTCCATTTTTCAAAATCATTGCTCTTACTCCAATAATTCTTTCTGACATGAACAAGGTGATTTTCCAACTTTTTCCAGGACTTTAAATGTGTTTTTGTTTCCAAATAAAGAGCTAGAGTCATAACCTTATCTCTGTTAGTATTCTAGGTTCCCACACAAACTGTGTTTCCCAACCCCTTACTTCCCTGACCTTTGGCTTTATTTTGTTTTCAGGGGAATGAGCCCAAAGCAATTCACATTTTTAAAATGTTAAGAAACTACTCTGTGTGCTTCTCATGCAAAACAGTGATCAACAAATGGGCATGAAATATGAAAGTTCTTTCCTTTGAAATTATGGCTCCATACACTTCAACCTAGATGGTGAAGTATAAGATTTTCAACTACCCTCAGTATTTTTAATGGCAAATTTTATTGGTGCCTTTTGGTTTTATATCACTGTCATTTTTGAAAATACCTTTCTCCCTTGCCATTACTTACCTCCATCCCCTTTCAAAACTACTAAAGAAAAAATGTTTAAGCAAAAAAAAAACAAAAAACAAAAAACTGATGGGGGGCGGAGCCAAGATGGCTGAGTAGAAACAGCTCATCCAAGCCACTCTGCCCCCAGATTCCCCCCAAACTATGTAAAAGGGGACTCTGAACAACTTCTGGAGCCCCAGCACCCACAGAACGACACAGAGAAGCTAACCTCCCACTGAGGACAGCCCAGCAGCCCTGCAGGAAGGACCAGCGCAGCAGTCTGGGAGCCCGAAGTGCGTAGCGGGCAGAGCACGGGACACTGAGCCTAGCCAGAGCTGAGGTCCCGGTGAGCCGAGGTTTTAGCCCCAGGGCACCAGGGCCAACAGCCAGCTGGAGGAACCCCAGAGCACCAGTAGCTGTGGCGACTCCAGAATTATCAACATAGACATGCCTAGGACAAAGTAAGAGGTTAGTGTCCTATGGACTTTGGGACCTGTATCTGGGGAATGTGTCAGCTTCCTCCCCTGGGGGCTAGAAGCCACTGAGGAGACACGCCATTTTGTAGTTTTCAGACTCAGCTCCAGCTCCTGGCCTGCATGCTAACTGTAGGGAGATCCAGCGATCAGTCTTGGGGGGTAAGCGCTCTTGCTTTAACCTCCCTGGATCTGGATTATGATCTGGGGTGGAAGCCATGGGTGGGTTTACAGCTTGCCAGAAACGGAAGTTGCCCCCCACACGTTCGGGATGAAAATTCCTCTATCTGGCCTTAAAGCCATAGTGTGGCAACAAGCCCAAAAGTCAAGTAATTAAGTGGCAACATGCCAAGGCAAAGGAAACAGAAAAATGCAACCCTAGACTCCTATTTTGGGGGCATAGAGCGGGAAAAGGACTGTGAGGTCAGAAGTCCTGCTCCAAAAGCCCCAGGGGAAAACATGAGCAGGTTGCAGGCCATAGAGGACCTTAAGAAGGACTTTAAAAATCAAATAAGAGAAGTGGAGGAAAAATTGGAAAGAGAAATGAGAAGGATGCAGGAAAAGTATGAAATGAGGGTCAACAGCCTGACTGAGGAAAACAACACCTTAAAAAATAGACTAACTCAAATGGCAAAGGAGGCCCAAAAGGGCAATGAGGAGAAGAATGCCCTAAAAAGTCGAATTTGCCAGATGGAAAAAGAATCTCAAAAGTTCACTGAGGAGATTCATTCCTTCAGAGTTAGACTGGAGCAAATGGAAGCTAATGACTTTATGAGAAATCAAGATGCTGTTAAGCAGATCCAAACAAATGAAAGATTAGAAGGCAATGTGAAATATCTCATGGGAAAAACCACTGACCTGGAAAATAGATCCAGGAGAGACAATTTAAAAATTATTGGACTACCTGAAAGCCATGATCAAAGAAAGAACCTAGAAATCACCCTTCAAGAAATTCTCAAGGAAAATTGCCCTGATGTTTTAGATCCAGAGGGCAAAATAGAGGTTGAAAGAATCCACTGATCACCTCCTGAAAAAGATCCCAAAAAGAAAACTCCCAGGAATATTATAGCCAGGTTCCAGAATCCCCAGATCAAGGAGAAAATACTACAAGCAGCCAGGAAGAAACAATTTCAATATTGTGGGAACACAATCAGAATAGCCCAGGACCTGGCAGCTTCTACACTGAGGGATTGAAGGTCATGGAATATGATATTCCAGAGGGCAAAAGAACTGAGAATGAACCCCAGGGTCACCTACCCAGCAAAACTGAGTATTTTGTTTCAGGGGAAAATATGGTCATTCAGTGGAATAGAGGACTTTCAAGCATTCCTGAGGAAAAAACCAGAATTGAATAGAAAATTTGACATCCAGATGCAAGAAGGAAGAGATGCCTGAGAAGGTAATCAGTGAAAAGAAATCAAAAGGAACTTATCAAAGTTGAACTATTTACATTCCTATATGGAAAAGCAATAACGGTGACTGATGATATCTTTCTCACTATGAAAATAATGGAAGAAGGGTGTGTGGTCATATGAGTATGTGTGTGTAGATGGTTACAGTTATATATGGATAGAGGGCATAGGTTGAATTTGTTGGGAAGGGAGAATACTCAAGGGATGAAATTATGAGGTGAGAGAGGAAAGTGACAAGAGGAGATGGGGAGAGACAGGGTAGGGTAAACTATCTTATGTAGAAGAAGCAAGGGGAAGTGGTTGTAAGGCGGGGGGGAAGAATAGGAAGGCAAAAAGGCAAAACCACATTCTCATTGAATTGGGTTCAGGGAGAGAATGACATACATACTAAATGGGATATCTCAACCTGCAGCAGAATAGGGGGAAGGGGGATGAGAGGAGGGAAGATGGATGGGAGGGCATCCTTGGGGGGAGGGGTGGTTGGAAGTACCCACTATAGAAGAGGGACAGGATCATGTGGGGAATGGACCAGGTGGGGGGTGGGATGAGTGGGAGGGAATTGTAAGCAGCCTTGTACAATATATCTACTATGATAATGTTTTGCATAGCTAGACATGTACAACATATACTGAATTACTTATCTCCCCAGAGGGAATGGGTGACAAGGGAAGAAGGAAATGGATCTGAAAGTCAATGTCTTAACATTAAATGTTTCAAATATATATAAATACTATTATTAATACTCTTTTGCTTATAATTGGGAGATAAGATGTGCAGGTATTGGGACACAAAGATTCACCTTCCTCTAATGGAAAAGTCGAAGGGGGTATGGGAGAAGGTATGGGAGAGAGCAGATTGGAGGAAGCGATATCTTGTGGGACTGCTATTCTGGGAGGTTGGGTAGGGAATAACGGGGGGAAAATGATTGTAACTCAAAATCTGGCGGAAATGAATGATGTAAAACAGAAGTTAATAAAGCATTTGTTTAATAAAATAAAAAAAATAAAAAAAAACTGATAACAGTGACCACATCTACTTGACAAAGACCCTTCCAGGCCAGGTAGTTCCATATCTCTTTGCTGAGAGGAGGGTAGCAAGTTTGACTATCCTATATTCTGGGATCATTATTGGTTTTAAACTTATTCAGAATATCTTTCTTTGAATCATACTTTCACTTATATTAATGTAGCTAATTTGTCTCAATTTTCCATTATACAATATAGGTGCATTAGATACAGGCACAGGAATTCAGGCTTACTAGAATAGATTTATTCTAATGTGGAGAAAGGTAGATAGTGTCACAGTTTTGTTTTGTTTTGTTTTTTAAAGTAGAGGTGGCCTGCAACAAAGATGCTATCAATATAGCAACTTCTTCCCAGAATCCCCTCTATTAGCATTCCTAGTATCATAGATCTGTAACCTAAATCTTACTTAAAATCACAGAATGTTCATTGGAAGGAAGCTTAAAGTCTATCTAATTCAACCTCTATCAAAAGAAGAATTGCCTTTAGAGCATCTCTGAAACTGTTCATTCAGAATGTGATGGAAGACCTCAGATTCAGAGAATTTGAGTTACAAGGGGCCTTGGCAGACATCAAGTCCAAACCAAATGCCAAAGAGATTCCGTACTCTAACATATCTGACAAGTAGTCATCTATCCTCTGATAGAAGTTTTCCAATGAAGGAGGAGTCCATCAGCCCTCAAGACAGCTCATTCCACTTTTGTATAGCTCTAATTATTAAGAAACTGTTACTGACATCAAACCCAAATTTACCTCCTCATGACTTCTACCCACTGTTTCTCGTTCTGTTTTCTGGACCCAACAGAACAATTCTAATACCTTTTCTATGTTGTGGCTCTTGAAACATTTGAAGAAAGCTATCATGCCTCTCCAGAGGCTTCAGTTTTCTGATATAAACATACCTATTTTCTCTGCTTGATACTCATGTGACATAGTCACTTCACTGGTTGATGCTCTCTAGATATGGAAACTTATCAGTATATTTCTTAAACTTTGATCTCCAGATTCCTATATGGGTTCTATCAGTCCATCCTAATCCATTTCCTAAAATCCACACATAAATGACTTATTATTCTTGTTTAGTTGTTTTTTTGTCATGTCTTAATTTTTGTGGCCTCTTTGGGGTTTTCTTGGCAGTCATTTGCAATTCCCTATCCAGCTCTTTTTGAAGATGAGCAAATTAAGGCAAACAGAGTTAAGTGGCTTGCTCAGTCACACAGCTAGTAAATGTCTGATACTGGGTTTGATCTCTGGGAGAGGGGTTTTCTTCATTCCAGGCCTAGCATTCAATCCACTGTGCTACCTAGCTCCCTTAAATGGCTTATTTATGGTCTTTTCCCCCCCTAAATATATTTTTGATGGGTATAAAGGCACTAGGTAGAGAATGTTAAAGTAGAAAATTAATATTGGTAGGGGCTAGCCCTCTTCTGCACCCCAAACCCTATCCTGACACCAAAGTATTTAATAGAATATTACTTTACTGTTTCTAGTTAAAGAATGAAAAAAAAAATCATGATTCTTCTAGGTTGCAATGGATTTTTCTGAATTTTTTTTACTAATTCTGAGCTTAGTTCTGATGGAATTGATTGACTTTAAATAGACAAAAAAGGGGGTGGAGATGTGGCATACAAATGCAATTGCATTCACTTAAACTTGAACTATTTAAACAAGTAATCGAAAATAAAAAAAATAAAAAAAACAACAGGAAATGGATAGCAGGAAGGGACATCAACTGGTTCTAACCATTATTTCTAGAAACTTAAGGAATGTAAATTATTGCCATAACAAAGAGAACAAAAGAGCCCAGAAAGCACCTTAGCTAGCAAGCATCTGACATCTCCAAAATGGAGAGAGAGGGCTGCCAAAGGCAATGCAGGGTTAGAATAGAAACTTATTTGTAAAATCTTCCAAAGAAAGTTGATGGACAATTATGAGGAGTATCATATCATAAAGTATAGACAGAAGCAGTTGAGGATAAATTCAGTTTAAGAAAAGCTTGGCAAGACTGCCAAATAAGCAAATATATCCCAAGGGCATTTGAGGATATAGGACCACAAGCAGAAAAAAAGTGCAAAATACTTGCACAAACCATTTCAGCAGATTGTTTTCTCCATCAAGAAATGTGGAACCACAAACTTGGACCCTAACATCCCAGCCTCAGAGGTGGAAGTAATAAAATATGTCACTCAAGAGTACAAAGATGGGAAAAGGAACAAGATGTGATGAAGTGTATATATGGAAGACCTGTGCTGAAGGAGATACAATTTTGAGAGCATAAAGAAACCAATCTATAAGTTACCTAAATAAAGGAAAGATGCTAACAGAAGGGAAAATCATGAACATTTTTAATACTGAAAAAGTGGCTGAGAGAATGTTAATAATTACCTATAAGCTTAATTCCCATCTCTTCAAAAAGAAAATCATTTATATCCAAGTGAACAACCCTCTCATAATAAATATCAGATCAGGTACAAAACAGGGAAATTAAGGTTCCCAATGTTCTGTTTCTGGCAAGAGAGGAGATATGGTACACAATTCATGTTGAAAAGCATTTCCCTGAGGATGGAAAGGTCCCCAGATGTTTCTTTTTGTGGATGGATTGCATCAAACCTTAAAACAATATAAAGCCTCCTAGAACAAATATGTAAACTTTTAAAGGAGTTTGGCTTTTTCATCCACAGAGAAAAGATCCAGTGGATGAAAAATGTCTGCTGCACAGATTTTAACAAGTATTTGAATGTCCTCAAGCTCTGGGACTGATAAGGCAGATGAACAATAAGTACATAGTTGCACATGAAGAGGGAGAGTAGCTTGGGTTGCTTTTGGGAAATTTTTTTACCTCCTTTTGGATATCCCAAGTTTCTCACAAAAAGACCAGTATTTTAATGCTAACATTCTATAGATTTTGCTATGGCTAGGAGAAGGAGTACAACTGTCAATGAACTGAATCTGTGTCTTAAAGATGACAATGGAGAAGGATATGGTGCAACACATAATCAATGATAAACTCCAAAGAAAAATATAAGTAAAAACTATGTTCAAGTAACTGCATATAAGAAGAGAAGGCAGTATGGTCACATGGCAAAAATGATGGGGGTAAGTGTGACTGAATACTCCACTATAGCTTTAAAATGTAGGAGAAGAGGAAGAAGCCTCTTAGCACATTGAATGCACTCCTTTTGGCAAATTTGTGGGAGTGCATGGATTTGAATCACATAAAATAGGTAGGAATGGACAGGCTATAATCTGTACCATTGGATGGAATATCTAAATTGATTCATTTGAGTATCTGAATAATTGGAAATACTTTTTATTTCAATTTGAGAATAATTAAAGCTCTGAATAATTGGAAATACTTTTTATTTCAATTTGAGAATAATTAAAGCTCAGACTGGAAATCCCTGCATAATATTTAGTATATGGAGACAAGATGAGTGAATAGAAAGATTTGTAAAAAACAGAGAGCAGAGTCAGACAGAGGGTAGACATTCTGTATAAATACAGGGAAGAACTTATTTATATTCTGCCCCAACACATACATTGGTCTGCTTATGTTCAATAACTTTGGCAATGCTCACAGCTTAATTTTTATGACACTCGACCTTATGAAGTGATGTCCTCACAGCTACCCTCAGAGGCAGGTGGCACAAATGTGATAATTTTTGCCCCTCTGTATAGATAAAAAAAAACTGATAAAGTTAACCTCTTAGACTTATGTGTGTATCACATGTATACATATACATACATACATATATATATGCAAAGACAAAAATGCAACCATCCCTGCCCTCATAGATCTTCCATTTTATAAAAGGAGACACCACGTACGTGTATAAGTACACACAAATTATATACAAAACAAATACAAGATAATTGGGAGGAGATAATCAATAGTTGGAAGGATTAGCAAGGGGCTCATGTAGGAGATGGCATATGATAATATTTCTGAAGGGAACTGAGAGGTGGAGGTGATGAAGAAGTGCATTCCAGACATGGAAAAAAGGCATAAAAATTGTAGATGGGTTTTCATGTATGAAAAGCAGCAGGAAATCAGGTTGGCTGGACCATAGCCTGCATAAGTCATGAATTAACATGTGACTCAAAGTCCATTTGCATAATGTTCTCTCCATTGTTGTGTAAAATCTCCAGAGTTGTCAATGGGCTATAATTTTCTGAATGATAGTCTAGGGACCAGAGAGCATTAATATAAAAAGGAAGTAAAGGTGATGCAGTAGGAAAAAGTTGTCCTTTCAATGAGTAGAAGTGGATATTCATTCTCATTCTGATTAACATTAACTATATTAACTATAATTCTATTGAGAAAATCACAATCCAACCAATCATCCTCAGGCAAATCTTCCTCCTGATAAAATTGATTGCTGCTATAACCCATTATGTTGTGAATACCAACATGGTATAGTAGAAAGAGCACCAGATTTGGAGACTGAAGACCTTGGTTCAAATCTTAAAATTAATCTTTATGACCTGAATAACCTAGTCCTGGTCAGTTCCTCTCTCTATGTGACAGTTTCCTCACCCGCCTAAAAATGAGAATACTAATACTTGCCTTTTCTAATTCAAAGGGTTAATGAGAAGAAAAAAAAAAGATATACTAATAGCTTCCATTTAAGTAGAAATTTACAAGATACTTTGCACACTTTCCCATTTGACCCTCCCAACAATCATTTGCGGTGGGTGCTGAACCTAGTCTTTTTGAGCATGTGCACAGTACCTCTGAAGTATCTCCCAATGTGGAAGATGATGGGGAGCCTGACTCCAGGAAGATCATTATGGTATGTAATGGAAGTGCCTTGAAGAGATTTAGAACATACTCAGACCTTGTGTAATCTATTCTGGCCTGCTAACCACATGGTGAATAGAAGCCTCTTTGATTGAATATAGTTATAGAACAAACACTGAAGGTACATTCAAAAATCACGAGCTGATGAATACCTCTGTCCCTTTTTTAGGCTATGTTTGGTTTGACGTCTCTTGGTTCATGGATATTGGCAAGAGACAATGCTATAAAGGAAGATTTCCTGATCTCTTTCCCAAACTTAGGTCAATATGTGCTCCAGTAAATATGGGCCTTGATTCTTTGTTTTGGCTTTTTTTTCATTTTAAATAAAATAGATCACTATGGTTTTGTGAGTTTTGAAAGGTCAGGAGTATGAACCCTCCAAGGTATAGGAGTCCAGGAGTGAAGGCAGTGATAGTTTTTGATGTCAATATAATATTGACTTCCCCAAGAAGCAAAGGATAAACTTCAGAACCAGCCTACTGATAGATGAAAAGGGGACCAATTACCACTAATATTATAATTGGACTTGAATTTGGCAGGAGCAGTTTATATGTAGAAGCTGTGTCATGTCAAAATTCACTCTCCACAGAGACCAAGGTATTATAAGGGAGAGTGTGTCATTAAGGTGTTGGGAAAATTGTTTATCCTGCTGTTCTTGCTGTATCTTTGAGGTAAAAATCCCTTTATAAAAGCTAACTGATATTAACTGGTTAAATGTAACTGAGGTGCTAGCCATTTGCAACTAGGAAAAAGAGAGTAGAGAGAACATACCAAGAATAGGGGGTAAAGCTGATAAGTTAAAAAAAAGGGAGAGACTTATATCATCCCTTGGAGACCCCACTAAAATCCTCAGGATGAGATGGGGCTGGCCTAGCTTTGAGATATTCAGACCAGCAGTACTCATTACTCCCACTTTATAGAAGAGGAATGTATTTCTTTTTTTTTTTTTAAAGCAATTGAGGTTAAGTAACTTGCTCAAGGTTACACGGCTAGTCATTATTTATGCGTGGGTGCTCATTTTCTGAGGCCGGATCTGATCTCGGGTCATCCCAACTCCGAGGCCGGTGCTCTTACTCACTGCGCCACCTAGCCGCCCCTTTAGGGCAATTGGGGTTAAGTAACTTGCCCAAGGTTAAGGAATGTATTTCTTACAGAAATTATATGACTTGTTCAGGGCCCATCAGCATTGTGATTTGGACTCTAATCAAGTTGTCAATTAATCAACAAATATTATTAAACACCTACTACATGCCAGGGACTATGCTTGGTGCTAAGGATACAAATGTAAGGATAAGATAATCCATAGACTCAAAAAGCTATTTTCTTAAGTAGAATGTTTGTTCTTTGGGGGATAGAAACAATTTACTTCTTTACAATGAATTCCTATGACTGAGCACTGTACCTGGTATAATTGAGTCATTTTTAGTTATGTTCAACTCTTCATGACCCTATTTAGATTTTCTTGGCAAAGATATAGTAGTGGTTTGCCATTTCCTCCTCCAGCTCATTTTACAGTTGAGTAACTGAGACAAACAGGGTTAAGTGACTTGTCCAGGGTCACACAGCTAGTAAGTGTCTGAAGTCAGATTTGAACTCATGAAGAGTCTTCCTGATTCCCAACTGAGTGCTCTATCCACCGTGTCACCTACCTGCCACCTGGCATAGAGTAGGTGCTATTATATGCTTGGTAAAGTGGATTTGATTGTGACTTTAAGATTAATCCTTTTACCAACATATGCCACTGTCTGTCTTTAAAGTCCCTTCTGGCTCTAAAATTCTGTATTCCCACAATTCTAGGTCACTGACCCAAGGTCACTCAGTTAGTAGTGAAGCCAAAATTAGAACTTGGGGCTCCAGACCACAGCCTTCTACCCTTTGTAGCTGTCCATGTGCTGACATAATACTGGTTTTGAGATTTATGTGCAGTGAAATCCTCTTGCAGATATCCATTTCAAGTTTTCCCAACTCCTGGGCAACCTACTTGATGAAGAAAAAATGTTTTCTCTACCAATTAGTTCTGAGGAAACCTCATATGTTGGCAATTGTAGCAGACAATGGTTCATTATACTTCCTTGACTTGAACAGAGAGAACAGTGTTATTGAAAAGAGTTAGCATATGCTGTTGAAGTCTAAAGTTACAACTAAGAAACCAAGACCAGAAGAGTAATTCAACTGTATTTGGAAAATACACTGAGGTAAGTGATTATATTTAAAAGAAAAATTAAGACAGTTTATCAACAGAATCAATAAAGATATTATGCCATGTCTGCATATGTGTTTCATGGATAAGAATAATATGTTCATGCTTACAAACTGCCTTGAAGTGACTGACTCAGAGGTATTTCTAAGAGTTATCTTATTGTTTTGATTATATAGATCACATTTCCTACCTCCCCACCCCCCCAACCTGGCATGTAGAAAAATTGTTTGTGACCTATACTCAGTGCTTTAAGGTATAGCCCTCTTTTTCTTTCAGAGAAGTCTCATTCATTCAGCAAACATTAATGAATTACTTCCTATATGAAATTAATCAATAAGCATTCATTAAGCATCTACTGTATTCCAGGTCCTATACTGGGTTTTGGAGATATGATAAAAAAAAAATGAAACAGGGGCGGCTAGGGGGCGCAATGAGTAGAGCGTCGGCCCGGGAGTCAGAAGGACCTGAGTTCGGATCCGGCCTCAGACATTTAACCCACACAAACAAAAACCCAGCCGTGTGACCTTGGGCAAGTTACTTAACCCAAATTGCCCTCCAAAAAAGCAAAAAAAAAAAAAAAAGAAAGAAAGGAAAAGAAAAGAAAAGAAACAATCCTGTACTTAAGGAAATTAAATTCTATTAGGAGAGAAAATATGAACCCATATAAGTATATCTAAGATATATACACAATGTGCATTTATATATATGCACAATAAATGGAATGTGTTTAAAATGCTTATACTAACTTATCTTACAGGATTGTGATGAAAAAATTCCTTCATAATCTTTAAATGTGCTAAATAAATATGAATTAGAATCATCATCATTTGAGATTATCTAAGGTTCTCTTCTCTGCGTCTCAGTTTCCTCATTTGTCAAATGGAGATAACTATACCTGGCCCAACTTAGGGAATTGTATTGAAGGTCAAATCAGGTAGTGATTTTTATTAACTACCCTATAGATTTTATTGAATACCTAATAATCATATGGGCAGTTAGGTGGTGTAGTTGGTAGAATGTCAGGCCTGGTATCAGGAAAACTCATCTTCCTGAGTTCAAATCTGGCCTCAGATACTCACTAAGCTGAGTGACCCTGAGCAAGTCACTTAACCCTGTTTGTCTCCATTTCCTCATCTGTAAAATGAGCTAGAGAAGGAAATAGCAAACCACTCCAGTATCCTTACCAAGAAAACCCCAAATGAGGTCATTAAGAGTTGAATACAACTGAAAAACAACTAAACAAAATCATCACATACTGGACCCTGTACTAGACTGTACAATAGATAAGAAACTGCTATACAGTCATAATAATTGGTATCTGTACAGAAGGGTGCTATACGATTACAAAACCCTTATGCTATTACGCCTATCATTTTATAGAGGATTATAGAATCACGGAATTGCAGCATTTGAGAGTTGAAAGGGAGCTCAGTGGCCATCTAGTCAAGCCCAAACATGGAAGAAAATCTATACTATCATCTAAGAGACAAATAAGAGGAAGCATGATATAGTGGAAAGAATTCTGGGCTTAGAGTCAGAACTACAAGCAGGTGGAAGTTTAAGGAAATATTATATATAGAAAGCTGTCCTTGAGTTGATCTATGAACTAAACTGGAGATGTTAAGTACAGAAGCAAGCAAAGAATACATTCCAAGAATAGCATTTACAAGTTATTGTGTTAAAAAAAGGATAAAAAAATAACAAAAATAAAAGTTGCTTCCCCCCAGGATCTAACATTCTACTGGTGTGAAATAATATTCAAGCATATATATCAAGACAATGTAATGTGAAGTAGAAGAGAGCACCAGCAATTAGCAGATTGGTGAAAAGTTTCTCAGAAATGCTGGGGGATGGCTAGGTGGCCCAGTGAATAGAGCACCAGCTCTGGAGTCAGGAGGACCTGAGTTCAAATCTGGCCTCAGACACTTAACAAAAAACTAGCAGTGTGACCTTAGGCAAGTCACTTAACCCCAATTGCCCTTCAAAAAGCAAAACAAACAAACAAAAAAAGAGGTGCTGGCACCTGTGTTGAGTCTCAGGAAGCTAAGATTTCTAAAGAATGGAGACAAGGAGGAAATACATATCAGACACGGAGAACAGCTTGTGTAAATGAAGGGATACAAGATATAGAATATAGATATAGAATATTATAGGACATGGGCAACAGCAAGCAGGCCCGTTTTGACTGGACCAGTGAGTTTTTAAAGGGAGTAATGTGAACTGAATCTGGAAAATTAGGTTAAATTCAGATTGTGAAAAGTTTTACATCCATGAAGAATTTGTGTTTTGACTTAGAAAAAGCAGGAAACTATTGTAGTCCCTTGAGCAGGGCAAGGAGGAGGCAAACTTTAGAATCAGATCTGTTCCTTAAGAAAATTACTTTGCCGTTACTAGAAGGATGGAGTGAAAGGATAGAGTCTGGAAGCAATGAGAAAATGTTGTAGGGGGGGACTCTTTTTTCTGTATGGGGTGGACTGGTGGTCAAAAGAGTTCAAAAGTGAAAGGGGACATGGACTTGAATTAGGGAAGGGAAAATCTGAGTGAAGTAAAAAGATAAAGATAACTATGAAAAGGGAGAAAGAAAGAAGGAAAAAAGTGAATGAGTAGACCAGAAAAAAGAAAGAGGTAAAGGAGGAGAAAAAAGAAGAGAGGGGGGAGGAGAAAGAGGAGGAGAGGAAGGAAGAGGAGGGGGAGAACAACAACTCACATAGCAATTTAAAGTCAGCAGTGTAAATGTCATCATTACTTTATTGCTGTGGTCACACTTAAGAGAAAAGTTCAAAAATATTTGTGAATCTTTTACTTAAAAACACATGCAGACAACCAATTATAAAAGTATGTGGAAGCATTTTTCACTTATTTGGTTTGAGAAGAACAAGCCTGTCCAGAGAATACAAGACTGCATAAAACAACAGCCTTTATTCCTGACTACTAAAGCCATTGCATGGTAGACCAGATTCTGCTATTATACAAGCCCCTTAGAGCTAAGACAGGGAAGGGGCTGTGCATTGTGGGAACACTGAGAACTTCATGATAGCTTTGTGGGCAAAGGAAGAGTGAATCACTTGCCAATGGGCTACTTATTTTTCATTAAATGAGCATCTATCTCTAGCTTTCTCCTGCCATGCTCTGTTTATATTATGGCAGTGACTCTGGGTTCTTGAAGGCTATCCTGTTGAAATGCAAATCTTACCAAATAGGAAAAAAAAACCTTGAGTATAGGTCTAGTGTTGCATTGTGCCACTAGAATAGAAAATGCATCCAATGAAGACCCCTTCCCCCAACATTAAACTCACCCCAGTGGGGAATGCACTCCCTTCCCTCCAACCTAGTTCTAGGTTGCTAGAATGGAAACCCTGAAGGCAGTGTCACCCTTGGCTACTTCCCACACACAGCATCATTAATGTAACTAGCCTGTAGTCTATTGCCAAACATTACTTGCACATAAGAAGTGCCATGTGAGACAATATTAAGGAAATGCACATCCTAAAAAGGAGGTGAGGCAGGCATGTACCCTGAGTGACGGACAGAAGATGTATAACCTGGGTATGTCACTGCCAGCCAGCAAATATTCAGTGACTGAGGTTTCTGTCACATCAGGGAGCTCCTCTTGGGGTGTGGGGGTTTGGGGAGTGTCTATAGAAGGACATGGACAAAAACAATATATCATAGGAAGGCAGTGTAACATCCTGGAAAGTGTTTGATAGGAAGGACCTAAGTTCACATCTCAGCTCTTCTGCTCACTACCTTTTTAACCTTGGAGAAGTCGGTTATCCTCTCTCAGCCCCAACTTCTTCATCTGTGAGAGCAACTGGTTAGGTTAGACATCCTATAAGGTCATTTTTAACTCTAGATCTATGATCTTCTGAAACACGAATGGGTAGTGACTTGTATCAGTGAAGGGAAATGTATATTTTGATAAGATCATTAAGCCATTGACTAATAATGGCAGCTGATTATATAATTTTAATTAAGCATCAGTGAGAAGTAACAGTTAGAATTTATATAACACTTTAAGGTTATGAACCTATTTTATAGATAAGAAAATTAAGGCTGAAAGAGGTTGAGTGACTAGTAATAATAATAGCTTACATTTACACAGTGCTTTAAAGTTTGGAAAATACTTTACAAATGTTATCTTACTTGATTTTCACAACAACCCTGGGAAGAGGGTGCTATTATTATCCCATTTTTACAGATGAAGAAACTCAGGCAGAAAGAGGTCAAGTGGCTCACCTGTAGTCAAATACTTAGTGTCTGAGAGAGGATTTGAACTCAGGTCTTCCTAACTCCAGGTCAAGGACTCTATGCATTACACTAGCTGGCCCAGGAGTCAGAAATACCTGACTTAAATCCCTGTCTTTGAAATATACTGGCTATATGGATGGCCCCGGGCAGTCGTTTAATCTCTCAGTCTTCTGGCTCCCTAAGACTAAGTGTTTGAGAAAAGATATGAACAGTGATAAGGGAAGTTCTTTATTGGGAATTACTTGTACCAATGAAATCACAGCTTCTATTCTCACAACATGCTATGAGGTGGCTGCTGCTATTATAGTCTCCATCTTTCAGATGAGGAAGTTGGAGTTCAAAGAGTGAATGTGATCTTTCCCATAGTCACTCGGCTAATACGCTTTTGAATTGGGATCTATACCCGGGTTTTCCTGATTTTAAGTATAGTGTGCTATTCACTACACCAGGCCTCCCCTCAGAAGCTAAAAAATAAGTTTTAAAAGCATGCTTTTTCTGTTTCCCACGCAAAATTGCCAATCAGAATGAATGCAAGGACATAGAATCAAAGAACATATGAACTGCATGAGGCCCCCAGACCATCCAGCCCAATTCATTCAGTCACTCTTTTCCTCTTTTATTAAAAAGTCTTATTTTTAAACCACTGTCATTACCCAGTATAATGTTCCATCCCAAAGAATAGTCTGTGCCAGCAAAACAAAACACAAAACAGCTAAGGAAAGCTATCCAACAATGTCACCTTATCTGACACCAATAAGCTACTCTGTGTCTGTAGCTGCCCATTTCTCTACTAAGAGGAAGGAAGTTATGTTCATTCTGTTTTCACAAATCAGAATTGGCCACTTAAATTAACTTGAGTTCCTCAATCTTTGAATATTGTTTACATTTACATAGTTGCAATCAGTATGTATGTTGTTCTCTAGACTCTACTGTCTTCATTCTGTATGTTCATCAAAGTATTATAATATTTTTATTAATTTCTGAAACTGATGGTTTCTTGCAGCATAATAACATTCCATTCCATTTTTATATCAGAATTTGATATAAATTTTACATCATCAATCTTCAGATGATGAAAACTACTTATTTTACAGATGAGGAGACTGGTTTACCTAAGCTCACACAGATGCTGTCATTGAGACATTTCAGTTACATCCAACTCTCTACCCCTCAGTCGGGGTTTTCTTGGCAAAGATGTGGGAGTGTTTTGCCATTTCCTTCTCCAGGTCATTTTATAGTTGGGAAAACTGAGGTAAACAGGGATAAGTGACATGCCCAGGGTCACATAGTTAGTAAGTATCTGAGGTCAATTTTGAACTCAAGTCCTCCTGACCCCAGGCCTTGATCTTTATGCACCATGCCACCTAGCGGCAAAGCTAGGATTGGTGTCCAAGTCTCATGACTCCAAGTGTAGTGCTTTCAGGGTCCCTATAGGACCAAAGAATTAGAAATGAGAGGCTCATAGAAGTTATCTATTCCAACATCTTCATTTTCCAGATGCTGAACTGAGGCAGCAAAGTCAAGATTTGAACCCAGAGCCTTTGTCTACAAAGCCACTTTACAATTCATAGTCTTTCAAATGGGATATCCATAGGGCATCATTTGGAAGGCACTTGGAGATACTGGTTCATGAGTGCCATGTGAACATTTCAGGGAAGCTCCTTTATTTTGCTATCATGTGAAGCAAATGCCAAAAGGATCCCTTGAGATGCAGAGGGGACTCTCTAATGAGGAAAGGGAAGAGAAGAATCTGATCTGTTTAGGTTGGCAAAATGTGAATGGAATCTTCCCTGAGCAGCGTGAGCCTAAGGGGGTGTCAGATTAGTCTGGGTTGGGTGAGAAATTTTGTCAAAGTTTCCACTGGCTGAAAGAGAATTCCAGAAATATATCTTTGTTTGACATTTGGGCGTCTGAACTCAATTGCACAGTTTGAATGGGTCTGAGTCTGGAGAAAAAAATTCACACAGTGCTAAAAATAACTGCTAGACAGGTATGTGGTTCTTGCCAAGTTTAGAACGTTCTCAGAATTCAGCAGCCACAAGAGTGGCCAATTGTTTGGTCATGTGAATTTGCTTTCAAGATAGGAACATTTGTTTTCAGGGTAGAAGAGTGTAGAAATACTTGGTTAACCATTCTCATCTCCAAATATTCCCAAATAACAAACTCATCAGTAACTTTTGGTTATAAATATGAACAAAACCAAGATCATAAATCCCACTCTGAAACTATGAATTCACTCTTCTTTTCCATGGAAATACAACTTGGAAAAACCATTCCAATGGTCAGTCTACTCTAAAGAATTCAAATGTGTTAGAAGCATTCCAACCCGATATATTCTGAATAGCCACACTCCATAAAACCTTTCCTCACTTTTTTTGTGTTTGTTATCTTAGTGATCTTAGAATATGGAGTGGGAAGAAATCTTAGAGATGTTCTAATTAATTCCATCATTTTACAGCTGAGGAAACTGAGATGTTGCAGAGTTGGGATATGAACTCACATTTTCTTTCTCTTAAAATAAAAATCAGGAAAACCCAAAAAAACTGACATATTTTCCCCCTATGGAAATGTGCTTGGTAAAGGGATTTCTGTGAGTAAGCCATTCAATTTGATAAATGTGTTAAGTACCTACCACATACAAGGCACTGTGCTACGTGTTGAAGACTCAAAGGCAAAATAACCAACCAACCAACCAAGCTTTCTCTCAAGAAGCACCAGACACTGTGCTAAGTACTTCACAAAAAATATCAATATCAATATCCATATCTGTATCTATATCTATCTATCTATCTATCTATCTATCTATCTATCTATCTATCTATATCTCATGTCTTAGGTTCAGAAGATCTGGGTTTGACACTGAATAAACTAGTCAAGGGCAGAGAGAAAGAAACCTCTATCTGAATTCTACTTCAGATACTCAGTTTACAACTATAGTCAGGTCAGCTAATAATCTCTTTGAGTTTCAGTTTCCTGATCAATAAAATGAGGATGTTCAACTAGTCTGACTTCTGATTATTCCTTCTCTCTCTAGATCAATGATTCTATAACCTTATGAACATCTCTGGGCCTTGATTTTCTCATATATAAATTAGAGTTTGTAGTAGATGACCTACATGTGTCCTTTCTAGACTTTATATCTTTAAATCCTTCATACTAATTGCCTGCCTTATCAATACGATTGGTATCATTTTTATAAAGATGATTCCAAAACTAAAAATCTAGGTGATGGGAAGAATAACTAGAAAATTTGTGATGCCCAAGAAAGAAACAAACACAGAAGCTGCATTTATAAGTCGCCAGGCACTGTCTTAGGAAATGTGATTATAAATATAATAAATGATGCAATCCCTATTCTCCAGAAGTTTATGTTTTAGTAGAAAAGATAACAAACATAGATGTATATGGAGAATAAACATTAAAAAAATGAATACATTCCCCAATTACTACATGGTCTAAGGATATAAACAGGCAATTCTCAAGGGAAGAAATCCTGAGTATACATGGGGGGGAAAGTTTCAAGTCACGATTATTTATAGATATCCAAATTAAAGCAAATATGAGATTCTCCCTAACCCAACAGATTGACAAAGATAACAAAGTAGAAAAATTATAAATGTTGGAGGAGCTATGGGGAAAAATTGGTTTGCTGTCAATAGAACTATGAATGTGTACAATTTTAGAAAACTTGTTGGAATTATACACAAAAAGGTAATACATAGTGAATGTCCATCAACCCATTTATACCACTGCTAGGTCTATGCTCAAAAAAGATAATAGAAATATCAAAAGGTCCTATATATAAAAAGCACTTATAAATCTTTTGAGGTAAGGGAAAATATGGAAACTAAAGATATGCCCATTTTTTGAGAAGTGGCTAGATAAGTTTTGATAAATGAGTATGAATAAATAGTATTATATTGTAAGGTGTGATTTCAAAGATATGTGGAAATACATATATGGCAATGTATAAAGTAATCAGTAAGGAAAATCAGAAGAACAATTACTACTACATCAATATTACAAAAATGAACAATTTTTAAGGCTTGTATAAACCTATGAAGATTTGAAATGAAGAAATCAAGAGAACAATTTATATAATAATGACACATTGTGAAGACAAACAATTTGGAAAACCGTAAGAACAATGATCATTACAATGACCATCCATGATCCCAGAAGAGAAAAGAAGTAATATTATCCACCTTCTGATGGATGGATTTAAGACACAGAATGACTACACACACAAGCATACATACCCCCATACCAGAAAGCATAGAAAGAAATGGAACTTTTCCTAAAATAAGTAGAATCCATCTAAAGAGATAGGTGGCACAGTGGATAGAGCAGTGGGACTAGAGTCAGGAGAACTTGAATTCAAATGCACCCTCAGACACTTACTAACCATGTGGCACTGGGCAAGTTACTTAAGCCTGTTTGCCTCTGTTTCTTTATCTGTAAAATGTGCTGGAGAAGGAAGTGACAAACCAGTCCAATGTCTTTGCCAAGAAAACCCCAATGGGGTCATAAAGAGTTGGATATGACTGAAAAGACTGAACAACAAAACTCTATCTGAAACCAAGAGCAAGGATTATATATAATGGAGATAATCTATTTCCAATAAGTTCAGGGATGAATCAAGGATATTTATTATCACCATTAACATTCAGTACTTTACTAGAAATGCTAGCAATAGCAATAAGACAAAAATTGAAGGAATAAATATTGCAAATGTGAAAACCAAATCAGCTCTTTTTTGGAGATAATACAGTAAACATATTTAGAGAACACTAGAGAGTCAACTAAAAAATACTAGTGAAAACAATTAACTTTATCAAAGTTGACATATATAAAATAAACCTATGCAAATCATCAACATTTCTATGTATTACAAAAAAGAAACAAACACAAAAAAACAACAGAAAAATCCCATTTAAAATAATTACATATAGTATAAAATACTTGTGAGTCAGGGGCGGCTAGGTGGCGCAGTGAGTAGAGCGTTGGCCCTGGAGTCAGAAGGACCTGAGTTCGGATCCGGCCTCAGACACTTATCACACACAAACAAAAACCTAGCCATGTGACCTTGGGCAAGTTACTTAACCCCAATTGCCCTCCAAAAAAGCAAAAACAAAAAAAAAATACTTGTGAGTTTACTTGCCAAGATACACAATGGAACTATATGAACATAATTACAAAAGATTTCTTACACAAAGACAGATCTAAACAACTGGAGAAATGTTATGGTTATTGGTATGCTGAACCAATATAATAAAAATCTACCTAAATTAATTGACTTATTCAGTGTCATGCCAATTTAAAAACCAAAGAATTATTTTATGCAGTTAGAAAAAATATAATAAAATTCCTCTTGGGAAACAAAAGATCAAGAATATCAAGGGAATCAATGCGGGGTGGGGGGAAGTGAAAAAGGCAACCTAGCAGTACCAGATCTCAAACTATACTTCAAAGCAGAAATCATCAAAATAGCTTGATACTGGATAAGAAAGTAATTGATCAATGGAATAGATTAGACACACAATACACAAAGGTAAATCACCACAGCAATCTGGTATTTAATAAACCAAAAGATCTAAACTATTGGTAAGAGAATTCATTATTTCACAAAAATTGCTGGGAAAATTGGAAAGTACTCTAGCAGAAACTAGACTTAAACCAGTATCTCACCCCATATAAAAAGATAAAGTCAAAATAGATACATGATTTTGGTGTAAATAGTGATATCATGAGCTAATTAGGGGAGCATCTGATCTATGGATGAAGGAAGATTTTATGAACAAATTAAGAGACAATCATAGGAAGTAAAATGTATCATTTTGATTATGTTAAATAAAATTATTACACAATCAAAATTAATGCAATCAAAATTAGAAGGAAAACAGGAAATTGGGGGGGTTTAACAATAAGTTTCTCTGAAAAATAAGGAACAGAACCAAATTTGTAAAAATAGCAGCCATTCACCTATTGATAAATCATAAAGGGATATGAACAGGCAGCTTTCAGGGAGGGGGTGGGAAATCAAAGTTCTCAGTATTTCTATGAAAAAATGTTATAAATTACTAATAATTAGAATAAAAAACAAATTAAAACAACTTTGAGGTACCACCTGAAATGCATAAGATTGACTAACATGGTAGGAAAAGAAAAGGACAAAACCTGGAGGGGAGACAGAAAAAAATGGGATGCTGCTGCATTGGTGGAGCTATGAATTGCTCTGATTATTCTGAAGAACTATACTAAAAATTAAGAACCAACAGTACCACTACTATGTCTGTATTCCAAGGAGATCAAAGAAAAAGGAAAATGACCCGTACGTACAAAAATATTTCTAGCTATTCTTTGTGTGTTGGCAGAGATTTGGAAATTGTGGGGTAGGGGGGATGTCTATCAATGGTGAATAAAGAAACAATCTGTGGCATCTGGTTGTGACAGAATCCTTTTTTGCCGTAAGAAATAATGAAAGGGGTGATTGCAGAAATATGTGAAAGGCATATATGAACTGAGAGAAAGTGAAATGAGGAGAACCAAGAGAACATTGTACACAGTAAGAGCAATATTGTAACAACAGTCAACTGCGATAGACTAACTCTGATACATAAAATGATTCATGAAAATTCCAAAGGATTCATAATCAAAAATGCTATCCACTTACATAGAAAACTGATGGACTCCAAATACCAATTAAAGAATTTTTTTACTTTATTTCTCATGTTTTATTTTTCTTTCTTTTACAACATGATGTAAAGCCAATCATGAGCAACTTTCCCAAGGACTGCTGCGATGAATAACTTTAAGAATCTAATTACATAGTATAGTGAACTCTCTCTTTATTCAGCAATAAACTAAAGCAAAACATTCACAGCAATATAGCATAACAACTTATTACTAAGGTTGCCACATAGTCTTAAACATCTACTCCTAGGCACAGTAAATCACAATCTCCTCAGTCAATACAGAGTGTTCAAGGAAAATCTTTTTTTCATCTTAACTAGAGGTTGGACTCTAATCATCCTTAAGCCAATCATCCTTAAGGGGGAGCAGAAAGTACAAACACCATCCACTTCTAGGTCACAGTAAGTCACAATCTCATCAGTCAATACACAGTACCCAAGTAAAGTCCTCTCTTTCATCTTAACTCAATGCTGACTTTCAAACCCCGTAACTCCTCTTCATTGGGCTGACTGCTCCCAGCTTGTTGGGGCCCTTTAAGACTCCACCCAAGCTCTGAGAACCCATAGAAAACTCAGGGAAAGGACAGAGCAACTCAAGCAGGGTTGGAGGAACCTGAAGGTGTATTCTGCCCCATGATTTGGGGGTATTGAGTATGTGCTGCTAACAGGGGAGCACTGCCCTGCCATGAGAAGCCTGCTATTGCTGAGGCATGTGGGGGAACAGAGTTGGGGGAGGGGAAAGGAGCTAAAAGGAGGGAGGCAAGGTGAAAGGAGGAGGAAGGAGAGAAGAGGGGATTGTGAACAAGAAAGAGATTAAACAGCAAGATATATCACACCTTGGTGTCAGCACTCGTTTGTTTGTTCAGGAGGAGCAGGCTCCCCGAGGGGTTGTGGAGGCAACCCGGGTCATTGGGGCAACAGGAATCACGGAAGGCGATTGGAGTGCCATAGCAGCGGCTGGAGAGGTGAGTTTGACATCAGCCCTGTAAGGTGGGCCCTAACACCAGCTCTTGCCTGGACTCACAGGTAGGCAGCTCTCTGCTCTTGTTTCATACCTCAGCTAATGGGGATTGCTCCACTCTAAGCTCTTTGAAGTTTCTGTTTCTCAGAAGATAAAGTTTAATAGAGCTACTACAACATTTATATACATTAAACTTAACAGAGCTATGGCAATATTTACACACATTGCTGGCACTACATCTCAATTCACTTTCTGTCTGACAAAGTAACACAAATCAACAGATAAGGCTTCTGTCTGAGAAATCCAACACAAATCAACAGTAAAGTCCCAGAACTTCTCTAACAGTCCTCTTTCAGGGCTTCTGTAACAGCAATAAAGTCCTCTTTCAGGACATCTGTCTAAGAAGAACAGATGGGTGCTTTTGTCTGCCAGAAAATCAGAGTGCTACAGAGTGCCAACATCACAGTCTCCCTCTCTGTTCTCCTCACTTCCAGATCTACTCCAGCTTTTCTCTGCTCTGCTCCTTCCTGCTCCGCCATTCCTATTCTGCTCTTTCACCAAGCTTCTCTCATTGTGGGCTCCATGTGATGATGTTAGGCCTATTAAGGGCAGGGAAGGTCTTCAAATTCCCTTGGGCCTATTAAGGGTAACACAATGTATACTGTTTCCAACAAAGACTTTTGATACAATCAAAGATGAGGCTCAAAGGCACTTAAATAGCTGAAACAAGCAGCAAAGTACTACTTTGCTTGCCATTATACATGGCTAATATAGAAATATGTTGTTCATGACTTCATATGCATAATTCTTGGCTTCTCAATGAGAAGGAATGGGAGGGAGGAAGAGAATGTGGACTAAAACTTTTAAAAATAATACAAATTTAAAAAAATAAATATACACCCACACTATATATGTATATATATTATATACATAATACAATAATTATATATGATTACGTACATATGTGTGTATATATGTATATGTGTACACATACATGTGTATGCATAAAGCCAGTGAAGGAAATTTATTTTGACTATGAGTATTGTTACAAAGAATGTGTTTTTCACTTCTTGCTATCTTTTTTGGGGGGGGAGTTGAGGGATAATATAAGAACCTTCTTCCCCCTCAATTGCTTTCCTCTTACTTTCTAACCAATGTCCCTAGACCAACTGGAACCCCTAATATTTTTCTGGATCACCACTTAGGACTGACTAACTAGCATTTAGGCTTCACAGGTCTTCGTTGTCTCTCTCTTGAACTATGTTTCCCCCTATTGTTTTCCCTGACTTAAGACTTTCTCCATTGCTATTTGTCTATCACTCCACTGCCAAAGTGATTTTCCTATAGAATAGATCTTACTGTGTTACTAACCTGATTTTAAAACTCTAGTTGTTCCTTATTATCACCAGGATCAAGTATAAAGTCTTCTGTTTAGGATTTAAATCTCTTCACAACATGGCCTCTTCCCATCTTTCCATTCTTTATATACTATACTATACTCCAACATTCTATGATCCAGCCACACTGAACAATATGCTATCCTACACACCAACACTCCATCAGTCAAATCAACCAAATGAGCTTTGTAAAGCACTTAACACATTGCCTAATATATTTTGAGGAAACTGAGACTCAAAAGGATGAAGTGATTTGCCCATGATCACCCAAGTGGTAATGAGAATTTAAAATACCCAGGCCCTTTAACGCAGATTTAGCACTCATATCACTGTACTCTGTATTACAATCTTCTCATGTTCATCACATAACTCTCCTTTGCCCTTTGGGTGACTCTCCATTTCAATTCTCTGGAGACTACATATAACATTCTATGACTCACAACCATATTCCAGTAGAAAAGGAAAAGAAAATTACACAGTCCCTACTTTTGGAGGCCTAAAGGTAGAATGTGATGGACAAAACAGAGTTTAAGTCAAAGTGCTCAGAATAATTTTCCAGGTTTCATTTTGCTTTTTAACTATATGATTTTCCATTTTATTTTGTTTTCCTTAATATGAAGTGTTAATTCTAGGAGAGTAGTTGGGTGGAGGGGGTGAAAGGTATTACTCATTTGTTTGACTGTTTTTTAATATTTTCATTTACTCTCACTTCATTGTTCAATGCTCAAATCTGTTTTAAGGATGATTTACATGATCTGAAGTTGACAGAAATTTAATATTTAACAAGGTCAGATGCAATTTATGGATTATGCAGTTTGGATGATGCTGGGTTTACAGTTTGACTGAATGAAAAATTGCTTAGTCAAAGTGCTTTTATCTTCATGCAAAAGACTGAGATGAATAAAAGGCATTATTGATGTCCTCTTTACCCAATTCCCAGTGATGGAGATCCCCCCTCCACATTGGACAGACTTCAAGAACTAAATATTTGAAACAAATTTATGTATAGTTTGTTGTATTTGGTTGTGGTTTGTCCTCAGGAAATCTGGCAAGTTCTAGAAAGTTACACTTAAGTGCCCTGTGTTTACCTACAAGTTCAAAGGGACACTCTGCAGCCAGAGACCAACCTCCCTCAGGAGAAGAGAATGTTGGACCAAGGCCTGTTTTGTATCTCCAGAGGAACTAAGAAGCCCTGTATTGAGTGATCTCCAGATGAATCCACTCTAATTCCCCCTGGGAACTTTAAACATTAGTTAGAAATAGATATGACTTGTACTTGGAGTGTATCTATCTTTTATTTTCAAATGCTGTTCAGGTTTTTTCTATAGCTGAAGACTGCTACCTGACATGTAGTCTGGTAGCCTCAATAGGTGAGAGGCAATGTGATGTAGGGGGTGGATAGCTGACCTTAGAGTTAAAAACCTGTGTTCATGTCCTCATCTGGCAAATACTAATGGTCTGACTTGATCCTGATGATAATAAGGAACAACTAGAGTTTTTAAGCAGGTCAGTAATACAGTCAGACCTACTCTATAGGAAAATCACTTTGGCAGTGAAGTGGTAGATGGAGAGCAATGGAGAGAGACTTAAGCCAGGGAAAACAATGGGGGAAAACAGGGTCACAGATAACTGTCTAAATGCAGTCTGCATCGATAGGGGGAGTTCCTTACACTTAGCTTCCGTATATTAATAAAAATCAAAATCAGGGCCTTATTTGTAAGGAGTTTTTTTTTTTTTATACATTAACAGAAGTTACTCCTTTCCTTCAAGCTGAGATTCTTTTTCTCAATGTCCTATGAAGATAAGCATTCAGTCTGAGATTTTGAGCTAGATGGCACCCCAGGGGCCATCTAGTTCAATTCTCTACTTTTATAGATAAGGAATTTAATGTTCAGAAAAGTCACATGATTTGTCCATAGAGAATACATAGGCAGCAAGTAGGATTTGAACTCATGTCCTCTTACTCTAAATCCAGTATTCCTTATACTTGACTATGTTGCCTTGGTGTCCAAGGGCAAACTTGGAACAACAGGTGGAAGCTGAATAGAATCAGCTTGAAGTTCTACAAAAGATCAATGTTCTAAATAGTTATTGTTACCAAAAAACAAATGATAGTGTTAACCTCCCTTCCTTTCTCCCTCCCTCCCTTCCTTCCTCCATCCCTTCTTTCCTTCCTTCTTCCCTCCCTCCTTTCCTCCTTTACTTCCTTCTTTCTTTTCTGCCTGGCTTCTTACTTTCTTACTTTGAATGTACCACTCAAAATCCACCTGTGCAATTTCATTCCTTCCTAGGCAAATGTCATCTCTTCCATGAAGGTTTCTCTGTCTCAGAAAAAGTTCTCTCTGTCTCTCTCTCTGTCTCTCTGTCTCTGTCTGTCTCTCTGTCTCTCTCTCTCTGTCTCTCTGTCTCTCTCTCTCTCTGTCTCTCTCTCTCTGTCTCTCTCTCTGTCTCTCTCTGTCTCTCTGTCTCTCTGTCTGTCTCTCTCTGTCTCTCTCTCTCTGTCTCCTCAAACTTTCCTAGAGCATTTTGTCTGGGTCCCTTCATTTCCCTCATTACATTCTAACTATTTTAATCTGTGTATATGTTGTATCATCACTAATAGGATGAAAATTCCTTGATGTCAAGGAATCCTATATGTAGAACTCACATTTATCAAGCATCTTCTATGCTCTAGGAACTTCCAGTTACTAGCTGTGTGACAAGACAATTCAATAAATGTTAGATTTTATTTTGGATACTTCCATTAAAGTGCCCCCCAATACTCATCTACTCCTTCTTTCCTTCTTTCTTCCCTCCATCCTTTTTTCCCTTCCTTCATTCTCTCCTTTCTTCCTTCCTTCACTCTTATTTGCCTTCCTACCTTGTCATTCCTTCTTGCCTCCCTATCTTCCTTCTTTCTTCAGAATACCATGCACAATATTTTATTTTTTCCTTTTTTTTTTTTACCCCAGAGTGTCATCAGAAATGGTAGGGAAACATATTAATGAGTCAAATCACAAAGTCCATTCAAACTAAACCTCAAGTTAACAAAAGAACTAGCAGAAATTATTCCTGATTCTCTTCATTATCCTTAAAAATCCTGGAGAATGGGCATTGAGTTGCAGAATTCCAGGTGAGTAAATGTCCTAATCTTCAAATAAACCAAAGGGAATGACATTTTCAATCTATAGACCAGTGAACTTGACTTTGATTCATGGGAAAAAATACTAAAATACATTACTGAAAGGATGGTTTGTGAGTATTGATAAAGATTGTCAGTGATCTCTAAGACCTCTGAGTAATATTGTGATTTTACATAGTGGTCATGGTTTCAATAAGATTAGGTCATGCCAGATTCACCTTCTTTCCTTTTGAAGGGGGTAGTTAGACCAAACTGGTTAATCTGGGGCCTATTAAGAATGTAGCTAACAGTAAGGCATTCTTATGACTGAGATGGAGAGGTGTAAGGTAGATTGCTTAGATGAATTTAGGACTGTGTGATTTACTGAATTGACAGATTGATGATGCCCATCTTTATAATTTCTCTCTGTTTTTCTGTCTGTCTGTCTCTCTCTCTCTCACACACAGACACACATAGATGCACATAAATACAAACAAATACACACACACACACACACACACACACACACACACACATACACACCCATCCCGTGGTCTTCATGAATCTAGAAGGAAAATATAAGAGCCATGAATAGAAATTGTAGAAACAAATTATGGATTAATATAAGGAAAAACCTCAACAATTATCAAATTAAAAAAAATAAAGTTTCAGCAACTCTATGGTTCTATATGCCAATGGTGTCCTAGAAAGAGTGCTAGATTTTGAGTCAGAGGATCTATTACTTATTTCCTGTGCAATCAAGTTATTTACCCCTTCTGGACCTCATTTTCCTTATCTGCTAAGTGAAGGGCTGGAAGTAGGTGATCGCTAAAGGTCCAGCATCAGAGGAGCATAGAAACTGAGTTGGAAGGGATTTCACAGGCCATCTAGTTCAGTTCATACTTGAAAAATTATATTTTTTATAATAAACTTGACAAGTTCCAATCTTCAGTGGAAGACTTCCAAAAAGGAGAAACTCAGTACCTTCTTAAGTAATCTATTTTAAATCCCTTTAAATGACCTTGGGGCAACTAGGTGGTACAGTGAATAGAGCACTGGCCCTGGAGTCAGGAGGACCTGAGTTCAAATCCAGCCTCAGACACTTAACACTTACTAGCTGTGTGACCTTGGGAAAGTCACTTAACACCAATTGCCATGCCCTCCCTCTCCAAAATAAAAAGCAAAAGAATATCCCATGACCTTATTTTTAGACCAGTCTTATTTCTCTCTACAAGTTTATGAACTCCTTGAAGGCTGAGACTATATTTTTATCCATTACTGTCACTCCAGGACCAGACAAAAATGTATTGCATATAATCATTGCTCAAGAAATCCCTGTTAAATGAAGCTCATCTAATTAGCTTGAACCAGTCTTGTCAAACTCAGATAGAAATGTATTCCTATTGCCATATACTGATTTAGAAAACTCCAAATTAACATTATCTATGTTTCATTGTATTTTTAGTTATTTTATTTAAAATTTCCCAATTCCATTTTAATCTGATTTTGCCCATCAGGGGCAAGTTACCCACTAGCTGAGAGTTGGATCTATCTGGTAAATCACTGTGAAAACTGCTATGTAGACAGTCATTTTAGGCATAAACTTCAGTATTTAGAAATGATCTTTACTCTTTAAGGCTTGAATGATCTTGACCTGTGAGGTCCCTTCCAGCTCTAGGATGCCATGAATCTAAGCACAAAGAAAAATATTAGGATCCTGGGTCTAGATGAGGAGATGAGAGAGTTAAATGGGAAGAAGGTGAACGTGCACATTTTTTATAGGAATCAGTCAGGGAAGAGTAACTCAAATCTTAAGAAGAGAGGCAAGACCCAAGGTCCCACTATCTCCACTCCCCTTCTGCTTTTTCTTTCACCTGTTTCTTCAACTTCCTTATCTAAGGCTAAGATTAAGGAGTATGCACCTGGATGGAAAAGGGAGCCCTATAACCTGTTTCAAAGCTCATAAATCTTTTCCAAACCAAACTGAGTGTCATGGAACTGGGCAAGGGCCATAGGTAAAGCTTGAAACAAGCTCATTAGGCCAAGGTCTCGATATAAGCAGGGGCATGGTTTTGCCTGACTTGTTACTCTGATAAGTGCCTTTGAAGTGTCTGACTTAAACAAACTTTAAAAAACCCTGATCCCAAACTGCCCCGCCTGGCAACTTTGATCTGACTCTGTACAAATCCCTTCTTGGAGCCTCCCCCAGGTGGAACTGGCGACAAGAAAAGGTTATAACCCTTGCTCTTTTGGAGGGAGAAAGAACCAGGTTACACAATATCCACAATATGGATTAGCTTTAACTTTATACATATTTGGAGACCCCAACATTTCTAATTTTTCTTTTTCCCTGGAACTTCAGATAAGCAAATAAACAAATAACACTAACCATTCTTGAGTAAATAAGGATGGTGTATTATTCAAATGTTTAAACCCTAACTGCAAACTGACTTTTCACATTAAAGTCATATGTTTATGTGTGAAAATCAATGCCTGAGAAGAAAAAAGAAAGCCATGGGGGACATTATTTGGGTGAATATCAATAGGAGCAGAAACAAATGGCATATTGTGATAGGAATATACTAAAGATTATTTGATATGAGAGAAGACATAGGTGATGATTTCAAGAAATCTCCAACATGACAAAGAATTATGATGCAACAGTGATAGAGAACTTTAATCATCTAAACATCTGTACTTTTTCCTCCCATAAAAGTTGGTAATTTCTTGACTCTCTCTTCAAAGTGTGAAAAAAATGACAGGGGAACTGCTATTATGGACCTATTCTAACCAATAAGGAACAATTATCTGCTAGAATAGAAATCACACAAACATTATGAGTATGCGATCACTATACCTTGAAATCCATAATAGACAATCGAAAAAATCCAAAAATAATGTGTACTGTAGCTTTTTTAAAAGCATTTTTCCAGAATTCAGTGGAAGAAAAAGGAGGATTTGGGGCATAAATTCTACAGGGGAATTCAGTATAATAAGGATGGGATAATGAAATTAACAATGAAATTTTGACAGGTACAAATTATTACACGATGAGGAGGCTATATAACTACTTGCCAGATATGTTTTGGAGTTGACCACAATGTGACATTCAACTCAGAGCAGAAGTCTTATTTTCTCTCTGTCCATATGCAGTATGTTTGCTGCCTATCAGGTGATACTCATCTTGCAAATATCTAGGCTACTTCCTCTATCAGAAGTTAAGAAGTTTTTGAGGTGGTACTAAGCAACTGAAAGGCCTATACAGAGATGATTTCTCTCAGCCATCTCCTAAAACTCCTCCTGATTAATCTGCCATATATAGAGGTATGGCCAGGAGCAACTTCAGCCACGTTCACCAATGGCTCACAGGAAAAAAAATAATGAAATGAAGGGATATCAACACCTCATCTAAAAGTCTTGATCTAAAAGCAAGGGGAATCAGAGAAGAAAATAATGGAAATAAGATTTCCTAAGCTCATTAGCACAAGGGACTTCACAATACCTAGTGGTCATGATAACTGGGCTCATCTTTTCTCATGGCCACTAGTCACTTTGTGTTTAGGATCTCTTTTAATGTTTCAACCTCCATTTGTTTTGGTTTGCAGGTGCTATAATTTCAGAACCAAGGCAGTCCTGGTCCTGGCCTTTTCTATGTAGCCCTGTTTCTCTGCTTTCCAAGTCTCTGGCAGGAATAGCTTTATCAGGCACAGTCCCAGTTGCTCTTGCCCCAGAAGTTCAAATCTAAGGAAAAAGAATCAAGAGAAAACTATGCTGAATGCCTCAGAATCCAGCTCATCCATTTCATATATTTTTGTGTTTTATTATGATTGAGATTGAAAAAGGCAGAACAAAAAATATTAACAGGAAGTTGAAAGAATTTTACCAAACTTTATCAGAGAGATATCTAGAACTTGATTTAATATCTTGTCAGACAGTATTGGTCAAAGCATCTTAATAAGGTGGTAGAAGTCAATCATATTAGAGAGAAAAAGCTAAGAAAAAACAAAAGTCTAGTCTCCTTTGCTTCGGTAGGGTTAATTGTTAAACTTTTTATAAACTTTCCAGATATGTGTTCCTTTAAATCCCTCTCTGTTCCCCTTACCCAAAAAACCTTTACAAACTGAAGAGGGTAAGGTGTTAGTTTCAAAGAATAGGGATCAAGTGGGAAAAAAGACTCTATACATACTGTATGTTAATCAAAGCTTCAAGAGGAGGGATCTAGATCAAGAAAGGAGATAGCAGAAATAACCAGTAAAATTGTGACAGTGAGTCTAAATATAGGGTTTGTTGGTGAAGATAATGCTGTAGACTAGTGGCAAGAGCTATAAACTCATTATATTTTCAAAGGGTCTGTATGTTTATTTCCTCATTCGGTTCCTTCATTTAGTATTTCAGATTTACATAACTAGGGGAAAATATTAAAGAGGGAGGTGGATACTGCAATGGTAAGAGCACCAAGCATTGACTTTGAAGTCAGAAGGCTTGAACCGGAATCCCACATCTGTCACCACTTAATACCTATTTAACTTTGCACAAGTCATTTAACTTATATAAGACTCAGTTTTCTCATCTTTAAAATAAAAGTATCAGGAAGACTCACCTCTAAGGTCCCTTCCAGCCATAGTGCAATGGTCCTATGACTTCCATTTTATAGATGAAGAAACTGAAAAGGAAAGGTTGCGATTTACAGTAATGTAATGAATACAGTAGAACTAAGACCCACACCCAAGTTTCTGAACTCCTGCCTCTAATTTTTCTTCTTCTTCTATCTAATGCAATGTTCTTTGCAGTCAGATTCCTGTGATATATTTTGAAATCCTTGGTTGAAAAGTGTTGTGGCAGAGCAATCTATTATTATGGATACAATTAGAAGAATTTAATTGCCCTGCACAAATTTGTACTGAGAAATCCTCATTTGGATTCTTGACAAATGAGATCTTTTGACTAGTGAACATGAAGAATGTAATGCATATATGGGTAACTCTGGATAGATAGAAACTAAAGGATGAATCCAAGTCAATATGTGACTGGCCTTATTATAACCACCACCACCACCACCACCTTTCAGCCAAAGCTTTTAGGAGAATAGCCCAGGTTTATGAGCATCTTAGAGTAAGGGATGAGTCAGCAATCAGTCAGTATCTTTCTTTCTCCTGCTTTCAACCTCTTCAGGTCTGTGGAGTTTCTGTTAGTGAAGGTGATGATATATAGATGGCTAAGCCAAAGAACCATACAACGTACAACCAATCATGAAAATGGCACAGAAATGGTATCAAGAAACATAGATAACAGAGATGAGTCTCTGAAAATAGTTGATCCCAAATTTCTAAGAAACATACACTTTGCAAAAAAACAAAACAAAACAAAACATAAGAAAGGGCTGAAGAAAAAGCTAACAACATCAAGTCCCTGAGCACCAAAGCCTTCTTCTCAGGGCCAAGACCAAGCTTCTCAGGTCCAGGAACCCCAAGGCATGCCCAGTACACCATCCCCAAGATGACCACCAAGTATCCAAGGCCTCAGGTCAGCACCAAATGCCTAAGACCCAGGAACAAGAAGCACAGTTGTATGGTTGTAAGAACCACTGACCCCAAGCTTGACAAGTCCACTGATGCCAATGTTGCCAAGTCCTTTGATCCCAATGCTGTAAAACCTATTGACCCCAAGGCAACCAAATCTAACACCAAGGCCACCACATTTGACACAAAGGTCACCAAGTCTGATCCCCAGGCTGCCAAGCCTTATCCCAAAGCAGTCAAATCTGAGGCCAAATTCACCAAATTTGATCCCATGGCCAAGAAGTCTGACTATAAGGTCAAAAACCCTAGTGATTCCAAGGCTCCCAAGTCTAGTAATTCTAAGGTTGCTAATCCTACTGATCCTAAATCTGCCATGTCCATCAGTCCTAAAGGTGCCAAACCCAATGATGTTGGGGCTAAAGTTACTAGTCCCAAGCCTTCAAAATAGATGCTTCAGGGCAGAATGATTTATTTAAATCCTAAACCACCACTTTTCCTCAGAGTATGATATATTTCTATTTTGTACAATAAAGGAAATGGTAAGTGATAAGGGGAGAAAAGTATTTATTATCAACAAGTACTTATTAAGTACATACTGTCTGCTGGTTACTGAGTTAAACACCACGAATACAAAGAAAGAATGGGAAAAAAAAAGTCCCTTCTCTCAAGAAGCTCCCAACATAATGGCAGAAATAATATGCAAATAACTGCATAAATTAAATATAGAGAGGATATATTAGAGGTAACCATAGAGAAAAGGTCCCAGAATTAAAGGGAACAGAGGAAAGTTCAGGAAAGACTTCTTATAGAAGGTCGAATGTTGTTTTATTTTATTTTAAAATTAGGTCTCTCTATCTTGCCCAGACTGGAAGCACTATGGCTACTTATAGGCCCAGTCCTCATACTGATCATCAGGGAAGCTTTCACCTGTTCCATTTTGGTTTGCCCCTTCTTAAGAAGGAAATAAGAAAGGAAGGAAGCAAGAATTTATATAGCACTTCCTACGTGCCAGACACTGTACCAAGCATTTTGCAAATATCTCCTTTGATCCTCCCAATAAACCTGGGTGAGGGGTGCTATTGCTATTTCTATTTTACAGTTGAGGAAACTGAGTCAAATGGAGGTAGAATAACTTTCTCAGGATCACCCACCTAGTAAGTGTCTGAGGTCAGGATTTTCTGACTCCGAGTGCAGTTTCACTTTATCACCCAGCTACCTACAAGCCCAAAGTATCATGCTCCCAAGGGTTGCCAGGTAGTGGAGAGGGCTAAACAGCTTTAGCTCTTCTGCAGCTCAAAACTCACAGTCAAAGGATCCATATGTTTCAGCCTCCCTATTAGTAGGGATGAGACCACAATGTCCAAAAGAAGTTGAGATTTTAACGTGGACCTGAAATCAAAGAATCTCTCTTCTCTGTGCAAAATAAGACATTCTAGGGTTACAAAAACAAGATCATCCACAGCATCTCACAATATCCTCACAATATGTTCAACCTGAGGAAGCAGAATGTGACAAGTCCCAAAAAACAGTACAGAGAAGAGCTGACCATGTATATAGTGGAGAAGGCTGGCAATTTGAACCAAAAGATCTGGGCTGAAATCTCAACTCTGATGTCAGTGAGTCAATGAACACAATGTCTGACTATGTCCAGGCAAAGTACTAAAGATACAAAGAAAGTCAAAAGACAGTTTCTGCCTTCAAGGAAGTCACAATCTAAGGAAGGAGACAATGGGCAAATAAATATGTACAGATAAACCACATTCCAGATAAGTTGGAAATGATCAACAGAGGGAAGGCAGGAAGCTGGATTGGGAAAGGCTTCATTTAGATGGTAGAATTTTAGCTGGGACTTGAAGGAAGCCAGGAGGAAGAGAGAGAGCATTCCAAGCATGGAGGGACAGTCAGAGAAAAATGTTTAAAGTAAGAAATAGAATGTTATTGTTGTTGTTTTCAGAAACAGCAAGGAGGCCAGTGTCCCTGGATCACAGAGCACTCTATAGCTTTGTAATTGTTCTTGGAATCCTGTGAGTCTCTTGTGTCTTATGTCTATTCTCTTGTGGTTAAATTAAAGGCCATCCCACATCCTATACTCATATTGTACATTGAGTGTATCTATGGAGGAGTAAGAACCCTATTATTTACATGTGGGAAAACCACAAATATTCATACATCAATATTTGTCAGCCATTCCAGAATTCATGAACTCCTCTTATGACTTTGTAGTCCCCTCTCCTCTTCTCCTCTTTCTCTTTCTCTTTCCTTCATGTCCATACTCTTTTCAGGATCAGAAAGTTGTTTTTTTGTTTGTTTGTTTGTTTGCACCTATTTCTTCCCTAGCATTATCCTCCTCTGCTTCCATCCCTCTATGTCACCAGTTACTTCTCTGTTGATTTGAAATATTTGTACACCAAACCATATATGTTTTCAACATTCTTTATCCACTTAAGAAAGGAATGAGTTTCATTTAAATGCCTACTCTCCCCATTCTTCTTCCATGCTTGCATGCTTGTCTTCTCATATATGCCAATTATGAGAAATAGCCAAGTTCCTCTCCTCCCACCTCATTTCTAGAGTATCCTTTTTACTCTACCTTCTCTTTCCCCTGTTAAAACCCTCAGAATAGAATGGAAACATCCCTTACATCCTTTGTTGTTGTTGTATTAATCTAACTACCTTTTTCCCTAACCACCTTAATCTAACACTTCCCTTGAAGACGTTAAATTCTGGAGGGTACTTGTTTCTTTTCCCCCTTTTAGAAAGCCAGGACTACGATGCTACATAGTCCCTCCCAATTGCCCAAATAAATTTACCTTTCTAGATTTCTCTTGACTCGTGTTGAATTTTATGGTTCCTACTTAGCTCTGATCTTTTCATTGAAAATATTTGAGCAGAACCAAGAGAACATTGTATACAGTAATAGCAATATTGTTTTAAGAATGACTTTGAGCGACTAAGTCATTTTAAGTATTATAAATACATAAATTAACAATAAGGTCATGAAGAAAGATGCCATCTGCATCCAGAGAAAGAAGTGACAAATAGAAATATATGGAAAATAATTTACATATATGCATACATATACATATATATACATATATAATCTAATGGTAGCCATCTCTAGGGTTCGGGGGAGGGAAAAAAGTGAAAAAATATATTTAAATGATGACTATGTTGTGTATTTGGAGGGAATAGCAAGTTATACATGGTAGATTTTCAGTTTTCTGTGCATTCATCTTTGTTGTTGTTGTCGTACTGTGTCATGGAAATGCTTGTTTTGTTCCATGAATTGAAAGTAGAAGAAATTTTAAAAAGAAAAATAAATACTTGAAAGTCCTAAAGTTCTCTATCTTATTAAAGTACCTGTCAGGTTATTATATTCAAATTTTCAGGGTAAATTATTCTTTGTTATAAACCAATAAGTTTTGTTTTTTAATCTATTGTATTCCAAGATATCCTTTTATTTATAGGAGAAGCTTCCAAGTCATGTGATTCTGGTTAGAGAACTTAGCTAACTAAATGATTGTTTTTTCTGTATGCATGCAGTATTTTCTTTTTATGTGAGAACTGTGGGTTTTGCTATAATTTGGGGACTTTTCCTTTTAGAGTTCCATTCAAGATTCTTCCTATTTTCAATTTGTCCACTGACTCTAATAAATGTTTTCATTTATGTTTTCTTCAAATACAGTGTCCAGGATTTTAACAAGGCTTTCAGTCAGTTTAATGATTTTTAAAATATTTTTCCTTGATCCATTTTCAAGTTATATGTATGTTTATCAGATAAATTTTCTTCTACTTTTTAATCTTTTGATTTTGTTCTAATACTTCTTGCAGTCTCATATAATCATTGATTTCTGTTTGGTCTATACTACTTTAAAAGAAGTCCCTTTTTTTGTTTGTTTTTTTGCATTAGCTTTACCACTTTCTCTTTTAAGTTGTTATTTTTCTTCTAATTCTGTTCTCAAGACCTTTTATTTCATTTTCAATCTCATTTCATTTCTTATGTATTTTTAATGGAAAATCCATTCTTTTTCCTTTGAGTCTCTACCAAGAGTTGTTTATAGAGTCACTTCTTTTTGGAATTCTATAGATTCAAATAATGTTTGATACTTGGTGTTATCTTTGAATTATTTTTTTTTTGTTCCCACTTTGGTTTCCGAATTGGGGTTTTATGCTAGGTCTTTATGCTCTTTCCCTGGCTGTGATTTAAGGTAGTGGTTCATCCAGCTTGTTCTTATCTTTAATCATCTGAATTCTTACATTGACCTGTACCTCCTAGAGTTAGACCCCAAGAGATCAAAATACTGGCTTTTTGGAGGCCCTCTGTGGCACTCTTAGGATAGAATGCTTAGAATTTTGATTGCTTGCCACTTGAATTGTCCTAATCTGAGCACTGCTACTGCTGCCACATCTGCTGTTATTGCTACTATACCCCAATGGCCACATTATGGGTTTTACGAGTACCTTGGATTGGGAGTCCTCTGTTCTTACTACCTCTAGACAGAGAGCTTTATAGACTACACATGCCTCTAAGCTTTCTCTGGTTGTGATAGGAAGTTTTGAACTTATTTTACTGGACTATCTGTTTTATTAGTGGTCCCCCTTCCTATTACCTATGGACTGCTTGCTGACTTTTTGTGTAGACCTGGGGTAGAATAATTTATTATAATTTCTTATTGGATTTTAAAAATCAATCTGGTGCAAATTTTAGATTTTTACTGGCATAGATGTGAGGAAACTTAGCAGCCTGCCTCCTTTTGAAGAACCATCTTAGGGAGAAATTCCCCACCCTTTTTCAAGATGATGGAAATTAGACCCAGTAATATGTGTTTTGTTCAAAATCATGAAATTAGTTAATCTATCTCATAATGACTCTAAGGGAAAACTGGGGCAATTGGAGTGGAGGAAGTAAGAGTCATTTGGAATTTGGTCCTGTTGTGTGTTTCCTAGTACATTGGCTGTTCATTGAGGGTGCCCTAACCTTGTTTTGGAACATTCTGCCACAGTAACAGATTACTCACAGGGTGCTCTCCAACAGGTGATAATGAAGCAAACTAATATACCCAGAAGAAGGATCAGTAAGACAAAACATATCAACAAAGCAGCTGAGCTCTTGCTACCATGACATTTCCTATAATGAGCAAATTCTCCCTCAGAACAGTTTGAATCTGTAGCTGATAGGGCCTATTCATGGCCAAGTGGCCAGCCAAGTAATCATCTATGGTAAATGTCCTCTTTCCATGGACAGAGGGAGAAAACTTTATTTTGCTCCCATTCCCATGCTAAAGTGAGATTGAAAATGAACTCAATCAAGGTTCATCATGTTCCTGCTGCATTAGGCACAAATTGTATCTCTTGGCATGCTTGACTCTATGCGACAATTTTGTCATCTAGCCTAGAGAACTTACACACACACACACACACACACACACACACACACACACACACATAAACACACCTCACCATAGATTTCTCTCCTGTTGAATCTTAAAAAAAACAATTTGGATTATTCCAATAAGGTTTTTTTTAATGAAGTAGAAAGAACAACTTTTGAAAAATCCATTCTGCACCTTATATACAAAACCTTTTCTTCTATAAATGACAGGATTGATCTTAATGGCCTCTAAGTCAACAAGCCCCTTCCAATTCTGCATCTATAATGTTATTATAAATGTATGGTAGTCAATCAATCAATCAAATAACAAGTATTTATTAAGCTCACCCTATGTGCCAGGCACTGTGCCAGGTACAAACTCTCTCTTGGCAAAGGCAAATTATTTTCCTTCCCTTCCCTTTTAATAATGTATTTTAGAGAGATGCTTTTTTTCTCCTTTTTTAAATTGGGTCCAAAGTCATACTGCAGGATTTTGAAATATCCCCCCTTTCACTGATGTGGGAACTTGCAGCATGGTTATTTTGTGTTTTTATAAATCATTTTTTGGAGATACTGTGACTGAAAAAAATTCATCACTTGGTGTCTGGTATCCTGGTGACAACCCTTTCCACCTAGTGTATAGAGTATTGGATTTGGAGTCAGGAAGACTCGGGTATCAGTCCTGTCCTACTTCGGGGCCAGTCACTTCTCATATCACAATACCTTAGTTATCTCATCTATAAATAATAATATCATTTTCGAGACCTCTAAGTCAACAAGGAGGGTGATAATGGAAGAAGCAGTGTGTTGCAGTTAATAGAGATCTGTGCACAGAGGCACAGTACTGGCACATAGTAGTCACTAAATAGATGGTTATTAATTGAATGACTGGACTGTGGACAAGATAAAAAAAATTAGTGATTTTTTGTGGTCAAATAAAAATGCCAGGATACAAACACATCCTCTACAGGCTCAATGATAACGTCCCTAGGACCACTCAAGTAATAGAAATTATGACAGATGATATAAACCTTATCCTGTTCCTATGTGATTTTACACTCTTTAGCTGGGTGGCTTTGCTTTAAAAAGTTTTTGTTTCATGTTCTATCGAGATTAAGAACATTTGGGCTTCTTATATATATTAAAAACAGGGTTTTTTTTTAACCTTTTCAGGATGGATACTATGTCTGAATATGTGATAGTTCAATATATGACAATGGCCCATTTCGAGTGAAACTTAATGGTTGAGTTCCTCTGGATAATTTATGGTCTGTATTTATAGTATGGGGGTTTGTCATCTGTCAGTCCATGAAAAACAATGAGTTTTGGAGTTATAATTCTAGACATTAGATCATGTCTTGCTAGATATTTAGCTAAAATTGCTAAAGATTCTAAAGTTTTACAGCCTGTAAAAGTTGCATGGTTTCCATCATTTCCTTCTATTATCTATACTGATTACTAAATGTGTGCTCCTTAAGGATAACCCTTCTGTAGTTGCTATTATAATCATTTATTTTCCCTCCACTGGTTGTCCATCCTGCCACAAAGGGGACCCTAGATTTTCAAAAGCTAAACAAATTAATCTAGCCCAAACTCTAGCAGTGCCTACCAAACTAAAAAGAAGTTGAGTATTTGCCTGATAATGGATTGTGCCTCAGTTATCCAATAACCAGTCTTGCTAATGGTGAAGTTCATTGTCATCAGGGTTTCTTTCAGGTGATTAATTTTTCTGTTTATTTTTCTTAAAAACTCATGAAGCACATCTTATAAGGCATAAAGACACAGGAGGTATCTATACTGATGAAATCCTATTTTTTAAAGTACTTTTATTTGTAAAAACCCACTAGATTGGCATTGACAATGCTCATAGAAGAAATGCTCTAGTGGGTTGGTTTGTATGACCACTCTTGTGAATCATTTCCCACCATTGATCATTCAGATGGCAAACTTCAGTGTCTTGAACTAAGTGGGGGAAATGGAAGGTAAATCCTGGTTGGCATCTTAAGGTGGCCTAAAATAATGGTGGTGTCAGTAGATTCTATCAAGGCTTAGGCTAAGCATTCTGGGTGGCTTAATCATAGCTGTGTCATGGACTCTTTCTTTTTTTTTCCACCTCCCAAATATTTTGGAACCTGTTGCTGTAGATACCATACAGTATGGCCAAATATTCCCCAATGGTACCCAAGAGATCTGAACCAGTTAATACTTGTTTTGTCAACTCCCACAAATTGAATTATTCATCAGAGGATCAGCTGAAAGTAGGAGAAAGCAGTCTTTGAAATAAAGTCATTAAGAATAGGCCTACCTGAAGTATTCCCACAAGTTTAGTGAGTCACTTCTTTTTGCTGCCAGTTTATATGTGTAAATATGAAGCAAGGTTAAGCAACCATCTCCTCCTGCTGTGCTCTGTCTGGCCTTCCCAGCAGCACCTCTGGAAACATTAAAATTGCAATGGCAACATGACAGGCATTGGCTATCCATTCAAGGACAGTCTGGAAACATGTGTGGGCATCCATACACTAATGACTAGAGTTAACTATTGGGTGTTATGCAACCATACTTCTTAAATATACTTTAAGGATCTTAGAATTAATGTGTGGATGATAATTTTTTTAGTTTATAACATATATAGTCATGTATGTATATATCATATATATATGATATATACATATATAAAACAAGAACATGTTTAGGGGATCTTCTTGGGTTGTTGTGGTTGAAAAGAAAATCCTCACTTGATGCCCAATCAGCTGGGGATAAACATGTCCAGATTTAAGTTAATTTGGTTCTGAGATAACTGAAATACAGACAATCAGTGGTCCCATATTAGAAATATTTCCAGAATGTCAGGAGGTAACCATGTTTGCACATCTTTAGAGACCTTGAAAACCAAAGGTGTCATCCAAGTTGACAAGAAATATCAAAACAGAACTTTGTACCCATGTTATTAAAAAGCAAATTCATACTAGAAACAAAGAAGACTACTGCAGATTAAGGATTGGTAGTTCTAATCATGACATGTATATACAATGGGATATAATTATACCATAAAAATAGATAAATATGAAGACTTCAGAGTCTTGGGTATATATATGAACTTTTACATAACACAGTGAGGAGACCCATGAGAAAAATATAGATAATATATACAATGATCTGAAGGAAGACAACACCAAAAGACTTCCAAAGTTGGATCAAATGACCAACCTTGAATTTAGAAGTCTGATGAAAGACCCCATTTCTCTTTATAGAATTATGGTGGACCAAAGGGAAAGAGTGAGGTACATGCCATCAAGCATTGTCATTGTAACCATTTTGTAAACTATTTGGACAGCATAATGCAGATGAAAAAGAATTGCATTTGGCATCACAATTTCTGAGTTCTATGCTAATTCTGTGACCTTGAACAAGTCACTTTACCACCTCTTGCATTAGTTGTGTCAAGTCTAAAACAAAGAGTTTAGACTAAATGGTATCTGAAGTCCCTTCCAGCCCTAGGTCCACAATCAGATCAGTCTCTGATTCTTTGTAACAAGGGACTATTTTACCAGAGGGTGAGAGCATTAGGAAAGAGCCATGATGTAAAGATAAGGGATCAATAATACATTAACAAAATAAAGTAAATCAGAGATCCTCATTTATTACATAACTAAAAGTTCTGGGAATAAAGTATGAAAGAAAAAAAGGAGGCCCTGCCTTTTCCCTGGCAAATAGAACAGGGAGTCAGGAAAAGAACTCTACCACAGCTGGGCAGAAAATCTTCTTGTCCTTTTGAGAAGAGCCAGAGAATCAGGCCAATGGACATTCAGGCCTGTTGAAGTTATGCCATGTGTGATGAACTGAAGGTCTTAACACCACTCAGTTGCACTTTATGAGCTTTCACAGCTCAGCAGGAAAATATTACAGCCCTTCTGTTATAGCCCAATGCTCTAGGCAAAAAAAGTGCAATGTTCTTCAGAATAGCCCCAAACCTGAAGGTCAATGTCTTTCTTTATGACACTCAGTTTTGGCACTCCTGCAATCTGGCTTCTCCTATTACCCTGAATTCTTTGAAAGATAGGAAAATAGTTTATTTTTCTCTCAAATTGTCAAGGTAAAATTTTAGCAGTTTCTCTGGTTGTGCCAATTTTTTTTTCCTTTGGCTTCATGTTTTCTCTTGTAAATTTAATGAGATGAAAAGAAAATTCAGCTAATTCCTCCAGAAGGTGGAGTCTTTGTTGCCCAATCAAACTGGAGAATGGATGGCATGGAAATTTCAGGAGGTGGAAAATAGCCAAGCATGATAACCATTTATGAGACAAGCTCCAATTTAATATGGGGACATTGGGGGCTGGAAGATGATATGAAATGAAAATTAAGCTTGCCTGGATTTAGATGGATTTGATTTACAATTATTATCCCAGCCCCGAGATTGAGGCAACATGGAAGAGTGCAAAGAGTATTTGATTTGGAATCAAAGGACCTGGGTTCAAATCCTAATTTTGCAATTTTCTTCCTGTGACATTGGGCAAGTCACTTAATCTACCTAGAGTTCAGTTTCCTCATTGTAAAGCCAAGCATGAGCAGCTTTCCAGAGGATTGCTGCTGTGAACAGCTTAACGGTTCTGATTACATAATATAGTGACCTCCATTTATTCAGCAGTAAATTAAGGCAAAACATTCACTGAAATCAAAGTACAGCATTCACAATATTATGACATAACAACTTATCAGTAAAATGGCTACATAGTTTTCACCAAAGTGGTAGCATAGTTTTAAACAAAGTACAATCATTTAGTTACTCAATCATTTAGTGAGTCCATAATTCAATCATCCTTAAGGAGTCTTGTCTCCTTAATGGACACAAAGTACACAGGTCAAAGTTCTCTACTTCTAGGTCACAGTAAATCATAATCTCAGTCAGTGTCAGATACCCAAGAAGAGATCATTTCATCTTGACTTGATGCTGGCTCTCAGCTTCCATGGTTCCTCTTCCACAGTCCCAGCTCCTGCCTGAATCTACACAACTGTCACCTGGGTTCAAAGGCAGGCAGCTCCCACTTCCTTTTCCAACTCCTCGTCCAGTTCTTCATCCAGGTCCTTGTTCAGTTCCCATCCCATATTGAAGCTCATGGTGTCCAGTCCACCTCAAATCTTTTATAGTTCCCGTTTCTGGGAAGACAAAGCTTGACAGAGCCACAATAATATTCGTTCATATTGCCAGCACCATCATCAATTCACTATCTGCCTATGAAATTAACACAGACCCACCAACAAGGTCTGAGAACTCAGAAACAACACAAATCATCAGTATAGAAATCAGCACAGACCCACACATGCACAGACCCATAAACAAGTCAAGAGGTCAATACAAATCATCACCAAAGTTCCAGGACCTCCAAAACCCTCCTCCAGGACTTCTGTAAACAGATAAGCAGAAAATCCTCTTTCAGGGCTTCCATTAGGCCCCAGGGCTTCTATACATAGTATCACAAACAAACATCAAAACGACAGAACAAACAGCGTGCCAGGATACCACAAGCTTTCTCCTTCTCCACCACAAGAGCTCCCTTCTGCTCTCTCCAGCCTCTGCCTCTCCTTATATATGGTCATTAGCTCTTCCCCTTCCTGTTGCAGGAGTTCACAAGTTCTAGGGTTCACAAGTTGTGGAGTTCACATGTTCTGTTCCTTAACAGACTTGATACAAGGCTCAAAAGAAACTTGAACTGAAACAAGGTATTAATTCAATAGCTGAAACAAGGTGTGAACTACTTCTTTGCTTGCCATTACACTCATCTATAAATTTATGGGATTAGATAAAATGGCATCTGATGTCCCCCTAGTTCTAGATCTGATATAAATATTTTTGAGGGATAGGTTATTTAATTGTTTTAAAGGACTCACCTCTGTCATTGAAACTCTGTAACTGTTCTACAATTGTGAGGCTTAGAGACTAAATGCCTTGCCTAGAGACAAGCATCTAGTCGGTTTCAGAAAATAAACTTGAACTCTGATTTTTTTCTACTCTTATTTTTCAAACATTTCCACATTAGTCGTGTTATGAATCAGAACAAAATGGGGAAAAACCATAGGAAAGAAAAACAAAACTAAAAGCAACAAAAGAAAGAGAAAATAGTATGCTTTGATTTCAGAATCCATAGTTCTTTCTCTGGATGTCAATAGCATTTTCCATCATGAGTCTTTCAGAACTGTCTTAGATCATTGCACTGCTCTGAAGAGCGAAGTCTAAAAAAATCAGTAATTCAAAATGTTGCTATTACTGTGTACAGTGTTCTCCAAGTTCTGCTCACTTCACTTAGCATTACTTCATGTAAGTCTTTCCAGGTTTTTCTGAAGTCCACCTGCTCATTATTTCTTATGGAACAATAGTATGCCATTTCATATACCACAACTTGTTTAATAATACCCTAATTGATAGGCATTCCTATTTCTTTGACACCAAGAAAAGAGCTGTTATAAATATTTTTGTACCTGTGGGTTCTTTTCCCTTTTTTATGATCTCTTTGGGATACAGACGTAATAGTGGTATTGCTGGATCAAAGGGTATGCAGTTTTATAGCCCTTTGGGCATAGTTCCAAATTGTTCTCCAGAATGATTGGATCAGTTCACAATGACACCAACAATGCATTAGTGTTCCAATTTTCCCACATCTTCTCCAACATTTATCATTTTCCTGTTTTGTCTTGTTAGCCAATCTGACAGGTGTGATGTGGTACCTTAGAGCTGTCTTAATTTTCATTTCTCTAATCAGAAATGATTTAGAACATTTTATATGACTATAAAAAGGTTTAATTTCTTCCTCAAAAAATGGCCTTTGAAAACTTCCTCTGAAAACTATCCTTTGACCATTTATCAATTGGTGAATGATTTGTATTCTTATAGATTTGACTCAGTTCTCTCTATATATTTTAGAAATGAAGCCTTTTAGGGTGGCTAGGTAACTTAGTGAATAGAGCACTGGCCCTGAGTCAGGAGGACCTGAGTTCAAATCCAGCCTCAGACACTTAGCACTTACTAGCTGTGTGACCTTGGGCAAGTCACTTAACCCCAATTGCCCTCCAAAAAGCCAAAAAAGAAAGAATGAAAGGAAGAAAGAAAGAAAAAAAGAAAGAAAGAGAGAAAGAAAGAAAGAGAGAAAGAAAGAGAGAAAGAAAGAAAGAAAGGAAGGAAGGAAGGAAGGAAGGAAGGAAGGAAGGAAGGAAGGAAGGAAGAAAGAAAGAAATAAGGCCTTTATCAGAGACACTGGCTAGAAAAAAAAGTGTTTCATAGCTTTCTGCTTCCCTTCCAATCTTGGTTGCATTGAATATTCTGATATTCTTGAAGATTAGAGAAGCTGACTATCCACTACTCCATGTCTCTCACTCAAAGATTGTCGGTTTCAATATCCTCATGTAACAGATGAAGAAATTGAGTCCCAGAGAGCCAAACTGCTTTGCCCAAGATCATATAGGGTGGATGAGATTCAAGATTTGAACCTAAGTTTTCTGATTTGAGATTATAAGATCATTGATTTAGAGCTAGAAGGGATATTAAAGACCAGTTAGTCCAAATCCCTCATTTTTTAGATGAGGAGATTAAAGCCTAGAAATAGGATTCCAGTTTGAGCTACGCAAGTATTCATTTCTACCACCCTCTGTGATTGCAAGGATCTAGAAGATTAACAAAAGCTTTAATTAGAGGAATCACAATGTGAATTTAAAGGAGGGGACAAATGTGAGTGGTAGAAATAACAGGGATGATTAACCTTAGATGTGGGAAAAGGTGGGGGGGCATGGAGCAGAAAGACAAAAGATGACTCAGAAGTTCCAAACTTGGATGACTTAGCAGAAATAAAGAAGTCAAGGGGAGGAGCAAGTCTGGCAAAGAACAATATGAATTCATCTAAAGACAGAAGGACCCATGAAGAAAGTTTGCTTACCTTGATCTATTAGACCCTTTTAGATGATGTTCCCTCCGACAGCCTCTGTCCTTCTCTTTGAGGTATAAGAGTTGGAGCTTGGAGGTTGTCCTTAATATTAGAAGTACTAGGAGCATTAAATGATGCAATATTTTCTTGATTGCTGGTGGTATACATTCTTAAATTCCAGTCTTTTTAAAAAAAAATATTTGTTCTACAGTTAGCCGGACAGAAGTAAGCACATGAGTAGCAGCTACCTTGTTCACTGAATCAAAACTTTTAGTTGCCCATAAGTGACCAAGTGAGTGACCAAGCATTTTGAACTCTTGTTATTTATATTGTATGACTGCATGGGGTGAATATGAAAGACTGGGGAAGTTAGGTGGATTACATTTTATGGTTGAAAATGCGCTGAACTGGAATTCAGAAAAAACAACTGGTCAACCATCCTTGATCTTCCTTTAACTCCCCAAGTGATCATATTCAAATCCCTGAGCTTCCTTGGGCATGAATTTCTACACAGGTAGCATGTTGACAATGGTACCTTTGAGGAGATAAATCATCTGGTTAGTCTGAAGAGTTAAAAGCAACCTTACTTCATTGTGGCACCACACAAACTTTTTAAAAGCTCAAAGTTCTAGAGGTTTGTTGTTGGCTATATGTACATAATAAAGGGAGGAATTCAAAGTAAAGGATCAAAGTAAAATGTGATGCCTCACCCAAATCCACCTGGCTTCTTTTTGTCATTGACCTGCCCTCTCCCTTTTCATCTGTGTGGGAGAACCAATGAATGGGAGGTCGAGGTGCCTCATAAAAATAAATGTCTTCTTTATTTTTTTGGAAAGAGTTCTCCTCTATCTAGAAATAAATTGGGGAAAGGGTACCAGATTCCCATAGTAGAATCAAATGGTAGTATAAGGAATTTCTAACCCTAAATCATGCAATTATCTGAGGCAATAGACTGTTATTCAGCCTCAGACACAGTAGTTTCAAAATCATGCCAGTGACCACTGTTGATTTAGCTAGATGCACTTGAATTCTGGAGGTAGAGGCTTCTTTTGGAGAAAGTTATCCCTTCCTAAGACTATGAGAACTAAGTGATTTCCTTTTCCTAATGGGGAGAAAAGCTAAAGTTTTAACTCTGTTTAATTCTAGATGTGTGAATGACTTGCTCTCTCTAATGACCTGAAAGTTGTGTAGAATTTCAACAGAGAAAAAATATTTCTAACAGAGAGAACATCATGAATAAATGAAAAAAAGTAAGAAAACACAAGGTATGTCTGAGGAGTAGGGAGTGAATACTCCAGTTTGACCAAAGTATGGGGAATGGGTAGGGTACCAGTGGAAACATGACAAGAAACACCAAAAGGAGAAATGTGGATTTTATTCAGAAGGTGATAGAGTCAAAAAAGACTTTGTTTTGTTTTATCTTGTTTTTAATTTGAGGAATGACATGATTAGTGCTGTGATTTATGAAGATTAAGCAGTATTATAGGTACTGTGGGAAATGTAATGGATGACAGAAAGGGGAGCAACAATTTAAGAAGCTATTGCAAGTCTCCAATCAAGGTCTATTGAAGATTTTTTTTTGCCATTTTTTGGAGGAGGAAAGGCAGGGCGATTGGGATTAAGTGACTTGCCCAAGGTCACACAGCTAGTAAGTGTTAAGTGTCTGAGGCGAAATTTGAACTCAGGTCTTCCTGACTCCAGGACCAGTGCTCTATTCACTGTGCTACCTAGCTGACTACAGAAGATTTTAATTAGGAATGATGACAATACAAATGAAATGAAGAGGACAGATGTGAAAGGTAGAAATAACAGGGCTGGGTGACCTTAGATGTGGGAAAGGGGGTGGGAGGCATAATTTAAACAGGTCAAAAGATGACTCAGAAGTCTCAAATTTGGATGACATAGCAGAAATGAAGTCAGATGGAGGAGCTGGCTTGGGGGAGAACAATGTGAGTTCAGTTAAAACACAGGTGGAGTTTGGGTTTAGCCAAGACAACTAAGGAATTCTAGGAAGCACTTAAAAATGTCACGTGGGTGATCAAGTCAAAGTAATTGATTTGGGAGACATTTTAATTCAACAATCCCACAAACATTTATTAAGTGCTTATTATTTGCAAGGCACTGAAGATATGAAAACAAAATTGGAACAGTATCTAGTTAACATTCTCTGGGGACCATACAGTATGTAAACTATATATAAATGCAATGTATATAAATGCAAATATATGTATATGCAAGTGATGTGGGGCATGAAACAGCACTGAAAGTTAGAGGATCAATCACGGAGAGCTTTTAGAAGTCATAAAATCAGAGGATTAGAGGCCAACTAGTCTAATATCCTCATTGCTATTATTATTGTTGTTGTTATTATTATCATTGTTTTCATAGATGAGTAAAACAAGTTCCAGAGAGGTGACACAAGTAATAAGTGCCAGAGGCCACGTTTCGACCCAAGTCGTCTGATTCCAGTAGAAGTACTTATTCCTCTGTACTGTACTGCATCTCATGGCATCTGAACTGAACTTTGAAGAGACAAAAGGATTCTGATAGTCAGGAGTTAAGAGTTCCCGTATTCCAAGCCCATAGATTGCTTGGGTGAAGGCGTGGCTATTTTGCCTCTTGCTTATAGGTAGCTAGGCAATACAATTTTATTCAGGAGAGGGACCCAGTGTCAGGAAGACCTGAGTTCAAATGTGGCCTCAGGTACTTAACAGCTGTACAACTCTGGGCAAGTTACTTCACTTTTGAATGGTTATGTTTGTTCATCTGTAAAATGGGAATAATAATATCGCTTACCTGCTGGATTGTTGGAAGAACAAAATGAGAGAATATTTGTAAAGTGCTTTGATATTTGTAAAGAGCCTTAAGGTTTTTAATAAATACTAGATATTTTTATTATTCAATAAGTCTTGGGAGAATTCTTTTTCACAGGCCTAGCAATCCTTAGACCTCACTATTTATACAGTTATCAGCACTACCCCCACCACTCCTCAATACACACAAACTCTTTACAAAACACACACACACACACACACACACACACACACACACACACACACACATGCGCGCCTCTTAGCAGGGCCTCATGACCATCACTCCTGTCTACCCATTTTCCTGATAGCTCCTCTGTACTTAAGTGTATATTCCTAGGAAGAAAAGAAGCCATTGATCTCTGAGAATCCTCAGCCCTTGTTGCCTCCATGTGAAGAGTTTAGCCCCAAATGTTCAGGTGTCTTTCTACACTTCCTTCTGAATGTCAAATGCTTTCAACTTCCAAATTCTGGACAAGAGTCAGGTTTTTCCCAGTCTCTCCAGATCCTTCTTTTTTTTATTTCCTCTTGAATGAACTTTCTCCTTTCATGGAACAATTTATTTACTCTGCTAACCTGGAAAGCAGTGATACATCCCTGTAATGCTTTCACCTTTCTAGGACAGAAACCAAGGTGAATTTTATATATACCAAACTATTTCATGAAACTTGTAGAAACACTTTTCAGCAGGTCACTACAAAGCCCTCCTTATTCTGTCTGAAAGCAAGATCTTCCACCCTTTGTTCTTAGCTTGTTCTGAGAATCCTCATGGCTAACTGTCAGGGCATATTGCCACAGCAAAAGGCACAGTAAAGGAGACTCAGAACGACCGATCAGAGGAGTAGGAGGAGAAGAAAGATAGAATAATATCAAGGAAACCTAGAGAGAAAAGGGTCATGTAACTTTAAGCCCAAATATTTTATTTCCATTATTGGTGCTAAAGAAAACATATCATCATCAAAATGTCAGACCTTTTTCATTTGCTGTCTATTTATTGTTCTCCTATTTTCAGTTACAAATGCACTGGAGTAGAGGAAACAGAAATGGCAAACAAACTGAGAGGAGGCACCTTCTAAAATCTGATTTTTGAGACAGGACAGATGACATAGGAAAAGATTTGAAGTGTCTGGTGACTGGATTCTGCTTCAGAATTCCTGTTAGGCACAATGAAAAAAAAAAACTGTAAAGGAAGATGACCCAAGTGTTCTAGACTTCAGACTATATTACAAAGCAGTAATAATCAAAACCATCTGATACTGGCTAAGAAACAGAGTGGTTGATCAATGGAATAGTTTAGGTACACAATAAACAGAGGTAAATGATCACAGTAATCTAATGTTTCATAAACCAAAGATCCAAGCTTTGGGGTCAAGAACTCACTATTCAACCAAAAGCTGCTGGGAAAATTGGAAAGCAGTCTGGTAGAAATAAGCCATAGACCAACATCTCACACCATATACCAAGATCTAAATAGGAAAAACTGCCACTCCCCAAGTGATAAATGGTCCAAGATATAAATGAGCAGTTTTCAGAAGAAGAAATCAAAGTTATCAAGTTATATTTTTAAAATGTTCTGGATCATCAATAGTCTATTTATTTCAACTAATAATTAGAGAAATGCAAATTAAAACAATGTTGAGATATCACCTCATACTTATCAAATTGGCTAAAATGACAGAAAAGAAAAATGACAAATGCTGGAGAGGATATAAAAAAAAAGTACATTAATGTACTGCTAGTGAAGTTGTGAACTGGTATGTGCATTCTGAAGAACAATTTGGAGCTATAACCAAAAGGCTATAAAACTGTGCAAACACTTGGATTCCCTGTCTGGAATAATTTCCCTCCTCATTTCTGTGTCCTGGCTTCATCTTCTATGAGAATCCTTTCCTGATCCCCTTTAATGCTAAGCACTTTCCCTTTATTTCCAACTTATCCTTTCTGTATAATGTATATATTAATATATCATGCATATTAATAATTATATTACATTAACATATCATATCAATCAATATAGCTATATAATGGGTTTGTGTATATATATATATATATATATATATATATATATATATATTACTTGTACATAGTTGCTTACATGTTGTATCTATATTAGATTGTTAGCTCCTTGAGAGATGGGAATGTCCTTTTCCTTTCTTTGTACTCCCAGTACTTAGCACAAGGCTTGGCATATACTACATGCTTCATATATGCTTATTGATGGATTGACACATAGATATACCTTTTTACTTTTTTTCCTTTAATTTGCTTCTTATATACTGGAGAAAATTTGCTGACATTTTTTATTCACTGTCCTATCCAAGTGATATCATGCATACACTTGAAAATAAATCTTTTTACTCTAAAATGCTAAAAAAGAAAATGTCTATGTGTATCTCTATTTCCAGAGGAGCTGGTCCCCCTCCTTGCTCTCAATTAAGATGCAAATTCCTAGATAAGGCATAAATTCTTGTCCTAAGTCCACATTGTTTTACACGGCAATGTCCATTGTGATATAATTCATATACTTGAGCTAAACCAAAGAACTGATCTTTAAAGGAGATATACATGTAATGGCAAAGTGGGATTTTTTGCTGTTTTTCTGTGTGTTATTCAGTTTTCCAGTCTCAGTCTTATATGTCTATTCACTGAGTCAATCAGATACGTGCAAATGGGCTGTAACCAATCAGATATTTACATGTGGACTCAAGCCAATAAGATGTTGAGTAGGACTGTACATAAAGAGAGGGTCTTGAGAAAGCAGGCATTAAGGGACCCAGCATTGAGAGACCAACACAGTGCTTAGAGAGAGAAGCAGCTTAAGTAGGTGGAGAGAGGAAGCCTCTAACAACTGGGAGGAGACCTCTAAGAGTGGAGAGGAGACCTCTGAAAGTGGAGAGGAGATCTCAGAGAGCTGGAAGGAGACCTCTGATGGCAGAGACTTGCTGAAGGAGCCTCAGAACTTTGAAAGTGAATAGAGCTAGGAAAGAAACCATCCTGTGGGAAGAAAGCTTAGCTTTTGAGAGCTGTTAATATAGAGCCTCTGGACTTTGGAGGTGAATTGAGATTAAGGTGCTAATAGTGTGTGTCAGTATTGTTGTCCTGTTTAAGCTTTGGTTTTCCAGAGGCAGAAGCTGTGGACAGGAGCTCCTATAGTCTGCTATCAGGCAGGAGCAAGAAGAGCTTGGAGTGGAGCAGTCCCTGTGAGCTGAGACATAGAGCAGGATCAGAGAACTGCCTATGTGTGAATCCAGGTAAGAGTTGGGAGCTGTCAGCCCACAGAGGAAAAGCCATGGAACTTGGAAGTCAACCTCAAATTAAGATGAAAGAGGGTTTTACTTGGACACTTGGTATTAAGGAGATTGTTCTTTTTGCCTTCCTATTCTCCCCCTCCCTTGCAGCCACTTCCCCTTGCTTCTTCTACATGAGATAGTTTACCCTACCCTGTCTCTCCCCATCTCCTCTTGCCACTTTCCTCTCTCACCTCATAATTTCACCCCTTGAGTATCCTTCCTTCCCAACAAATTCAATCTATGCCCTCTATCTATATATAACTGTAAACATATATATATATATACATATATATATATATATATATATGTGTACACATTCACATATGTATTTATATGACCATACACCCTTCTTTCATTATTTTCATACTGAGAAAGATTTCATCAGTCACAGTTATTGTTTTTCCATATAGGAATGTAAATAGTTCAACTTTGATAAGTTCCTTTTGATTTCTTTTCCCTGATTACCTTCTCAGGCATCTCTTCCTTCTTGTGTCTGGATGTCAAATTTTCTATTCAACTCTAGTTTTTTCCTCAAGAATGCTTGAAAGTCCTCTATTCCACTGAATGACCATATTTTCCCCTGAAACAAAATACTCAGTTTTGCTGGGTAGGTGACCCTTGGGTTCATTCCCAGCTCTTTTGCCCTCTGGAATATCATATTCCATGCCCTTCGATCCCTCGGTGTAGAAGCTGCCAGGTCCTGTGCTATTCTGATTGTGTTTCCACAATATTGAAATTGTTCTTCCTGGCTGCTTATAGTATTTTCTCCTTGATCTGGAGATTCTGGAACCTTGCTATAATATTCCTGGGAGTTTTCTTTTTGGGATCTTTTTCAGGAGGTGATCTGTGGATTCTTTCAACCTCTATTTTGCCCTCTGGATCTAAAATATCAGGGCAATTTTCCTTGAGAATTTCTTGAAGGGTGCTTTCTAGGTTCTTTCTTTGATTATGGCTTTTGGGTAGTCCAATAATTTTTCAATTGTCTCTCCTGGATCTATTTTCCAGGTCAGTGGTTTTTCCCATGAGATATTTCACATTGCCTTCTAATCTTTCATTTGTTTAGATCTGCTTAACAGCATCTGGTTTCTCATAAAGTCATTAACTTCCATTTGCTCCAGTCTAACTCTGAAGGAATGAATCTCCTCAGTGAGCTTTTGAGATTCTTTTTCCATCTGGCAAATTTGGCTTTTTAAGGCATTCTTCTGCTCATTGCCCTTTTGGGCCTCCTTTGCCATTTGAGTTAGTCTATTTTTTAAGGTGTTGTTTTCCTCAGTCAGGCTGTTGACCCTCATTTCATACTTTTCCTCCATCCCTCTCATTTCTCTTCCCAATTTTTCCTCCACTTCTCTTATTTGATTTTTAAAGTCCTTCTTAAGGCCCTCTATGGCCTGTAACCCGCTCATGTTTTCCTTTGGGGCTTTTGGAGCAGGATTTCTGACCTCACAGCCCTCCTCCTGTTCTATGCTTTGAATCTCTTTGCCCCCAAAGTAGGAGTCTAAGGTTGCATTTTTCTCTTTAATTTGTTTCCTTTGCCTAGGCATGTTGCCACTTAATTACTTGACTTTTGGGCTTGTTGCCACAGTATGGCTCTGCCACCAGACACAGGAACTTTCGTTCCAAATGTGTGGGGGGACAGCTTCCGTTTCTGGCAAGCTGGAAACCCACCCACAACCTCCACCCCAGATCACAATCCAGATCCAGGGAGGTTAAAGCAAGAGCTATTACCCCCCAAGACTTATCGCTGGATCTCCCTACAGTTCGCAGGCCAGGAGCTGGAGCTGCCTCTGAAAACTACAAAAATGGCGTGTCTCCTCAGTGGCTTCTAGCCCCCAGGGGAGGAAGCCGACACGTTCCCCAAATACTGGTCCCAAAATCCATAAGGCACTAACCTCTCACTTTATCCTAGGCATGTCTATATTGATAATTCTGGAATCGCCACAGCTGCTGGTGTTCTGGGGTCCCTCCAGCCAGCTACTGGCCCTGCTGCCCTGGGGCTAAAACTGCGACTCAGGCGCACCTGTGCTTGGCTCCCCACACAGTGCGTGCTGTGCTGCTGGCTCCCAGAGCGCTGCGCTGGTCCTTCCTGCAGGGCTGCTGGGCTGTCCTCAGTGGGAGGTTAGCTTCTCTGTGTTGTTCTGTGGGTGCTGGGGCTCCAGAAGTTGTTCAGAGTCCCCTTTTACATAGTTTGGAGGTGATCTGGGGGGAGATTGGCTTGGATGCGCTGTTTCTACTCCTCCATCTTCTAGAAGTGACTTCTTACAAGTAATGTACATGTATGTTAAATAGTAGAAAGAGGCTTTTATTAAATGATTTACAAACATTTGTTCAATTTAGTGAATTTACAAAAATGTACAAACATTTGTTGAATTTTGTGAATATCAGTCTGATACTATCACAAAGTAATCCTCTTGGAAAGGAGAGGCTGCCTCATTTTGGTACTTGTGTCCACAGAACTTAGTACGGTTGATGGCCTACAGTAGGCACTATCTATCTATCTACCTACCTACCTAACTACCTATCTATCTATCTTTCTACATATGCTTAGCTATATAGATACACATGCAGATGTACACATATATAATTATGTATATGTAAATACTTGTATATATATACATATGTACACATATGTATGTATATGCACATGTGAGTATATAATATATGTGCAATACACAATATAATATATATACATACTCAAATATATGCATGTGTATGTGTGTGTTTAATGGCATAAAAAATAACACTGATGTGGAGAATGCAAGAGAATTGGAACCCCAAATCTGTTTGATATCCCAGATCTGTCACTTCATGTGACTTTAGGAAAGCCGCTACCTCTTTGAGTCAATTTCTTCACTTGTAAAATGTGTAAAATCATTCTACACTTCTATTTCTCAGTTATTTCTCTAAATAATCACAACTTTTAGAAGTTCACAACATATACACAACATATCAGTTATGTATTTATCAGTTATTTCTCCGGATACAGACAGGCATGTCCTTTGTAGTTAATTTAGGTATTTATAGTAGTCAGAAGGACTTAGTCACACAATAAACAGTCCCTCCCCTCAAAGAATTTTCCATCTAAAGTGGTAGAGAGCTCACAAAAGGAGGCAGAAAAATGAAGGTGATGGGACACCATGAAGTACCCATCATGGGGACAACTTGCTCTATGAAACCAGACATAGGGGCAGCAGATACAAGATGGAGTGATCTGAGAGTCCAGTTTCTTCCCTCTATAAAGGAAGAGATTGGAAAGAGTTAGACATTCCACCTTCCAACCTTCCAAATGGAGAGAAGAGGCTATGAAGGGAGGTATCAAGGTTTGAGTTGGTTGCATAATAGTGAATTTAGAAGTGATAAGCTTATCCTATAGGGGATAAGTGGCTTTCCTAAAGTCACGTGAAGTAAGTGACAGATCTGGGATATCAAACGGATTTAGTGTTCCAAATAATGTTTTGTTCATTTAAAATCAGATAGGGCAGGGACAGCTAGATGGCTCAGTGAATAGAGCACAGGCTCTGGAGTCAGGAGGACTTGAGTTCAAACCTGGCCTCAGACACTTGACACTCTTACTAGCTGTGTGACCTTGGGCAAGTCACTTAATGCTAATTGCCCTCCCTCCCCCCCTTCAAAAAAAAAAAGAACCAAAAACCAGATAAGGTAGCAGGAACAAGGTGGAGCTGATCAAGCCACTTAGTCTTTCTCAGTCTATGTCAAGGGACTGAGGGCACAGCAAGGAGGTGGGGTGAAGCATAAGTAGGTCACATAATTTGTGATGATGAAGGATAATTATCTCTGCTGTTTTTCCCATGTGAGTCTCAATTAATTCATCTATAAAATGATTGTGATAATAAGGGTAGTACTTAGGTCATAGGGCTATTGTGGAATTTGCAGACCTTAAAGTGCTGTTATCAAAATGGGAGTTGGTATTATCACTGATATTATTATTAAGTAACAATATAATAAAATCAACACAGGGTATTTGAACCTCAATATTAACCATTAGATTTTTTTGTGCAATGCCCTCACTGTACCACAGATAAATATTTAGAGAAAAAAAATGTATTTTATATGTACCTATGTCATTCTCCTTTTCTAATAATAGAAAACTTTATTTAAATATAGCCTATTGGATCAGTGGGATAGATTGGGTACACGAGACACAGCAGGCAATGACTATAGTAATCTACTGTTTGATAAACCCAAAGACCTCAATTTGGGGGATAAGAACTAACTATTTGACAAAAAATTCTGGGAAAACTGGAATATAGTAAGCATCCCTCTTCATACTTAATAGCTCTCTTAGGGGACAATAATCTGTCAAAATGAAGGAAAATCAGCACCTGATTTTTTGTTCTTTTATTTTAACTGAAGTGCTTCAAAGCATACTTCTTAGTATCCTAATTGCTGCCATTTTTATCAATGGAAATAGATGTGCTTTAATGGACAACCTCCCATTGAACTACTGTCTTGGTCATATAGCAATGTCCATGGCCAAAAAATTAAGTTCTCCAGTTTTCAGACTAAATCCCAAATATATAAGCATACAAAAAACCTTTCCCAGAAGCTAAAACCTCACTAAGATGAGTAAAATATTTGCATTCTTTTGTTTGGTTTGGGGGCAGAAATAAAAAAGATAAACATGGTTGTCACTTTGAGTCTCCACACATCATTTTGAGCTATGGAAGATTCAAGTGTAAATATGAACTTTTTCACCCAATTCACAATGAAATTGCCTTGTCTGTTCTCAGTGGTCTAAGAGCTTAGGAACTTTTCACCTGAGGTAACATAGTAATTACATTTAGGGTGCTGAAATTGAAGACATTAGTTAAAAGAGGTATCTAGTAGGAACTTGTAGAAGAGGCTGTCAATTTTTAAATACTTTCACAATTTTGTTTGGAAGAGTCAATCACTCTGTAAAAATATATTAAGTGCCTACTGTGAACAGGCATTGTTCTATATGTTAGGGATAGAAAGAAAGCATTCCAGTCATAGGGGCAGTTTCTCCTTGTTAATGTCCTTGTTTAAAAAGCTGGACAATTTCCTGTCTTTTTTATGGGAATATGGAAATATTTTAAAAATTTATTTCTTTACTTCTAGTTTACAATATATAAGATCTATAAATACCTTCACATTAAACATTAGTCAAGTAATTTGCTGTCTTAAATAAACAGTAATGGAAATTCTATAAATCTTGGTTCTATTCCTACTTTTACAAAATGAGGCAGTATTTTTTTTTTAATCCCCATTTCCCTTGAAGAAATGAGAATTTTAATTCTCTGCATTTCCCTCATAAGAACTACCATTGTTTTCTAGAACATGAACTAGAAGTAAAATATGGTACAATAAAAAATATCTATTAGGTTTCTGCTATGTGTAGAGCCCTGTAAGAGGTGATAGAGGAATTAAGAAATTGAGATTATATGGAGTCCTTTTTTGAATTCACTTAACAGGTTAAGTAGGTAATAAAATGAATACACAGTTTTATCATGTAAAATACCGCCTGATAACACATATTTATTTTAAATTTATTTGTAAAACAACAGAAATATAATTTTATCTCTTGCCCCAACCCCTCCATACTTCACTTAAAAAATTTCCTTGTGGGGCGGCTAGGTGGCACAGTGAGTAAGAGCACCAGCCCCAGAGTTGGGGCAACCCGGGATTGGATCCAGCCTCAGAAAGTGAGCACCCACACATAAATAATGACTGGCCATGTAACCTTGAGCAACTTACTTAACCCCAATTGCTTAAAAAAATTTCCTTGTAACAGATAGGCTTAGTCAAATAAAACAAATGACACTATCTAAAATATGTCTCATTTTGTACCATCAATCTGTCTGTCCATCATCACTCTATCAGAGGGTAGGTAACATGCTTCATTATCAATCCTCTGCTATGTTGATTAGAGTTATTACTACTTTCATTTTTTTTGTTTGTTTTCTTTTTGGAGGGTGGAAGGCAGGGCAATTGGGGTTAAGTGACTTGCCTAAGGTCACACAGCTTGTAAATGTTAAGTGTCTGAGGCTGGATTTAAACTCAGGTCCTCCTGACTCCACAGCCAGTGCTCTATTCCCTGTGCCATCTAGTTGCCCTAGTTATTACAACTTTCAAAATTGTTTGGTGTAATGGTAATAGAATTTGAAGGTCTTCCCTGCCCCTTAATGGGCCTCACTTAGAGCCCAAGAAGAGGAACTTGCTTAGAGGAAGCCTGTTTTACAGGAAGGCCCATACCTTTTGTTACTTTGTAATTAGGCAGTGGATCACAAAGGATATAATGTCCTCTGACCCCGAAGAAGGGTATATAAACTCAGAATCGAGGTTTTGCTTTGGGGATCACTTATGGGAAAAGTTGTGTGATATGGCCAGATGAGACTTTGGGTAGCCATTGAGCTCCCCCAGCTTTGAAAACCCAGATATCGGTGCTTCTCTTTCTGGTAACTAACTATGTATATATGTAATGGTCAGATAGCTAGAAAGTCTGTCTGCTGATCTGTTGAATTGTGTTATTTTCTCTGTAATTTTTGTCTGCTTGGAATTTCTGTTTGTATTTTCTGAAGTTCAGGGTGCTAAGTGAATAGTATATATGTTTCATTAAAGTAAGATTGTTAACCCCTTTTGAGTTGCTTTCCTTTAGAAAAACAGGTCAAAGAACTTGTGCTAGCAGTCATCCTGGGCATGTTAGGGTGCTTGCTGTTACATTTGGTTTTATAGTGTCATTTTTTTAGTTTTTTATAGTTTTTTAGTTTTCTATAAATTGTTTTCCTGACTCCTAGTTCTGCTCACTTCTTGTCTTCAAAATTATTGTTTTTATGCTATTAATGTTTCAGTATAAATGACTCTCAAGGTTCTGCTGTCTTCTCTTCACATCAGTTTGTACAAGTTTTTCTGTCTCTTTGAAATTACTTTTCTCCTAATTTCTTATAGAATGTTAATATTCCACCACATTCATATACTGCAATTTGCTAACCATTCCCTAACTGATAAGTGTTCCTTAGTTTCTAGGCTGTTTTATTTTCTACCACAAAAGAGTTGCTATAAATATTTTTGTACACATAGGATATTTTCCTTTTTCTTTGATGTATTTTGGAATATAGGCCTAGCAATCATAGAGCTAGGGTATTGTCATGGGCTTTTCTCTAACTGTTCCATTTGTGTGAGTCCTATTTTCCCAGGGAATTGTAAGAAATTGAATTGAATCTCATAATTCTGACATTTGAGCCTAACTCTGTTACTACTTAAATTTATGACTTTGGGCAAGTCAGGCAACCTCTGTGAGCCTCAGTTTCATTATCTGTAAAATGAGATACTTGGACTAGATGACCTCTTATGGTCTAGATTACTTGTAATTGATTTATTTAAAGGTGCCTGGAGTCTGCTTATCTTAGGTTAGTATATTTATAAGTATAATATTATTTACCAATGAAAATTTGTGCTCCTGCTTTTTTATTAATTATTATACCCAAATACCTAGGGACAGTAAGAGTCAGTCTGTGGTTCTGGGCAGAACATAATTCTTGTGTTGTGGTTACATGTGATGCTTTATTCTCCAGACCATATGAACCTTGAGAACCTTTTGGCAATGAAGTGCCATGTGAACATTTCCTCTTATCCTTTTGCAGGTAAATATTCCATAGGTAGTTTGTACACTATTAAAAAAATAAACATGAAGACTTGAATTCAATTCTAGTTTCCAACTCACTGGTTGTGTGACCTTGGGCAAGTCACTTTAGTCTCATGACCCCAAGCAAGAGAAGGTACCAATTTACATTGCTAGAGGAAGTTTTCTTGTATGAAAATTCCTGATCTCATGAAATCATAGGTCCAATCCCTATCCCATTGTTAGTATAGAGGAGTCTTTAGGTTTATCTCTATTCCTTGAACTCTTCAATTGTACCTATAGAAAAGGACAGCCTTATTCAGTCTGGTGCACCCCAGAAAAGGGAAAAGAATTATTCTTTTTTGATTGCAAAAACCTTAGAATGAGACATACTGCAATTTTCTTTCTGTGAAATGACACTGGAAGGTTGGAAGCACAATTCCACTGGGCTTGTAAAACAACCCCTTTGCTCTTCAGCAAGATGTCATCCCCCAACAGGAGGCTCAGAATGCTCATTGGAATGAAAAACTCCTATGCAAGCTGGTCATTTGTCATGACAAGTTTTCCTTCTTGAGCATGGAAATTCAAAAATGAAGGGAAAAAATGCAAACTCGTGCTTGGGGCTTTTTAAAGATAAGCTGTTGGCTCAGTTTTGTAATCCAGGTTTTGTCAGCAAGGTGTGTTGGAAAACAACATTATAAAAATGGCTTCCAGACCTCACACTCCATGTATTTTAAATTTCCTTCATGGAACTGACTGTATGTAGATGTTAGGAGGGATAAAGATACTACAGAGCTGGAAAAAAGTGACTGAGATAGAAAATGGAACACATTTTCTAGAAATCAGGTCCCATGTACTTCTTGACAATTGTTCAAAACGCTGTCAGGTTTCTTTAATTCCTTGGTGCGTCAATCGAGAGAGTTTAGTACTCCCACCGAAACTATAGATACTTTAGATTTATGTCTTCCACACCCTTGGAATCAAGATACTAACATATTTTGCTTGGGGCATTAAAAGGCTTAGCTTCAACTTTTCAAAAAGGAAGTGTTTCCTGTGAAAGCAAAGCTGCCAATTACAGGCGGTGGGGAGCCAGGTTATTTCAGGAGAACAGTTGGCTCCAATGCAACACAGCTAGGAAGAGTTTCTGCTTGTTACCTTTGCGCTCTCTAGTCTTCTCTGCCCAGAGACCTACCCCATCAGCTTTGAGGAGTTGGCCCCCTGTGTGTTCATAAGAACTGCAGGGATTTAGAAAAGTACATAGTAGTTGCTTAATTTTCCTCACTTGGGAACAGATCCATGACTCATAGCTTTCTCAAGTGCTTTGGGAATCCAGGTATGGTAGATAATTACTCTTTAATGCCAAGTTGTTGAGATGAACATCAGTAAGATTATTGACTGCACACTTGAAGCACTTAGCTAATGGTAACTAATTAAGCTAAATGCTCCTCTCCTCCCACCCCCACACTCACTCTATATACTGCATGCCAAGGCTAAAACCCAATTGTAGACTAATATCTTTATCTGAGAAAACAATTAGCAAATTAGTTAACAAAGATCCAATTTGAATGTTTATTGTCAAAGTCTATCCTGTTTTGTTCATTTCAAGTGAAAATTTCAAAATATAATTTCATGTATCATTGTGGCCAAAAAGCTTAGTGGTCAAACTTTTACTGATGGGCCCCGTTAAAGTCATTGCTACTATGAAAAAAGGACTTGAGGAAATAACAGCTCCAATAATTTTAAGAGGATTTTGGGAAACAACAGCCTCAATAATTTTACAATAATTAGAAGTCAATGAAAGATCAATAAATAATAAGAGGAAAACCAACCAGTCAAAATACTAATATATTCTCAACCCTTAACTAGGTTGGTTTCTGGACAGCAGATATAGACTTTGAGGTGGACATTTTATTCTCACTAAAACATACTGAAGTTTGGCATAGTGGATGAAGAGCCAACCCCACAGTCAGGAAAATGTGTGTTTAAATTCTCCCTCTTACACATACTGGCTATGTGGCTTTGACCATGTAATTTAATCTTAGACTGAATTTTTCTTTTTCTTTTTTAATTAAACAAATGCTTTATTAACTTCTGGTTTACATCATTCATTTCCACCAGATTATGAGTTATATTTTCCCCCATTTTTCCCTACCCACCACCCCAGAATAGCAGTCCCACTAGATATCCCCTCATCCAATCTGCTCTCTCCCATATCTTCCCCCATACCCCGCTTCGACTTTGCCATTAGGGCAAGGTGAATCTCTGAGCCCCACTGCCTGGACATTTTATGAAACATTTAATTTTAAAACTTTGATTTTCAGATCCATTCCCTTTCTCCCCTGTCACCCACTCCCTCTGAGAAGATAAGCAATTCAGTATGTGTTGTACATGTATATCTATGCAAAACATTACCATAGTAGATATATTGTACAAGGCTGCTTATATTTCCCTCCCACCTATCTCACCTCCCACCCGGTACATTCCCTACTTTGATCCTGTCCCTCTTTGATAGTGGGTACTTCTAACCTCCCCTCTCCCCAGAATGCCCTCCCCTCCATCATCCCCCCTCTCATCCCCCTTTCCCCTACTCAGGAGAGTGAGTGAGTGTAAGATATTCCATTTAGTATATATGTGATTCTCTCCTTGAGCCAACTTCAATGAGAATATGCTTTTGCCTTTTTGCCTTCCTGTTCTTCCCCTCCCCTGCAACTACTTCCCTTGCCTCTTCTACATGAGATAGTTTGCCCTATCCTGTCTCTCTCCATCTCCTCTTGCCACTTTCCTCTCTCACCTTTGACTTCACCCCTTAAGAATCATCCCTTCCTTGGGGCAGCTAGGTGGCGCAGCGAGCAGAGAGCCAGCCCCGGAGCCAGAAGGACCCAAGCTCGGATCCGGCCCCAGACACCCAACACACAAACAAAAACCCAGCCACGTGAACCCGGGCAAGTCACCCAACCCCAATTGCCCTCCAAAAAAAAATAATCATCCCTTCCCATCAAATTCAACCTGTGCCCTCTATCCATGTATACCTGTGAACATATGCTATGTACCCTTCTTCAATTATTTTCATAATGAGAAAGGTTTCATCAAACACAGTTATTGTTTTTCCATGTAGGGCTATAAATAGTCCAACTCTGATAAGTTCCTTTTGATTTCTTTTCTCAAGCATCTCTTGCTTCTTGTGTCTGAATGTCAAATTTTCTATTCAATTCTGGTTTTTTCATCAGGAATGCTTGAAAGTCCTCTATTCCACTGAATGACCATATTTTCCCCTGAAACAAGGTACTCAGTTTTGCTGGGTAGGTGACCCTTGGGTTCATTCCCAGCTCTTTTACCCTCTGGAATATCATATTCCATGCCTTTCGATCCCTCAATGTAGAAGCTGCCAGGTCCTGTGCCATTCTGATTGTGTTTCCACAATATTGAAATTGTTTCTTCCTGGCTGTTTGTAGTATTTTCTCCTTGATCTGGGGATTCTGGAACCTGGCTATAATATTCCTGGGAGTTTTCTTTTTGGGATCTTCTTCAGGAGGTGATCTGTGGATTCTTTCAACCTCTATTTTGCCCTCTGGGTCTAAAACATCAGGGCAATTTTCCTTGAGAATTTCTTTTAAGGATGATTTCTAGGTTCTTTCTTTGATCATGGCTTTCAGGTAGTCCAATAATTTTTAAATTATCTCTCCTGGATCTATTTTCCAGGTCAGTGGTTTTTCCCATGAGATATTTCACATTGCCTTCTATTCTTTCATTTGTTTGGATCTGTTTAATAGTATCTTGATTTCTCATAAAGTCATTAGCTTCCATTTGCTCCAGTCTAACGCTAAAGGAATGAATCTCCTCAGTGAGCTTTTGAGATTCTTTTTCCATCTGGCAAATTCGACTTTTTAAGGCATTCTTCTCCTCATTGCCTTTCTGAGTCTCTTTTGCCATTTGAGTTAGTCTATTTTTTAAGGTGTTATTTTCCTCAGTCAGGCTGTTGACTGTCATTTCATACTTTTCTTGCATCTTTTTCATTTCTCTTCCCAAATTTTCCCCCACTCCTCTTATCTGCTTCTTAAGGTCCTCTATGGCCTGTAGCCAGCTTGTATTTTCATTTGGGGCTTTTGGTGCAGGAGTTCTGACCTCACAGTCCTCCATGCTTTGAGCCTCTTTGCCCCTAAAATAGGAGTCCAATGTTGAACTTTTCTGTTTATTTTGTTTCATTTGCCTAGGTATATTGCCACTTAATTACTTGATTTTTGGGCTTGTTGCCACAGTAGGACTCTGCCACCAGACAGGGGAGCTTCTGCCCAAACGTGGGGTCTTCACAACTTCCGCCAGTTGGGTGGCCTCTGTAAAGCCTCCACCCACTCTGGCAAGTTGGATACCCACCCCAAACTTCCCCCTCAGACCACAATCCAGATCCAGGCAGTTTAAAGCAAGAGTGATTAACCCCCAGACTGATTGCCGGGTCTTCCTACAGTTCACAGACCAGGAGCTAGAGCCACTACAGACGCTGCAAAATGGCTTCTGTGCAGCTGTTTCTTCAGCAGCTTTTTGCCCCCAGGGGAGGAAGCCACATGTTCCCCAAATACTGGTCCCAAAGTCCATAGGGCACTAACCTCTCACTTTATCCTAGGCATATCTGTGCTAATAATTCTGGAATCACCACAATTGCTGGTGTTCTGGGGTTCCACCAGCCGGCTGAAGGCCTGGCTGCCCTGGGGCAAAAACCGCGGACCTGGGCTTGGCTCTGCGGGCTGTGCTGTAGGTTCCCAGCGTGCTGTGCTGCCTGCTCTCAGAGCGCTGCACTGGCCACTCCCTGCAGGGCTGCTGGGCTGTCCTCAGCTTCTCTGTGCCGTTCTGTGGGTGCTGTGGCTCCAGAAGTTGTTCGGAGCTCCCTTTCACATTCTTTGAAATTTGTGTGGGGCAGAGCACATTCTAGGCTGAAATTTTCAAAGAAGTTGCCTTTTTGCAGTGGTAGAAAGAGTTTTTCACCTGGTGTTCTCTATGCCAAGAAAATCACATCTAGTCAAAATAACAACAAAAATGACACACAGACTATGACCATAGTCAGGTCATTCACTTTTGGTAATTCTCTGAGATAATGATTTGGTGTTTTGCATTAGTAAAGTGAGTTTCCAAACATGGAGATAATCCTAGATACAATCCCAGATCTGGTCTACCACCTCCAAAATAAAGTAAAAGTAAATAAGATAAAAATATTATTGTTCCCTGATAAATGTTTGTGGATTTGATTTCATTATATATCAACTTTTAAAATTCTTTTATAAGGATAGAGGTTTTTTTCCTCAATACCCTTTAATCGACATGGCTACTTTTTGCTCACCACTGTTTCCTGCTCCATCTCTAAGAAGACAATTGCAACATTTGATTCCAAATCTCAGCACCACGGCCAGGGGCATTGATGGAGCTGCACAGTAAGCTGAATCAGTTCTAGGACAAGTGTCATCACAGAGTTACTAGTGATGAGGAACATTAAATTGTCGTGGCTATTGTAAGGGAGAAGAATTCAGGGGGGATTTAGGGAGGAAATGAAAAATTCTCTTGCCAGTGGTAATACTGTGGCAATTTCAGTTGCATACAAATAGATGAAACTCAGTGATATACCTTGGACTGGGCAGAAGCATGGATACATTGACAGAATTCATTGGAGGATTCCTTGATGGGGATATTTTTTCATTGTGTCCCTCTCAGATCATTGACCTTTGAAAAGGTGTCCAGTAGAGTCACATATGTGGCAGCATCCCCTCCCATCTTTGTCAGTAGTCATCCTGTGTACTGTCTTTCTGGCATCTCCACAGAAATTTTGGTTTAGTCTGTAATTATGTAATATTCTGTGATGATAAGGACTCTCTAGATTACTCCCTAATGCAGCAACTGTTTAATATTCAAGTTTGGAGGGTGGAGGTGAGGAATCAAAGAATTTTATAGTTTGAATGTATCCCAAAGGATTATTATTATTATTCCCAATATAGCATCTCTTATTAGTGGTTACTCAGTCTCTACTTAACAATCTCTCATGAGGAGAAATACATTATGTCTAAGGTTATTTGCCTAATATTTGGAGAGCATTAGTAAAATTGTTTCATTTTGTTTTGTTTTCTTTATATCAAGTTTAAATTTTAATTTTTGTGACTTCAAACTATTTTTCCTGGTTTTGCTCTCAGGACTGAACAAGAGAAAAAGTCATTTCCTTTTCCATATGACCAGTCTTCAAATGTAGTTTTCTACAGGTTGAGTTTGAAGTGCCAGGGGGATATCTAGGTAGAGGTATATAGCAGATAGATGGTGTCATTAGATAAACAAGGGAGAGACTAGTATTGGAAATATAGCTTTTACAGCAAGACACATGAAGGATAAAAATTGAAATTGTAAAATCAATCATGATCACCAAGAGAAAGAGTATAGAGGGAAAAGATAAGAGAATCTTGTCAGAATCTTGAAGGGGTAGCTAAGTGGCACAGTGAATAAAGCACCAGCCCTGGAGTCAGGAGGACCTAAATTCAAATCCGGCCTCAGACACTTAACACGTACTAGCCATGTTATTGACCTTGACCTTGGGCAAGTCACTTAACCCCAATTGCCTCTCCAAAAAGCAAAGAAAAATAATCTTGTGGAAAATTCATATTTAGAGGACAGGAGGGAGAAGATGAATCAGCAAGGAGAGCTTAAACAGCCTAGTAGATAACAAGAAAGAAAAAAAACAGGTCACAGAATCCCAGGGAAGAGAGATTATTCACATGAGGGAAATGGTCAAAGGTGTTGGATACAGCAGAAAGACCAAAGATGAGGTTTCATAACAGATAATCAGAGTCACCATTTAAAATGGTATTAGTGACCATTATGAGAGCAGTGAACCAGAAACCACACTATTATTTCAAGTATTGTCAGTCTATCATATTGGGAAAAGGGACTTGGTAAAGTAACCAAATATCTCTTCTCAATTTGGAATCAGGAGGTCTATGTTCATGTCTTAGCTCTATCACTTATTAGCTGTGTGACAATGAATGAATCGATCTTCTTTCAGTCTTAGTAGAAGACTGTAAAATGGGAATACTAATATTCTCAGTACCTGTATCACAAGTTAGTTAAGAAGAGAATGCTTTTAAAACCTTCAAGCATTATACAATTGTGGGGTAATATTGTTTTTCACAATAATCAGTATTAAGCATGATTATAATATTTTTACTATTAATAATATCTTTCTTCATGTAGAAGCTCTTGGAGGGCTTTTGTGACAGCCTGCCCTTATTAGCACTCATAATGTAGCCTCTGATTCAGGAATTATTGGATCACTAAACTGGAAAGAATTTAAAGAAACATATAATCCACTATTTCTAGAAGATTCCATCAGGGCAGTTCAAAACACAAAACTCATTGTCTCATGATAGAATAAGTTTCCTCAATACCCTTTAACTATAATTGACCTTAATCAAAATGGTAGATGGAAAAATATCTTATAAATGCATAGAAAATGATAGGGCAAAAAGATCAAAATAACTGGGTGTACATAAAGTTAGTGAGCTATTGATGAATACTTGCAGATTAATTCATTCATTAGGCCAGTATTCATTAATGGTCCCACTATGTGGTAAGCATCATGCATGGTGCTGGGATATATAGGCAAAAAATTCAATGGTTCCTACCTACTATTTGGTGGATGGATGTTTAGACATGGCACCAACTACTTTGATACATAATGATAATATCTCATGTTTGAAAGAGGTAGTAGGTCATAATGAACAGAGATCTAGACTTGAAATCAGGAAGACCTGAGGTTGAATCTTGTCCTAGTTCATGAAGTGTTTTTTCTTGCAACAACCCTGTTAACATAGGTGCAGCAAATATTATAATCTCCATTTTATAGGTGTAGAAATTAGAAGTCGGGGAAGTTGTGTCTTAGGCAAAAATCTCATGACTAGTAGGTAGCAGAGGCAAATTGAAAGAATGAATTACAGAGTATTTACCGAGCATTTGATATGTTCTAAACAAATATGCATTTTCCTTTCTCCAAAGGAACTCACATTCTTCAGGAGGAGACAACACAGGAGGTTTTGTTGGAAGTTAGATGGTAAGGCCCTATATTCTTTAGGATGTTTGATATTATTTCCACCGATGAATCTATATCCTTTGAGCTGATACATTTTATCTATTGAACCATTTGACAGTGTCAAGGATTTTGATAGTGATAACATTCTTTTCTGAGTCTTCAGTAACCATGCTGCAGGGCACAAAAACATTTTCTAGGTCACATCTACATAAGACTTGAATCCCTGGATGATAGTTGTGGGAATCTAACTAGAATTGGGTCCAGTGATCTGGGAGTGCTACTATCCCCCAGGATTCTTTGAGCTCAGAATCCTAAATTATCACCACGGGGTTATAAAGGAATTGGTAGTGAGGTGGTAGTAATAGTGGTTATAGTGGTTTGACTCACCTGGCACCTCATCTCTTGTCTTTTCCTCAGGCCTTTTGAGTATACTTCCAAGGCTCTTTCCACCACAACACACAATTCTGAGTCAATCATGATACTACTAATCTGTAAAATGTTGCTCTAATCCAAAATTAATAATAGCTGACAAGTATATATAAAGTTAACAATGAGTTTATCCATATTTTCTTATTGTAGCCTTTCAACAGTTCTGGTAGGTAGGAAATAGAGGTAAAATGTCCCCATTTTACAAATGAGGAGCCGAGATTGAAAGAAGTAAAGTGACCTGCTCATGGTCCCATAGCTGAGGAGTATCAGTGGTGAAATCTGAGCATAGGCATGTCTTCCCTGAATGTTAGTCCAGTATTCTTTACATTATACCACATTGCCTTTCTAGAGGATGAAAGTGTTGGGAGGCTAGGTGGCATAGTGGATAGAGTACTGGCCCTGTAGTCAGGAGGACCTGGGTTCAGATCCGGCCTCAGACACTTAACACACACACATACACACACACACACACACACACACACACACACACACACACAAATAAAACAAACCCTAGCTGTGTGACCTTGGGCAAGTCACTTAACCCCAATTACCCTCCAAAAAGAAAAAAGAAAAAAAATTGTACTTTTTAGAATGTCAATTTTATTTATAATAAACCATTTGTGTAACATTTGGTGATGTATTTTCAGCAAACTTGATAGTAGAGCTGAGTCTTTAACATTTTAAGACAGCATACTCTTAAGTTCAAATGTGTGTTAACATGAAACAGTGACACCTTACGGAAGTCTATCTGTTCATCATAGTGGAGCAGAAAGAACATTGAATTTGGAGTTACAAGACCCAGGGAGAAATCGTAATTCTCCTATTCACTTGAGTGACAATGGACAAGTCAGGTAAGCTCTAAAAGCCTCAGTTGCCTCATCTATAAAGGGTGGATCTGGGATATATGACTTCTAAGGTCCCTTCTACCTCCAGATCCTAAGATTCCACATATGTGTACTACGATAAGCTTAGACAACCAAACACATATTTCCAAGTAAAGTGAGGAAGGAGCCATATGAAGACAATGAAAAGACCTGAGATTAGGGTCCCAGGTAGGATGGAAGAGTTCCACCATGCCTCATACTTCCTTTGGTCTTGAGAACTGATGTGCACATCTATGAGCAGAGGATCCAAATGGGGAAAAAATGTCCATATTTGGCCAAAGAGGGTCAGGTGCCAAAGGTGGGGGTGGAGAGAGAAGAAGAGAGATAAAGCTATTCTGCATTAAGTTCAGAGACAAAGAACCAAGACTTAGATATTCACAGAACAAGATCAATTAACTGTAAATAGGATCAATAAAAATGGTAGAGAACCAAATTAATTTTCTCAGATACTTTTTTCCTGAAGTCAGTGTGCTAGTATGGGAGAAGGCATGAAGTGTAATGTTCTCCTGTTTAAGCAGCATTTACATGGCTCTAATTAGCAAACACACCAAAAGAAAAACTTTTGCATTCGTTTTACTTGCACCTCTTTCCCATAACTCTTCACTCTTTGCAATATTTTTAATATGATCATTTTGATTCCCAGCCTGAAGGAGAATTCTGGGCACACTTGCCAGTTTAATTATAAGAAAGAAACTTGGGACTCATTATTCCTAAGTTTGGGACATTGCATTCTTAATGTAGCAGCAACAGATTAGGACCTCTGTCTTGCCCCCAAGCTATTCTTGGAAAGCACAGAATTGAGGCAAATGCTCAGATATTCATGAAAGGAATATATACTTTTGTGGCTGATGCTTTTAGGCCCTTCAAACACAGTGACTATCTCAAGGATTTTCTAAAATGTAATCTTTACACATCTTCATCATTCCATGTGCATTGATAAATTCTCACTTCTCTCTCAAGATTTCTGTGGGCTCTAGGTTCCTCATCTGTAAATAAAGGGCTTGGATGAGATAATCTCTAAGGCATTTCATTTTAGCTCAAAATTCTGTGATCCTATAGTCAGAAATACCTCATGCATAATGCCTCATGCATAAGCTTAATAAACATTAGTTGAATGGCAATTGTTCTCAAGAATGACAATTGTTCTCAAGTCATTTAAAATGTGCTTGTGAATTCTATCTCCTCCAGCTAGATGGCTAGTTGTTTATGAGTAGGTAGTGTGTCTACTGCTTCTTGTGTATCTGCCATAGTCTTGGTTCCATGTTCTGTGTGCAGTAAATACTCAAATAATGCTGGATGAATGAATGGCTTGTAATTTCAGACTAGGGAGCGTCTGGTTAATTCTGCTTTGGGAGCATATTGCATTCTTTTATTTTAAATTCAAATCTGGTGATTAGTGAATAATACATTAGACTTGATGCAGTCTTTCTTCAACAAAGTTACATGGACCTTAACATGTATTGACTCACAGATCTTTATAATATCCTTGTGAAACAGGTAGAGACAGGTACCACTGATCTCTGTTAGACAGACTCACAAATAAAAGCACAAAGTTATGTGATATGTTCTTTGGCAGTGACAGCTAGAGCTGCATCTCAGACTCCCTGACTCCAGGCTCATTGGCCAGTCCAATAATACATAAGATCTCTCTATGTAGCTACTTAATAGCGACAGAGAGGTATTATTATTCACATGCCCTATACCCTCCTAATTTGCTTAGGTTTGACTTAGTCCAGTCTAGTTTCAGGCTTGGGACTAGAATCAATGAGACACCCATACAAAATATGACCTTTAACAACAACAACAACAATTAATTAACAATAGTATGGAAAGGATAGTCAATAAAGTTATAACATTAGTTTGATTGGGTGCAGCTTCCTGGCCTTTACCATGATGATGCTCCTGATAAAGAGTGTATTGACTCACACAGTGGAAGACTGTCAAGCCTGAGGAGATATGACTACTTCTGTGCTACACCTTAAGTCACTAGAAAACTATGATTGGTTCAAGCCTTTGTCTCATGGACCAATTGAAATCTTGAGGATAATTTCATTACCACTTAAAGAAACATTAGTTGTGTCTCAGAAACCTTCTTAAATTTGTAAGATCAGTCAATTTCTACCTTCCCAATGAGGCTTATGACTTCTGGATCCGAACCAGATAAATAGATATTATTCCTATAACCTATCCAAGTCAGAGAGTCAATAAACATTTATTAAGTACCTATTATGTGCCAGACACTCTGCTAAAAACTGGGGATAGAAAAAGAAGCAAAAATTGGTGGGGCGGCTTGGTGGCTCAGTGAGTAGAGCGTTGGCCCTGGAGTCAGAAGGACCTGAGTTTGTATCTGACCTCAGACACTTAACGGACACACAAATAAAAACCTAGCCATGTGGCCTTGGGCAAGTTACTTAACCCCAATTGCCCTCCAAAAACCAAAAAAAAAAAAAGAAAAGAAAAAAAGAAGCAAAAATTGGGCATAATCACTATCCATGGGGTTCTTAGTTTGCAATAATGCTGTAGATCCTACATATGCTTAAGAGCCCACTCAAAAAAACTTGGCTGAATATTATGTCATTCATTATCTCTCCAAACTGTATAAGATTTTAGGCAATGACATTAAGCCCTGTTCATAAAATTCCCATGATCCGACACAATAGAATACTCACAGCCAGTTGGCTGTTGTGGGTTTTTATTGTAGTAGAGATTTGGAGAAATTTTAACAAACAATCTCTACTTGATCCCAAGTAGCCATAACTGCTTCACACTGGTCCATTCTAAATCTCCAATGCCTGTAATGCCATACCAAGTGCTGGCCATTTGCTCAGGTCTTCTTTAGAGCTAAGGTACCTACCTTCTAACCTCTGGAGATAGATAGCCTATGGAATGGTAAAGAGATGGGAGATAAGATGGCATGTCAGGAGCAACAAAAAGGCAAGTTTAGTTAGCATGTAGAGAAAGAAAGGGAGCAATGTATAATAATCTGGATAGGTAGATTGGGGCCAGTTTGTGAAAGGCTTCACATGTCAATGGAGTATTTGATCTTAGAGATAATTGGGAACCACTGAAGTTTATTAAGCAGGAGAGTGACACGGTCAGATCTGTACTTAAGAAATATCATTTTGGCAGTTGTGTGGAGGATGGATTGGAAAATGACACAAAGGAAGACAAAGTGCTTTAAGAGAAATAAAGCATCCAGTGAGTAGAGCACTCGCCCTGGAGTCAGAAGGAACTGAGTTTGAATTCGGCCTCAGACACTTAACGCACACACAAACAAAAACCTAGCCATGTGACCTCGGGCAAGTTACTTAACCCCAATTGCCCTCCAAACATAAATAAATAAATAAAATAAAAGCAAGAGAAATGAAGCATGAGAAGTCTTTTTCAGACATTAGAGGGTGGAATTTGTTGTTGATTATTCTCCAGGATTTCATCCTACACAGTTTAAAGAGACTAGGAAAGTAGCTTTGGGGTTGCTAGTAGTAGGATAAACAGAATAAACAGAGTCTGTATTAAGCTCATGGAAGGATTTCTTATTTGTTTGATTATTTTTTAGAGAGTGAGTAATTTAGTGCATATATAAGAGGAGTGAATCACTGTGTTGTGCAAAATAAAAGAGGTTTGATCATAGCAGCACAGAAGAGAAAAGAAAGCAATGTGGGGAGAAAGTAGAAGATCCAGTGTGCATGAGAAAGACTGAGTAAGAGACAGTGATATGCTAAAGACATGAGTTTGAGGGCAAGTGCAGAGCTGATGAGCCCCACCTTTGCACTGTGTCCCACTCCACTGGAGCCTATGTGCAGGGAGGGGTGAGGAAGGAGAATTGCCTCCCAGGACCCTTCACTACAGAGATTAAAGGCCAGCATAGAAGGACAATGATGAGAACCTGTCAATCAAGTTTGACCTTTCATAGTTCATCCAAATCATGGATTTTCTCAGTTCTCTCCTGTTTGTGTTGGGAAGAGTGTCAAGGGATCAGGAGAGATGTCATGGAGGGACCCAGGACAAAGGGCATGCAAGACTGAGTGATGGTTTGATGACAGAGTACATGATGGGGAGTGCAGTAATGTGAGATGAGGCTGGAAATATGTCACAGAAATATAATATTCTAGAATTTCAGACCTCAGTGGCTATCGAATATAATCATTTCTTGGAAAAGAATGTCCCCTACAATATATTTGACAGGTTGTCATCCAGTCTTTAATTGAAGACCTGCAATGAGAAGGAAACTACCTAGTTCCCATGGCAGCCCATTCAACTCTTCCATAGTTCTAATTATTAGGAAAATTTTCCCTATATCAAGTCTAAATTTACCTCTTTATAACTTCCATCTACTGCTTCTAGCTATATCTTCTATGCCAAAGAGAAAAAAATCTCAACTCTCTTTTTGGTGTCAGTCCTTCAAATGCTTGAGTATATTTACTATATGGTCCTGTTCTACATTTCCTTCAATGGATTGCAATATGGAACTTGAGGCCTATCATCACTCTTGTTGCCTTGTTCTGTACATTCTTTACATTATTGGTTTCCTAAAGTATGATGCCTTACTGAACACAATACGTTTCAGATATTGTCTCACCACGGCAAAATACAATGGAATTATTACATCATGATTCTGGATGCTATGCCTCATTTAACAAAGTCTAATTTTTTTAAAGAATCCAAACAAAACAAAAACATTTTCTTAGCTGCTATATGGTGTTAATTTATGCTGAACTTATAATCCACCAAAACCCCCAACACTTTAAGATGAATTTATCTAATCATGCTTCCCCATAGTGTACTTCATTCAAATTATTGAAGAATTCTATATTTTTACTCTATGCATCCAAAACAGAACTCCTCTTTTCTCCAAAATCCTCACTATTGTTGTAGAGGGCCCTGGCTCACAGCTTCAGTGTCATACTCAATTCTGTTCTCTCATTCTAATACAAAAATAATAATCTCTAGGATTTATATAGCACTTCAGGGTTTCTAAAGTGCTTTATAAATATTACCTGGTTTTTATCCTCATTACCTTAGAAGGCAGGTATTATCCCCATTTTACAGATGAGTAAAGTAAGACAGTTGGGCAGCTAGTGGCACAGTAGAGTGCTAGACCTAGAGTTAAGAAGTTCAAATCTGACCTCAGACACTTACTAGCTGTGTGACCCTGGGCAAGTCACTTAACCCTGCTTGTCTCAGTTTCTCATGTGTAAATGAGCTGGAGAAGGAAATAGCAAACCACTCCAATATTTTTGCCACACAAATTTGTGAAGAGTCAGACATGACTGACATTACTCTACAACAACCACAACAAAACTGAAACAGAACATAACTGAATTGCCCAGGATCGAGTAGCTAGTGGAGGCAGGATTTTAATTTAGGTCTTCCTGCACCCAGGCCCAGTTCTTTATCTACTATGCTACTGAGCTGCCTCTGCCCATATGTTGCCAAATCTTATCATTTCTACCTTCTACCTAGACTGGCAGTCTCCATGACTGAAATGTTTTCCCTCCTTATCTATACCTCTCTTTGACTTCCTTGAAGTCTCAGACCAAGTCTTACTTTCTGCTAGAGGACTTACCCAGTCCACCCAGATGCATGGGCATGCTTTTCCTTCTGAGACTACCTCCCCCTTTTTCTATAATCAAAGATTCCAAGGTATCCATTCTACACTCTCCTTTCTAGGTGTTTTCTGACACTGCATTATAGGACTTGTCACAAAGATTCCCTTTTTTCATTGTGCCTCACTCCCAGAATAATGTCAATTATTGCAGATGTCAAAGAGGACACTGCCCCATAGTAGAGCCCCTCCCCAAGCATTGACTTATATTCTCTCTTATAAATCTTTTCCCTCCTACATTTGTGGTAACAAAGAATTGGAGCTTGAGAAAGTGCCCACCAATTAGAGAATGACTGAAGAATAAATGGCATATAAATATGATGGCATATAATCGTCCTCTAAGAAATGATCAAGGGGATGATTTCCTAGAAACCTATGAAGAACTGACGCAGAAGTGATATGGATCAACAAAAGAGTTTATACAGTGACAATATAAGAAAAAACAACTTTGAAACACCTAGAAATTCTTATCAACAGATTGAACAAATGTTTCCAAAGAACTCATGATGAAACATGTTACCCATCTAATAACCAGAGGCAAAGGACGCAGGGGGCAAATCGAGACATATTTATATATGATCAATGTGGGGATTTGTTTTGCTTGATTATACATTTTTATATCAAGGGTTTTGATTTTCTATCAATCTCATTTGTGGTAGAGATAGGAGGGAAGAGAAGGGAAGATTTTGAAGATTGAAATAAAAATAAAATTCAATTGAAAAAACATTTATGCATCTTGAGCATCATTCAGCATGTTAACTGCCCTTTTACAGATTTATATAAATTGAAAATTTAGTAAGCATACAATTTCGTGCTAATGCATAAAAAGCATTAAAGAACAAAGGCTTTGTGCTCAATTAGGGAATCACTGAAGAAGTTGTGGTATATAATGGTAAAGGAATATTATTGTGCCATAAACAATGATGAGCAAGATGCTCTCAGAAAAGCCTGGAAAGACTTAGATGAACTGATGCAAAGTGAAATATAAGAACCAGGAGAACATTGTACACATATAAGCAATATTGTATGATGCTATTCTCAGCAATACACTATCCAAGACAATTCCAAAGGACTCATGAAGAAAAATTCTATCCACCTCCAGGGAAAAGAAGTGACAGAGTCTGAAACAAACTGAATCTCTCTCTCTCTCTCTCTCTCTCTCTCTCTCTCTCTCTCTCTCTCTCTCTTGCTCTCGTTTTTGCTCTCCATTTGAGTTTTCTCCCATAAAATGACTACTATGGAAGTATGTTTTACATGATTGCACATGTATAACCTATATCAGATTATTTAGCATATCAGCAAGAGGGAAGGAGAAGGAAGAATAAAATATGGAATTCAAAACAAAAAATGTTAAAAATTGTTTTTGCATGTAATTAGGGAAAACATAAAACATTTTTTTTTAAAAAAAGATCGCAGGCTACATACAGCTCTCAGCAGCAATTCACTCCTTCCAAACTGACATCGAGTCATTAATGACTTCCTTTGTACCCAGCTATTCAGTTCTTATGTTTTTATCCAGCCTACATCTCTCCATCTTTTCCCGAAGAACAGAATGTGACACCTTATCAAATGTTCTGTTTAAATACAGGTAAACTGTATATTTATAGCTTTCCCTTCATCTACCAGTTAAGTACCTTTCATGAAAGGGAACTTGGAAAATCTGTATGTTCTCTTTCTGATGAAGTTATGTTGACACTTGGTAATAATTGTTCCCTATTCTAAATATTTACTAATCATCCCTTTTATAACACATTTTAAAATATTCCCAGGAATCAGTCAAATTTAGTTGCCTCTAATTGGTAGTTGTTATTTTTTCCTATTCTCAAAACTCAGAACAATTTTTATTCTTCTCCATTCCTGTATTCATGATCTTTTTCTCCAGTCTATTAAGGACTGTGGAAAAATGGTGCAGAAATAACACCCAGGAGTTATTTAATACTTGGGATGTATTTCAACTGAGCCAGGTAACTTATTTGAACTCATTAGGGCCACCTAGGTACTCTCACTGTCTCTTCATCTTGAGTATCAACCCCACTATTTACTGTGTCCTTTCTAGTCCAACGATCATTCTCTTTGTCAAGAAACAACAAAAGGATAGTTAAGTGGCACAGTGAATACAGCACTGGCCCTGCAGTCAGGGGAACCTAAGTTCAAATGTGGCCTCAGACACTAGCTGGGTGACCTTGGGCAAGTCACTTAACCCCAATTGCCTTGCCTCTCCCCCCTCCAAAAGAAAAAAGGAACACTAAAGAAAAACATGAAAATGGAATAACTTTATATCCACTCTGAAATTAGTTATCAAATCTTATCTACTTCAAGCAGTAGTCCTATTTGTTCTTGGTGTCTTCTCTTTTTCCCAATTTAGCACGAAAAAAAGGACTTCTGTTGGCTTTTTTCCCTGCCAGATTCAATTCATCCTGAGACTTAGCCCCTTTTTTTTTTTTAAAGCAATTGGGGTTAAGTAACTTGCTCAAGGTTACACGGCTAGTCATTATTTATGTGTGGGTGCTCATTTTCTGAGGCCGGATCTGATCTCAGGTCATCCAAACTCCGAGGCCGGCACTCTTACTCACTGCGCCACCTAGCCGCCCCAACTTAGCCGTTTTTTTCAGATCATGTCACACTTCATATACATCTTCTGTTACCTGCTTGTGATGGATACCTTTAGAAGATGTCAAAATGAATGGAGTAATTATTTTACTGAATTAGAAAAATAATAACAAAATTCATTTGGAAGAACAAAAAGTCAGGATTATCCAAGGAAACAATAAAAAAAGTATGAAGGAAGGAGGTTTAGCAGTAATAGATCTTCAGCTGTATTACAAGAAAGTAATAATCCAAACTATCTGGTACTGGATAAGAAATAGAAAGGTAGATCAATGGAATAGAGTATAATAATCTTGTATTTGACAAGAGTAAAGACTTCAGATTTGGGGATAAAAATTCATTATTTCATGAAAATTGTTGGGAAAACTAGAAAGTGGTATGGCAGAAACTGGGCCTAGACCAATCTCTTACACTATTCACCAAGATAAGGTAAAAATGGATCTATGACCACGATATAAAGAGAAATATTACAAGAAAATTAGAACATGGAATGTATTATTGGACTTAAGGATAGATGAATAATTTATGCATAAAGAAGAGATAGAGAGCAAAGTTAGGCGTAAAATGAATAATTTCGATTTCGCTAATTTAAAAGATTTTGTACAAATAAAACAAATGCAGCCATGCTCAAAAGGAAAACAGAAAATTGTGAAAACAGAAAAATTTATAGACAGTTTCTCAGATAAAGCTCTCATACCTTAAAAATATAAAGAACTTTGTCAAATCTATAGGAATATAAGTCATTTATCAATTGATAAATGTCAAAAGATATGAAGAGGCATTTCCAACGAAGAAATTAAAACAATTTGTAGTCCTATGAAAAAATATTCTAAATCATTATTTGTTAAAAATGCAAATTAAAACAACTTTGAGGTATCATTTTATACCTGTCAGAGTGGCTCAAATAATAGAAGTGGAAAGTGAAAAATGTTGGAGGGAATGTGGACTAATTTATTGTTGGTAGAAATGTGAACTGATGCCACCATTTTAGAGAGCAATCCGGAATGGGGCCCAAAGATTTAATAAACTACCCTTTGACCCAGCACTACCACTACCAGTCTATCTCCAAAGATGATTAAGGAAAAAGGAAAAGAACCTATATGTTCTAAAATGTTCATAACAGCTCTCTTTGTGGTGGCAAAAAGTGGAAATTGCAGAGATGCCAATAAATTGGGGAATACCTAAACAAGTTGTAGTATATGAGTGTGATGGAGTGTTACTATGCTATAAGAAATGATGAGTTCAATGATGTCAGAAAAATGTGGAAAGACTTGCATAAAATGGTGAAGGGCAAATGAGCAGAACCAAGGGAATATTGTATGCAGTAACAGGAATATTGTTTTAGGAATGACTTTGAGTGAATAAGTTATTTTGATTATTATAAATACCCAAGTTAACTATAAAGGACATATGGAGAAAGATGGCTATCTATATCCAGAGAACTGATAAATAGAAGTATGTATCGAATAATTACACATATATATACATATATACATATGTATACATATATACATATATATGTATATACATATACACATATATATACATATATACATACACACACATATATACATATATACAATTATGCCTATTTGTATCTAATGGTGGACATCTCTAGGGCAGGGGGAGGGAAGAAAAAGAAGAAAGAAAGAATAATTTGCATTGTGATTTTGTTGTATATTTGGAAGGAATGACAAGTTATGCATGTTGGATTTGCAGTTTCACGTACAACCATCTTTTTATTGTACTGCATTATAGAAGCAGTTGTTTTATTCCATAAATTAAACATAAAATATTTTTTTAAATAAAAGGAGTCCTCTATTTCTAGCACATAGATACATTGGTATAATACAGTGGTCTCCAAAGTCAAGGCTGAGCCCTCTTGGAGGAGCATATCCTGATCTCAAAAGTAGCATGTGATGAACCAATTGAAGAATGCTAAGGTGGGTAGCATCTCACCTACCCTGTGACAACCAATCCTGGACCTTATCACCTCCAACACAGCCACACTTTCCTTTGTGCCCCAACATTCCAATACTCTATCCCACCCTCTTCAGTGCCCAATTCTACCCTTTGACCAACACAAAGATTTGTGATTATATAGGGGGACCTTATCAAGAGTTAAAAGAACTTTGGAGACAGGGCAGGTTTCAGAAAGATTCTTAGAAACCAACAAAGGATATAGAAAAAACTGTCCAAGAGGTAGGAAGAACATCATGAGTCATGGAATCTATGGTTACTGAAAGAAAAAGAAGAGAGGTTGTCGAATGCAATAGAATAACAATCACTGTCAAATGTTGTGGAGAAATCAAACGATATGAGCATGAACAGAAGATCTAGCAATCAAGGGCCACTGATGGCCCTTTGAGCCCCGAAATGTTCTTCTAACCCCATGGTCCTTTGGATTACAAAATTACTTTGATCTGTGGCTAACTTTCCATTGCTACTAACATTTTTCTCATGGAAGTACCAGTAGAGACATGGTGGAGAATGAAAGCATATGAGTATCTAGTCTATTAGCCTCCTTTTACAGATAAAGAAATTCAGGTACAGTCTCAAGAAATAATTTCCACAAGGTCAAGTGTTTAATTAATACCAGGAAGGAAACAAGAACCCAGGATTCCTAGATTCCTATCCAGTGTCCTTTCTAAGTACTTGAACCAAAGTTACTTCTCTGTCATTGGCAAAACTGGACAAACAGAATCCAAGATAAAGAGATGACAAGTGCGTCACACCCAAGGGGAGAAAATAGATGCCATTGGAGACTCTTAATTCTTGTCCCTCTACTTATTGAACAACTTTAAATGCCTGTTACTGTAGGAGAAAGAGGATTATGTAACAATATTATATTGTGTGACACATGGTATACATACATGTCTGTATGCATATGCAGAGGTATATATGGATGTGATATATACATCACATCTATATACATATGTGTAGAATACACATATACACATATGTATGTGTATATGTATATATAATGTGTATGTATAAATATGCACACATACATTTTTATATATGTTTTCCCATAAAAAATCAGAAACGTGAAACAAATTGTCATTGGCACTTTAAAATGAATCCTTGTTCTTTCTGCCTATGTAGGATTCACTGCAATTTTAATGTGAATTTGAGCTCAGGATGAGGTTAAGTTACTTCCCTAAGCTGGCTTCCAGGCTACACATTACTAGCATATACTTGGCACTTTGGAGGTCCCACTGTGCCATTAAAGATTTCACACTTTTAATTATTACACTAACATTTTGTCAACAGGCAAAATCTTGGAAATAATTTAACACCCTTTGTCTTTGTATAATACATTTATTGATATTCATGAAGTGGGTCCCTCTAGCAATGTCTAGACTGAATGTCAATAGGGTTTACACAAAAAGATGAGGTTTGTGAATGGGGAATATTAAAAATACAGGAATTATTTTATATTTTGCTTTAGTAAAGGATTACCTGGGACAAGGCAAGTATGCCTCCTTGATAATTTGATATGTATATGTAAATTGGCCAAATAATTTTGAATATCAAAAAGAAGAAATGATCAGCTTAAAATAAACCTTCCTTAACAAGAATCATCATCCTGTAAATAACATAATTTTCCAGGGCCAAATTCCTTACATCTTATATGTTGCCAATAGGCTATTCTTAAGGGTTTCCTGCTGGCCTGTATATTTATAATAACATAGAACCTGCTGCTAGACCCAGAGTGGGATATTGTACTTACTTCCCCTTTTCTTCTACCACTCAAAACCCCCCTTCATGTGGGTACTGAGTTCAGTCCCATTCTCTCACTATCTCTTTATATCAGAACCCTAAGATCTCTAGGTAATATCACTTAAAGTTCATTTCTAGGAGGACTTATCTTCTTGAGTTCAAATCTGGCCCCAGTCATTTACTAGCTGTGTGACCCTGGGCAAGTCACTTAACCCTGTTTTTTGTTTTTTTTTTTTTTATCTGTAAAATGACATGGAGAAGGAAAAGCAAACCATTCTAGTGCCAAGAAAACCCCAAATGAGGTCATGAAGAGTCAGACACAAATGAAAATGACTGAACAACAACAAAAGAACCCCACCAAAACCAGGAACATAAAAATACTCAATGTACAAATGAGATCAAGCATAGAGGATTTATGTTCTGTTTTCTCTTTTGTGAGAGTTTGAGGACAGGGGAAAGAGAAAAATCACTTCATTAATTTTGAGTGATCTTGGGCTACTTTTTACTGTTGAGTCAACAAATAAAGATAAAGAAAGAGACTCAGATAATCTAAATAACCAGGATGGTGAGGGGATTGGAGACTATCATGTAAAGATTCGTTGGAGGGACTGTTGAGGTTTAGTTTGAAGAAGGGAAGATTTCGGAGCAGCGTTCAAGTATTTCAAGGGTTTTCAATTGGAAGAGAGATTATACTTGCTTTACTAGGCCCCAAAGAGTAGAACTAAAATAATAGGGAGAGAGAAGAGGATTTAGGTTTCATGTAAAGAACAATTTCATAAAAATATAGACCCATCCAAAACTAGAAAACTAGGCTGCCTCATTAAAAAAGTTCCTAGTCCTTGAAGGTCTTTTTAAAAGAAAGAGAGCGTAGATGACCATTTGGTGGGCATTACTACTATAGGCTTGATTCCTATAATGATATCTTATAGATTTTTAGAATTAAATGAGGTATTTAGTTGTTGTTTTTTTAAAGCCCTTAGCAGGGTACCTGGAATATGACAGGTTCCATATCAATGTCTATTCTCTCCTCCCTCCCACTTTGAACCAATATTTTTTCCATGATGTGCTCTTTTACTAATTTTCAGTAAGTTAGATTTTCAGTCATGCCTGAATCTGTGACCCCGTTTCACGTTTTACTAACTAGCTTTCCTGATATGTAACATGTGTGGGACTTGGGTTAGAAAGGGCCCTTCCAGCCCTGTCTTTCCAGGAATTTCCAGTTCTGAAAGTCTTTTTTTCTAACATTCTACATGCTAAACTTTCTTCTAGCTATGCTATTCTATAGTCCATGATTTCTTAAGAGCAAATCTTACTGTTTCCATATCTGCATGAATTGTTTCAGATGAAGGATCATTGAAACTTTTCTAATGGAAGCCATCCCCCTATCCTTTCTAGTTCAAACTGGTAGAGAATAAATTTTCTGTGTCTGACATCCAACAAAGGGTTGGATGCCCTTTCTTTTATTTTGCCCTGTGCCAAAATGGCATTGTAACCCAAGTAAAATGAAGCTCTTGCTATTAGAAGTTAAAAGGGACTAGCTTTAGCAGAATAACCTTCCTTCACCCTCACCAAAATAGATTTAGTTTCCCTGTCTGGTGTTTGGGAAAGAGTTTGATGTTTTCCTGAACTTGTGAAGCTAATTTCTTTCTTGCCTCATTCAGCAACATCATAAATGCTATTCAATTCAGACCAGAAATATGAAATTGTTATAGAATCAATTCAAATGTGGTGATATCTAGTCTGAGCTTTGTTTGGGATTATGACTATTTTAAGGTCTAAGTGGTGGAAGAAACTATTATGTCTGCCAGACACTCGCTTTCAGTATTTAATCTCCTCCCCTTCCCAGCCCACTCCCCCTCAGCCCACCTCCCCACCCCTCCTAGCTCTCCTGCAACAGAAGTTTTGCTTACTCTGTTCACATGGTCTCTTCATCTGTGCATCCAGTCTTTTTGTAACAGGTGGTTCTAGCTTGAATCATTTGAGTACAACTAGTGCAACCATTGGGCCCCTATTATGTGCACAAGAGAATTAAATGCATTATTTGATAGTACACCCTTCCTTGATGTCTAACGAATTGAGAAGATAATGTTTCATCTATGAGTAGAATGTTGACCTAGGGACAAAGAGTATTTTTGAGGTGTGAATTTCAGGAATCAGGTGATTTTCCAGGGAGGAATAAAAGGTTTCTAATATAGGATGGGTAAGTCCAACAGCTGAGTGGGAAATGAAGTGATGGCGGTGGGTACCCTTCTTAAACTGAGGTTCTGGGAGAGCTTCTCTATCCTTCAATCAGAGAGATGAACCCTATGGACTGAGAGTTCTTCTGAGGTGTGAGTTCTAAGGTTTAAGTGATCTTCTAGGTCTGGCCTGCACAACATATAGTTTGTGGGACAGTTGTGGCCAACAAAAGGATTTCAAACTGTCTGTAAAAAAGTAGGGTTGCCACTGAGTACTCTCCTGTTTATAATATAACCCAAGGCAACCAACCCTCATCAGTCTGTCTCTAGTCTAACCTATCTATGACCCGAAGTAGTTTTGCCTTTTTTTTTTAATTTTTGGCCCTTATCTACCACCCAAGTCATGCAGGTCTGTTTTAGGTCAAAGAGGTTTCTGGGGCATGAAGGAGATGTCCTGAGAAGTGTAGCATGGCTGCTGTTCTTTCAATGTGTCCTTATATTTTGAGAACTAATGATTCTTCTTCCTAGTTGAACTCTTTTATACACTCTCATGGTCATCAGTGGCTGTCCTAAAGTGTGGTGCCCAGAACTGAAGATAATACTCCATATATAGATTGACCAAGATGGACTACGATCTTTTTTCCTGGAAGTTTAATGGGAATGACAAGATATAATAATATTTAGCATTTCTATAGTATTTAGAAGTTTGGAATTATATTTTATATATAAATATATTATCTCACTGGTTATTCACAACAATCCCATGAGGGAGTTGCTATTAGCAGCCCATTTTATAGATGAAGAACAAGAGGCTCAAAGGGTATTTTTTAGTGGGAAAGAATGCTAGATTTTAAGAGAACTGAGCTATGTTCAAATCCCAACATGGCTACTGACTAATTCACTAACTAGTTGTCCTTGGCCTACCATGTTACCTTACTAGGCCTCAATTTCCTGACCCATAATATTAAAAGGTCAGACAAAATGACCTCTAAGATCTTTGTTAGCTCTAAATTCCAGCTAAATTATCCAGTGTTGACTGGTGTTTACAGATCAACTCCCAGGACTTCACTAACCTTTAATTCAACCACTACCCAAGCCTAGAGACTGGCCAATTGCCTTCTATCACAGCATTCAACAGCCACTACTAAATGCCTGCACCCCCACCCCTCCCTTACCTAGGTATTGATCATCAAAACTATAATATCATTGCATCTGTGAAGGGGTGAAAATTTGCTGCTTTCTATTTCAATGAAGAATTTTTGGGATTTTGAATTATAAGCTACCTAGAACAAAGTTCCTTTTTCTGGTCCCCATTTCCCTCTTCCCCACATGTATCCATGTCAGCCTCATCACTCCTGTCCTTGTATTATGATCTTCCCTGTCCTTTCATACTTGCTCTGTGTCTTACTTTTTATATGTCATTCAGCATCACAGTAACCAAAGCAATTCTCTGAAACTCTACTTGTGTCCTCTACAGACCCAATTCTATTGTTAATACAATGCTCTTCTGTGAATCTGTGAAAGTGAGAGACTACAATTAATTCAGTGGACTGTCCTGTCTCACTATTTTGCCTCATTAGTTGTGGTTCAGTCTCTTATTACTGCCATGCTGGTTCTTAGTAGAAGTCTAGTACCTCTGGATAAAAGTATATATCAGCTGAACCACTAGATTGCCTGTGGAGCTAGGTACCATAGGGGTCATAGGATAGCCCAAAATTCCCATTCATGCATGGCAATGGTACTCTTTAAGAATATCTCTCTCCACTTTTGCACTACACGTTCATGCAAGCCATTCAATTTTCTGTGTTCGAGTTGTCTCCCGTCCCCTAACCTTCATAGGATGTAAAATCCTACAGGACAGAGGATATTCTGTTTTTGCCTCTGTATCCCCAATGTCACAGTGCCAGATACATAGTGAATAAGTGAGAGAGAGAGAGAGAGAGAGAGAGAGAGAGAGAGAGAGAGGGAGAGAGGGAGAGGGAGAGAGAATAGCTCGCTAGCTAGATAGATATAAAGATAATAGTTAGGCAAATGAAAGGCTATTAGAGATAGAAAGATAGATCATTTGTTAAGTAATTGTTATGTGCCATTCACTTTGCTAAGAACTAAGGACATAAATTCAAGCAAAGAAGATAACTCATACCCTCAAGGTGCTTATCTAACAGAAGAAGTCAGCATACATAGAGGATCTGAAAAAGGAGTGAGGGAAGAAGAAAAGGGGTGAGGTTGTCTAAGAAGTGTCATGGAGTCCTGCTTCCAGGAAAGAGAAAACAATGTCTTATCCATCAGAATCCCTTATCCTGGGCTAATGGGTGTCTAATAAATGTTTGTTGAACCTAGCTGAATCCAAGTACAATGCCATATTTCATTTTTTCAGTCAGGTCCTTCATGAAATAACTACACTGAAAGATTTTTAAATCTAGTAATACCTCTTCAGGAAAAGCAGGTAATGATTGTGTGTGTGTATGTGTGTGAAATATGTGTATATATGTTGATACGTATATATATGTGACTTCTAATAGTTTACATCTAGGAAGTAATAGCTGTTCAAACACAGAAAGGCCTTTTTAGTGGTAGCAATTACACATACACAGGGATAGGGACATAAGCATCACTCATGATTAAATTTTACAATACAATATCCTGTCCATTACCTTTTGAGGTACAGAGGACAAAGCTTCTTATTTCGATTTTACAGATGAGGAAGATGAGTCTCAGAAGAGATGTGATTTGCCTATAGTGAACTAGCACGTAATTAATATCACTAGAATGAGAAATCAGTTAGCATGACTCCAAATCCATCATCCTTTCTGTAATAAAGAACTGCAAATATGCAAATATGAAAACTCCCCCACCTCTATCCAATTAAGCACATAAAAGCTAATGGCCCTTAAGATTATGACACAAAAGCGTTCCTTCTTTCCCATTTCATCTCCATCTCACCCCTATTTTGGTGGAATCCAAAGAAATCATGGGACCCAACCAGAAGCTACTCTGGGCCAGAAGAAACTCTTCCTACTTTGTTGACACACCTAGAAAGAGAAAACCACACCCAGAAAGAATGTGCCAATTTAATCATAATCCTAGCGATACACAAAGTAAAAAATTCTTAGGTCTGGGAATAAAATTGACTGTGATTTAAAGGAGGAGATGCAGGAACATGCTGGCCCCACCCAGTTATTTCCGTAAAACCACAATTGTAAGCAAAACACCATTATGGAAGAAATTATTTCCATAGTAAGAATGAGGATAAATGGGTGATTGGCCCATCCAAAATCAAAGCCGAGTTCGTGGCTTTACAATGGGGTTTAGTGCTATAAACTAAGGGGGAAAGTAAAGATAGGTAGAATTGATGTGGCTTTAAACTACCCTACAGACACCATTCCATTAGATTCTTCTATCAACCCCATAACATAAATATTGTTATTGTTGCTGTTTATTATTATTTTTATTATTACTATTATTATTCCCATTTTACAGATAAAAGAAACTGACTGAGAAAGGGCATGTTACTTAGGTAAGGATCTCCCAGCTGCTAACTACCTTAGGCAGGATTAGAACACTTCCCTTCCACTCCTGCTCTCTAGCTATTAAAGCAGCTAGGTGTCATGATGTATAGAGTACTGGGGATGATAACACTTCCCTCCCAAGGTTGTTGTGAGGGTTAAGTAAGATAGTATTTGTAGAGTTTAGCACAATGCCTGGTAGGTGGTTGGAAATATAATAATGCTTATTCACTTTTCCTCCCTTCCCCTCAGACTGCCTTAATAGGCATCCACTGACAAAGTATCTTCAATTCTATTTTCTTTATGAAGAATTTAAGAATATTTCAAAGTAAAAAGCTGAAGGTTAATAGTCTGGTAATTGACAAGCCTCACTATTTTCTTGGAAATTCCTCTGTTGTCCTGTCAGGAAGACTCATTCTCCTGAGTTTAATTCTGTACGTAGACACTTATTAGCTGTGTGATCCTGGGCAAGGAACTTAACCCTGTTTGCCTCAGTTTTCTCATCTGTAAAATGAACTGGAGAAGGAAATGGCAAACCACTCTAGTATCTTTGCAAAGAAAATCCCAAATGAGGTCACAAAGAGTTAGACACAATGAAACAAATGAATAGCAACCCAGAGTTGTGAGAATCAAATGAAATCATATTTATAAAGTACTTTGTAAAGCACTTTATAAATGCTAAGTAATTTTTCTTTTCTTTCAAAGTTTATGTTTAATTAGCAAGCATTGATTTTCTTTCCTTTTCATCTCTCCACAGTAGATGGGATAGGGTGTGAGGGAAGCTTGTAACAAATATTCATAGTCAAATGAAACAGATTCTCACATTGACTGTGTGCAAAATTTCTGTCTCATTCAGCATCTTAAGCCCATTATCTCTCTATATAACCATGAGAAATAGCTCAGATTAAAATTAGAGGAACAATCATATTATCAATTAATTATCAAAATTTATTTACCTAATGTCCTATCATTATAAAAGCTTTTTTCCTATTTATTTATTGTTATTATTTGCCTTTCTTTTTGGAGGGGGGAAGGTAGGGCAATTGGGGCTAAGTGACTTGCCAAGGTCACATGGCTAGTTTTGTGTGTGTGTGTGTGTGTGTGTGTGTGTGTGTGTGTTAATTGTATGAAACTGAATTTGAACTCAGGTCCTCCTGACTCTGGGGCCAGTGATCTATTCACTGTACCACCTAGCTGCCCCCTTTTCTCCCTATTTATCTAATTAGATAGTATTCTATTCAAGATTTAGGTCAGATTTAATTCACTTTGACATTTATTAAGTACACACTATATCTATGGTACTATACTAGGCACTGAGGACACAATTAGACCCTCCCTGCCTTCATAAAGCTTGAAATCCAATAAATAAAATGAGTTATATAATGCACAAATTAGTATTATATAGGCCAGGGTGTGATCAATAAAAAGTAGAGATTCAGATCAAATGCAATAAGAAATTTGGGGAGAAAGAGACCACCAAAGAGATAAAGGTTGAGAGAGAGGGAAGAACCAAAGACCACTTTAAGGTTATGAGCCTAAATGACTGTGAAAATGGAAGAACCATCAAAAGAAATACTAAAATGTGAAGGAAAATGGTAGTTGATTTTTTTTGGGGGGGGGAGGAAATGATCTATTACCAGACAATTACATGGTTAGAGAAAGGTTAATTCAATCCAGTAAATATTTATTAAGCACCTGTGATTTATCTAAGTCCTGGGGACAGGTCATGAGGATATAAAGGTTAAAAAAAAAACAATTCCTGCCATCTAAGAGCTTACATTCTATTGGTCACTGATCCCAGTTTCTATAAAATGGAACAAAACACTAGATGGGCCAAGACATTCTAAACTTAGCCCTGGGAAAGTGACTGGATTTTCTTATCAAAATTTAAAATCACTCTAGCAATGCTTTCAACAATAATGTGCACATGATTGATTCAGCTGAGCTGATAATGTGAGGGGATGAAGCTAAGGGAATGTCATTTGGGCACTAGGCAATGTCTTGTAACCAACAGTTCATTTTTTATAGGATTTCTATTCATGAACCACATGTTTATACTGTCTCATTACTCTGCCATTAATCATTTTAAAGGCTCTCATTATGCTATAATATTCAAGACCAGGAATCATGGAGTTTTGCTCAAATATTAAATTGCCCACTGATCAATATAAGATGGAATGGGGTCAGGAAGGGACATGTAGGACAGGCAGGAGGACATAAGAAAGAGGAACTTATTCTTCATCCTTCTCTACATTTCCCAGAGTCAGCACAAGGTGTGTAGGCATCTGTGTGTTTGTGTGTGGTACAGAAGTTGGCCCTGGAGAATTCAAGCTCCATCAGGCTTTGAGTTCCTCATAGCTTAATGGGAAGAGGGACAGATCTATGGGGTCCAGTCTCCCAGGTTTCCCAAGTATTAAACTCCAGTCAAATCACCAAGCACTCTAGAATAAGTTATTTTCCTTTAGCTCTGTATCAATTCAGATAAACTTTTCCCAGTGCCCCCTCATCATCTTCGCCCAGATACAGTCATTCAAAAATCATCCTAAGGCACTTTGGTTGGGCATCATATTCATTACCTTGACCCTGCATATGGATGGCTCTAGAACACTTACCAAATGCTAGTCATTATAAGACAGGATTGTGTGATAGAGATCAAGTGAATAGCTATTAATTTGTCTTGTAACTAATCTTCAAGCATTTGTTAAGTGCCTACTACAAGCTAAGAACTTTCCTAAGCAGTAGTGATCATCCAGCATTTATTAAGTGCTTACTCCATGCTAAGAACTTTCCTAGATGAAGGTGAAACAAAAATAAAAATAAAATAGTCTCTGTCCTCTAAGACCTTACATTCTATTAGGAGAGAAAACATGGTTGTGTAAAAGCACATATAAACCATATACAAAAATAATGCAAATTACCATATACAAGGTAATTTGCATTATTTTTCTCTTTTTAATGGGGGGAGAGACTAGCAGCTGAGATCACGAATAGCTTTGTGCAGAAAGGGATTGCTTGACCTAGGCTGTGAAGAAAATTAGTGAACCTAAGGAATGGAAATGGAATAAACATTTATATGAGGCCTACTATGTACCTTATAAATGCCTTATTATATGCTGAGCTTTTAAAAAAACAAATATTTTATTTGAACTTCATAACAACACTGTGAAGTAAGTTATATTGGTATTCCCATTTTACTATTGAGGAAACTGAGGAAAAGAGGTTAAGTCAGTTGCTGAGGGTCACACACCTAGTAAGTATCTGAGCCTAGATTTGAAATCAAATGTTCCAGATTCAGGGCCTAGCATTCTATTCACTGTGCCACCAGCTACCTCAAAGGAGTGAGGGAAAAAATCACAGTTGTGAAGGACAGCTTATACAAAAGAAAGGGCACAGAAAAACATAGTGTCATAAGGAAGGAACTACAAAAAGTCAATTTAGTTGAATCATATTTTATAAAGAGGAGTATTTTATAATAAAGTTAGAAAGATTAATGAAGGAAGGTCATGAAGGGCTTTAATATCAAATAGAAGAGTTCATCTTGTGTAATAGGGACAATTGGGCAAGGTAAGGCAATGTTCTAAGTGGAAAGAAAACATACAAAAAAGTAACTGAAAAAGGGAGAGTGTAGGAAGGATGGGGTATAAACGTAAATCACTCTGGGAGTATGGCAGTGCAGTTCAGAAAGTCAGAAACAGAACCAGGAGGAGAATGATGATTAGCCAGCTTGGACCTTTTCCAAATATAGAGGCACTGAGAGAAACTCATCAATGGGAAGAAAAGGGAAAGAGCCAAGAGTAACGGAGGAATGTTCCAGGTTAAGAAGACCACAGGAGCTGATGGATATTCCAGGATGAAGTGGTCCCAGTTGCTGAGGAAGGTTCTAGGGTGAGACTACAACTGAGTCATGGTGTCAAATCCCAGAAAGTCAAAAGGGGAATGAATAAGGAGCCACTAGAGTTAATGGAAAAAGGTAGTGAAGTGGTCAGACCCGTGCTTTAAGAAAAGCACTTTGGCACCAAGATGGAGGATAGATTGGGAAGGGAGGCACATGAGACAAAGAGCCAAATTAAGCAACTGTTGTTCTAGACCAGGTTCCAAGTGATGAGTTTTTTATCTCAATTTGGGTTGTGGCCATATGTTTGAGAAAAAAGATGGATGTTATAGAAATCATAGAGAGAGACAAGACAGCTAATTAAATATGTGGAGGTAAGGAAGATGGAGAACAGAGGGTGATCCTAAGGTTGAGAAACTGAGTGACAGGAAGAGTGGTGGCCTGAGGTGTAAATAGCCCAAGAACATGGTAGCTTTTTGATTGACTCATGACACTGTTGACTTGTGGGCTAGAGCTTACAGTGCTCTAAAAGCTCCATATCATTTTTATGTGAGACCACTAACTGTCTAACTACCTCGCTAATCTTGAACTCATGAAGTCAATTTTTTAACTAGTGTAAAACTTTATATTTATTCCTCTTATATTTGATCTTTTTTTGTTTGTTTAGACTGTCTAGATCTGTTTGGATGCTGATTCCATCTGCTACCGAGGGTTATACCTGGTTCTGTAAACCAGTAATAATCTATACTTACAAATTTTGTGTCATCTGCAGATTTTCTAATATACCAATTATGCTTTTATCCAAATAGTTGATTTAAAAATATAATATGAAGGGTAAAAAACCCCAACAAAACTAAAAACAGATCTATAAACACACATTCACATACAAAGAGGGAGAAAGAGAGAGGCAGAGCAGAGAACTGAAAGAATTACAGGGACTATTTGATTTCCAGTAAACGGAGGCAAATCTCTTTGAATTATTTTCATGATGCTCAGCATTGCTGGACTGCCCTCAGCCCACTTAGTCAGAGAGAATGAGTGCCTCAATGAAATGTTACATCAAGAAGAGTTGCTAGAGTATTTGGAGAACAGTTGTTTATTTTATTTAATGTCTCAAAAGAAAAATATTAAGGATGTGTCTACATACAAACACATATATATGATCACTGTTAGGAAGGAGCAAAGATGTGGGAGGTTAAGTAAGGAGAGAGGATGAATTCAGTTAAATAATCAACAATAAACTAGTTGTTTTCAAACTGAGCATTTTAAAAAATTTTAATAGTATTTTTCCCCAACTACATGTCAAGACAATTTTTAGCATTCATTTTTACAAAATTTTGAGATTCAAATTTTTTCATCCCTCCTTCCCCTCCCCTCTTCCTAAAATGATAGGCAATTTTATATGGGTTATAAATGTACTATCATGGAAAACATATTTCTATATTAGTCATAATTGTGAAAGAAGAAACATAGCAAAAGGAAAAAAATACAAAAAAGAATAAAGCAAGTGAAAAAAGTATTTTTGCTCATGTAGGCCCTTTTCTTCTTTTCTTTTCTTTTCTTTTTTTTTTTTTTTAGTTTCACATTAACTGGTTCTTTATTGGCTTAAAACCTAAACATTGTCAGTTTGAGAAGAAACCCACTTTGATGTGGTACAGCAATCTTGCTGTTAAAATCTAAATTCCTCTTGATCCTTGGTAAAACTTATTCCAAGAAAAAGAATAGATACATATTTATTTTAAAAACATGAACCATGGATATTCAGATCTGAAACAAAGTCACTTAGATTTTGATGCACTTGCTCCCCTGATTTTTAGGCTGAGCATCATTTAACTCCCTAAAGACCTTAGCAGGAGAAAAGGATTTCTTATTGTTCCTATTCTCCTTGAGATGACCAGGAGTGAAATAGAATAAAACAAAACAATAACAACAACAAAAAACCCACACCAAAAAGTCATGTGGCCTGGTTGTTCCCAAATGGGGTTAGAAATATGGGAAATTTAAAGTTGTATTCGTATTTATCACCTTCCTGCCTAGTCAATGAAAGTTTAGATTCATGATTTAAAAAAAAAAATTTTAAATATACACATTTTTGTCTTTGCTGACAATGATTTTGTTTTTTAAATTCAGGTAAATAAGGAATGGCCATTTTCATTTGGAATCCTTATTGTTTTCTGGATTCCTGTCCACTCTGATAACTTTTAGTAAAGTTAAAATTCCAGTAGGGTTTGCCTCAAATCTTATTGCTTCACCTGTAATAACCCTTTCAGTTTTCTTTTTTTAAAGTTAGGTGGCAAATTCATTGGATATTTTGTCATGGCTTTTACTGGAGACTGGGGAGAGGCAGAGTAGCCAATAAACAAAGGTAATTTTCTCTTAAAAAAACAAAACAAAACAAACGGGGCTGGGGGGGTGGTGGGAAAGAGAAGATGCTGTTATCTCTCACCAGTGGGGGGAGGGGGGAGACGGAAAGGGGGAAAGCATTCAAAGCCCATGAGTCAAGCCATAGCCAAAACCATGATCTACCCCTAAGTAGATTTTTTCCCCTTTTTATTTTTAAATAAAATCTCCCCAAACCATCAATTTTTAATCTTCCCCAGATTGGGCTTCATCTTCAGACCCTTCATCCCCAGACTTTTCAGGTGGGGGGCTAGCAGACTTTTTCTTTTCTGGGGGGCTTTCTGGCTCCTCATCCTCTTCTTTGGGGGAAGGAGTCTTTTCGTTTGATGCCTTTGATGCTGTGGGACGGCCCACTTTTCCTTTGCCTTTCACTGGACTTGGTGTCACTGTAGCCTTTAGCCTAGGTTTGGGCATTTTCTTTTCTTTCCTTTCAGGCTTGGATTTCTTCACAATCTTTTTGTTTTTCTTTTTTGAACTTCCATAATCACTATCATCATCATCTTCCATTAGGAAATCTTCATCACTGCCAGAATTCTCCTGGAATGGTGCCTCTTCTTCCTCTTCTTGTTCTTCTTCACTCCCCACGTCTTCCATGAGCATCTCCCTCTGCTTGGAAGCTGCTTTGGAGGCTGCCTGGCGCTGTTGGCGAACACTTTTGTGATCTTCTTTTTCATCTTCACTATCCTCTGGTGAGTGTGAATCATCCTTCTTGGTCTTCACATCTTTTTCTTCAGAGTCCTCACTATCTTCCTGTGAATTTTTCCCAGACCTCCTCTTGTTTTTAGCTTCTCGGGGTGATGAACGGATTTTCTTAGCTGGAGGGGCTGAATCTCTTCTATAATCTTCATCTGCATCATCAGATTCCTGAAACTGTGAATAATCGACCACCTTCCTGTTTCTGACGGGCCGGGACATGTTCGCAGCCGAAACCAGACCTCCAGCGAAGCTGAGACCAGGGCCCGCCCCCCCCCCCCCACCCCGCGCGCTGGGCGCCCCTCCCCCCCCGGAGCTGCTTTGGCCGCCGAGGCCCGGGCCGCTAGCTTCTCAGGCTCTGCCGCCACTGGATCGAGGCCCCGGGATCTGCCGAGCCGCCCCCCCCCCATCCCCCGTCTCTTCAAAATGGATGAATCAAACCAGCCGAAAATGCGCCAAAGCCTAGGTGCAACCTACCCCGCTAGGTCTCCCGCGCCCCGCCCCCTACCCTCCTATCCATTGGCAGCACCCGCCTCCTTTTCTTCTTTTCTATGACCTCTTTGGGATACAGACCCAGTAGCAGTATTGTTGGATCAAAGGATATGCAAGATTTAATTGGCCTTTAGACATAGCTCCAAATTGGTCTTTAGGATGGTTGGATCAGTTCACAGCTCCACCAATAATGCATTAGTTTGCCAATTTTTTCACATCCTCTCCAACATTTATCATTTTCCTTTTTGTCATATTAGCCACTCTTATAGGTGTGAGGTGTTACCTCAGAGTTGTTTTAATTTGCATTTCTCTAATCAAAATGATTCAGAGTACTTCTTCATATGCATATAGATAGCTTTGATTTCTTCATCAGAAAACTGCCTGTTAAAACAGGAAGGCGGAGCCAAGATGGCGGAGTAGAAACAGCTCATCCAAGCAACTCTGCCCCCAGATTCCCCCCAAACTATGTAAAAGGGGACTCTGAACAACTTCTGGAGCCCCAGCACCCACAGAACGACACAGAGAAACTAACCTCCCACTGAGGACAGCCCAGCAGCCCTGCAGGAAGGACCAGCGCAGCGGTCTGGGAGCCAGCAGCGGGCAGTGCGCAAAGCGCAGTGAGCAGAGCCCAGGTCCGCATGAGCAGAGGTTTTAGCCCCAGGGCGGCAGGGCCAGCAGCTGGCTGGAGGAACCCCAGAACACCAGCAGCTGTGGAGATTCCAGAATTATCAACATAGACATGCCTAGGACAAAGTAAGAGGTTAGTGTCCTATGGATTTTGGGACCAGTATTTGGGGAATGCATCAGCTTCCTCCCCTGGGGGCTGGAAGCCACTGAGGAGACACTCCATTTTGTAGTTTTCAGAGGCAGCTCCAGCTCCTGGCCTGCATGCTAACTGTAGGGAGATTCAGCGATCAGTCTTGGGGGGTAATCGCTCTTGCTATAACCTCCCTGGATCTGGATTGTGATCTGGGGTGGAAGTCGTGGGTGAGTTTACAGCTTGCCAGAAATGGAAGTTGCCCCCCACACATTCAGGACGAAAATTCCTCTATCTGGCCCTAAAGCCATAGTGTGGCAACAAGCCCAAAAGTCAAGTAATTAAGTGGCAACATGCCAAGGCAAAGGAAACAGAAAAATGCAACCCTAGACTCCTATTTTGGGGGCATAGAGCGGGAAAAGGACTGTGAGTTCAGAAGTCCTGCTCCAAAAGCCCCAGGGGAAAACAAGAGCAGGTTGCAGGCCATAGAGGACCTTAAGAAGGACTTTAAAAATCAAATAAGAGAAGTGGAGGAAAAATTGGAAAGAGAAATGAGAAGGATGCAGGAAAAGTATGAAATGAGGGTCAACAGCCTCACTGAGGAAAACAACACCTTAAAAAATTAGACTAACTCAAATGGCAAAGGAGGCCCAAAAGGGCAATGAGGAGAAGAATGCCTTAAAAAGTCAAATTTGCCAGATGGAAAAAGAATCTCAAAAGTTCACTGAGCAGATTCATTCCTTCAGAGTTAGACTGGAGCAAATGGAAGCTAATGACTTTATGAGAAATCAAGATGCTGTTAAGCAGATCCAAACAAATGAAAGATTAGAAGGCAATGTGAAATATCTCATGGGAAAAACCACTGACCTGGAAAATAGATCCAGGGGAGACAATGTAAAAATTATTGGACTACCTGAAAGCCATGATCAAAGAAAGAACCTAGAAATCACCCTTCAAGAAATTCTCAAGGAAAATTGCCCTGATGTTTTAGATCCAGAGGGCAAAATAGAGGTTGAAAGAATCCACAGATCACCTCCTGAAAAAGATCCCAAAAAGAAAACTCCCAGGAATATTATAGCCAGGTTCCAGAATCCCCAGATCAAGGAGAAAATACTCCAAGCAGCCAGGAAGAAACAATTTCAATATTGTGGAAACACAATCAGAATAGCCCAGGACCTGGCAGCTTCTACACTGAGGGATCGAAGGGCATGGAATATGATATTCCAGAGGGCAAAAGAACTGGGAATGAACCCAAGGGTCACCTACCCAGCAAAACTGAGTATTTTGTTTCAGGGGAAAATATGGTCATTCAGTGGAATAGAGGACTTTCAAGCATTCTTGAGGAAAAAACCAGAGTTGAATAGAAAATTTGACATCCAGACACAAGAAGCAAGAGATGCCTGAGAAGGTAATCAGGGAAAAGAAATCAAAAGGAACTTATCAAAGTTGAACTATTTACATTCCTATATGGAAAAGTAATAACTGTGACTGATGATATCTTTCTCACTATGAAAATAATGGAAGAAGTGTGTGTGGTCATATGAATACATATGTGAATATGTGTGTATATGGTTACAGTTATATATGGATAGAGGGCATAGGTTGAATTTGTTGGGAAGGGAGAATACTCAAGGAATGAAATTATGAGGTGAGAGAGGAAAGTGGCAAGAGGAAATGGGGAGAGCCAGGGTAGGGTAAACTATCTCATGTAGAAGAAGCAAGGGGAAGTGGTTGCAAGAGAGGAGGAGAATAGGAAGGCAAAAAAGGCAAAAACACATTCTCATTGAATTTGATTCAGGGAGAGAATGACATACATACTAAATGGGATATCTCAACCTACAGCAGAATAGGGGGAAGGGGGAGGAGAGGAGGGATGATGGATGGGAGGGCATCCTTGGGGGGAGGGGAGATTGGAAGTACCCACTATAGAAGAGGGACAGGATCATGTAGGGAATGGACCAGGTGGGGGTGGGATGAGTGGGAGGGAATTATAAGCAGCCTTGTACAATATATCTACTATGATAATGTTTTGCATAGCTAGACATGTATAATATATACTGAATTACTTATCTCCCCAGAGGGAATGGGTGACAAGGGAGGAAGGAAATGGATCTGAAATTCGAGGTCTTAACATTAAATGTTTCAAATATATATAAATACTATTATTAATACTTTTTTGCTTATAATTGGGAGATAAGATGTGCAGGCATTGGGATACAAAGATTCACCTTCCTCTAATGGAAAAGTCGAAGAGGGTATGGGAGAGAGCAGATTGGAGGAAGTGATATCTTGTGGGACTGCTATTCTGGGAGGTTGGGTAGGGGGATAACGGGGGGAAAATGATTATAACTCAAAATCTGGTGGAAATGAATGATGTTAAACAGAAGTTAATAAAGCATTTGTTTAAAAAAATTTTAAAAATTAAAAAAAAAAAGAAAACTGCCTGTTCATATCCTTTGACCTTTTGTCAATTGGAGAATGGCTTGTATTCCTATAAATTTGAATAAGTTCTCTATATATTTGAGAAATGAGGCCTTCATCAGAGATATTTGCTGAAAAGATTGCTTCCCAACTTTCTGTGCTCCTTCTAATCTTGGTTGCATTGGTTTTGTTTGTGCCAAAGTTTTTTAATTTAATAAAATCAAAATTATCTATTTTACATTTTGTAATGCTCTCCATATTTGTTTAATTTGACGCTGAATAAATTATTCAGTCAATCAGCCAACAAACATTTTTAAGTACTTCATGCTAATCACTGTACCATCCTGGTGAAAGATAGAAAAAGACAAAAATAATTCCTTCTTTCAAAAACTTTACATTTACAAGAATATATATATATATATATATATATATATATATATGTGTGTGTGTGTGTGTGTGTGTGTGTATGTGTATACATATATATTTCTATCACTCCCCTATTTATATACATATATATGTATATAAATAGGGGAGTGATAGAAAGGGAGAGGTGCTTTAGTACAGAAAGTCTCTTATCACCTTTCTCTCAGCCTTCTAACTGTTCTTTCAGTCTCATGTCTCTCCTCAGTCCAATACAACTTCCACTCATCTGCCAAACTGATTTTCCTTTTTTAAAAAAATTATTTATTTACTTTTAGCTTGCAACATTCAATTGCATAATCCCTTAAATTCCAAATTTTCTCCTCCTCCCCCTCTCCCCACTCCTCTTCACCATGGCGGCATGCAATCCAATATAGGTTCTACAAATATCTTCGAATTAAACATTAGTCAAGTTGTAAAGAAGAGTTATAACCAGAGTGAAAAAAGAAGGAACAAAACAAAACAAAACACAAAAGAGAGAAAGCAAGTCAAACTGATTTTTCTAAAGAATAAGTCTAACCACATCACCCTTGCTCAATGAGTTCCAGTAGCTACCTATTATGTCCAGGGTCAAATATAAAATGCTCTGTTTGTCATTTAAAGTCTTTATAATGTGGTCCCTTTTTATTTTTCAATCTTAAAACTCAAAACTTCTTAAAAACTCCATGTACTCAATAATCCAGCTGCTCTGGCCTATTTACAAATACTATACTGCAGGGCTGGGGAGCCTGCTGTCTCCAGGCCATATGTGGCCCTCTAGGTCCTCAAGTGTGGCCCTTTGACTGAATCCGAACTTCACAGAATAAATGTCTTTAATAAAAAAATTTTGTTCTCTAAACTTGAACTCAGTCAAAAGGCCATACCCAAGGACCTAGAATACCACATGTGACCTCAAGACCATGTTTCCCACCCCTCCCACCTCTATTCCTTGTAATTCTCTGCCCCCTCATCCTGATCTCCTATTTCCTTGACTTCTTTTAATACTCAACTCAAAGCCCATTTTCCTTAAGAGGCCTTTACCTGTTCCTTTCACTTTCTAATTAATTTCTTTTTCATTTTATTTTCTACATACTGTGTATATTTCTAGCACAATTCAAAATTACTCCCTTTCACATGCAGTTCTTCTATAGTCCTTATTAAATCTTCCCCAAATAGTGCATAATGGATGTGTATAGAGTTATTTCCATGTTGTCTCCTCCATTGCAATGTATGCTTCTTAAATGTTCTTTTTGCCTTTCTTTCTATCTTCAGTGCTTAACATATGCTTGAAACATATTAAGTGCTTAATAAATGCATGTTGAATGAATGATTGGTGAATGGGGTAAGAGATGAGCAGATCAACACACCTCCCTTAGGACAGCTGATTTGCCCCTGGTTTGCCTTTCAGATCTAGAAAGCAGACTGTTGGGGAGAAAGTTTTGGAGGATGTGACCAGAGAGAAGGGATTAAATGAAGAACAACTAGAATTTTCCAGAAATAGTGCTGTGGGAAAGGCAGTAACTACCCATCAGAAGAAGGAAGGAGAATGGTCCCAGGGTAGAAATTACTCCAGGATATTCTCTCCAATTTGGACACTGAGGTAACTGGTGAGATTTGTGTGGAGAAGATGACGAAAAAGGAGAGAGTTATCTACTTTATCCTACACTTGGGCTCCAGAATAGTCTTATTTCTCCAGTGCATGTTGTAGGGGGAGTTTGTCTTCTAATTCTAGTTTGGCTGAGTTGGCCTCTGAGGTTTCTTCTCATTCTTAGAATCAACAGTTCTGTGATTCTGTTATCCCAACAATTAGTCACCCAGCCAGTACTCAAAGACCACTAGTCAAGGACAATATACCACCTAACCACCAGCCCATTCTGCTTTCAGTTATGACACACAGAGATCATTCTATGAACTAACTCAGGATATGGTCATTCAGTTGATCTACCTATATTTATTTTTCCCAATATATTTTATTGATTCCACTAAATATTTCCCAATTACATGTAATTTTTTTTTTTTTTTGCTTTTTGGAGGGCAATTGGGGTTAAGTAACTTGCCCAAGGTCACACGACTAGGTTTTTTTTGTTTGTGTGTGTTAAGTGTCTGAGGTTGGATCTGAACTTAGGTCCTTCTGACTCCAGGATGGGGGCTCTATTCACAGCACCACCTAGCTGCCCCTACATGTAAATTTTTTAAACTTTTTTTTTTTCATTTTGAGTTCTAAATTCTCTCCTTCCTTCTGCCCTCCAACCTCTTGAGAAAGCAAGCCACGTGGTGTCGATTATACATGTAAGGTCATGCAAAACTCTTGATCTTCTATCTAAAGAAGTACATGGGGGGCGGCTAGGTGGTGCAGTGAGTAGAACGTCAGCCCTGTAGTCAGAAGGACCTGAGTTTGGTTCCTGCCTCAGACACTTAACGCACACACAAACAAAAACCTAACCATGTGATCTTGGGCAAGTTACTTAACCCCAATTTCCCTCCAAAAAGAAAAAAAAAGAAGTACATTGGGAAGTATGATAATCATGAAGAGAACTTGCCTGGGAATTGGCGTGATACAGTGGAAAGGGTTTGGGCACCGGAGTTCAAGATTCATGTCCTACATCTGTTGCTTCCTGCAATATGCTACTGTCTCAAATTCTGCAAAAGAACCCCCCCCCCCAAAAAAAAAAGGTTAGTTCTTTGGATCACACTGAGTGATATACTTGCAGATGTGAATAATGGGAATATTTAAGCAACAGAACAATCATGTTCTGAGATCACACGGCAGTTCAGCCAAGTGATCGTCAATGCAGGGAAAATATTAGGATTTTATTATCAAATCACATATGGTTCTGGAGGTTTGTGCAATATTGAAATCTCCTACATCTTCCTCCAGTCTCCTCTTTTTTCCTTAGAGAGATGACATAGTTTTGTGGAAAGATTATTGGAAACTGAGCCAGAAGACCTCAATTTAGCCCTGGATCTACCGCTTATTTGTTCTGGGTGCAACCTCTCTGTGACTCAGTTCCTTCATCTGAACAATAATAATCATAATATCTGAAACATGGAGACAGAGAGGGCATCAATACTGAGACCAGGGATTACTTTAGTATTTCAAAGATCTAAGAATTTAATTCATGTGGATATTCCCTTTATAAATGCAAAATGTACCACCTCTATCCTTTAGTAGATTAGGTTTTTGGATGCAATCAGGGTTATGTGACTTGCCAGGGTCACACAGCTAGTATCTGAGGCTGAATTTGAACTCAGGTCCTCCTGACTCCAGAGGAAGGCTTTATCCACTGTACCATCTAGCTGCCTCAATAAATGGTTTTCATGATTTGGGGAAGCCAAAATTTTCTCTAGTCTCCAGATGTATCTAGGATAGTACTAACAAGTATGGGTATAGAGAAAGGTTTTCAAGAAAAAAGTGTTGGAGAAAAATACATATTCCATGTTCTTGGAGAGAAATAGAATCTGATATGAGAAGGTGAGTAAAGAGTGCCCTCCAGGTGGAGGACAGGCTATGGAAAGACATTATATGGGAGATTCAATGCCAGGTTTGGGGAACAAATCGTAAGCTATTTTATCTCTAAAATAGAATATGTGAAAGTGACACACAGCTTCATCATGGGCCCAGACTTAGAACCATTCCAGTTTTATAGGATCCTGCTAAAACTTACTTCCCATTGGCATAGTTTTCCAGAACCCAGGTTCACCTTCATGACACAAGAAGACATTGACATATGACTTTCTTTAGTGAATAAACCCAGAAATGAATAGTGATACAATGAACTAACCCAAGATATGGTTATTCAGTCAATCCATCTACATTTATTGATTTTCTGCCTAAACACTTTACTGGGCAGCTGAGAACTGTACTAGGCAGCATGATAAATGGATGCAGCATTTGCATGAGAATCAGGGTGATAGAAAAAAAATACTGGCTCTGGATTCAAGGGAGTTAGGTTCAGGTCTCACCTCTGATACTATCCCTGTGATTGTGGGCAAGTCAAAAACTTCCTCATGCCTCAGTTTCCTTATCTGTAAAATGTGTGGTGGGAGGATGGGGATGTACTTGATGGTCCCAGAAGTATTTTCTAAGTCTAGACATATGATTCTATGATCAAGATACCTGGTTCTCTCATTTTCAAAAGGAGGGATTTCAGTTAAATAACTAGGGAAGATCCCTTTTGGCTCCATAATTCCATTTTGTTTGAATATTCTACATTCTTTCTAGCTCTACCTTTCTATGTTACATGTTCTAAGATTCTTTCTTTTCTAAGGTCCCTTCCAACTATAATGTTCTGTGGTTCTATGATCTAAGTATGTCTCTGCCTCTCACTTTATATTATGAGCATGTATCTGACCTTGAGCAAGTCAATAAATTTCCCTAGGCCTCAGTGTCCTCATCTATAGAATGAGGGAGGGTGACCTGATAAACTATAGGGCCTGGCCAACCTCAAAAATACCATGATTCTCACAAGTCCCTTAACTTATAATATTAAAACTTCTCTGGTTATTCATGCCTTAGAAACATTGTTATTAATCATGTACATTGTCATCAGATTAGAACATAAATTATTGAATTGGAGGGAATATTTCTTTTTCTCCCAAAGAGATAACATCCCGCAATTTCTATGACAGGTTTTTTTTTCCTTCTAATGATATATGAATCAGAGGTAACCAGAGGAGACAATAACTGTGGGCCGTCTGATTAATCTATTTTCTTTGGTGCCTGCTAGACGGTGATAGATTGGTCCACAGGGACAGTTTTGCAATGGATGTTTTCAGCAATAATGTGAGCATGGAGCTAAACAGAGTTTCAAGAGGCATTTAATGTAGTGAAGACATCTGGTCTGGTTTTGCAGCAGAATTAGCATAAGATTATCATCTGATTATTATTATCATATCAGAAGGCTTTGGAGCCTATTTGAATAAATCTGATTGCAAAGATGGGGGGGAAACTATTGGGGAAAAGGGATACTTGCAGATTCTCATTTTAATTTTAGTGAATAATGAATATTCTTAGTAAGCTTTTAATAAATGCTTTTCCATTCCATTCTTATAAACACATCTAACCTTGATGCTCTCAATCTATTCCAGGGCACAGATGTATTAAGTACAACCCAGAAAGCAGAGTGTAAGTACAATCTCTATGCAGGGACCCACATGTGGACACCTTGGGCTGAATTATTCCAGGCTATTGCTTTTAATTCAAAGTAGAATATTATAGTGGGTACAGTGCTAAGTTTGCAGTCAGGAGGACCAGGGTTTGTTTTTTTTCTTTTTCCTAATCTCAGATCTAACCAGGTATCTCTCCTCCTCAAGAACTTCCATTGGCTCCCTCTTGGTTCTAGAATCAAATACAAACTTCTCTGCTTAGTGTTTAGAGCCCTTCACAATGTGACTGCAGTCCACTGCTTCAGGCAGGTTGTTATTGTCCTTCACTTTCTCCATCTTCTAGCTAAACTTGACTACTACTATTCCCCGAACTTGACTTTCATCTCCTACCTTGTGTCTAGAGTGCATTCCCTTCTCCCTTCCACCTTATTTCTGGCTTTTCTTTCCTACTTTTTCCCTCTTAAAGGAAGTCTATCCTGATTACCTCCCACAATGTATTAATCCTCTCCCCTTAAGAAATTATCTTGTATGTGTGTATGTATGTATCATCTATTTATGTATCTATATATAGATATCATATATCCATCTCTCTATCTATCTATCTATCTACCTATCCATCTATCTATTTGTATTGGTTTGGGTATCCAAACCATTTGGTATAGGAAGCTCCTTTTATATACCTTTTTACATTTTATATTGCATGTGCACATTGCTATTTCCCCCACTTTTTTAGGCACTTTGACTAAAAGCACTGTTTTGTTTTTCATGTTTGCATTCTCAGCATTTATTACAGTGCTTGGGGCACTATAATAAATAAATTCAATAAATGATGAATAAATAAGTATTTATTTTAAAATAAATAATTATAAACTCAATAAGTGTTTATTGAATGGAAAAATATTCAGATACATATTAACTGTGTGACTTTGAGCAAGTCTTAATATCTATGTGCCTTAAGTAATTCCTTAGGATTAATAAACTAAATTATAGCAGGGTTAGTGTTCTGTATTAGTAGAGAGAGCATCTCTGTTGACAATTTCCCAGGACCTAGTTCTATGCTGATTTTTAAGAAGATAGCCATCTTTATTTATGTATTTGTTTGTTTATTTTTTACAAATAGTAGCTTGGCTTAAGATGTCGCAACAAAGCAGAGGAACATACAGCTTGTTAGAAAGTTAAATTTTGAATACAATCCCCTTCAACTTTTATTTCAGGCTAAACTTATCTTCCCATAGCATAGGTTCAGCCATATCACACACACACACACACACACACACACACACACACACACACACACACACACACACACCCTACTCAATAAACTCTAATAGTTCCCTGTCACCTGTAAGATAAAATAAAAAAAAATCCTTTATTTGGCATTCAAAGTTCTTCTAAATTTATACCCCACCCCACCTTTCCAATCTTTTACACATTACACCTGCCCAACATCTTCTATGGTCCAGGGATACTGACCTCCTTGATGTTCGTCAAGATAAATCATTTACCAACTCTAGGAATTTTCCTGGGCTGTCTCTCATGCTTGGAATGCTCTTCCTCCTCAGTTCTGCCTCTTAACTTCCAGGGCTTCCTTCAAGTTCCAGCTAAAATCCCATTGCCTACAAGAGGCCTTTTTCAACACCCCTTAATACTACTGTTTTGCCTCTGTTGATTATTTGTACATAGTTGTTTGCATGTTGTTTCTTCTGGTAGACTGCGAGCTCCTTGAAAGCAGACACTGTCATTTACCTTTATTTGTATCCCCAGTGCTTAGAAGATTGCATTGCACATGGTAGGTACTTAATAAAAGTTTATTGTTTGACTGACAGTTAAACCTTACCTGGCAATGATGCGTTATCATCAAATATCTTGTTAGTTCCCCATTTCTGTGTTCAGACTTCTGCTCTCATCAAAATAGCCAAGTAAATTGTTTTCCCAGAGACATTAAATGCTTTGGATAATTGGATCAGTCAGTTAATAAATATTTATTAAAATGTCTACTATGCCCGAGGCACCATGCTAAGGTAGGGGAAACAAAGAAAGGTAAAAGGCAATCCTTGCTCTCAAGGGATTTATAATCCAATGGAAACATGTATTACATTACAAACATGCAAATAATGATGAACAAAGAAGCTGTATAGAGTAGAAACTGGGGGTGATGCACAAAGGAGAGGCACTAACATTAAAGGGGTTGGGGGAAAAGTTTAAAAGTTTCTTTGTTCAGTCATGTCAGTCATATCCATCTCTTTTTTTTTTTTACCTCATTTGGGTTTTTTTGGGGGGGTGGGTTGGTCAGGATATTAGAGTGGTTTGCCATTTTATAGATGAACAAACTGAGACAAAGAGGGTAAAGTGACTTTCCCATGGTCATACAACTAGTAAGCCCCTGAAGCCAGATTTTAACTCAGGAAGATGACCCTAGGCCCAGCATTCTATCCACTCCACCACCTAGCTGCCCAAGGTTTCTTTTAGAAGATGGGATTTTTTCTGGGACTTTCAAGGAAGCCAAGGAAGCCAAGAGGTAGAGAAGAGAGGGAGAACATTCCAGATATGGAGGAAAGTCAGTGCAAATTCCTAGAGTCTGGGAATGGAGTGTGTTGTAGGAGGAAGAGCAAGAAAGTTAAGAATAACAGCCATTTGTTGAATTGAAAATGTGACAAACCAATAGTTCTAACAAAATTCCCAGTGAAAAAGAAATCTGATTGTAATAATTTTTGAGGAAGGAGGGAGTGGCATCACCTCACTCTTGGCCTTCTTGTCATCCATATGTGGACTATAGGGATTCTAGCCTCCAATATGCTAGCTATTTGCTGGGTATTCTCAAGCAAATCACTTTACATCTTTGTTACTCAGTTCCCTCCTCTGTAAAGAGAAGAGGTTAAACTTAATGACCTCTAAGATCCTTCCCAACTCTAATATGCCATTATGAAAAAGGCAGTATGGGGTAGTATATAAGTCATCAGTTTCATAATCAGAACAGTTGGCTTTAAGTCTGGGTCTAATCACTTAGAGCCATAGATCCACTGGATCAGTTGTGAACTTGGGTGAGTCCCTGTATGTCTCTGAGTCTTAATTTCCTTATCCATAAAATGCTCATCATAATTATACTAACTACCTGTCTGAGTTACTGTGACGATAATGCTTTGTAAATGTTTAAAGCATTATATAAATTATCATTAATATTTATTATCACATAGTGGAAAGTGGCCCAAAATTGGAATAAGAAGAGCTAGGTTTGGGTTTTAATTCTACTGTTATATGTGTGACCTTAGGCAACTTACTTCTCTGGACCTCAGTTTTCCCAGTTATTGAAATCAGAAGGCTAGACTATGTGTGGAAAAAGCACAGAGGTCATCATCTCCAACAGCCTCATTTTACAGTTGAGGAAATTATGGCCCAAGGATGTTAAGTAACTTACCAAAATCACATAGGTAGTGAGTGTCAAAGGCAAGATTTAAATGGAATACTACTGTGCTTTAAGAAATGATGAGCTTGATCATTACAAAATAATGAAGAGTGAAATGGGTAGAACCAAGAGAACACTGTATACAATAACAGCAATAATTTTAAGAACAACTTTAAGCAACTAAGTCATTTTGACTATTATAAATACCAAAATTAGCTTCAAAGGACCTAAGAAAGAAGATGCTATCTGCATTCAGAGAAAGAACTAAGTAGAGATATTCATAGAATGATTTAATATATATGTGTGTATGTGTATACATATATGTGTATATATGTTTGTACATGTGTGCAACATACATATATATTTATGTATAATGGTAGCCATCTTGGAGGTGGAGAAGAAAAAAAGGAAAAGTTTCACGATAACTTTATTATATATATATATTTTCAGAGATTGTGTATTATTTTATTCAAAGTTCTTGGAGGCTGTTCACTTTTTTTTCTCCACATCTTGTTCTGCAGCCTCCTTGGCTTGTTTTATATATTTATTATAACTTTATTATATATTATAAGGACTAGCAAGTTGTACATAGCAGATTTGTAGTTTCATGTGCAATCAGCTTTTTTTTCTATACTATCATATTATAAAAATGCTTGTTTTATTACTTAAGGTCAGGATAAAATAAGTAAAAAAAATGTAACTGTTCAAAGTAGGATCTGAACCTAAGACCTCTGACTCAGGAGTCAGTGTTCTTGCTGCTATATCACATTTCTTGTAAATAGCTCTGGCATTCTTTCTATTCTAAATTAAATTCACAAGAGCTGGACATAAAAAGAAACAATTTTGATCCTCTAAGAACTTCTCTTCTTACTGGAAAAGAAGTAATACTTTCAGGGGGCTAGGTAGCACAGTGAATAGAACACTGGCCCTGGAGTAGGAGGACCTGAGTTCAAATCCAGCCTCAGACACAACGCTTACTGGCTGTGTGACCTTGGGCAAGTCACTTAACCCCAATTGCCCTACCTTCTCCCCTCCAAAAAAAAAAAAAGCAAAAGAAGAAGTAATACTTTGTATTTATCTAGCACTTTTACACATGTCATTTTATTTGATATTCTTGAAATCTTGCAAAATAGGTGCTATATGGATTCTTCTCTCCCACCATCCCATTTTACAGATGAGAAAGTTGTTGCTTCTGTGGAGGGTTTGACCTAAGTTTCCATTCAGAATGCCTATATTTACATACATACATACATACATACATACATACACACATACAGATTATGCTTATTTGCATATTTATTAGAGATTCAATAGGACATGGAAGTTAGAAAGTTTCCCTAGAGTCAAGATGATATGGGTTCACATCTTATCTCTAACATATATTGACTATGGGACAATTGGGAAGTTACTTAATCTCTTAGTTCTCTGGGTAACTCTCTAAGACTCTAAGTTGCAGGAGAAGATGCCAATCTGCATTAGTGAAAGGAATTTCCTCATGTGGGAGCCCCTCTATTGATGAAACTATAAGTATAGTCCCTATGTACTTAAAGGGATTTCCATTAGAATACAAGCTCCTTGAGAGTAGAGATTGTTTCATTACTTGCGTTTTTATCCTCACTGCCTAGAACCATAACTGATATATAATATAGGAACTAGATCTGGTATCTCCCCACCATCTTCATTCCATAATTCCTTCTCTTTGCTCATTATCCTCCACTGCTTCTTTGGAGAGGTGGAAGACTATGAATATGGAATTCTTTTTTTTTCCCTTCCTTAATTTTCTTTTTTTTTATTAAACTTTATTAACTTCTGTTTTACATCATTCATTTCCACCAGATTTTGAGTTACAATTATTTTCCCTACGTTATTCCCCTACCCAACCTCCCAGAATAGCAGTCCCACAAGATATCACTTCCTCCAATCTGCTCTCTCCCATACCTTCTCCCATACCCCCTTCGACTATTCCATTAGAGGAAGGTGAATTTTTGTGTCCCAATGCCTGCACATCTTATCTCCAAATTATAAGCAAAAGAGTATTAATAATAGTATTTTTATATATTTGAAACATTTAATGTTAAGACCTCGAATTTCAGATCCATTTCCTTCCTCCCTTGTCACCCATTCCCTCTGGGGAGATAAGTAATTCAGTATATGTTGTACAGGTCTAGCTATGCAAAACATTATCATAGTAGATATATTGTACAAGGCTGCTTATAATTCCCTCCCACTCATCCCACCCCCTACCTGGTCCATTCCCTACATGATCCTGTCCCTCTTCTATAGTGGGTACTTCCAACCTCCCCTCCCCCCAAGGATGCCCTCCCATCCATCATCCCTCCTCTCATCCCCCTTCCCCCTATTCTGCTGCAGGTTGAGATATCCCATTTAGTATGTATGTCATTCTCTCCCTGAACCAAATTCAATGAGAATGTGGTTTTGCCTTTTTTTCCTTCCTATTCTCCCTCTCCCTTGTAACCACTTCCCCTTGCTTCTTCTACATGAGATAGTTTACCCTACCCTGTCTCTCCCCATCTCCTCTTGCCACTTTCCTCTCTCACCTCATAATTTCATCCCTTGAGTATTCTCCCTTCCCAACAGGTTCAACCTATGCCCTCTATCCATATATAACTGTAACCATATACACACACATTCACATATGTATTTATATGACCACACACACTTCTTCCATTATTTTCATAGTGAGAAAGATATCATCAGTCACAGTTATTGCTTTTCCATATAGGAATGTAAATAGTTCAACTTTGATAAGTTCCTTTTGATTTCTTTTCCCTGATTACCTTCTCAGGCATCTCTTCCTTCTTGTGTCTGGATGTCAAATTTTCTATTCAATTCTGGTTTTTTCCTCAAGAATGCTTGAAAGTCCTCTATTCCACTGAATGACCATATTTTCCCCTGAAACAAAATACTCAGTTTTGCTGGGTAGGTGACTCTTGGCTTCAATCCAAGCTCTTTTGCCCTCTGGAATATCATATTCCATGCCCTTCGATCCCTCAGTGTAGAAGCTGCCAGGTCCTGTGCTATTCTGATTGTGTCTCCACAATATTGAAATTGTTTCTTCCTGGCTGCTTGTAGTATTTTCTCCTTGACCTGGGGATTCTGGAACCTGGCTATAATATTCCTGGGAGTTTTCTTTTTGGGATCTTTTTCAGGAGGTGATCTGTGGATTCTTTCAACCTCTAATGTGCCCTCTGGGTCTAAAACATCAGGGCAATTTTCCTTGAGAATTTCTTGCAGGGTGATTTCTAGGTTCTTTCTTTGATTATGGGTTTCAGGTAGTACAATAATTTTTAAATTATCTCTCCTTTATCTATTTTCCAGGTCAGTGGTTTTTCCCATGAGATATTTCACATTGCCTTCTATTCTTTCATCTGTTTGGATCTGCTTAACAGCACCTTTATTTCTCATAAAGTCATTAGCTTCCATTTGCTCCAGTCTAACTCTGGAGGAATGAATCTCCTCAGTGAGCTTTTGAGATTCTTTTTCCATCTGGCAAATTTGGCTTTTTAAGGCATTCTTCTGCTCATTGCCCTTTTGGGCCTCCTTTGCCATTTGAGTTAGTCTATTTTTTAAGGTATTATTTTCCTCAGTCAGGCTGTTGACTCTCATTTCATACTTTTTTTTTTTAAGCAATTGGGGTTAAGTAACTTGCTCAAGGTTACACGGCTAGTCATTATTTTTGTGTGGGTGCTCATTTTCTGAGGCCAGATTCGATCCTGGGTCATCCCAACTCCGAGGCCAGCGCCCTTACTCACTGAGCCACCTAGCTGCCCCTCATTTCATACTTTTCCCGCATCCTTCTCATTTCTCTTCCCAATTTTTCCTCCACTTCTCTTATCTGCTTCTTAAGATCCTCTATGGCCTGTAACCCACTCATATTTTCCTTTGGGGCTTTTGGAGCAGCATTTCTGACCTCACAGTCCTCTTCCTGTTCCCTGCTTCGATCCTCTTTGCCCCCAAAATAGGAGTCTAATGTTGCATTTTTCTGCTTATTTTATTTCCTTTGCCTAGGCATGTTGCCACTTAATTACTTGACTTTGGGGCTTGTTGCCACAGTAGGACTCTGCCACCATACAGGGGAGATTCTGTCCCAAACATTGGGGTCTTCACAACTTCCAGTTCTGGGAAGTTGGATACCCACCCCAGACCTCCCCCCCAGATCACAATCCAGATCCAAGCAGGTTAAAGCAAGAATGATTAACCTCCAAGACTGATAGCTGGATCTCCCTACAATTCACAGGCCAGGAGCTGATGCTCCCACTGGAACTGCAAAATGGCGAGTGTGCCATGTCTCCTCAGCAGCTTCTCGCCCCCAGGGGAGGAAGCCGACAAGTTCCCCAAATACCTGTTCCAAAGTCCATAGGGCAGTAACCTCTTACTTTGTCCTAGGCATGTCTGTGTTGATAATTCTGGAATTGCCACAGCTGCTGGTGTTCTGGGGTCCCTCCAGCCAGCTGCTGGCCCAGCCGTCCTGGGGCTAAAACTGTGGCTCATGTGGACCTGGGCTCGGCTCTCTGTGGGCTGGGCTGTCGGCTCCCAGAGCACTGCATTGTCCTCAGTGGAAGGTTAGCTTCTCCATGTTGTTTTGTGGGTGCTGGGGTTCCAGAAGTTGTTCAGAGTCCCCTTTTTCATAGTTTGGAAGTGGTGTGGGGCAGAGCACCTTGGAAGTGCTGTTTCTACTCTGCCATCTTGGCTCTGCCAAAATATGTACTTTTAAAAGTTCATGGACCAGAAGTTAAGAACCTCTGTTCCAGACCAATTCTTCATGTTAAAGATAAGGTGGGGGGGTGAGGGTGCCAAACCCAGAAAGGAGAAAAAGAGGTGACTTGCTTTGACTTGCACAACTACTCCCTGAATGACTTGCTCTCAACCCTCTTGCAAAGGTGGAGTGTTGTAGGTGAAAGAGTCTTCACTAGTTAGAAAGTCCTAAGATCTGAGTCTTGAACCATGGCTAGTTCCCTTAAATACCTTTGATTCTTGGTTTCTTCACCTGTAAAATGGGTGCAATGGTATTTGCATAATGATATCTGCCTCTCAAGGTTGTTTCAAGAATTGCATGAGTTACCTACCTCACAGACTTATGAAAAAGAAAAATGTGTTGTAAGATGTTTGGTAAATGTGAGCCATTACAGAGTTGATTACAAATAAAATTAAACTCTATCCCACATTTTTAATGCCTGTTTGCAGATCATTGTGAGCTATATGAAGTTAGATAAGACAAAGATTCTGCTCCCACAAAGCTAACAGGTTAGTAAACATATGAGACAGTTGACTTGACTCTAATTCCAAATAATTCATTATAAATACAGAAGAGAGAAGGAAAAAAAATTCTATGTGAAATCTGAATGGGGAGGAAAATCATTACTGACCTGAAGCATCAAGGAAAGCTTCATGGTAGAGGTGCTATTTGAGTTATTCTTTAAAGGAGATAAAGGAATTCACCAGGGGAAGAGGTGAGAAAACATGAGAAAATATCAGTGTCAAACTAGTATCTGATTAGGTTTTGATTGTATCGTGCTTTGTAGAACATCTAAGAAAAGAGAGACTCTTTTTGGATAGGGATGGTGAGAGTAGGTTTCATACAGGATTTCAGATGAGTTATTTCTATATCTAGGTTTTATCTATATGTTTAAGGATGAAAGCAAAGGAATCTTTCAGCTTCCAGTCTCTTCTCTAATTCTTCCTTCATATACCTAACAAAATTGATATGCCTAAAACATAATTCTGACCACACTACACTCAAAAATATTCAATGGCTTTCTCTTGCCTCTTTGTCAAAATGTAAAATCCATACCTGGATTCCATCTATCTTTCCAGTATTATTTCCTATTGCTGACTTTCGCTCTCTAGTTTCATCAAATCTACTTGTCGGGTGATCATGGTACAGAATATTCAATCCCCTGACTCTGTGCTTTGTACAAAGGATCCCCTTGTTTTGAATTCATAGAATTCTTACTTTTTCCTTGATGGTTCAGGTGGCACCACCTACACAAAGTCATTTCTGACCCTCCCAGTTATTAACATTCTCTCATTCAAAAAATTATCTTGCATACACCTTGCATATTTGTTATACATGTTACATCCATACCACACCCCAATAAAATTTAAAACTCCCTGAGGTTAGGGATTCTCACCCTATCCCCAGCTATGATTTGCACAGAGTAGGCACATATTAAATGTTTTATTGAATTCAACTGAATTGAATTGTATTCCAAGTTGTAAAAGCCATCAGAGAAGGTTGGAAGGCAGGTTATATTTGCGTTTAAGAGTTTAAGAAGGATGAGGTGGGGAGTAGATCTCCTAACTAGACATGAACAAAGCCATCTTTTGGTGACAAGGGATAGAGAATGACAGCCCAGCTGAAAAATCAACAATATAGAATCTTGGGCCCCTGACTCTATCACAAGCTATTTTTGGCAAGTAGTGTTGAGCCATAGGAAGAGTGAAGTCTTATTCAGAGCCATCATTTAAACCGACAACTGTGTAAATGTATGTTCAATTGGTTTCCAAGAGCCTGGGGATTTGGTTGAATTATCCTGATGTGCATATTCATGGAATTTGACAGTGACATTTAGCACTTTATTATTTTAAAATTTAAGAATATCGTTGAAATCCTTGAAAATGGTTCTAGTCACAGGGTGGGAAAACAAATTGAGATTGGTTTTCCTCCCTCCCCTCTCCCATTTTACTGCCATTTGCATTTCATTGTCACTGACAGTCCAGAGGTCAGGCCATGATTTGGCTGACATTTGACAAGATATAATGTTTTTTTTTTTATATTACTTAGAATCCTGGGATCCTTTCAACACTTAGCTCACATATAATCTTCTATATGGAGCCTTTCCTGATATATCCCATCTTCTAGTCCCTGCCTTCTCCTTCCCCCTCCACATAAAAGATTTTGTATTACTTATTATTATTATTTTATTTTTGATAAACTTATGTATATATACATATATATTTACTTATATAGGTGCACGTTGTACATGATTGAATGTAAACTCCTTGAGGACAGCATGATTTAATTTTTGTCTTTAGACTCCTAGAACCTAGCATAGTGTCTGATTCATAGTAGATGCTTAATAAATGTTTATTAATTGATTGATTAATTGACTGATTGAAGATAACACTTACGATTTCCTTTCTATGGAGCCTTCCTCCACCAATGCAGAGTTTAGTAAGTGGTCATACTGAATTATTATGGCTCAAATATTTTTAACTTGTATCTTACCTTCTCAAAATGACCAGCAAGGTTAGGCAAAGAGATCCTTATACATACATACATACATACATACATACATACATACATACATACATATATACATACCAGATCCACCACCACCCCCCACCCAAACCAGGAGAATCACTGGTGTTTATGTTCTTTTGGCATTGATTTCAAATCCTTAGATTTTTTTTTCCATAGCCTCATTAAGCATAAAAGTAGGTCTTTGAATGTGGACCCATATTTTATTAGTTTTAAAGTACAAATAGCATTGAGGCTCATGTGAGATAGAGTCATATAAAATGACCAAATTAGACTACATGATGTGTAAGTTTTCTTTCACCTTTAAATTCTGTTATTCTGTGTTCACTCCTAGGGTAATAAGAGAAACAAAAGGAGGCAGGGGACAAACATAACAAGTTTCCCTGGAATTATAGCTCTACCCTCATCATAGTCTTTTGTCAACGAATTGACCAATCAATCAGTAAAACACCTACTACCTACAAGTTCCCTAGGTATTATGTTTAGCATGCTAGGAACACAAAGACAAAAGGGAAGGATTAGTTTCTGTCCTTAAGAAGCTTATCTTCTATTGGAGTAGGCAACAAGGGCACATATAAGTATATACAAAATGTATACAGAACTAATACAAGCTAATTTAGAGGTGTACCATCAACAGCAGGGTAGGGAACAGAAAAGAGCTTTTGTAGGAGAAAGTATTTGAACTGAAGGCAATTTGAATTTGAAGGCAACAGGAGAGTCTGAATGCAAAGAGTAGAGAAAGAAGATGGAATGTTATATGTAGTATTTAATCCTGGACTTAACTCAGGCCAGTCCTTGTGTAGTTCAAGTTTGATATTAGAATAAAATGTCATTCAACAGTCAACAAAAGGAGATTTATTTAGCTATAGCAGGAGGATATCAAACAATAATATAACATTTTAAGGTTTTCAAAGTACTTAACAAATATTATCTCATTTTATCCTTACAACAACCCTGGGAAGTGGTTTGTTCATCCTACGTTTTCAAAGAGAACCAGTGACATAACAGAGTGATGTCTTGACTTGCATGTGAATTAGATTTAAGAGATGCAGAGTTGCACAAATTCATTATTCTCATTTTCTCTTCCAGTCATTGAAGTCCAGTGGCAAGACAAAAGTCAAGGTGACGTGTGATGGCCCAGGATGCAGTGGATGATCTTGGTGTCCTCGGACTAAGCTCTATGTGCTCCACAGAGCCTGCTTCAGCCACCTTCGTGGCTACTGGAACAAACTGATCTCATCTGCCCATTCTGCTAGGGAAGTCCTCAGATGCTTGGGGACAGACATCCCCCTAAGTCAACAATGGGCCCATCAGTTGATCTCAACAAGGATTAGCCTGTCTGCTGATTTAATTTCACCAGAGTATGGCTGCTGCACATGCTACAGCTTCTTGGTGCCACAGAAGGTAAGTGTTATTATTATCCTCTTTTCACGGATAAGGAAACTGAGGCAAACCAAGGTTAAGTGACTTGTCCAGGATCTCACAGATAATAAGGTTATGAAGACATACTTGAGCTCATGCGTTCCTGCTTCCATATCCAGCTCTCTATTCCTTGTACCTGACACTTAGCTGCCTATGGGCTAGGCATTTAGGACACCTAGGATTGATTCAAGTGACTGAAGCTAGTCTGTCCCAACAGCCATCCTGATCTACCTCCAAATCTCTCTGACATCATCCAGGTTTCTTTGTATTCAAGACAATGAGGAAATGACCATTATGCTCTAGCTGCTATGCTAGAGCCCTCTAGCTCTCTGAGTGGGGGTCAATGTTTTAATAACCTATTGGGTAAACCCTGCAACAGTGATATAAAGTCCATTGTTCAGTTCCTGGCAAGATAGTATTTAAAGGGAAGTTTTATTTTAAAAAAAGAAAAGAAAGGAGGGAGGGAGGAGGGAAGGAAGGAAGGAAGGAAGGAAAGAAGAAAGAAAAAAGGAAAGGAGGAAGAAAGGAAGGAAGGAAGGAAGGAAGGAAGGAAGGAAGGAAGGAAGGAAGGAAGGAAGGAAGGAAAGAAGAAAAAAGAAAAAAAAAACAAGGTTTACTGGCCACTTCCCACCACCACCACCAACACCTAAAATAACACTTTTCGTGCATGTAACCTATCTCTGCATCTCATTACCCCAAATTCCTTCTGGGAAACAAGGGTTTCCATAAGAAATGAAGAAAAATCTTAAAACTTAAACTGAAAGTTCTAAACTATTGAGCAAGTCTTTTCTGGAAGGATCTCTATACTTTAGACCCATAGAGATACTGGATAATGGGAGCTCATAGTAAGAGATTAGCTTTCTCTTTCATAATGCTACAAAGGATCTGCTGCAGAACTACTTTGTTTAGAGTCAATGTAAAAGTAATAGACTGGCAGCATAGTGACCTGCCATGGGAGGGGGCTCAACAAGTGGCAGGCTTTAAGCATATAATGCCTATTTAAGCATATAATGGCATCATCTGTGAAGATGCCAAAGACTCCCAGAAACGTTTCTCTGTCCTTTCCTACCTAAATTTTACCCTTCTGCATGTCAGCTGATTTATGTGCACATACATATGTGTGCTGGAGCATCATTAGCTCTTTCTGTATTGTTCTCTCCCTGAATGTTCCACAAAGAGGAGGGGATAAGGAAGTATCCCTTTCTTCTTTTCCAATTCAACCTGGAGCAGTAAACTCATATACTCATTGTTGGGGCCTAGGACATCTAGGAGACTAGTATAGCAAGCAGTAGAGCCTCAGCCTTGCTTCTTGAGGAGCCAATAGGACTACCTAGGTTCTTAAAGGCTTGGTGATCTAGATAATAAAAACAACCTCAACTCTGGAAAGCAATCTCTAACTTGAGCATCTATCCTCCTTCATGAAACAGGTAACCTCCCCAGGAGATATGAAGACACAAGTCTACTTCTAGGTGATTTAATTATTACCACGTAATCCTTTCATGCTGAATGGTGTCTGTAGGATACCACATTACCCATGACAGCTGTGGTGATGTCAGTGTTTGAGGTGATAATGGCAGGAGTGGGGAGTACTTCCTTGCTTTCCCCTCCTTGCTTATCTACTCTACAACACATACCCCCAAGAGTAACCTTAAGTCATTCTACCATCTTTTTTGTCAATTTATCTTCTTCCCGCCAAGATTTTTATCTATAAAGTCATTAAACAGGAAGATTTCTTTTACTCCTTTAGTACATCCATACAGCTGAGTTTTATGCACTATAGTAGAAGCTAGATCACTCTTTCCTGTACCAGTTCCATGGAAGCAAATTGTATTTCTTTTCTCTGTTCCTTGCCTGGCCCATAAGGAAAGACTATGCACATAGCCTCAGAGTAACACCTCTTTTCTCCATCTGCTATCAGAGTTCTTCCCTTTGAGGGATTAATATAAGGAAGAGAAGACAGTATAACCAGTGCAAGGGTGATGTTAGGGGTAAAAACTGAGAACATGCTTTGGGGTTTCAAGGCAGAGGGAGAGATGGAATGATAACAAATTATGATCAGATAAAGGAATTTCAGAGCTCATGAATGTGGAAGTCATGCAATTTTGAAAGTAGTATATGTAACAGATGGAGTGGAGCAATAGATCATATGAAAGAGTGAGTTGAGGAACTGTAAAATTAATGATTGAGGGAGTATCAATATGTGTGTTGAAGATCCCTAATATGAGGGCAAGAGTTGGGGAGGAAAGACTATGAGACAGGCAATGAACTCATGAAGCAAAGAAGAAGAGTAACCCTAAGACAACTGCTGGAAAACAACTACCAGATTTTTGGCTGGGTGGTAGATGTATGATGGAGGGACCCTCAAAAAAAGAAAGGTTACAGAGTGATGATCATAGAGGGAAAGCTGAGGGCAATGGAAATAAGGGATAAGGCAATGGAGGGTAGAGAATTGATTTGAAGGATGACAGCCAGGGATTCGGAGTTGCTGGGATGAGAAAAGTAGAAGTTTGTTCATCGTTGATGAATGAGTTCAAGTATGTTATCAATGGGCAGCTAGGTGGTACAGTAGTCTATAGAGCACTGGGCTTGGAATCAGGAAGATTCACCTTTATGAATTAATATCTAGCCTCAGATACTTACTAGCTGTGTGACCTTGAGCAAACCACTTAATCCTGTTTGTCTCAGTTTCTCTCCTCTAGGATAAGCTAAAGAAAGAAATATCTTTGCCAAGAACACCCTGAAGTAGGGTCAGGAAGAGTCAGACACAACTGAAAAGAATCCACAACAACAATAACAACCAAAGTTCTGAATATCCTTAGGGATTTGCCCTCAGAATGGAGTCTTCTCAGGGCCTTAGATTTCTCCGGTGAGATGACCAGTGTTCAGTGCTAATGGAATGCTTGCTCAAATATGCATCATTCCTTTTGTTTACACACACACACACACACACATATGCATGTAATATATATGTGTGTGTGTGTAAATACACACACATATATATTATAGTAAGACTGAGCTATGTTCAAAAGGACCTACATAGAGCATGAAACAGGACTGAGGATCATATAACCATTGGACCTTCCCTGTTGGAAAGAGAAAGGGCTGAGTAATTCAGCTTCATGAGTATGCCAATATATTCCATGCATACTCTATACATATCTAGATGGCTGTGTTTCAAAACCCACAAACACATATATGAAAAGTAAAAGATTTTGTTCCAAATTCCAGATGTTAAGCTTTACATGACAATTGGTTCCCAGATGTTTTTAGTCATCTAGAATTTAGAATCACACTTTCCTGATCTCACCCAGATGTCTGGTGTAGTTGGTCCCAGTGAAAGATTCTCTCCATGCTAGTTTTAATGCTTCCCATAACTACACTCTGGGAGTACTAACTATTGCTTTCCAGTGGCACAGCTTGGGCCTTGTCACTCTCTCTCATTCACACCCCTTTTTTTAAACTAGTATTTCAACCTCCATAACAATTCCCAACTCAAGTGCCTTCTTTCCTATTGTCTTCCCTGATAACTCCAAGACTCAGTGATCTCTCTCTGTCTCTGTCTATCTGTCTCTGTCTCTATCCCTCCCCTTTTTCTATCTCTCTCCCCCTCTTTTTCTCTTCCTCCCCTTGAGTTTTACAGTTCTCAAAGACTATGTCACATAAATCAACTCTTACTAATGGGATCCTATGATTAGATTATTTCTCTATTCAAATATATTTACTAGCTAACAAAAATAGCTAAAGAATCTAACTACTAATCCTGGCTTTCAAGGTCAGTAATGGCTTTGGAGTCAGAGAATCAAGGTTCACATCCCCCGTCTAATAATTGCTACCTGTGTGAGACCTTGGGCAAGTCATTTAACTCCTGTGGGCTTTAGTTTCCTCATGTTTGGACTAAGTAATCTCTGAGGTACTTTGCAGCTCTACATTTCTGCTTCTACAATCCATTCTGGCTCCAACCTACCTTTCTTACCTCACACTTGTAGCATGCAGGAGGTGTGTCTGTAGCATATGAGGAAATGTAGCTCCCAAATGTGACAAGTTGGGTTAAAGTTGCATGAGTCTTCTTGGCATTGTTCACTTGTTTCAGCTGTGTCCGACTCCTTGTCTCCCTATTTTGGTTTTCTTGGCAAAAATCCTGAAATGGGTTTGCATTTCCTTCTGCATCTCATTTTATGGATGAGGAAACTCAGGCAAACAAAAGTTAAGTAACTTACCCAGGGTCACACAGCTAGTAAATGTATGAGGCCAGATTTGAACTCAGGAAGATGAATCTTCCAGACTCAGGCCCAGCACTCTATCCACTGTGCCACATCAATTCCCCTAGTAAATGAGTGTACAAATGAGGTATAGAACTGAGATGTATAGCTATGTAGGTGTTGGGAGAAGTGTCAGCCAATCCCCAGCCTTGGTAACCTGACACCAACCTGAATCAATGCCTTTATCAGCTGCAGATCTAATACTTATTACTTAGCTAGTTGGCACAGAGTTAGACTTGGAGTCAGGAAGATCCAAGTTAAAATCATACTCAACCTCAGCCTCAATTTCCACATCTATAAAATGGGAGCTAACAACACCCAACTCATAAGGCTGCTGTGAGATCATATGAGATAACATGTGAAGTACTTTGCAAACCTTAAAAATTTCAGTTATTATTATTGTGATTACTATGACTAAATGCCAACAGGAAGTTCTAGTACCTAAAACAAAGATGAATGTTGAACCCAGTGCTACATTTCCCTAGGCCTACTTTTTTTTTTTTTTTTTTAAGCAATTGGGGTTAAGTAACTTGCTCAAGGTTACACGGCTAGTCATTTGATTTATGCGTGGGTGCTCATTTTCTGAGGCCGGATCTGATCTCGGGTCATCCAAACTCCGGGGCCGACGCTCTTACTCACTGCGCCACCTAGCCGCCCCTTTAGGGCAATTGGGGTTAAGTAACTTGCCCAAGGTTACACGGCTAGGTTTTTGTTTGTGCGGATTAAGTGTCGGAGGCCGGCTCCGAACTCAGGTCCTTCTGATTCCAGGGCCGGCGCTCTATTCACTGCCACCTAGCCGCCCCTAGGCCTACTTTTAAGGAGGCTTTTTCCCTCTATGAATCTGTCTTTGTTTCTAGGTCTTCTCAAAATAATTTACAAGATAACATAATTTGGATGCTGTATCTTTCCTAAGGTAATCCTCTGCTAACACTGAAAAGGAATAGGCTGGTCCTTTTCAAAGCAAAACTTCCTCTCAAGCTTCCCTAAGCCACCACTTAAATCACCAATCAGGAACGTTTGACCACCAGAATTTAATTTATAACAAGGGGAAATAAGTGATAATCAATGAAAGGACACTTGGCTAAATGGTTCAGTGGTTGGTGCACTAGATTTGGAGTAAGAAAGCCTTAAATTGGGGTGCCTAGGTGGCACAGTGAGTAGAGCGCCGGCCCTGGAGTCAGAAGGACCCAAGTTCAGATCCAGTCTCAGACACTTAACACACACAAACAAAAAAAAACCTAGCTGTGTGACCTTGGGCATATTATGTAACCCCAATTGCCCTCCAAAAAGCAAAAAAAAAAGAAAAAGAAAAGAAAGAAAGAAAACCTTGAATTTACATCAGGTATCTGACATCAGATACTTACTATCTATGTAACCTTGGGCAAGTCACTTGAAATCTATCTATCCATCTGTAAAATGGAAATTTTTACAGAGGGTGGTAGGCAGTACTTAGCTCCCAGGATTATTGTAAGGATAAATGAGATATGTAAAGTATTTAGCAAAATTGAAAGTACTGTATAAATTCTAGCTATTATTAACAATCAGATCATTTGGAGAAAAAATTAGTACTAGGAACAGAATAAGTGTATCTACAAGTTGGGAGCAGCAGGGGGTGGACACTGGAAGAATCCAACAGTATATCCAACAGTATGATTGGATTATGAGTTTGAAGCTAAACACCCCTTTTAACAAGCAAGGGGGAAAGGCAGTTAATAGCTTCCCCCTGCTATGCAGCAGCCTCACCCAGCACATCCCATCAATTCTTGGTTCCAGGACACTCTTTAGCATCCTATTATCATTGTCTGCAACCACAACCCATGATTGCCCCAGGGGAATGGGGAGCAGGGTAGCAGGGGAACAGGCACCCAGAGATCACACAGAGCAAGCTGTCATAACATGCTGCCCCACCCCTCATGACTCTGCAAGATAGATTCTCTCTGACATTCTTTCCTTCCCAGAGTTTTCAATGCCAATTTCAAGTTGTCCCTCTTTTTTTTTTCTTTTTATTGCATTCATCACACTTACTTTTAATTTAAAAGCAGTATTACCCATCATGGACTAGAGACCATACAAGGAAGAAAGAGAGAATCTGATCCCCAGAAACTTGAGCTATTTTAATTGAGTCCCTCACACTCCATTGTGTCTCCTAAAGATTGGGAAAAAATGACAAGTCTCTTTAATGACATTTCTAGGAATTACTCTCTGGTGTAAAGTCTCTCACTTAAACACACAGAAAGGCTTTCCCACGTCCTATTAGTTGGCAGGTATTGGCTTCTTCTCTCCATTGTGGCTGTTCTAATGCCAAATGAGGTTTGCATTCTCATTAAAGATGTCTCCCTTCATTCAGGACATTCATTGCTAATATGATTTGTCTGGTGTTTAATAAGAGCTGAACTATGAATGAAGGCCTTCCCACACTCACTGCACTCATAAGGTTTCTCTCCCATATGACTTCTCTGGTGCTGAATATAGACTAAGCTATGAGTAAAAGACTTCCCATATTTATTATAATATTCCCATATTCTCTGATGCTGACTAAGGGATGAGTGGTGACTGAAGGCCTTTCCACACTGCTTGCATTCATGGGGTCCCTCTGCAGTGTGGCTTCACTAATGTTGAATGAGGATTGAGCTGTGGATGAAGGCTTTCTCACACTCATGACATTCAAACACCTTCACTCCAGTATGAATTTTCCAATGCTGTTAGGTATGAGTGACAACTGATGGCTTTTCTACATTCACTGTAATCATAGGGCCTTTCTCCAGTATGAATTATCTGATGTTTGCTCAGGTCTGCATTACCTTTGAAGGTTTTTCCACATTCATTACAATTGTAGGGTCTCTCCCCAGTGTAAATTCTCTGGTACTGAATCAAGTTGGAACTCTAGCTAAAAGCTTTCCCACACTCATGACATTCATAATCTTTCCCTCAGGTATGAATTTTCTGATGAGCAGTGAGAGTTGAGGAACAGCTAAACACTTTCCCACAGTTACCACACTTACAAGGCATCTCCATGTCATGAATTCTCTGATGAGCCATTAGGTCTGAATTCTGTTGAAAATCTTATCTACAAGTGTCACATTTATAGGGTATCTCCATTATAGGATCACACTGCTAGGGACCCTGGCGAGGACTCTGATTGAACTTCCTTTCCAATTCATTACATTCTTGGCCCTTCTCTCCTAAAAAGATTTTCCTGTGAGTAACACCACTCTCCTGGAAACCACATTTCTGTCTCACCACTGTGAGGAATCCTTACTACCTCTCTAACCTACCCTTCCATTTATCAGCCTCTCCAAATCTGGGACCCTGGTGGATCAGCAGTTGAGAGTCTTCCCATTATCAATCCTTATGACTCTATGTCTTCAGCAACATTTTGCTTTGGAATCAATGTCTCCATCTTAGTCTTAAATGCAGGAGGTAGATAGTACAAGGCTACACAGGGACACTGGAATGACTTTGTGGGGTATGTAGGAGATCTTGGGAAATCCCAAAGACTCAGGGGTTAAATGTCATTGACAAGAATATCAAGGAAGGCCTCTTGAAGGTGGGGAGAGAGCACTGGACAAATCCCAGATTGAGAGGAAATATTTCTTACTCCCCAACATATGACTTGCTCACATCCCAAGGGAGGTCCCTTGGAGCTGTGAACAGACAGTCCCATGTCTCCACTGCTGCTAGTTTCTTGCTCACATGGGTTCCAAGCCTGGCTCAGGTAGCTTAGTGTCCCTTTTTTAATGACCTCTGAGTAAAACCTCTCTTCATTTACCCTAAGAACTTGTAGCAAACTTAGGTCCTCTGGCAATGCTCGAGGGTACAAGCAAGGTCCCTTTCCAAGATCCCTTCACCAGCTGCACACTTCAGCCAAAGTAAGCTGCTTCCATTCTCTCCTCTCCTTTTTCCATGTGTCTGCACATGACACTCCAATTCCTTCCCTAACCCAACCTGCAGCTACTGAAATCTCTCCTCCGTTAAAGAACCTTCAAGCTGCCACTTCCAACTCTTCCCTGATTCCTCTTTCCCTCAGAGATGAAAGTAAAATTCCCCTTCTCAAATTTCTCCCCTTCCTTTACACTTATTTCTCCCTTGTAGCATAATTATTTGTGCATATGTCTAGTCTCCTCTCTATCCAGTTATAAACTTTTTGACAACAGGTTCTACACCATATAGATTTTTTTTCTAAATCAGAGACAAGCAAGCATATTACACACAGGAACATAATACAAATATATAAGAATTTGTGATTTTTAACCAGTGTTGATGAACTCCTAGTATGGAAATGCCCTCCAGTGAGGAATATTACAACCTATCTATGACCTATATAGCATTGTAGAGTTATAGACTGAAAACACAAAGGCCACTAAGTCCAACTCTTTTTATAAATAAGGAAAACAAGTGCCAGAGAAGATTAAGTGCCTGGTCTGGCACTGAATTTTAATAATTTTCTGAGGCAGGATTTGAAATGAGGTTTTTCTGACTCTAAGACACTGTCTTATCCACTTTAACATACAGACAAACACACAGTATATATATGTATATAGTGCACATACATATGTGTATATAGGCACATATGCATGTGTATGTGTATATGTACATATTCATATATGTACATGTGCATATGCTAAAATACCATATATCCATACCATACAAGCATATATATGTATAAGCATGTGTACATATACATATAGCCATATGTATACATGCATGCACAATGAATGTATGCACATATAAACACTCCTACATGTGCACATGCATACACAGTGCATATCTCTGTGAATGTGTACATGTGTGTATGTCACACAAATGTGTGTATGCCCACACATGCACACATGTGTTTGCATGTATGTGCACATGTGTGCATTTATAATATGTACATATTATATATGTGTATAAATGTATGTATGAATTTATGTGCACAGACAGATATACACATGGGTAAATACATGTATATGTGCATGTGTAGTGTGTATATCTATCCTATATCATCATGTATATCTGTCTATACACATGTGTGTTTATGTATGAATGTGTGTATATGTCTATCATCCACCTATCTATATTTTATATGTATGTTTATAGATATAGATATATCTTTATCTACCTATCTTTCAATCTATCTATATGTCATAGTATGAAACAGATTTTAAATGACTTGTCCACAGTCATACCACTAGTAAGTAATTTTAGGCAGAATTTGTATCCAGGTCTTCCTGATTCCAAAGCAAACACTATCTATTGAACCCCAAATTTGTTTTTTAATTCATTTTGTATATGCTTTTATAGATCCATATGTTATGGGAATGGGAATTTAAGATCTTCCCTGCTCCTAGGCCCTTTAATAGGCTTAATTGTTCCTGGAGCCTGTGGCAGGAGGCTTGGTTTTTAGGAATGCTCACACCTTGGTGCTCTGTGATTGGGCAGTGGATCAAGAGGGTTGAGACATTCTTTGAGCCAGGAGAAGGCTATATATACCCCAATGTAAGGCTTTGTTTTGGGGATCACTTTGAGAAGTGTTATGTGATTTGACCAGATGAGACTTTGGGCAGCCATTGAGCCCCTGGCTTTGAAAACCCAGATGTTGGTGCTTCCCTCTCCGGTAACTGTGACTAGGTATGGATGTAATGGTCAGATAGTTGGAAGCCTGTCTGCTGATCTGTTTCTCTGTCTTCTTGTAACTTCTGCTTTTAACTTGTTTGTATTCTCTGAAGTTCAGGGTGCTGACCTTTTCCCCCTGAACTAAGTAAATGACATATGTTTGATTAAAGCAAGATTGTTAACCCATTTTGAGTTATTTTCCTTTAGAAAAGCAGATCTAAGAACCTGTGTTGGCAGTCACCCTGGGGATGCTAGGGTGCTTGCTTCTACACCATGCTATCTTTCCAATAGAATATAAAATCCCTGAAAACATGGACTATTCTATTCTTGGTTTTGTAACCCTGATGCCTAACAAAGCACCCAGTACATAATCAGCACTTAATAAAGGCTTTCAGAATGAATGAATAAATGGAGTAAATGAATGAATTTGAATTGCTGAATTATACTGTATCCTATTGTCCAAACAATGTGATATGCATATTTCAATGGGGAATTTGAGCATAGTTTCCTTATTCATTTGGAGTTAACTTTGTCTTTCCACCCAGATGATATCCTATAGGGGCATAAGGACCATGTCTTTTTTTTTTTAACCTTATGCCTAACACTATGTCTGAACATAGTGGGCATTTTATTAAATATTTATGGTTCACTTTTGGTACTGGTTTACTCTTTTGAATCTTCATGGAGATCCTCCAAAAGAGGTTCCATTGTTCTGAAGTCTTAGGCCTTCACAGAAAATTCACCTTCAGCTAGCAGAAATAGATGAGTTCAGAAAAGGGGCATTTCAATGACACTGGCAACCCCTCTCTGTGAGAGGAGTGAATGTGACACATGCTTCTGGTGGAAACTTTATCCCAGGCTCTGCCATAGAACACTTTTCTCTGGAGGATTCAATTATCTGATTGCCTTAAGGGTCATTGTTCTTCCTTTTTAGGACTTATAATAGGGCTTGTCTTTGGGAAAACCTCATCCTTGGAAAACATCCTTGTGGGAGCAAGAGGTTGGATTTAAGGGATCAGTGATTGGACACAGGATGATAAATCCCTGTGTGTCCTTTCAATCATCTCCTTCTTACTTTTAGCAGCTCACAAGTAATTCTATATGGCCTGAAGAATTGCAAAGCCATTCCTCTGTCCCTACGATGGGAACAGTATCCAGCAGAAATTTAGCCTATGGAAATAATCAGACATGCTAAACCAAATGTTCTGTCAACATCTTCATTCATGTGCTGTAGGATCATCTGCTCCAATGAGCAGCTGCCAAGTTTGTAAGAGGGAAAGAGAGAGACAGAGAGTCAGAGAGACAGAGAGGGCAGAGACAGAAACAGAGAGAGACAGAGAATGAGAAGAGAGAAAGAAAGAGAACCTCTGACTTGTCCTTCAAGGCCACTCATTAGAAAATGTTCTTGAATAACTTAGTGCAGAGTTTGGTCCCATTTTAAGTGACATGTAATGTAATTATAGTCCAATTATGGTTCTCCCCAACATATTTGATTTACAAACTCTTCAAATTAAAGAATGGCCAGAGGTAAGTAACTAGAATAGTTAGAAGACAGGTCTATAATCAATGTCATATGAGGAACAGATAAAGGAACTGGGAATTCTAGGAGCATAGATTATAGAACTGAAAAGGACCTAAGAGGTAACCTAGTCCAATCCCCTCTCCCAGTTTAGATGAGAAAGCTGAAGCTGAGTGGTTATCTCCAACCATAAAACCAGTAAGCATAAAAGACTTGAACCCAAGTCTTCTAAGTCCAATTTTTTTTTTCACGTACAGTTCCTAGGTTTGCTGAAGGTCATACAGGTAAATATTGACGATTAGGGCTTTGAATTCAGGCCATTCTGACTCAGAATGCAGTTGTCTTTCCAATGAGCCAGAATGTTTTTTTTTTTTTTTTCCTAGAGAAAGGGATATTTTAGGACTTGAAGGAAAGGAGGGGAAATATTGGTGTTCAAATATTTAAAGTGTTGGAGAATAAGGATTTAGATTTGTCCTCTTTAGCTCCAAAAGTAAAAATGAGGTCTACAGGGAAGGATAAAGCATAGGATTAAAAAACAGAAAAGTTCATCTAACCACTTCATTTAATATGATGGAAACCCAGGTGGAACAGTGGATAGAATGCTGAACTTGGAATATGGAGATTTGAGCTGAATTTTACTTTCAACACATACCTGTGGTTCCAAGAAGCTGTAGCATGCACAACTACATCCCAGTAAAGTCATCTCAGCAGACAGCCTAAACCAGGTTGAGAGTAGTCATTAGGTCTCAAACCCATCATTGAGTTGGTGGGGGGTGCTACCCCAAGCATGCAAATCTTCCCCCAGCAGAATGGGTGGATGACAACAATTTGTTCCAGTGACCATGTAGGTGGCTGAAGCAGGTGTTGTGGAGAACTTAAAGCTTGGTGGGACAGCAAAGATGCCAGGTCATTCACTGCATCCTCGGCCATTGCCAATCATCTTGAACTTTGTCTTGCCACTGAACTTTGATGATTCTGGAAGAGAAAGTGAGACTGATGACTTTGTACAACTCAGCCTCACTTAAATCCAATTCACAAGTAAGTCAAAACTTCACCCTGTGGTGTCATTGGTCCCCTTTGAAAACAAAGGACAAACAACAGAAACATGATCCCAGGCAAGTCACTTAACAGCATGTACAAGCTGAAATCAATAGCGTCTAAGGGTACCTCCAGTTCAAAATAAATGATTTTATGATTTTCCCAAGATCATTCAGTAAGTAAATGTCAGAAGTAGAATTCTAATATCAAATTCAATTTTCTTTCCACTCTATTTTACGCTTGAGAGAGAAATATCAGCTCTATAGAAGAGACAATATTCTAACACTTAAGACTGTTAAAAATAATTTGAGAAGTACTGAGCATCCTATCAGTGGAAGTTATCAAGGAGAGACTGAATAAGTATATGGTAATGAGAGCTAATATTTATAAAACACACACTATCCTAAGAGCTTTACAATTATCTCATTTGCTGTATCTTATTTGATCCTTATAATAACCCTGGGAGGTAAGTGCTGTAATATCCCCATTTTACAGATGAGGAAGTGGAGGCAGACAGAGGTTAAATGACTTGTCTACAGTCCCACAGCTAGTAAATATCTGAGGACATCTGAACTCACATCTTCCCAATTCGAGGCCTGGCATTCTAGCCACTATACAACCTAGCTGCCCCTTATATATGTAAGGAACTAGCTGAATTCCCAGCTGTGCAAGATAGTACAATATTATTATATGGAAAACTGATAATGCCTCCTGTAAAGAGAAAGGGAATCATATGGAGTGTTCCAGGTGTGTCTGAGCACAGCCTCACATTTTAAAATTTGATATTTTGGTTTGTTTTATATATATTTGAAACATTTAATTTTAAAACTTCGAATTCCAGATCCATTCCCTTCCTCTCTTGTCACCCACTCCCTCTGAGAAGATAAGCAATTCAGTATATGTTGTACATGTATAGCTATGCAAAACATTACCATAGTAGATATATTATAAAAGAGTGATTATGTTTCCCTCCCACCCCCCACCTGGTCCATTCTCTACTTTGATTCTGTCCCTCTTCGAAAGTGGGTACTTCCAACCTCCCCTCCCCCCAAAATGCCCTCCCCTCCATCATCCCTCCTCTCATCCCCCTTCCCCCTACTCTCTTGCAGGGTGAGATATCCCATTTACTATGTATGTCATTCTCTCCCTGAGCCAAATTCAATGAGAATAGGGTTTTTCCTTTTTGCCTTCCTGTTCTTCCCCTCCCCTGCAACCACTTCCCCTTGCCTCATCTACATAAGATTGTTTACCCCACCCTGTCTCTCCCCATCTCCTCTTGCCACATTCCCCTCTCACCTCTTAACTTCACTCCTTAAGTATCATCCCTTCTCAGCTAATTCAACTTGTGCCCTCTATCTATGTATACCTGTAAACATACATACACACATTCATATATGTATTCATATGCCCATATACCCTTCCTCGATTATTTTCATACTGAGAAAGGTTTCATCAGTCACTGTTATTGTTTTTCCATGTAGGAATGTAAATAGTTCACCTTTGATAAGTTCCTTTTGATTTATTTTCCCTGATTACCTTCTCAGGCATCACTTGCTTCTTGTGTCTGGATGTCAGATTTTCTATTCAGTTCTGGTTTTTTCCTCAAGAATGCTTGAAAGTCCTCTATTCCACTGAATGACCATATTTTCCCCTGAAACAAAATACTCAGTTTTGCTGGGTAGGTGAACCTTGGGTTCATTCCCAGCTCCATTGGCCTCTGGAATATCATATTCCAAGCCCTTCAATCACTCAATGTAGAAGCTGCCAGGTCCTGGGCTATTCTGATTGTGTTTCCACAATATTGAAATTGTTTCTTCCTGGCTGCTTGTAGTATTTTCTCCTTGATCTGGGGATTCTGCAACCTGGCTATAATATTCCTGGGAGTTTTCTTTTTGGGATCTTTTTCAGGAGGTGATCAGTGGATTGTTTCAACCTCTATTTTGCCCTCTGGATCTAAAACATCAGGGCAATTTTCCTTGAGAATTTCTTGAAGGGTGATTTCTAGGTTCTTTCTTTGATCATGGCTTTCAGGTAGTCCAATAATTTTTAAATTGTCTCTCCTGGATCTATTTTCCAGGTCAGTGGTTTTTCCCATGAGATATTTCACATTGCCTTCTATTCTTTCATTTGTTTGGATCAGCTTAACAGCATCTTGATTTCTCATAAAGTCATTAGCTTCCATTTGCTCCAGTCTAACTCTGGAGGAATGAATCTCCTCAGTGAGCTTTTGAGATTCTTTTTCCATCTGGCAAATTTGGCTTTTTAAGGCATTCTTCTCCTCATTTCCCTTTTGAGCCTCCTTTGCCCTTTGAGTTAATCTATTTTTAAGGTGTTGTTTTCCTCAGTCAGGCTGTTGACCCTCATTTCATACTTTTCCTGCATCCTTCTCATTTCTCTTCTCAATTTTTCCTCTACTTCTCTTATTTGGTTTTTAAAATCCTTCTTAAGGTCCTCTATGGCCTGTAACCACTCATATTTTCATTTGGGTCTTTTGGTACAGGAATTCTGACCTCACAGTCCTCCTCCTGTTCCATGCTTTGATCCTCTTTGCCCCCAAAATAGGAGTCTAATGTTGCATTTTTCTGTTTATTTTGTTTCCTTTGCCTAGGCATGTTGCCACTTAATTACTTTACTTTTGGGCTTGTTGCCACAGTAGGACACTGCCACCAGACAGGGGAGCTTCTGTCCCAAATATTGGGGTCTTCTCAACTGCCAGAGGTATTAGTTGGGTGCCCTCCCTGAAGCCCCCACACACTCTGGCAAGCTGGGCACACACCCTAAGACCTCCACTCCAGACCACAATCCAGATCCAGGGAGGTTAAAGCAAGAGTGACTACCCCTCAGACTGATCACTGGATCCCCCTACAGTTGGCAGGCCAAGAGCTGAAGCTGCAACTGAAGCTGCAAAATGGCAGCTGTGCCACAGTTCCTCAGAGGCTTCTAGCCCCCAGAATAAGAAGTTGACACTCCCAAATATTGGTCCCAATATCCATAGGGCACTAACCTCTCACTTTGTCCTAGGCATATCTTTGTTGATAATTCTGGAATCGCCACAGCTGCTGGTGTTCTGGGGTCCCTCCACCTGCCTTCTGGTCCGGCCACCCTGGGGCTAAAACCTCGGACTCATGAGGTCCTGGGCTCAGCTCCCAGAGCCCTGCACTGGCCGCTCCCTGCTGGGCTGCCAGACTGTCCTCATTGGGAGGTTAGTTTCTCTGTGTCATTCTGTGGGTGCTGGAGCTCCAGAAGTTGTTCAGAGTCCCCTTTTACATGATTTTGAAGTGGTGTGGGCTGGAGTGCCTTGGAAGTGCTGTTTCCACTCCAGCATCTTGGCTCTGCCACCCTTTGGTTTGTATTTTTAAAGTTTAGTTGTAAATTTAAAAATTGGTTAGTTAGGTATAAATGTCTTTAGTTTATTTGATGATGATGACTATGAATACTATTTTTATGATTGTCTATTTAATAAGTATTTTCTTTAAAAAATGGAAAAATATTCTGGATGAATATCCTGAATAAATTGCTATGCACTCATTTGAAACTCTTTGGATTGGTGGTCATGGTAGAGACAGCCTGCCAGAAAGAGCTCAGGTATCTGGTTACTGAGGCACTAAGATTGACTCCCATAAAAAGTCCTGGATTCTAGAAATCTATATCAATTAAGACCAGGGCATGAGCTCACCAGACTGAGGATTAAAAAGCATTAAATGTAGGATTAAAAAGAAATCAAGGCATCATAGGCACGAAAGGGGAATTGCCATGGCCCAAAGTCATAAATCTAGGAAACAGAAGAGCATACAATGAAAGCCAAGTCTCTTACTTCAAATCCAGTGTAGTTTTCATCACACCATTGCATCTCTTGAATGACAGAACATTGGAGTCTAAATTTAATACTGTCCTCAGGGACCCATGATCCAGGAAAAGAAGGGTTTAATGAGATCCTTCTGACAGTTGCAACAATGAGACTTCCTGGCCAGGGTCCAGTGTGGACCATCCTTTTATTTAATGCCAAGTTTCAGTGGGCAGCATGATTTTAAGGTACTAATGGATTGGAGTTCCTTCTATACAACATGTTTGTAAATTGCCACAATGTTGAATTATGTTACTCAAAGTGGGTCAACAATGAAGGAAGAATTGGATAATTTTTCATAACATTTCATCCTATCTCCTCCAACATGTGAAGGTGGTCCAAGAGTCAGACATAAAAAAGTGTGCAAGCCACCAAGTAAAGTGGAATGCAGTGGTAAGCTGTTAATGTTTAACACCAGCTCTCCAGGGGAAACATTGTACCCATGACACACTTTTAAGTTTAAACTGCATTATTGACATTTTCTCTATCATTTCTTTAAGTGATAACACCATACACACACACACACACACACACACACACACACACACACACACACACACACACATATATATAAAATAAATCAAGCCCTGATTTGTAGCATTTGCCAATAATTACAGAAGTGTAAATGGTGATGCTAAAAATTTGACTCCTGCACCCAGGGATGAATGTATATGTCATGAATCAATTCATTCAAGACCAAGACAACACAGTCAACCCTGTGACACCTGCCTTGATACAGTTAGGAAGTCAGAAGTCACGAAATTTACCCTCCCCACCCCCTTACTGTATGGAGATGATATGAAGCTAACTGGATTTTATGACTGATTTTTACTGGACATGATTTTGAGGTCTATACACCAAAATCAAGTCTTAGTTCAAACACTTATTTGCCATGGATAATCAGATCCTCCTATTTCTGTGCCTTTGTTCCTATTTTTTTTTTATCAAAATGGGCTTGGTACATAAGTTACCCAAACTTTTTCTATCACAGAAAACATGGGAAGGTACTAATGAAGAGATCTCAGAGTCTAACAGTGGAAAAAAATGAGAGGAAGGAACCCTTAAATTTCTGTTTCTCATACTTAGGAATGGCTGCAAAATTCCCATCTTTGCTTCCTGTAAGACAACTGGTCGCATAGTGAATAGAGCACTGGGCATCAAGTCAAGAAAACCTGAGTTCAAATCTGAAGTCAGGTGTTTACTAGCTCTAAAATCCAAGGCAAAACACTTAAATTATTTTGCCTCAGTTTCCTCAATAAAATGGGTATAAATAATAGCTCCTACCTTAAAGAATTTTTTCTATGCATCAAATGAGATAACATTTGTAAAAATAATTAGCATAGTGTCTGGCACAGAGTAGGCACTGTATACATGCTTATTCACTTCTCCCCCTTTTCCTTTCTCAGTCATGTAGTCAGTTAGCTTGTATTTATTAAGCACTTACTTCAAGATAGCCACTTACTATGTGCAAAGTTCTAGGTATACAAAGAAAGGCAAAAACATGACACCTGATCTCAAGGAGATTATACTCTAATGGAGAGACAATATGCAAACAGCTTTGTGTATATAAGGCAGATAGGGTGTTTTCAAAAATCTTAGTGCAGTCTCAAACTTAAATAGCTGTTTAAATACTATTAAATTTTGCTCTTCTGAATCTTCATGGAAATCCTCTCAAAAATATTCTTTTGGGTAATTATGAGGTCCTGGGCATTCACATCAAGTTCAGTTTGTGCAAACAGAAAGCAATGAGCTCAGAAACATAGCATTTTAATGACACTGGCAATCCCTGTATGTGAGAGGAGTGAATGTGACACATGCTTTTGTTGGAAACTTTATCCCAAGCATTGCCCTGGGACACTTTTCCCTGGAGGATACAATTCCCCAGTTGCCTGATTGCCAAAATAGATTAAAATAGCACTAAGACTTTTGGGACACCCTGCCTACAAAGTAAATGAGAGGTACTCTTTCTCTCTCCTATTTCATTTGTACAACAGGGTAAAATGCCTCACCTTCTGTTCAGGGAGAAGATGATCAAAACTGATGCAGTCAAAACTCTGGGAAGTGCACTGTTGCTTCTCTACCAACAGAGGCTGTTGGTGTCTATCAAAGTAATAAGTGGTTACAGAATCTTAGTAGTGTTTGTACTTAACAGGCTCCAGAATCTTGCTGAGGTGAAGTGAATGGAATGGAAAAAGTGGGGGGTGTACTTTGAAAGAGTACTGAACTTAGAACTTGGGGGCTATATAATCCCTTTATTCAAATCCTGCCTCTGCTACTTCTTGGATGATCTTGGACTGGGAGGAATCACTAAACTTCTCTAATGCTTAGGGCACTCATGGACATGTTGAGGAGGTCAGACTGTTACTTCTGATGCCCCTTCTGGTTCTAGTTCAATGATCCTATGAATAAGTAAAGCAAAAGCATAAAAGGAAGCCACATAAGGTCTTCATCACAGTGGGACAGTGCAGACATATGGTTTAGGGTCTGTACTTTTGCTCTCTTCTATGATGCTTGCCCTCTGAATAAGGCAACAGAGATAGCACATGCCTTCTATGTTAGTGTCCCCAATAGCAAATTGGTGAGAGAACATGAAAGTGGTGTGGGTTTTGAGGTCCAGAAACTAAGAGGATGCACTGAGGTCCTCTCATCTAGAAGACAAGCAGTCAATGAATTCAATAAACACTGAATTCAATTAATTCAGGCAATGAATCTTTGTGCTGTTGTTGCTTCTCTGGTATAGCTTCTTAAATACATTTCCTTTCTCTCTTAGCATTAGAGATTCAATTCCTCAGTTTCCTCCAAAACAAATCAAAAACAAGATGCTAGGATCAGGGTTGGAGGTCAGCAATCTGCTCCTTGTCACTCTTTTTGGTGGTCAATCATTTCAGTCATGTCTGACTCTTCATGACCGCATTTAGGGTTTTCTTGGCAAAGACACTAGAATGGTTTGCCATTTCCTTCTCCAGTTCATTTTACAAATGAGGAAACTGAGGCAAATAAGGTTAAGTGATTTTTCCAGAGAGTCATATAGATAGTAAGTATCTGAGCCCAGATTTTAATTCAGGTCTTCCTGATTCCAGGCTTGGTGCTCTACCCCCTGTGCCACCTAGCTGCCTCTATAGGGATAGTAATGACTTGAAACTGACTATTCTTTGGATCCAGGCAGTTGAGCAATTATAAACCCCAAAAGATCCAAACCAGCTGTACTATAAACCAGCCAACATATGTCCATCTTTTCCACCAGAACTTCATGAGCAACTTGTCAAATGACTGGTAAGAATCGAAGGAAAACATAACTACAGCATTTTCCATATCCACTCATCTGGGAACCCTGTGAAAAAGGGAAATGATGCTAATCTGGTGTGACCTGTTCTTGATGCAGTCATGTTATCTTTTTGTGATCACCATTTCCTTTTCTAAATATTCATCACTCCTCCCACACTCACTCAATCAGGGCATAACTATTCAAATGCCAAAGAACTTCTTAAAAAATGACTATCTCAAAATGGTAAGTTCACCAGAGACCCTTTAGCAAAACTACTGCCTGAAGCCTGAGTTCCCTTTATAACATCATCAATGGCTGGTCAGCTAGTCTTCACATGAAAATTTCCATTGATGTGGACATTCTCAAGGTAGCACACTCCATTTTAATAACATTAATTTTTGTTAGAAAATTATTCTTTATATTCAGATGAAATCTGCCTCCCTGTAACTTCTACCCATTAGCCTTAGTGATTTTCTCTAGGGCTGAACAGAATAAGTCTAATCTCTCTTACACCTAGAATATATTTTCAATAATTTTAAATCATACTTGAGGAAATACCTTTGCTCCAGTGAGAAATTCAAAGAAAGATTAGAGTGAGATCACAGTTACAGAGACAAAAAACTGAAAAGTCATGTCCTTGTAGATAACTTCAGATAGAAATATACAGAGAATCTTCACTTGTATAAATAATGGCCACTTTCCAAGAGGTATTAGACATGGTGGGACCAAATACAATCACAAAAATGAAATAGTTTGTGCCCTAAAAGACAGGAAATGACTGATTACTAAAGCAGAAGTTTCTAAATCAACTGTCTGAATACAGTCCTACTATTTTCTTATTCATCTGAAGGGCAAAATCATTATCAAATTCTAAGATAAAAAAAAGAATGAAAAGAAATAAACCATATCACATAGCAATATAGCAATAATCACAACTCTAACCTGACCTTTGTAAAAAAATGTATTGATGAAAAGAAAGGTGGAGAGGAAAACAGGGATCAATGAAAGAAAAGTCATCAAAATAGAAAAATGACATTTTTTTCTAATGAAGTATAAGCAATGCACATTAATTGCCACAGCTAGGAGACTAAAAGGACCTTAAAACAATCTCAACCAATACATACTTTCATCACTTTAGTACAAGGATATGACAGTCAAAGACATCTGCATAGACTATAAACTCATTTATAAAATTTCATAGAGAAGAAAAGTAGAAAATGATGAACTATATAGCCTCATAGAAGAGTGAAAAGAAGTTAAACGGGGTAAAAGTTTATTGGGATTTTAACAAGACAATAATTAAACAATACTTGGGATTTTATGGACAAAGCTGGAGGGAAGAATAACAGGCAGAGAAGAAAAAAGAAATCATCTATGAAGATTTCCAAAACAAATGATTTATTCTATCAATGAAAGTAGACATTTTTACTTTAACATCAGTTTTCTGTACTAGGAATTAGAAAGGAAACAAAGAAGGAGTAGACTGGACTAAACCAAGTATACCATTGATATAGATGACATAGTTTTGAAGGTATTAAGGGAATAATTCTCAAGTGATTTGAAAGAAGGGATGATACCAAATATATGGAAAAAGTCAAAAACAGTATTTGTTGCTACCTTTAAAAGGTGATTGAAAAATAAACTTATTTTGTAATTATTTCTTAAAATCCATTTTTATTGTCAGTTTCAAATTTCCTCCCTCTGACCTCACCCTCCCTTACTCATTAAGAAAGCAATAAATATAAAACCCATTAGAAATATGTATAGTCAAACAAAACAAATTTTCACATTATATATGTTGGAAAATAACTTCAATATGCATATTTGAGTCCATCTATGTAGAATCTGAGTCAGTTGCCTCTTTTTGGAGATGGATAGCATGTTTCATTATGCACCCTCTGGAATTGTGCTCGATTCCATTAAGTTGAGTAGAGTTCCAAAGTTGTTCAAAGTTTTTTGTCTTTACAGCAATGTCATCATTGTATAAATTGTTCTCTAAGTTCTGTTAACTTCACTTTGCTTTAGTTTAGAAAAGTCTTCCCATGTTTTCTTAAAACCATATTTGCTTTATCATTTCTTATAGCAAAAATACCATGTGGGGGGTGGAGCCAAGATGGTGGAGTAAAAGCAGGGAACTCCTTGAGCTCACACCCAAACCCCTCCAAATACCTGTAAAATTATTCTAAACACATTCTAAAGCTTCAGAACTGGCAAAATGACTGAAGCACATCTCTAGCCTAACAACCTTGAAGACCAACAGGGAGGGTATATCACACTGGGCTGGGAGCAGAGTAGAGTCTGCTGCACTGAGTGCAAAGACATCAGAGTAAGTCTCAGGGGACTAAATCTCTGGCAGTTGTGGCAATATCCAGACATCTAAACCCACAAATGCCAAGAACACCATGGAAGGTCAGTGGGGGAACTCTGTGGGACCTGGGTGAAAGAGGACCCTGGCCCCAGTCCTATGGCAGCAGAGATGGGTGCAGTGGCAGTGGTGGCAGTGGCAGTGGCAGCAGCAACAGCAGCAGCAACAGCAGTGGCAGTGTTGCTGGCTGTTTCTGGTGCTCTGAACCCACAGACAGTGGGGGATCCAGCAGCTGATATAAAACCACAGAAGCCTGGGACAGTACACCCACACCCACGACCACTAGAAGCAGGGTAATGCCTTGACAGGGAGTTAGAAAATCAAGTATTTGACTCAGAAGATGAATAAATAGCAAAAATCTTGCTTTGGTAACAAAGAAGAACAAAACATACAACCAAAAGAAGATAACAAAATCAAAGCTCTTACATTGAAAACCTCCAAGAAAACTATGAATTGCTCACCTTCCATGGAAGAGCTTTAAAAAGACTTTGAAAATCAAATAAGAGAAATAGAGGGAAAGTTGGGAAGAGAAATGAGAGTAATGCAAGAAAATCATGAAAAATGAGTCAAAATCCTGCTAAAGGAGACCCCCAAAAAATACTGAAGAAAAGTAGACTAACCCAAATGGCAAAAGAGATACAAAAAGTGAATGAGGAGGAGAATGCCTTAAAATGCAGGATTTGTCAAATGGAAAAGTAGATCCAAAAGCTCTCTGAAGAAAAAAAAAATATTTCAAAATTTGAATGGGGCAAATGGAAGCTAATAACTTTATGAGAAAGAAAGAAATTATAAAACAGAGCCAAAAGAATAAAAAAAATAGAAGACAATATCAAATATCTCACTGGAAAAACCAGTGACATGGAAAATAGATCCAGGAGAGATCATTTAAAAATTATTGGACTACCTGAAAGCCAATGTCAAAAAAGAGCCTAGACGTCATCTTTCATGAAATTATCAAGGAAAACTGCCCTGATGTTCTAGAACCAGAGGGTAAAATAGAAATTGTAAGAATCCACCAATCACCTCCTGAAATAGATCCCAAAAGGAAAACTCTTAGAAATATTATAGTCAAATTCCAGAGTTCCCAGGTCAAGGAGAAAATATTGCAAGCAGCCAGGAAGAAACAATTCAGGAATTGTGGAAATACAATCAAGATAACACAACACTTAGCAGTTTCTTCATTAAGAAATTGAAGGGATTAGAATATGATACTCTAGAGGGCAAAGGAGCTAGGATTAAAACCAAGAATCACCTAGCCAGCAAAACTGAGTATAATACTTCAGGAGAAAAAAATGAATATTAAATGAAATAGATGAATTTAAAGCTTTCTTGATGAAAAGACAGGAACTGAATAGAAAATCTGACTTTCAAATGCAAGACTCAAGAGAAGCATGGAAAACAGGAAAGAGAAATTATAAGGGAGTTATAAAAGTTGAACTGTTTACATTCCTACATGGAAATATGATATTTGTAACTCATGAGATCTTTCTCAGTATTAGAATAATTGGAAGAAATAGATAGATAGATATAGATAGATAGATAGATAGATAGATAGATGATAGATGATAGATAGATAGATAGATAGATAGATAGATAAGACAGGTAAGTTAAATATGAAGGGATGATATCTAAAAAAATAAAACTAAAGGATGAAAAAGGAATATATTGGGAGGATAAAGGGAGAGATAAAAATGGGCAAATTATCCCACATAAAAGAGGCAAGAAAAAGGTTTCACAATGAAGGGAAAGAGGAGAGAAGTGAGAGGGAAGAAGTGAACTTTACTCTCATTGGATTTAGCTTAAGGAGGGAACAGCATATACACTCAATTGGGTATTTTATCCTACAGGAAAGTAGCAGGGGAAGAAGATAAAGGTGGGGAGAGCAGATAGGGGTAGGACACAGTCAGAAGCAAACTCTTTTTTGAAAAGGGACAGGGTCAAAGGAGAAAACAATAAGTGGAGGGCAGGACAGGATGGAGGAAAATATAGTCTTCACAACATGACCATTATGGAAATATTCTGCATAACTACACATGTATAACCTATATTGAATTGCTTGCCTTCTCAATGATGGTGGATGGGGAGAGGAAAGAGGAGAAAATTTGTAACTCAAAGATTTTTTTAAAATGTAAAAATTGTTTTTACATGCAATTGGGAAATAAGATATATAGGCAAGGGGGTATAGAAATCTATCTTGCCCTACATGAAAATAAAGGAGAAGGGGATAAAGGTAGGGCATGATATAAGGGAGGGCATACTGGGGGAAGGAGCAATCAGAATTCATGCCATCTTGGGGTGGGGAAGTGAGAGATGGGGAGAAAATTTGCAACTCAAAATCTTGTGGAAAAGGAAGTTGAACACTTAAAATTAATTAATAATTTTTTAAACAGCATGTGGTTTCATACATATAGCATAACTTGTTTCAACATCAATAACTCATGATCCCTAGCTTCACTTCTTATATCTGTAAATTCTTCATGAATATAATCTACACATATATAAAAACATTTTTGATAAAAGTTTGAGAAAGGAGCAGTTAGATATTTGCAACTGCTATCGGCTACCAGACATCCCTGAAGTCACACAATTGACCAAAGAGTACAGAGAACACAAAAATTCCATTAAGTCTATTTTTTGTTGACCATAGATAAACCAATTGGATAAGTGAAGCAAAATACTGTCTTAAATTTTTTTTTTCCAACAAAGTGTCCATCCCAACTCTAATTCACATTGTCTTATGATTTTCCGATGACTTTCTCACCTCTGCTATGTAGTGGATATATTTTTCACCAAAGTGTAATCAATTATTTGGCCATAAAGAAGGCAATGTAACGTTTTCAGATTATAGTTAGAAAATGTATTATACTTATTTTATTATGTGTCCTGGTAACCCCCTTTCCCCCCAAAATGCACACACACCAGACTTCTAAGTTTAATGTGCATTATTAATATTTTCATCACCTTCTATATAATTATCAAAACAATAAATCAAGCCTTGATTTGGAGCATTTGCTGATTTTTGAGATGTAAATGCTCATACTGAAAATTTGACAATCAGTTCTCCCTTACCTTTAGGAGCCAGCTCCAGCACAGTCCTGATTTTGACTCAGATAAGTAAAACATTCATCCAGTCATTTATTCAACAAACATTAATTATTAAGTACAATGTGCAGTATATTGTACAATATCTTAAGCTTAGTGCTAGTGAATGCTCAAAGGCAAGTAAGAAAAAAACCAATACAGTAGCAAGGAAAGTGACTTTGGAGTCAGAGGTTGTTCAGTTATTTCAGTCATCTTCAACTCTTTGTGATCCCTTCTGGGGTTTTCTCTGCAAATATACTGGAGTGATTTTTCATTTCTTTTTCAACTCATTTTACATATGAGAAAACTGAGGCAGAGTTAAGTGATTCAGTCAGGGGCATGCAACTAGTAAGTGTGAGGCTAGATTTGAACTCAGGAGGATGAGTCTTTTTGACTTCACACCCAGCATTCTCTCCACTGCTCCAGAGGACTTGGTTATTTCATCCCAAGGATGAAATTCTAGGGTCTTCCCTGGGTGAACTTGGAAAAATTTCTTCAACTCCATTTTCCTAATCTCTAAAAGGAGAGTTGGACAATGTGACCTTTAAGGTTCCTTTGAGTTCTAGAGCTAGGATCCCCTGATCAGAGACATAGTTCCTTCCCTCAAGAACCCTATAGTCTATGTGGGGGTGGAGAAGATGCAGAGATGGGGAATTTAAACTTACATCTTTAAAGGAATGTGTGTAATCTCATTAATGAAGGTTCTCTTTTTCAATCCTTTCAAATATTCTTTCTGTGTGAAATAATTATGTTTCTGTAAATTCTGCATAGAGGATCCATTCTCCAAACTTGCTAAAGATCTTTCTCTAATTATTTTTTAATCCATAGATTACCAATGCACTGATTGGACTGCTCAATTTTCATCTCATTCTCACACAGAAATAGTCTCCTTTATGTTTATAAATGTCCCGCCTTGATCATAATATATTTTGGGTAATATACTGTAGCCTATATATTTATAGCCTATACATCTACTGTACATCTCTCCATTGTCCTTTGTGTTGATCTGTTATATCATCATCAAAAGAATATTGGTATTTTGTTGGAATGATGGTGGTGTTTATAAGTGTTTTTGTTTTGCTGTAATATTTAGTTTGGGTTCATTGAAACACAGAAGTTTCCCAAATGAAATTCAGCCTATTTTTCCATAATTGATAAATGTTTTTCATCCACTTTGTTTATTTTCAATGTGAATGGTATACAAATTACTTTTGTATTAGTGTGTAGTTCACTGAGGGGGTGTTGAGATGTCTTCCTATTTGAATCACTTTAATTTTGAATCAAAGGATGCTGAGATTAAAATTCTCTTTCTCTGATATTATTTTCCACTCCTTCATCTATACCTACCTCACCCTTACTCTCACCCATCTCTGGATCTCATTTTACCTTCACATTATATGTCCTCTGGAATCATCATTGTAGTGTTGATGAATTAATCTTCCTATTAAATTTCCTTCCACAATGCTTCCACCTTCTTGAAATTATGGAAACTTGGTTCTCCCCAGAAAACTTTGTACCTGTGGTCACTAAGTTCAGTCCTAAATGTGCATTCTCTTATGCCTCCCAAAAGACTGGGTCAGGAGGAGTAAACGTACTTCTTCTTTGCCACTGATACTTTCAGAGCTGTTCTTGCTATGATCATTCAATGACCTCACCTTCTTTGAGATTCATTCATCTTTTTTTTTCTACAGGTCCATAAGCATTTATTAAGTACCTATTATGAGTCAGACACTATACTAAGCACTCAGGATACAAAGAAAGGCAAAAATAACTCCCACCTTGAAGAAGCTTACAATACTTTTTAAAATTTTTTTAAAAAATTTTAGCTCCAACATTTTTCCTCCCCCATACCTCTACACCAACTATTGAGAAAGCAATAAATATTATATAAAATATACATGTGAAGTCATGCAAAACATATCACCATATCAGCTATGTTGGAGGAGAAAGCAAGAAAAAAATTTTAAGTGGAAAAAAGTATGCTTTCATCTGCACTCAAAGTTTATCAGTATTCTCTCCAGAGATGGATATCATTTTTCATGAGTCCTTTGGAATTGTTGTAGATCATTGCATTGCTCAGAATAGCTAAGTCTTTCACAGTTCATTATAGTTACAATATTGCTATTACTACGTACGATGGTGTCCTGGTTCTGCTCACTTCACTGTATCTAGTTCATATAAGTCTCCCCATGTTTATTTGTATTTTTTCCCTACAAACCAAACTGTTCATCATTTCTCACACCACAGTAGTAAGTACTCTTATCATGATCATATGGCACAACTTATTCAGCCATTCCCCATTTGATCTCAGCTTCCAATTTTTTTTACCATCATAAAGAGAGCTGCTATAAATATTTTAGAACATATAGGTTCTTTTCCTTTTTCCCTGACCACCTTAGGAAACAGACCTAGTAGTGGTATTGCTGGGTCAATGTGTGTATATAGTTTTACAATCCTTTGGGAATAATTCTAAATTGCTCTCCAAAAAATTTTATATTTCTTAAAGGACAAGTTTAATCATTGTATTCCTTTGTTACAAATAGCTTCAGTGTCTTCTAATTGCCTCTAGAATAAAATATAAATTCTTCTGTTTGGCACTTAAAATACTTCACAATATGATTCAGATTTATCTTTCCACATCAGTTTCATATTACCTTCATTTTAGGTAGGGACCCAAACCAGCCAACCTTTATTTCCCCTACTGGCTCTACTCCTTACTTTCCAAACTTCAACACTATGACTCAGTTGGCCTCTTATTCTAGAACTTACCTCAGTGCATAGGGAATCCTCACCCTGGAACATTCTTATGTTATATGTGCTGGTCTCCTTTTCCCTTTGATGAGTTGCTCTTGAGGCTTCTCTTTTAGGGAGGGAACCCTCCTGGCTCTAGACTTCAACACCATGCCCCCATATGGTGTTTTATCCTCTCTCCTATTCCCTTACCCTTTCTTTTCAGATGCCCTTTATGTTTTGTCTTCCCCAATTAGAATATAATCTCCACGAGTGCAATAACTATCTTTCTTTTTGTTTGTACTTGTATCTCCAGTGCTTAACATAGTTAAAAGCACATAAGAAGCACTTAAATCCATGTTGCTTGATTTCCCTTTCCAGTTATTAGTGGTCTCTCTAATCCTATTCATATTTTAATATACTCTGCACTAAGTAATACATGTGTAAACATGTTGTTTCCCCTCTGTAGAATGTAAGCTCCTTGATGACTGCTTCTCTTTCATCTTGATATCTTCAATACCCAGCATAGTGTCTAATATATTAGTAGGCACTCAAATGCTTTTGGGTTGAGCAGAATTATATTGAATTGAATTGATTTGAATTAAATTAATTTAATTAGCACAATGCTATCTGGGAACAAGAGTATTTCTAGAACTTTGCCATCAATCATGAAACCCTTCTTTTATTTGAACTCTGCAGTATGTCCTCCATGACATCCATGACATTGGAGACCACCTTAAGTAAGCATCTGCCTCCCTATCTTGAAATTAAATGGAATATGTTAAGTTCACGAGAGGCATAAACAAAGCTCTATTTTAAGAACAAAACCTTCATACTAAAAGAATAAAATTAAATGAACCTTGATTAAGAACCTAAAATTGAGCCGACATATTAAGGCTTACCATACATCAATAAGCAACACACAAAAGAAAGAAAATTGTATTGCAGCGCTACTCCTAATTTTACTTCCCTAATATTTACATATCATTATTATTTTTGTATGTCTTCCATCACTTCCCCCAGATTTCTGGCTACACACTAGTAAAGAAAAACACACACATTATTTCACTTTTGTCTTAAGTATACCATAAGATTAGTCGAACCAGTAGGCCATCTAATTCAACCATTGCTACTGATGCATGGGCTTCAATATATCATCCAGGATATCCTTGATCCTAAAAGATGATGGCATCTCCTTCAATATTTAGTAAACTTACAAGGTTATGAACCTAAGGAGTCAGCATTGGAACCAATGCAGGACACCTATGCTTCATAGTTGGTAGAAGTCTTTACCAAGAATAACTTTGAGTTCTGGGAAAGAAATGGGGGGCCAGGGATGGGAAACTATTTCCATAGCATCATAAAAAAAGGAAAAAGTGGGTCTGGTATGAAAATAGATGTAGTCATCACTTGGCATGTCAGAGCTAGGCAAAGGTGAAATGTGCACACTACTGTGATACATGGTTGATATTTCGAGGAGGAATAAGATGAATTACAGAAGATCAGCTGAACTTGCCTTCTATTTGTTCCACAAACACATCATTCCATTTCCCATTATCTTGCCTTTGCACAAGACAACCCTGGAACCTTCCTTATCTCTACCTTAAAGAATCCTTCTATTACCTTAGATAACAATAGGAGGACTAGACATATTCATTGAAACAAACATTTGCTTCTTATTGGTTTTTTATGTATTCTTAAATGCCAGTCCTTCTAAGAAGAGATAACCCCTCAACTGCTGGTGCCATACTTTATATCAATAAGTAACATGCAATAGAGAGAAAAATGTATTAGGCCACTACTCTTAACTTCACTTTCCTAACATTTACATGTCATGATTATTTTTATTTAACCAATCTTCTCCCTTGATTTTGGATATGGACCAGTGAAAAAACACATTTAAAAAAATTTGTCTTGAGTATGCTGTGAAATTGTTAGAGTCAGAAGATTCCTTAAAGGCCCTCTAATTCAACCATTGCACATGAACTCCAATATAGGAGACAATATGGGAGCCTATGCTTCTACAATAACTACTTTAAATTTATTGTATTTATTGACTTCATATTGTGTTAAACATACATTTATATATGTACATGTTGTCTCCTCCACTAAGTTGCCTGAGAGCAGGGATTATTTTCTCTTTTCTATTTCTAATTCTAGCATTTAGCACAGTGCTTTGCACATAGTAGGCCCTTAAGAAATGTTTGTTGATTGCTTGATTAAACAGTCATTTCACCAGTACCTCTTTGTAGCACTCAGAGCGCTCTGACTTGAAACCTCTCCAATCCCTCAATTTATGGCTGATTTCAGGATTATGGACTATAATGTTCTCAAGAAACTCTTATTCTTGACTTGGCTCTTCTTTTACTCATTTGTATTTATTTTGTACCCTTGGGGAAAGAGATCCTTAGGGGAGTTTTTTCAAGCTCTATGATTATCTCCTATAGTCTCTTATTACCCTCCTCTCAACACACACACACACACACATGCGCGCGTGCACACACACACACACATAATGGATACAACAAGTAACAAGTAACATTTCTCTGTTGGCATTTCAAAGCTGCAAGGATGCCCATACAGTTCAGGACATAAATGTGAATTCCCTATGCTAGTGTTCCTGATAATTTCTTATTTATTTTCCTTTTGAACACTACCAGTGATAAATACTTCACTATCTCATAAGGAAATCCTATTATTATTATTTTTTATTTTCTATACCAAAATTTTTATTTTATTGGTCAAGGAAAATCCTAATGAGAAAATTCCTTCTAGGAATATAGAACAGCATAGTTACTGAAACTCCTATGGCAGCCAGTAGTTTAGAGGACTGAGTGCTGGGTTTAGAGTCAGGAAGACTTAAGTTCAAATCTGACTAGATATAGGACCTTGAGGAAGTCATTCAACCTCTGTTTGCCTCAGTTTTCTCAATTACAAAATGGGGATAATAATAGCACTTACCTCTCAGAGTTGTTGTGGGAATTGAATGACATAATATTGGTTTTAAAAATAATCACAATGTCTAGCACCTAGCAGGTGTTATATAGATGATTATTCCCTTATTTTCCTCTTATACTCAAAGTCTGGTACCACTGAGAGGAGAAATGATTCCCTAAAATCACACAGGCAGTATGTGACAAAAGCAGCATTTGAACCCAAATTTTCCTGATGCTAAAACAGACTCTCTTATCTATATGCCAAATAGAATATCTCCTGTCCATTTCTACAGAACTCTAATTATTAGAACAGTTCTTCCTCTTATCAAGGGGAAATCCATCATTGTTCCTAGGTTTGCCCTCTGGGGCCAAATAGAACAGGTTTAATTCTGTTTCCTCAGGACAAGCTTTCAAGTATTTGAAGAAAGAATCATAAATTCACCAGTAATTCTGCTCATCTCCCAGATAAATGCCCTCCATTCCTTCAACAAATTTTTATGTGACAGTTTCAAGGTCTCCTAGCATTTTGGTAATCCTCCCCTTATCAATGTTCCTCTGAAAATATGTTGCCCATATTTCTTAGTTTTAATACTCCAGATGACTTCTAGCCATGGTTAAATTAAGTGGGACTCTCACTTTGGCAAAGGATTGCTAATCTGCATTCTCCAAACATAAAGTTTGTTTTCATTTTGATAAGGCATTTCAATGTAAGTGGTTTCCTCTCCAATTCTTTGTATTTTGTTTTATTAATTTAAAAACATTACTCTGAAGAGGAGTCAATATATTTCACCAGATGACCAAAGGGCTTCATGACACAAAAATGGCTAAGAATACTGGTTTTAGTATAAATTGTACTAGTGGTAGGTTTAATGATGGGGTAGGAGTGGAGCAGACAGAAACTGAAGAAAATTTGGAGAAGATGAGTCACTGATTTGGGGGGGGAAAGATTACAGAACAAAGAGACTGGGAAAACTAAACCCAAATTTTTCCTACTTTACAATTGTTCCAAGGGTGGGCCCTAGCTGTGAATTCTGAGCTCTGAAATTTCCCTCAAATTTAAGGAGCTACTGAAACACTTCATCAAGCCTTGGAAAACAGATGTCACAAACTCTCATTAAACTGTCAAATACTTTTTTCCCAGTATTTCCTCTCCCATCACAGCTGATTACCAAGATATATAGGCACACATACACACATAAATATCTTGATAAGTTACAAGTAAAAGCAGAAAAATGTGTGACAGTTTAATGAGATTTGAATTGAAGAGAATTCTGTATTTTAATATTATTTGGTGAATGGAGTGCCTCCATAAGAGTTTTGTGTTTCATTTGGTTTCAGTGTGTTCTTAACATTTTTTGCATACAATTAAGGACTAATGACTAGTATTAGGATGAAAGTGGTTGGCCAGCTAGGTCTACTCACTGTCAATGAGGAAAGAACATTGAATTGGAAATCACAAGGCTTGGATTCAGACTCTAACTCTGCCACTGACACTTGTCGGAACTTGGAAATGTTATTCAACCTTCTGAACCAACTTCTTTATTTGTAAATTGGGGATCATAATCATCATCATCATAATAGAGTTAGTATTTATATAGTGCTTTAAAGCTTATAAAATGCTATGCACGTGCTATCTCATTTGATAGCCTAAGACAAGGTTTATTGATTACTCAGAAGACTAGAATGCCACAAATATTTATATCATGAATATTTATTTATAAAGAGAGTTGAGAGATACTACACAGATGAGCTTTAAACAACATAAGCTTGGACATTTTATAACAAATGAACAACCTACCTCATGGGATTTTTGTAAATTCAAAGGAAATGATGTATGTGAAGTACCTTACAATCTTTTAAGCACTATATGCTTTTAGCCATTATTAATTTACATTCAAAAGTATTTTTGAGAGTCTACCATATTCCTGACATAGTTCAATAATACTATTTTTTGCTCATAGTTTTATAGCTCTAAAGCTGGAAAGGATGCCCAAGAATATCTAGTTTAAACTAACTTTTTTTTTTCCCAGAGGAAGAATCTGAGGATCTGAGAAGTTATGTGACTTGAACAAGCTTACACAATTAGAAAACAATTAGACCAGGAATTTGAACCCAAATTCTCTAACATTAAATCCAATACCTTTTCCCAGTCCTTATTCATCCTAAATTGAGTAAATTATTCCTCCTGCTCCCTTTTTTGGATCAGGACAGGGGTGTGCTGATAAATGTTTTACAACAACTGGCTCTCCAGAAAACAAAGAGACCCACAATACACTTTTAAGTTTAATCTGAATCATTAATATTTTCATAACTGTTTTTTTAAGTCTATATAATCAACAAAGCTCTATATTCAGACCTGTTTTGTAGCTTTTACCAATTTCTGAGACACAAATGCTCACAATGAAAACTTAACAATTGCTTCTTGAACAGGAATGCACTGTCTCTAGGACACTTTTGGATTAGATGCAGGAGATACTGTGGTAACCAGAGAGATCACTGGATTTAGAAGACCTGGTTTCAAATCTCAATTCAACCACTTCCTACATGATTTCGGGCAACTCACTTGACTTCTCTAGGCCTCAGTTATTTCTGAAGTACATTTCATCTCTCAATCTATTATTCTATAGATGTCTCAGTTAAACAAAAGGATGGATAACAGCTTCTCCTGCCCACTCCTAACACTCTATCTACTACACAATCTAGATCTTGGGCAACCTGGGCTTCTGCTTCCCATTACTTAATTTTTTAGAGGATGAAGGCAGGTAAATTGGGGCAAAGTGACTTGCCCAAGGTTACACAGCTACTAAGTGTCAAGTGTCTGAGGCTGGATTTGAACTCAGGTCCTCCTGATTAGAGGGACAGTGCTCTATTCACTGAACCACCTAGCTGCCCCTCCCACCTTCTTCACTGTTAATTCAGAAGCTGCTCTAGAAAGCATTGCTCTTGTACCCATTGGAATAAAGAATAGGATGTGAGAAAGGGGAGAACCAGTCGTCTCAGCAATAAAGCAAAGCTGAGCACAGGCTTATGAAGATAATCTTGCCATGTTTAAAAAATAATTTGTGTTTTCTTGGCCAATTTGACCAGACTGGTTTATATTCATAAGGTTCTGTCTTTATGACTTTGATCAGACAGTCTATCCTCTTTGCCTTGAATACACTCCTTTCTCATCTCCTCTCACAGAATTCCCAGGCTTCCTTCAAGGTTGAGCTAAAATACCAATCCTCTTAATTAGGCTTTTTCTGAGTCATCCCATTGATATTGTTCCCCCCCTGAAATTAATTCACATTTGCCATTTTTCCCCAATCCTTAAACAGTCTATGTTCTGTAACTAAATTGTATAAATAATAATAATAATAATAATAACAGTTATGTACTGAATTAAAGTTTGCAAAGTACTTTACATATTATCTTATCTCTCTCAACACCTTTGTAAAGTAAGTGCTATTGTTTTCTGTGTTTTGCAGATGAAAAAATAGAGGCTTATTGAGATTAAATGATCTGGTAAAGATCACACCGAGAGGATAGTGTCAGAGGGCGCACCCAAATACAGGTTCTCTGATTGAAGATTCAGTAATCATTCCATTGAACCTTGCTCCCTTCCCAAAAGGCAAATTCATGAAAACTTTTCAGTAGAGCAAGGATACAAAATACTATGCAGAAAGCATGTATGGTACAATTTTCTGTCAGACAAACAAACTGCTTTTCCTTCCTTAACCCCAGATTCTGTTGGCACAGTTTTTTTTCTTTCTTTTCCTTTTTAATTTATTTTTTTTTCAAATACTTTCTTAACTTCTGGTTTACATCATTCATTTCCACCAGATTTTGAGTTACAATTTTTTCCCTATTTTTCCCCTCCCCACCACCACAGAATAGCAGTCCCACCGGATATCCCCTCCTCCAATCTGCTCCCTCCCATATCTTCTCCCATACCTCCTTTGACTTTTCCAGTAAGGCATGATGGATCTCTATGACCCAATGCCTGTATATCTTATTTCCCAATTATATGTAAAATAGTATTAATAATAGTATTTATATATTTTTAAACATTTGATTTTAAAACTTTGAATTCCAGATTCATTCCCTTCCTCATTTGTCACCCACCTTTACAGGGAAGATAAGCAATCCAGTATATGTTGTACATGTGTAGCTATGCAAAACATTACCATAGTAAATACATTGTAAAAGACTGAGTATATTTCCCTCCCTCCTATGCCACCTCCCACTTGTTCTATTCTCTACTTCAATCCTGTCACTTTTCAAAAATGGGTGCTTCTAACTTCCCTCCCCCCCAGCCTGCCCTCCCTTCCATCATCCCCTCTCTCATCCCCTTCCCCCCGACTCTCCTGTAGGGTGAAATATCCTATATTGGTAGGTATGTCATTCTCTCCCTGAGCCAAATTCAATGAGAATAAGGTTTTGTTTTGTGCCTTCCTGTTCTTCCCCTCCATTGTAACCATTTTCCCTTGTCTCTTCTACATGAGATAGTTTACCCCATTCTGTCTCTCCCCATATCCTACCATTATATTCCTCTCTCACCTCTTACTTTCACTTTTTAAGTATCATCCCTTCCTATTAAATTGGTCCTGTGCCCTCTATCTATGTATACCTGTAAACATATATACACACATTCACATATGTTATCATATGCCCATATACCCTTCTTCAACTATTTTCATACTGAAAAAAGTTTCATCAGTTACAATGATTGTTTTTCCATCTAGGAATGTAAATAATTCAACTTTGAAAAGTTTCTTATGATTTCTTTTCCCTGTTTACCTTCTTAAGCTTCTCTTGTTTCTTGTGTCTGAATGTCAAATTTTATATTCAACTCTAGTTTTTTCATCAAGAATACTTGAAAGTCCTCTATTCCACTGAATGACCATATTTTCCCTTGAAATATCATACTCAGTTTTGCTGGGTAGGTGATTCTTAGTTTCAATCCCAGCTCCATTGCCCTCTGGAATATCATATTCCAAGTCCTTCAGTCACTCAGTGTAGAAGCTGCCAAATCCTGTGCTATCCTGATTGTGTTTCTACAATATTGAAATTGTTTCTTCCTGGCTGCTTGTAGTATTCTCTCCTTGATCTGGGAATTCTGGAACCTGGCTATAACATTCCTGGGAATTTTCTTTTTGGGATCTTTTTCAGGAGGTGATCTGTGGATTCTTCCAACCTCTATTTTGCCCTCTGGGTCTAAAAAATCAGGGCAATTTTCCTTGAGAATTTCTTGCAGCGTGATTTCTAGGTTCTTTCTTTAATTATGGCTTTCGGGTAGTCCAATAATTTTTAAATTATCTCTCCTTTATCTATTTTCCAGGTCAGTGGTTTTTCCCATGAGATATTTCACATTGCCTTCTATTCTTTCATTTGTTTGGATCTGTTTAACAGCATCTTGATTTCTCATAAAGTCACTAGCTTCCATTTGCTCCAATCTAATTCTGAAGGAATGATTTTCCTCAGTGAGCTTTTGAGATTCTTTTTCCATCTGGCAAATTTGGCTTTTTAAGGCATTCTTCTCCTCATTGCATTTTGAGCCTCTTTTGCCATTTGAGTTAGTCTATTTTTTAAGGTGTTATTTTCCTTGGTCAGGCTGTTGACTCTCATTTCATAATTTTGTTGCATCATTCTCATTTCTCTTCCCAATTTTTCCTCCACTTCTCTTATTTGCTTCTTAAGTTCCTCTATGGCCTATAACCAGCTCATATTTTCCTTGGAAGCTTTTGGTGCAGGAGTTCTGACTTCACTGTCTTCCTCCTGTTCCATGCTTTGATACCTTTTGTCACCAAAGTAGGAGTGTAAAGTTGGGGTACTCTTTATTTTGCTTCCTTTTCCTACTCATGTCGCCACTCAGTCACTTGACCTCTGGTCTTTTTGCCACAGTAGGACTCTTCCACCAGATAGGGGAGCTTCTGTCCCAAATGCTGGGGTTTTCTCAGCTGCCAACGGTATTAGTTGGGTGCCCTCTCTGAAGCCTCCAGACACTCTCGCAAGCTGGTCACAATCCCCAGGACCTCCACCCTATACAGGAATCCAGATCCAAGCAGGTTAAAGCAAGAGCGATTACCCTTCAGACCGGTTGCCTGGTTCCCCCACAGTCTTCAGGCCAGGAGCTGAAGCTGCAACATGGCTCTGGCTTCGCTGAGGTTTCTCAATGGCTTCTCTTCCTGGGGACAAAAGTCAATGCTCTGCCCCTTACTGGTCCCAAAGTCCACAGTGCACTGACCTCTCACTTTGTGCTTGGCAAGGGTTGATAATTCTGGAAATGGCCACAGCTACTGGTGTTCTGGAGTCCCTCTAGCCAGTGTTTGGTCAGGCCTAGCCTGGGGCTAAAACCCAGCTGGAGCAGGGCCTGGGCTCAAGTCCCAGAATTCTGTGTTGGCCATTCCCTGCCAGGCTGCCAGGCTGTCCTCAGTGGGAGGTTAGCTTCTCTGTGTCATTTTGTGGGTACTGTAGCTCCAAAGTTTGTTCAGAGTCCCCTTTTACATGAATTGAAAATGGTGGGAGATGGAGCTGCATGGAGGTCATGTTTCTACTCCACCATCTTGACTCTGCCCCCAGCAAAGTTTAATTAAAAGCTTAACACCGGTTTTGGTTCACCAATTCTTGGTTGTAATCCTAACTCCTTTGCCTTCCAGAATGTCATGTTCTAAGCCCTGCACACCTTTAACACAGTTTTGTTGTTTAGTCATTTCAATTGTGTCCAACAGTTTTTGTGACTCCTTATGGAGTTTTCTTGGCAAAGACACTCAACTGGCTTGCCATTTACTTTTCCACATGAGAAACTAAGGCAAACAGGGTTAAATGACTTGCCCAAGGTCACATAACTATTAAGTTTCTGAGGTCAGATTTGAGCTCAGAACAATAAGTCTTCCTAACTCCAGGCTCAACACTCTATCCACTGTGCCACCTATCTGCCCTTAAACACGTCAACTGTTAAATCTTTTGTGATCCTGACTGTGTCTCTATGGAATTTGAATGGTTTATTTCTGAAGTCCTAAAGTATTTTCCCTTTGACCTGGGAACTCTGGAATTTGGCTATAATATGTCTAGAAGTTTTCATTTTGGGGTCTCTTTCAGGAGGTAATTGGTAGATTCTTTCCATTTCTATTTTACCCTATGATTCTAGAATATCAGGGCAGTTTTCCCTTATAATTTCTTGTACTATGACTAGGCTCTTTCTTTGAGTCTGGCTTTCAGGCAGTCCAATATACTTTAAATTATCTGTCCTTGATTTATTATTTAGGTCAGTTGTTTTTTTCTAAATACATATTTCAAATTATCTTCTATTTCAACTTTGTTTTAATGTTTCTTAATGTCTTATGGAGTCATTAGGTTCCATTTGTCCAATTCAATTTTTTAAGGATTTCTTTTCTTCAGGTATGTTTTATACCCCCTTTTTCATTTTAGCCAATTCCATTTTTAAGTTATTTTCTTTAATATTATGTACTTCTTTTTCCAAGCTGTTGATTGTCTTCATAATTTCTTTTCATCATTCTCATTTCTTTCCTACTTTTTTCTTACCTTTCTTATCTGATTTTTAAATAATTTTTATATCTTCCAGAAATTCTTGTTGAGTTTGTTTCTAATTCACAGGGTTTTTTTTTCCTTTGAGGCTTTGCTTGTAGCTGTGCTATCACTATAGTAGTTTTTTTTTAAATGTTCAGATTCTTTATTTTTGCTGTTTCCTTATTTTTCTAGATTATTACTTGACATTGAACTTTGTTAATTTTATGTTAAAGTTAAAATATATTCCCAAGGTGGTTGTAGGAGGTGGACACTGTACCAAGCTTTTTTGTTTGTTTGTTTGCTTGCTTGTTTGTTTTTTGCTCTTCTGTTTTCGGAGCTAGTTTTGGATGCCTGAAAGTTTTCAGTGCTTCTGATATGGTGTGATCCACGAAGACATATGATCATTACTCCTTTACTGCTGCAAGTGAAACTGTTATTTGGGGCTACTAATCTTTTGTAATAAGGCAGTCCTCACCATCCTGGGACTGTGACCAGGAAGTGGGTATAGACAATGGAGTTGCCAGGCAGTGCCCTGCCCTTCACCCAGTGGTAGCACAGGAGTCCCCTGTAATCTCTTTCTGATCACTTGCCAGATCCCCTCACCATCTCTGGCTTAAGAGCTTCCCAAACTGCTGCTACTACTGTTGTTGCTTTCAAGGTTCATAGCTGTTGTTGTAGCCACATGGGCTCTGGCCTAGTTCCAATCTTGGTCTTATAGTCCTCTCCTTCTGACCTCTCAAGTTGTGTTGGATTGGAAAAAATGCCTCACTCCGACCTTTTGCTGATTTTGCCTCTCCATAACTAAGTTAGAAGCATTATTTTAAAATTATTTGGAGAGGAATGTAGGGAAAGCTTGGCTGATTTTTCTACTCCATCATCTTGGCTCCACCCATTATATTTATAAATTCCATTATATTTACGCTTTGTATATTTTATAATTATAGACAGTTATCACAATACACAAATTCTTGTTACTCAAGTTTCATTTTATATGAAGAATTCTCAAAGAAATCCACATTCAAAAAAAGAAACCTATGTTAAGTTTATTGTATGGTATTGTGTTCTCTCTCTCTCCACTCTCATCACTTGGCCAGATGCTCAGAGGCCTCCTGTCTCCTCCCATTAAAAAAATAAATAAAAATAAAAACCTTTAGTAAAATGTATTTGGTGGAAGTGGGATAAAGGTTAATGTGTTTTTAATAAAATAGCCAGATTATTTTCATTAAAATTCAAAAAAATCATTTTTTTCTCCCATCTTTACACGTGATTACTTATTTGAGCTATGCATCTTCTGTAAGTAGAGCCATTGTAAGGAGAAGGGGTTTTAAATCATATGTGGTAGTGATATAAATATAATGGGCACTCTGTCCTGGTCAAACCCCATTTCAAGAACTGCATTCAGATAAGAGCATCACCTTTTTTTAGGAAGGACATTGATAAGAATCAGAGTTCCCATAGAGGGGTGACCAGGATGCTGAAGAGTGCAACAAGCATGCCATGCAAATGTAACCCTGGTTTGAGGGGTCAATTGCATGATAAAGTCTTCTCGTTGATGACCATCAATGCCCCATCAATAACCATCAATGAGAGCAGGAGAAAAGAGAAGAGAAATCCAGGTTCCTCAGTCTCTTCAGGTTCTTCTACATTCCAGTGTCAAGAGAGGAAATGAGCAGGATTCCAAATTCCCTTTACAGTAACAAGGAGAGAAAGGTTCTGGGAAGAAGTGAACATGTAGAAGTTGATCCTCTCCCTATCCCCCGCTTGCTCCATGAGAAATTTCAGGGAATTTCTTCTTCAGCTGAGATGTGATACTTTCTTTGGTTGAACTGATTTATCTCACTCCAAATGGGAGAGCTTCCTCAACCAGTATTGTCTGGTACATATTCTCACATGCCTATTTTCTCTGAATTCCATTTTGCTTTGACTTGAATAAAATGGGGTATTTTGTGTGCTCATTGTGAAACCAGCATTTATTGTGAAGGGTGTCAAGCATTGGATAAAAAGCTCTGGGTCCTCCTTTATCCATTTAGAAATAGTGAACAGGAGTTTAGCTTGACCTAAAAGTTACATCACTTAGACTAAGTAAGGGAACAGAAAAGTACAATCCTAGCACCTCTCTTACTGAGGAGAGCAGAGTAGCCAGCTGATGGCCATTCCAACCTCCTATATTCTCTCTCCTGCCAGGAATCAAAGTCTGTCTTGGAGAAATAAAGGGGGAGAATATTGTAAAGATATATCTCTTCCTACCTCCCATCAAACCATACATTGGGCTTCAATTTTCTCTTCTTTAAAGAAAAGGTTAGACAAGATGACTATCTAAGTCAGAGGTTCATCTTTTTCTGTGCATTATAACCCTTTGTTGCAGTCTAATGAAACCGATAGAGTCCTCAATAAAATGTTTTAATGTACAAAATATATATGAATACAAAGAAAATAAATTATACAGAAATGGTTATCAAAATGTTATTTAAAAGTTTATGAGTCAGGGGTGGCTAGGTGGCGCAGTGAATAGAGAGCCGGCCCTGGAGTCAGAAGGACCTGAGTTTGGAGCCGGCCTCTGACACTTAATCCATACAAACAAAAACCTAGCCGTGTAACCTTGGGCAAGTTACTTAACCCCAATTGCCCTGAAGGGGCGGCTAGGTGGCGCAGTGAGTAAGAGTGCCGGCCTCGGAGTTGGGATGACCCGAGATCAGATCCGGCCTCAGAAAATGAGCACCCACGCATAAATAATGACTAGCCGTGTAACCTTGAGCAAGTTACTTAACCCCAATTGCTTTAAAAAAAAAAGTTCATGAGTCATAATTTAAAAACACCTTCCCTACATTTTCTAGTTCCAAATTGATTTTATGATTTTTTTTTATTTTTTGCTTTTTGGAGGGGGGAAGGGAGGGCAATTGGTGTTAAGTGACTTACAAAAGGTGTAATGGCTAGGTTTTTGTATCAAGTGTCTGAGGCCGGATCAGAACTGAGGTCCTCCTGACTCCATTGCCGGTCCTCTACTCACTGCGCCACCTCGCCGCCCCAATTTTCATGATTTTTTACAGATGAGGAAACTGAGATGATAAAGTGACTTGCTTATGTGCGTACAACTAGCAAATCTTGGACCTACAATTCAAATTCAGGTCTTCTGAAGACATATTCAGCACTCTATACAAAACATCAATCACTTTCTCCAGCAAACAGAAAAAAGGGAAGTTCAAGGTTTTTGTCCTGTGTATTTATGCTATCTGTCCTACTTACCTATTAACAGCTGTTCTTTGCCTACCTGATTTTTAGAGATAGGGGCTAAGAGTTGAAAATACGTTTCCCTCCATGTGTTTTTATTCTCCACTGTCAACATCTCTTTGACAGGTTTGGAATCATTTACTCTCCCACACAACTGCCGTAAACACCAAGTCATAAGGCAGTGGGGTGGAGGAAGGCTCACATTCTAACCTGAGTAAGTAAAATCAAAGAATGTTGGATACATGAAAGAACAGTGCAAAAAAATAACATCTGTGTTCCTGTCACTTGTCTGCAGAAGTTTTTAAGTGTCCTTGCCACTTACTTGGACTGGTCCTGGTATTCTCAGAATTCTTTCTCTTCCAAACTGTGCTCTATATTATCCTTTCATTTTTAATGTTCATCGCAGCATTGGCAATTGTGTCTTTCAAGTCACAGGCAGGGTACACATATTGTGAACACATCCTCCAGCATGTCTATCAAATTAAAATAAGGAAAATTAATGAATAAGCCAATGGAAGACATGCAATGTCTCTTACCATCTTGAGAAGGTGATCTCAGGAATATACAAACAGAAAGCAAATTACTCAGACTAGAGAAGAATTTCCTTGTTATCACAAGTTCTGAGAAAGCAGCCACGGATTTTTCCCAGTAAAAGACAAGTTCATAGAAAGACCCTGAGGGAGGAGGAGGAGGAGGGATGAATAAATAAAAAAGATTTCAAAGGGTTCTATTATTAGGAGGGTTACAAAAGTTAATGTATGTTCAGCTATAGCTAGGGAAATGCTAGTAAAAAAAAAAGTTATACAGAATTCACACATAAACATTTATAACAAGCACAATATGTCTACATGATGTCCAGGTAGGCTTTGTGGAGGACATGGAATATCCATGCTATATTTGAATCCTTAGGGCTCAACATATAATAATTGTCAGATAAATGCTTGTTAATAGATTGATTGGAGAATCAGAGACCGAGAGAATGATAGTACAATCCATGTCTCAAATATGACATCAAAATGTATTCCATATGAAGGATAGACATCTAAAATAAAGGTTAGTGATTGAAAGGTATTGCGGATGGTGAGTAGAGCAATTTCTGTGTGACAGAAAGCATAGACAAAAAGAACGGCATGGAAATACCCAAACACATTAAAAATTCAGTTTATATGCAAGAAGGCCATGGGGGAGGGGGTCTCAATCTTGTGTGTGTGTGTGTGTGTGTGTGTGTGTGCGCATGATGGAACTCTGGAAGTCTGGTAAAGCTTAGGGACCTTTTCTAAAAATAATGTTTTGTTTCCTACATTCATAATTAAAGGAAATGCTGAATTTCAGTTAGAGGTTAGTGGGGGAAAAAGTAAGTTTTTCTCCCATCCAAATTCATGAACCCCTTGAAATCCATCCAAAGAATTAGACCACAACTTAAGAATCCCTGCTAATGATTTATTGTCTGGTCTCCCCTCACAAAAGAAAAGAAAGACAACTTAATGGAGATACTAATAAAAGACCTGCAGTCCCTATTATTGCCTTAAGAAAGTGATGAAGGGAATGTGCATATGGAAAGTAAATTACCTAGAAAGCTACTTACCACCTGCATGATTTTGATCATAACCTAGATGTTCAACATTCCTTAGTGAATAGGACATTTGCTGAGGATGACTGACTTATCCTGGGAGTGTGAAATCCCATGCAATGAGAACTCTCATACTAATCTAGAGGTTTTCACACAGAATCTCAGAGCTAAAAGAGACTTCACAGGTCCTCTGGAACAATTTATCAATGTATGAATAAGAGTTCCTCATAAAATATCTATGTATGAGGTCATCTAACCTCTGTTTAAAGATCTCCAGTGATAGGAATCCCATTCTTCTTTTGAACCATTCTAATAGTTAAAGAGTTTACTTTACATCTCACCTAAGTCTATCTTTTGTTACATATATTTCTCCTGTTTCCACTCTCTAGAACCAAGCAAACCACGTCAAGTTCCTCTTGTATATGACATCCCTTGAAGTATTAGAAGACAGTTACCTTGTATCCCCAAAGTCTTTTCTCCTGACTAGGCTTTATATCCCAGTTACTATAACAGATTCTTGTTTGGCATGGCCCACATTCTTCTCACCAGCCTTGTCACCCTCTGAATGAGCCCATTTGTTAATACTTTTCCTAAAATGCAACTCCAAGAACTGAGGAAAATAGGCCAGATATAGCTTGGCATATTTTCCAATACTGGACCCTATATATTGGAGTCTAATAATGCAGATATTGGCATACTAGAGTAGAAAATAATGCCTACTTGAATGTTTCTAATTAAAATAGCTTTTTCCTGTGAGGCATATGTCTAGTATGTGTCAAGTATCTGAGGCTGCATTTGAACTCAGGTCCTCTTGACTCCATGACCAGTGCTTTATACACTGTGCCACCTCGCTGCTCCCAAAGTAGCTATTTGTTAGTGATGATGAGGTCCTAAAATAATTGGTCTTTATCCTGCATATCAGGAAGACCAAGTGTGCCCTACAGAAAATGGTTCAGCTTCTAAGGACCCTAAAATAAGCAGATGAGTTCAAAGCAACTCTTAGAGCCAACTCAGGTGACAAGAGATTATGGCAGCCTGAATATAATGAAAATATAACATGTGTAGCATTTGAAAAAGTTAGAACCATTTCTGTAACTGAATCATGCCTATTGTTTGCTGCTCTTGTTGATCAACAGTGGAGCCCAATGCTCAACAAACTGCCTTTCTGATATACTGAAATGTATTGAAATAGACTTGCTTTCTTATTTCTCAGAAATATGGTCCCTGTGCATAGCAAACATAAATTTTTGTGAGATTCCATTTGTTGACTTAATAGTTTAGAGATATTTTAAGTTTTGCCATCACTGAACTGCATTTAAAACCCTTCAAGTTTTAGGTTTTACTATACACCAATGTAGCCTATACTGCTATTGTTTTACTCTATGCTATTATTAATGTGTCCTACACTGATGTTTGGTTTGGATGGCATCATGGCAGGGATGTGGTATGTGGTCTATGAGCCAGATGTGGGGCAGGAAGCTTGGGAAGACAGAATATGAGAGCACATGAGACATGGCAGAGCAGTCACATCATTCTCCTAAATTATATATTGACATTGATAGAGTTCTAGAATTCCAGAGTTTTGGAGATAGAAGGGCTTTTGGACATAGGATGTTAGAACCAGAAGGTATTTTATAACATAGGACATTAGAACATGCAATGTTAAAGCTTGAAGGAATCTAAGATAGAATTTTGGAACATGAAAGGAAGTAAAGGGCCCTTAGCACATGTAATATTAGAACAAAGACCCCCACAATTCAAAGGAACTTTAGAGATCATCTAATCCAACCAGCTCATTGGAAAAATAAACAAATCACTTTATTAGATACTAGTACTTTGTTTAACATCACTTTATGTCCTTACTGTCTACTGCTGTTGTTAACATGTTACTATTAGCCTAGCACTATGTTGCTAATTTTCTAATTAGAATTTTCCTGGTTTAATACTTTTGAATAAACATCTTAGAAGGTTGGAGAATCAGAGGGAATAGGGAAATCTCTTGGTCTGAGGATGGATCCTTTTCAAGGGGACACATATACTACACAAGGGCATAAATATTAATAAGGGAATACATTAATTTCTGGGTAGCACACAGGGAAACAGTAACATAGAGTCATCATATGTCGGCCTCTAAGACTGAAGGCCAGGAAATAGGAATCAGAGATATAGTCTCTAAAATCAGAGGCAGGACTAATCTGAGATATCTGTGTCTGAGAGAGCTGGATACTGATTGCAAAGATCATGCTTGGAACAGGAGCAATCTGGAGAAGGGACTTCATGAAAATGGGAACAACACTAATATCAGTATTAGGACAAACCATAACTTCTGTGTGGCTATATATATAAAAATGCATACACACACACACACATACACACACAAACATATATATCTGAGACCTACAGGGAACCTAACCTTTCCCTGCCAAATACACAGAGAGCTACAAAACAGAATAAAATTCTTAGAAAGGAACAGGAAAGATTCTGCACTAAAACCTATGTCCTTGTCTCTGGTCAGTGTTGCTTCACCAATCTAAAATTGTCTTAATCTGTTAATAATAATAAAAGCTCATACGCATATAGCTCTTTGTGAGCAAAGCCCTTCATAGGTATGTTCTCATTCAATCCTTGTAAAAACCCTCTGTGAAGTGATTGCTATTATCCCCATATTACATGTAAGTAAACTGAGGTTTAAGGAGGCTAAATAATTATCCCAGGACAGACAGTACAGGAGCTTCCTATACACCATCCACTATGATGAGTTGCCATCCCTTCCAAGGACAAATTGTAGTTATAAGTGAGGGTTTGAATGTTTAAGGGATATTGAGGTGCATAAATATCATGTTTTCATAACTAAATAGCAATTCTGGAATGTTCTCTCAAGTTCTCAGAGGAAGCTGGGAACTGGCTAGCAAGAGATCAACATAGACATTATAAACCCCAATAGATGAACATTAAAAATAGAGATCTCATCCACAGAAAACACTTGGAATAATATAGTCCAGCTGCCCATTTCCAGGTATAGAGAAACATATTCTATCTACCGACTTTTCTCTCTATTTTGCATGTGGGCCCAGGGACCCTCAAATAATTCTTTTTTTTTTTAATTTTTAAAATTAGGAGTCAGGAGAGGAGATTTCAGAATATAGGTGCATGGTGTGTGGCTAAAGACTCATGCATACTAAGAAACTACCTTTGGGGAAGACTCCATTTGGGGAAATGGATAGATGAAGGACAAACTCAAATTATGAAGGAACTTATCAGGTGTGCAGTCACTTCGAGAAGAAAAAGCACACAATCTTTTAGTTTTCCATTTTCACCAGTTCTTATTGCTAACTGGGTGCTAGCCACAGTTTTTTCTTAGCCACTGAATGAGCATAAGTATTATAAGCAGCCTCTAAATTGTCAGTGCCTTGAAACAAAGCTCCAGTCACCCCTCTTGAGTTACAGTGCAGCATGTATGTATCCCAGAAAGCTAAAGGCTTGTAAGATATCAATCAACAAATGTGTTAAGCACCTTTTATATTCCAGGTACTATATTAGGCATTGGTTCATACAAATGGAAAAAAAAAATCCCTGAAACCACCCCTACTCTCAGGTCACTTAAACAGTTATCCCTTCCACATCATGGCCATTAGGGGTGCATTGCCCTCTGCAATCTGGAAAATTCATGAAAAATGTATGGCCTTCCCTTCATAAGAGAGGTCTGAATTTGTTTTTTTTTCTTTTGTGGGATATTTACAGTACTTTATTGTGAAATGTGGGTTAAGTATTTTTCTGTGCTGTCTGCTGGCCTTTGTGCATCATCTGCATTTTCAGTAGCTAAACCCCCCAAAATTCCCATTTAATTCCTTATGAAGACTTGGGATATATCAAAACCACAATGGGAAAAGTTGTGATGTGAAGGAAAGTAAAATGAGTGCATATGAGTTTAGAAGAATACTGATTCTTACCATTTCTTCTTCCTTCCTTTTTCCATCATATCTAATATCTTGCATGTTGGTAAAATAAGGTATTGCTGTATCTCCCATGTCCTCTACCTATGAAGTGAAATCCCATTTGTCCATTGCTTGATATAAACAGAGCAGTCTCGACTAGCACTCTTGACATTTCTTCATGGAGGTTCTCTCCTTTTCTCTGGCTTTCTGCTCTGCTCACTGACATTTGCATGTCCACTCCCAGGAGAAGTCAGCAGTCACTATAGAAATTAGTTTTCTTTAATGATTGAAAATAGAGAAAAACATTTTGCTTCACATTGCTGGTGAAAGTTTAGAGTTTCCCATTGCCCACATGACTCTGGGAAGTTCTTGACACCCCTCTAATAAAATATGACATGAGCAACATTCTCCAAACTCAGATAACTTTCTAGAGTGACAAGAAAATAAGCAAATCTACAGTTAACACCCTGGCAAAATTCCTTTACTTCCATTTTTTAACATAATAACAGCTCTGGACTTTTAATTTTTATTTTATGTCTAGTGACAAATTGTCAGGATAGTACTTCATCATGTTTTTTTTCCTTCTACTCTCCCTCTTCTTAGAAATATAAACTGCTTGAGGGGGAATGCTATAATTTTAGACCAGAAAATACATGCCAGATGTCTTTTACGTGCAACTGACCCGCCCAAGGATATATGTCTTAGTTATTAAGGCATGTTCTAAATATTACTGCAAAGCCATTGAAATGATGGATCTTGGAAGCTCACTTGTACTTAACTTCTGGCAGGTTTCTTTTGTCTCGTGCTCCTATTTCCATTGCTGAAAAGGAAGCACCAATTAGGTTGTATTTCATTATTACAGTACAAGGCACAGACCAGCTGATGAGAGGGGTACGCCTTCTTGCCCAGAAACAATGCTTGCTCTGCTCCAACCAGAGGCTGTTGCTTGTCAGTGGCCTACAACTTGGACATTATCCAACTCACCCTGTAAACATGTCTCAGCTAGTTTGGGTCAGTCTGTTTATTCTCCATTAAATAGGCACAAAACGCCACACTGTCACCCCCTTAGAGGAAAAGAATGGGGAGTGGGAGATTAGAGAATGACAGAAGGGAAAGAGAGGAAAAAAAGAGCAAAATTATTTGGGAGGGCAGGAAATAGTGTTACCAGGGAGGGCAAAGAGCTTGGAGTCAGGAAATCTGATTTCTAATCTCAGCTTTGCAGCTGGCTTGCTGTGTGGGTTTTGGAGAGAAAGATTCCTCCTTGGTGGCTCAGTTTCTTAGTCTATTAAATAAAGGTATCTGATTACAGTAGAAATGAAGAGAAAATGGGGCTTAATAGGTGATGTACCCCATGAGTTAACTCATCCAAAGAGTGACAGCGATTTTCTTCTCTGACTTCAGCAATTGGATCTAGATTTGTCTGAGACAGGAAAGAGGAAATAGTGGATGGGCTAAGAGGAAATTAGGTAAAGAAATGAGATTGGAGAAATTATTCTGAAGGGTGAATTGAAAGAGGAAAAGAAAATTTAGAAGGGGGAAATGAAGTAATTCTAATGAACTCTGGCTGTGAATTTAGAGGGGATGCTAACTTGGAAGTTGTGTCAAGGGTGAATCCATTCATCCATAGCCTTTTTGGCATGGCCTGACCAGATGGGGACTCTTCCTACTATTTATGTACCTGCCAGATGAGCTTGGCAGTGCCTAACTCCTAATTTCACTGACAGCATGGAGAATTGTGACACATGATTTATATAACCCTGGAGTTAGGCGCTAGTAATCTCTATAATCTTAATTTAGGGGAACCTAGATTAACCAGAATATTTGAGTTTAAGCAGAAATACCTTTTTATTTGAACTCTTAAGTACTGATGATCTTCTTAAACTATACTAGATTACTTTTCTTATCTGAGAAAATGAACTATATATATGCTTCCTTGCTTCAAGGATCTGTGATTTGGTTTGCCCCACTCGTGAGGATATCAGTTCCCCTCTTTGCCTTAGTAAAGTGTGGTCCCCCAAATGAAGACCATTCAACAAGCCTACCCATGGGTCTATCCATACTTTGCTCATCTGCTAACATTTAGCCTGCTCCTTGGCCTTTGCTAAAAAACCTTTCCCATTTTGTAAGATCTTCCACAACTTGGGCCTTTTGCGTACAACACCGAAGAACTCAGTAATTCCAAAATGTTATGAGGTATCAGGTGATAATTTTTCAGTTCAATTCAATTCAGCTTAACAAATATTTATTAAATGTGAATTATGGGTTAGAGTCCAGGAGTGTGGAAGCTACAGACTAGAGGTCACTTGTGGCCTTCCAGGTCCTTGGGTATGGCCTTTTGACTGGGTTCAAGTTTTACAGAACAAATCTTTTTATTAAGGGGATTTGTACTGTGAAGTTTGGATTCAAAGGGCCGCATTTGAGGATGTAGAGGGCCACATGTGGACTTGAGGTCACAAATTCCCCACACCCAGTAGATGCTTGGTTATAGAGGAAGGACACTATACTAAATAATAATGGTTAGTAAAAAGCTTTACTCTAATGCCAGTGGATCCATAATCTCATTAATTTGGAAGTTCCTTCAAGTAATACAAATCGAAATCTATCCATGTTTGCCTATTCTATGCCATTTTTGTCTATTTTCTTCTAAATCAGCACCAAGGGTATCCACTGAAGTTGCTAGAAGGCTTCTGTACTTCCTTTTAAAACAATTAAAATTTGGGAGGTGAAACCAAGAGGGTAGAGAAAAGATAGTAACTCGCTTGAGCTCTCTTCCCAAACCCCACAAAAAACAATTAAATAATGCCACAAAACAATTCCTGGAGCATCAGAACTCACAAAAGGACAGGGTTAAATAATTTTCCAGCCAAAGTCAACTTAGAAGATAGGCAAGAAGGGTCTATTGCACCAGGGTGTAAATGGAGTGCAGTCCAGCACTACCCAGGCCAGCATAGATCCAGCCCCAGCAAACCTGGAGCAAGCCTTGGGAGCCACTGAATCAGCAGTGGCTGTAGCTACTTCCAGAGATCTTGGCCCACAGATGGTAAGGGGTTGAACAACTGATGAGGAGATTACAGGGTTTTCTTTGCTGGTGCTGGAGAGCAGGATTCTGTTGCTTTGACCATATAGATCCAGGTCACAGTCCTGGGTGACAGTCCCAGGGTAAGGAAGAGCATTAGCACATCAGAGCTTATGGTACATTCTTTATAACAATTAGGAATTATGCTCAAGGGGCTATAAAACCATGCATATCCTTTGAACTAGTAGTACCATTACTAGGTCTATATCCAAAAAGAGATTTTAAAAAGTACAAGGACATACATATATATGGAAATATTTATGTCAGTTCTTTTCTGGTGGCAGGGAGTTGGAAACTGGGAGGATGCCCATCAATTGGGGAATGACTGAACAAATCGCGCTACATGGTGGAATGCTATTGTGCTATAAGAAATGATGAGCAGGATGCTCTCAGAAAAACCTGGAAAGACTTACATGGGCTGATGCAAAGTGAAATGTACTGTGTAGAAAGTAATAGCAATATTGTAAAATGAATGATCAACTGTGACAATTTTTCACAAAGATACACCAACATTTGTCATTTTTCTTTATTGCAACCCTATCATTCTTATTGGTGTGAGATGGAACTTCAGAGGTGTTTTAATTTGCATTTCTCTAGGTATCAGTTATTTGGAGAATTTTTTTCATATGCCTATAGATAGCTTAGGTTTCTTCTTCTAAAAACTGCCTATTTATATGTTTTAATCATTAATCAATTAGAGAATGACTCCAATTCTGATAAATTTGAATCAATTCCTTAAATATCTAGAAATGAGACCCTTACTAGAGAAATAAGTGCATTCTTTCACTTTCTTCTGGTATCACAAGGGGAAAAGTAGAGCACTCTATCACCTGTCACTCCTTGACATTGTCATATGATCACACAATTTTCTCTGTCACATTAGTGATGACATTCTTTACTCCCATTCTTCAGAGTCCCTTACTGATTACATATGCCATTGCCTGTTCACACCAACCATGTAGATTTCATTTGCTCTTGGTCTGATTTTTATCTTAGTTCTTTGGATGCTATGTTTTTCCATATCTCAATGCCATACTGAAAAAATAGTAAAATGTTAGCGATTAAAAGATGGGCCTTTGCTTGGAATGCTTGAACTCAATAAAAGAGCCTTGAAATGACTTGAAAGGAATCCAGTCCAGTCTTCTCATCCCTGCCAAGTCTGGGCCCAGCTCACTGTTCATCTGTTGTACCTGTCCCAGATATTCATACTACTAGACAAGTTTTATAGGATGTCCATAGATATCCATGTTAAAATGTATATAATAGACACTCTATTTTCTTGGCCCTTCCTATATAGATGGACAAGCCTGAGTCCTTTGAGTAACTATTGACCCTTTCTGTGAAGCTGTAAAATATCTTGGGGTTTGCTGGAAATAATATAATATCTTCTGAAAACAAGAGCAACCAGAAGACATCACCATCTGAAGGAAATACCCTTTTAACTTGGACTGTGGATAAAACCTCCATGATCATGGTAGATATTTTTGGAAAGCACATACTCCTCTGTTTTATGCATTACCTGGTATTGATTATCAAAGAGTGTCACTGAACTAGGTTACTTCTGTGATATCTTCCAAGGAATCCTAGATTATCTTAATGCATGGATAGAAAAAATCTTACTGTAAAAGAGCCTGTAAAACAGTCTTTTGTTCTACTGAATCAAATGTTTGTTTGTTTTTTTCATAATTAACAACCATTGGGATCTTATACTTTTTGCTTCTTTCAGTTAAGTGTGAAATGCTAAACATGAGTTCCATTTTTAAATATTGTTTGTGAAAGCCTTATTGTTACCTATTAATAACCTCATCAAGGATACCCTCAATTCTTTTAAAAATAACTCTCATAAAGATTTTACACAGGGAGCAGAGCCAAGATGGTGGAGTAAAGGAGATTTTTTTTTGTCCTGAGCCCTCCCAACAATAACCTCTAAATGCCTTTTGTAAAAGTATGGTAAATATAATTCTAAATTACACAACACATCAAAAGTCAAAGTGAGTTATTTTCTAGCCCAATAAAAGGTAAGAGGACAGAAAGAGATGTCTATGGAAACTGGGGTGGGGGCTGGCTTGGAACATGGCTATAAAGAAATAACACCAGCTATGATCCTTCGAGATAATAGTAGTGGCTATAGTGGCAGCAATAGCAACAGCAACAGCAGTGGTGCCAGGAGAGACATGGTAAGGGGATTAAATACCTGATCAGAAAGAGAACAGAGGAGACGCCTGTGCTAACTGCATGGCCAGTGCTAGCATCAATACAAATGATGCACTGAATGTAATTTGACAACCCCACTACCCGTTATGCCATTTCTGAATCACAGTTTCAGGGCAGTGAGGAGCACTTGTGGTCACAAGAGAGCAACAGCCCTCTCTGGGTGAGGACCAGAGTGCAGAGGAAAAGGGCAGTGACCAAACCTCTCTGTGTATCATACTATCTTGGAAACAATCAAAACTTGTAGGCCCCCACAACTATCTGTGAAAACAGCATATTATAAAAATCTGAAATTCATGATAATCACTCCTCCATCTCCACCCCCCCACCCCCCCGCTTCAGAGATAAGCAAAACCTAACTCCAACATAATGTCTAAAGTCAAGAAATAGGCTGGGAAAATGACCAAACAGCTACAAAAAAAGAACTCATGCTTAAGAAACTACATTGGTGACAAGGAAACTCAAGAGACAAACACAGAAAAAGACAAATGCTTGAAAACATCTATAAGCAAAGTCTCAAAGAAAAATGTAGATTGGACACAAATTACGCAAGAATTCCTAGAAGATATTTTAAAAAGAACAAGAAGTAAGAAAATAAATGGGAGCAATGCAATAAAATTGGGGGGGGGGAGCAATTAACAGTTTGACAAAAGAAATACAGAACTTCACTTAAAAATTACTCCTAAAAAATCAGATTTAGCTAAATGGTAAAAGAGACAAAATCTCACTGAAAAAAATAAGTCTTTAAAAATTCAAATTGGTCAAATGGAAGCTAAGGAATTCACAAAGGGCATTAAGAAACAATAAAACAAAGTCAAAAGAATTAACATAACAGAAAAATGTGAAATATCTCATAGGAAAAACAGCTGACATGCAAAATAGTCAAGGAGAGATAATTTAAGGAATTACCTGAAAGTTACCTGAAAACCATGATAAAAAAAAGTTTGACATCACATTTTCAAGAAATTATAAAGTAAAATATCCCAGATATCTTTAAATTAGAGAAGAAAAGAAAATTAAAAGAATTTACCCATTGCTTCCTAAGATCCCAAAGTGAAAAATCCCAGGAATATTACAGCCAAATTCCCGAATTCCCAGGTCAAGGAGAAAATACTGAAAGCAGCCAGCATAGCTATCACTATAAAGGAACATAGGGCTTGGAATAAAATATTCTGCAAAGCAGAGAGGCTAAGATTACAACTTAATGAGCAAAACTAAGTATTAAAACTGAGTATTCAAACTTAGCATTCAAAACTGACTATAATCCCAGGGGTTGGAGGGAAGGAATAGAGCACAAAATGGGTATTTAATTAGATTAAAGACTTCTAAGCATTCCTGATAAAAGGTCAAAGCTGAATAGAAAATTTAGTATTCAAACAAAAGACTAAAAAGAAATAGAAAAAGTTCAACATGATGGAGAAATCATAAGGAACTGTATAAGGTTAAATTATTTACAATCCTAAGTGGCAAGATGATACATGTAACCCCTAAGAACTTTATCATCATTAGGGTAGACAGAAGACATGTACTTATAGAGAGTATGAGTATGAGTTTATTAAATTGAAATAATATCAAAAGAAAAATGGAAAACTGAGAAAGAGGGATGTATTGGAATAAGAAGGAAAAGAGAGGAACACTGAAGAGGTGCTCAAGGAAGGGTTTTTACAATGGAATGGAAAATGGGGTGACTAGGTAGTGCTTGAACCTCACTCTCATCTGTACTGTTTCAAGGTAGAAAGAATACATATGTGCTTATGTATATACATGCATACATATATACAATTGGGTTAGAATTTCATGTTTCCCAAAAAAGAAGTAGGAGGGGAAGGGATTAAGAGAGGGGAAAAGTATGAGAGAAGGCAGATTAAAGGAAACAGTGATTGGAAGCAAAACAGACTTTTGAGGAGGGACAGAGTTTTTTTAAGGATAAATAAAAGAGAACAGGACAGAAAGTACACAGTTTGTAGTCATAAGTGTGAATGTGAAGGGGATAAAGTACCCATAAGATGGAAGCAGACAGTAGAATTGACTAATAAAAATAATTCAAAAATATGTTGTTTAGAAGAGATATACTTGAATCAGAAAGACACAGTTTTAAAATAAGAAGTTGCAACAGAATCAATCATGCTTCAACTGAAACAAAAAAAGGCAGTGGTAGTAATCACAATATTAGACAAAGCAAAAGGAAAAATAAACTTAACCAAAAATGATAATGAGGAAAACTCCACAAAAGATACCATAGACAATGCATTTATATCAGTACTAAACAAATATGTATGAAACTGTATAGCATCAAAAATTTTGAAAGAGAAATTCAATGAATTACAGGAAGGAAATAGTAAAAGTATATTAGTGAAGGGTCTCAATTTACTCCTCTTAGTCCTAGGTAATCTAATCATAAAATAAATAAGAAAGAAGTTAAAGAGTTAAATAGGAGGGGGCAGAGCCAAGATGGCAGAGTAGAAACAGCACTTCCATGGTGCTCCAGCCCACACCACTTCAAAATCATGCAAAAGGGGACTCTGAACAACCTCTGGAACTCTAGCACCCACAGAACGACACAGAGAAGCTAACCTCCTGCTGAGGACAGCCTGGCAGCCCAGCAGGGATCAGCCAGCACAGCCCTCTAGGAGCCAAGCCTAGGACCACATGAGTTGGAGGTTTTAGCCCCAGGGCGGCCAGGTAAGCAGCCAGCTGGAGGGACCCCAGAACACTAGCAGCTGTGGAGATTCCAGAATTATCAATACATATATGCCTGGGACAAAGTGAGAGGTTAGTGTCTTATGGCCTTTGGGACCAGTATTTAGGAACACATCAGCTTCTTCCCCTGGGGGTGAGAAGCTGCTGAATAGGTGCCATTTTGCAGCTTCAGCTGAAGCTTCAGCTCCTGGCCCGTGGACTGTAGGGGGATCTGGCGATCAGTCTGGGGGGTAATCACTCTTGCTTTAACCTCCCTGGATCTGGATTGCAGTCTAGAGTGGAGGACTTGTGGTGTGTGTCCAGCTTGCCAGAGTGTGTGAGGGCTTCAGGGAGGGCACCCAACTAATACCTCTGGCATTTGAGAAGACCCCAACATTTGGGAAGGAAGCTCCCCTGTCTGGTGGCAGAGTCCTACTGTGGCAACAAGCCCAAAAGTCAACTAATTAAGTGGCAACATGCCTAGGCAAAGGAAACAAAAGAAACAGAAAAATTCATTAGACTCCTATTTTGGGGGCAAAGAGGATCGAATGGCAAAAGAGGCTCAAAAAGGCAATAAGGAGAAGAATGCCTTAAAAAGCCAAATTTGCCAGATGGAAAAAGAATCTCAAAAGCTCACTGAGGAGATTCATTCCTTCAGAATTAGACTGGAGCAAATGTAAGCTAATGACTTTATGAGAAATCAAGATGCTTGTTAAACAGATCCAAGCAAATGAAAGAATAGAAGGCAATGTGAAATATCTCATGGGAAAAACCACTGAACTGGAAAATAGTTCCAGGAGAGATAACCTAAAACTTATTGGACTATCTGAAAACCATGATAAAAGAAAGAACCTAGAAATCATCCTTCAAGAAATTCTCAAAGAAAATTGCCGTGATGTTTTAGACCCAGAGGGTGAAATAGAGGTTGAAAGAATCCACAGATCACCTCCTGAAAAAGATCCCAAAAAGAAAACTCCCAGGAATATTATAGCCAGGTTCCAGAATTCCCAGATCAAGGAGAAAATACTCCAAGCAGCCAGGAAGAAACAATTTCAATTTTGTAGAAACACAATCAGAATAGCACAGGACCTGGCAGCTTCTATACTGAGGGATCGAAGGGCTTGGAATATGACATTCCACAGGGCAAAGGACCTGGGATTAAAAGCAAGAATCACCTACCCAGCAAAACTGAGTATCTTGTTTCAGGAGAATATATGGTCATTCAGTGGAATAGAGGACTTTCAAGCATTCTTGAAGAAAAAACCAGAGTTGAATAGAAAATTTGACATCCAGACACAAGAAGCAAGAGATACTTGAGAAGGTAAACAGGGAAAAGAAATCAAAAGGAACTTATCAAATTTGAACTATTTACATTCCTACATGGAAAAACAATAACTTTGACTTATGAAACCTTTCTCAGTATGAAAATAATTGAAGAAGTGTATATGGGCATATGAATACATATGTGAATGTGTATATATATGTTCACAGGTATGTATGGATAGAGGGCACAGGTTGAATTTGGTGGGAAGGGATGATACTTAAGGGGTGAAGTTAAGAGGTGAGAGAGGAATGTGGCAAGAGGAGAGACAGGGAGGGGATAAACTATCTCAAGTAGAAGAGGCAAGGGGAAGTAGTTGCAGGGGAGGGGAGGTATAGGAAGGCAAAAAGGCAAAACCATATTCTCATTGAATTTGGCTCAGGGAGAGAATGATATACATACTCAATGTGATATCTCACCATGCAGGAGAGTAGGGGGAAGGGGGATGAGAGGGGGGTTGATTGAGGGGAGGGCATGGTGGGAGGAGGGGAAGTTGGAGGCATCCACTTTTGAAGAGGGACAGGATCAAAGTAGGGAATGGAGCAGGTGGGGAGTGGGATGGGTGGGAGGGAGATATAGTCAGTCTTTTACAATATATCTACTATAGTAATTTTTTGCATAGTTATACATGTACAACATGTACTGAATTGCTTATTTTCCCAGTGGGAGTGGGTGACAAGGGAGGAAGGGAATGGATCTGGAATTCAAAGTTTTAAAATTAAATGTTTTAAATATACATATATATATACTATTATTAATACTATTATGCTTATAATTTGGATATAAGATTGGAAGCATTGGGGCACAGAGATTTGCTTTGCCCTAATGGAAAAGTTGAAGGGGTATGGGAGAAGATATGGGAGAGGGCAGATGGGATGAGGAGATATCTTGTGGGACTGCTTTTCTGGGGTGATGGTTAGGGAAAAATGGGGAAAAATTGTAACTCAAAATCTGGTGGAACTGAATGATGTAAACCAGAAGTTAATAAAGCATTTGTTTTTAAAAAAACAAGCTATAGTACAAATAGGAAACAGCAGAGGAAAGGCACTAGAACTAAGGGAAGTTGAGAAAGGCTTCCTGTGGGAGGTGGAATTTTAGTTTGGACTTGAAGGAAGCCAGTTACATAAAAGACCACCTTGAAGAGATAGTAATCCTCTTTATGAAAGTAAGTAGTAAACAGAAATTGGAGATATACATGTCGAGGTTTAGGGGTACTGGGACCCTGAAATAGCAACACGTGGGTCTTGCCCAAATGAATTCAACCCAAGCTCTCTTTCAGCCAGAGAGAAGGCTGGGGTGAGATTCTCAAACTCTGCCACATTAGCCAGACTCTTAAGGTGGTTCTTTAAGAATCTGAGCATTGACTAGACTCTTAAGGAACCTGAGTGCTTGAATGGAGGCCAGATGGATCATATATGTAGACAGACCATGGGAAGGATCTAGGACTGGCCAAATAGACTGGGGTAACTGGGAGATAACAGAGAAAGGCCAGGAACACCAGGGACCTGGACCACCTGGCCAAGGGAGAATGAAATTTAGATAGGATCAAGGGGAGCAAATAGCCAGAGCTATCCAGAGATAACAGAGTATTGGGAGACTGGATACAGGCCATGATGAAAGGCCAGTTGAGAGGATTACTAGAATGTGTAGAAGCCTCAGGCAAATTACAGAAACTTGACATGTGGGAAAGTTCAAAGAGAGTTAGGGGGAAGGGATGGTTTCTAGGACCTATACCCCATCATATGGATTAGGATAGACAATAGAATACAACAGAGTAAATGAGTTCTTTGGCTGGGAGATTTTAGCTCAATAAAATTAAAATCTCACCTGGAAAAAAAAGAGTTAAATAGGATTTTTGAAATGTTAGATATAATATTTGACATTTTTTAAAAAAATGCTGAAAGGAAATAAAAAGGGATATGCCTTTTTGTCATCTCTATATGGAATTGTAATGGTAAAGGACTTTGAAGATCTTCCCTGCCCCTCAATGGGCCTCAAGTGGAACCCAACAGGAGGGGCTTGATTGGGGGGAGGCTTGTTTTTCAGTAAGGCCCACACCTTTTTTTACTTTGTAATTAGACAGTGGGTCATGCAGATTGTGATGTCTTCTGAAGAAGGGTATATATACTCTGTGTTGACCCTAAAGAAGGGTATATATACTCTGAGGTGAGGTTTTGGTTTGGGGCTCTCTTATGGGAAGTGTTGTGTGATATGGCCAGAAGAGACTTTAAGTAGCTTTGAGCCCCCAGTTTTGAAAACCCAGATGTTGGTGCTTCTCTCTCTGGTAACTAACTATGCATGTATGTAATGGCCAGACAGCTAGAAGCCCTGTCTGTTTGTCTGTTGAATTGTGTTATTTTCTCTGTACTTTTTGTCTGCTTGTAATGTCTGTTTCTATTTTCTGAAGCTCAGGTTACTGACTTTTTCCCCTGAACTAAGTGAATAATATATATGTTTGATTAAAGTAAGATTGTTAGCCCCTTTTCAGTTTCTTTCCTTTAGAAAAGCAAATCAAAGAACCTGTGCTAGCAACCATCCGGGGTATGCTAGGGTGCTTGCTGTTACAGGGATCTTCACAAAAACTGACCATGAATTAAAGCATAAAACTTTACAAACAAATGCAAAAAAGCAGAAATATACCATGAATTTTTCCAGATGGTAATATAATAAAAACTCCATTCAATAAAGGACCTTGGAAGTTTATAGATAAAAATTTAATTGGGAGTTAAATAATCTAATCCTAAATAATAAGTGATTCAAAAAATAAATCACAGAAATGGTCATTTCATTAAAGATATTGACAACAATACGATAACATGCCAAAACTTTTGGAATACAGCCAAAGCAGTACTTAGGGCAAAATTTATATCTTTAACTGGTTAAATTAATTAAAGGGGAAAAAAACAATTAAATAAATTGGGCATTCAACTTTAAAAAATAAACTAGGAAAAGACAAAATTAAAAAAAAACAACTAATTCACATACATTACCTAACTTGTTCTTTATATAAATTCTCTAAGGTAGGCAGAGCAAGAATTATTCCCATTTGCCCATAAGAAGTGAAGTTTTGAGAGGTGTGGGAATCTGCCCAGGCTCCAGGATCCAGGTTTTTTGAACATTGCACTAGACCAATGTTCCTCAGCAATAGAGATAGTGGAGATAGTGTAAGTGGTTATCCGTATATGAGTTAAGGACAAAGCTCAGGCCTCCTGACTTCTAGCACTGTACTCTTGTACTTGACATATAGCATTTGTTCCAGGCATTTTTTTTCCTTGTCTCTTCAAACTCACTCCTGAGTTGAAAGAAAAGCAATGGCATGTTTGAGTCCAGGAAAGGACTCCTACTAGAAGCATAAATATTTCTATAACAAACATCTGACCAGTGAAACTTCATTCCCTGAACAAGCAGTGTGCTCAGCTTGCCATGTGGAAGTGGAATGTGACGGAGTGGGGGGGGGGGCGGTGGGGAGAGCTGCTTCTAGAAAGTCATGATGACACATAATGGAAGTATCATAAATGCTGACTTAGAGAATATGCAGACATTCTGTTACTGGTTCTAGTCTGCTAACTATGTGGTGAAGAAATAACTGTTGATTGGCTGCTGGGCCAGAACTGGGGTGCATTCAAAAGGCCCAAGAGAGTCTCTTATTTTCTTCTTTCCTACTTTGTTGTGTTAACACAATCAGGCAAGATCTGTTATATGCAGTGGTTTGCTGGAGACTGTTTATACAGTCTCAGGAGAGCTTATTGTTAAATTTTCAATTTGAACATTCACATCTCTAAAACTGGCAATTGCTATAAATCAGGGCTCAATTTATTGCTTTGTTGATTGTCTAAACATAAGAAAGTGATAGAGAAATGTTAATAATTAGCATTAAACTTAAAAATATATTGTTTTTTTTTTCTTTCAGAAAACCGGTTGTTAAATATTTATCAGCACACATCTGGCTATACCTCCCTGCTTCCCCAGTGAGGAGAGAGACCTCAGGCCTTTATCTTCCCACTGTGACACCCATCAGGTGGCCCATGAATACATGGTCCTACTGTTGCTTCTGTCTCTATTTTCTATATTCTTCCTTTCTTATTTTTTAGGCAAAAGAATATTATATATTTCTCTGACTTTTTGTGGTTGAAAATTTTAGATTAGAAAGTGCCAAAAGTGTGGGAGCCAGAGTCTGCACTGGGACTTGCAAAAAGCAGAGCACAAATGAGGCAGAAGCTGAAGATCAACGAGATTGACTCAGCACCGAAAAAACAGAGATGCAGACCCATCTAATCATCAGCTATGCTGCATTTGGTAGCAGTCTTGGTAAGATCAATGTTCATAGCAGTCCCATTAAGTTTGAGCTCGACCTACCCAGGGACCAAGGTGAAATGAAGGGAAATCAGGAGAAATATTTGTATTTCTCTCCTTTTAATAATTGCAATAACTTTATAAAAACTCATTGATGTTAATTCGTTAAATGAAACTTTAACAATAAAGACTGCTGGGAAGAACACACTGGAATAGGGGCTCGAGTCAATAACATTAAAGAAGAATCATCCCCAAGCCCCTTAGGGGTACCTCTAGAACCATGGTGGGGGGGATGTAGCCTTGCATTTAGGAACTTGACTCATCAGAGTATCAGCTGGGATAAGAAGGCTCAGAGAGTTGAAAGGCTACAGATACTAACCCTTTTTTTCTCTTTTTGCAAAAACAGAAATCTTCCAGATCAGACAAAGTGGAGAGATTTAGCAAAAAGCAGACTTCTGTCCATTAAGAGGAAATTTGCAATACTCCCCAAATAGCAAAACAGACCAGTTTCTAACTAACTTCTTGAGGTTCATAAGACTATAACATGCCTATAGGGAGCCTAGGAAATACTTCCTTTAACTTCCCCCAGTCTACTGAATGCACTGAAGATCCAACTAGGTCTTGAATTAGCTAACTAATGTGGATAGGATAAGCAGGCCCCCAGAGGGAAGTAGGTTATGAATGAGTGTGGGATATAATAATTGTTACATGACATACTGAAGTTTAGGGCCAGATCACTACAGTGTCCAAACTGATCTCCAAAGGGTATGAAAGCCCAGTTTCTCAAATTGATACATCACATTCAGCCAACTGGTTTAAGAGAGAATTCAGTTCCCATAAGGCAACCCCTGGAAATGAGATTGTGGTTCCTATTGTATGTCTATGAATGTATTTTGTAATGGACTAAATTGGACTTAAGAAACCAGATTTCCTGGACTAGGTGACATCATTAGAATGAATATAACTCATGCTTGCAACACTGAGGGAGGGAAGCCAGCAGTGGTTATTAGAGGCTCCTTTCATAGGTTAAGAAAACTCCTTAAGAAAATGTCCCAATAGTTTAGCAAAGCCAGCTGTTTTCCCTTCAAAAAAAGAAAAATAACCAACAAAATAGACACAAAATAAAACCAAGCCATCCAAAGTCATTTGAATGTTCCCCCTAAATCATGTAAAAGTCATGTTGTAGAAGGGATGAAAACTTTGGTTGTTGGTGGTCATGGTGTTTATAGACTGACAGTGTTTATCTTTTGAAAATTATTTTTTGAGACAGCATGGTATATGGAGAAAGTCTTGGATTAAGAACCATAAGACATAGGTTTATTCTGGCTTTTCAATTAACTCACTTTGACAAATGATCTTGAGTTAATCATTTCCTTTCTTTGGACCTCAGTTTACTCCTCTGTAAAATACGGGGATTGGATGAGAAAATATCCAAGGTTCCCAAGGTCCAGAGGTGTGCTAGAGCCAGTTCATGCAGACTCATGACAGCCAATTGTCAAATTTTCAACATGAGCGTTTACAACTTGGAAATCAGTAAATGTTCCAAATCAGGGCTTAATATAATGCTTTGCTGATTGTCTAGTCTTAAGAAAATGATGGATAAAATGTTAATAATGTAGACTATACATAAGTGTGTTATATATATGTTCTTTCCCAGAAAGTGGTAACTAAAAGTTTTCCAGTATACCATTGAAAATGACCCTTCCCACTAGTATTGTATAATTCAAAATCTCATAAATAAGATCTGTAATATTCTCTCTCAGTTCTTATATTATAAACTCTGACTCATTCTCCTATTCTTCCCTGAACTTTTTACCCCTCCAGTAAGCCATCCCTGATTGTGACTATGGCCACCAGTGGAAAGAACAATGGATTTAAGAGTCTGGAGACCTGGATTTATTTCTTCCCTTCAGTTCTTTGACTATGCACAAGTCACAACCTCCTTGGGTCTAAATAAATTTGAATTTCTCCTCAAAATGCTAGTGTTTTTGCACAGGGTTAGTGTGATGAGAACATTTTGTAAATTTTTTTAAAAATGAAACCATATCCTTTACTTCTTTATGAAGGTGGGGGTCTCTTGGTATAGAACACTATATACAATGTCAGACTTTCTTTTTTCTTTTTTTTTTCATTTTGTAAATTTTAATATGTAAATGTTACTGGTTTGGTTCAAATTATATAAAATATAGTTGAATTAGATTCATCATCAAAATAAGTTATCACCAAGAGGTCAGTTGGATCACTGTATGTTTAATAATGAGAGAAAGTGAGGTACAATGGACAAAGAGTTGGTCTTGGAGTCAGGAAGACTTATGTTCAAGTCTTGCTCTCACCACATACCAGCTGTGTGTTCTTGGGTAAATCACTTTACATCTTAATATTCCAAAAAACTCTTTAAAATAGACCCATTGATGCTTTGCATTAGTAGTTTTTCACACTGTAAGCTGCATTTGGCATTGAAATCACAGGACTAAACAGGGGGGGAAATGGTTAATAAACTTTTCATTTATAAAGGGCCATAAGGGTTGCAAAGTGTTCCCCTTGGAACAACTCTTGATAGTAGAAAGTACAAGAAATATTATTCCCATTTTATGGATGAAGATCTAGTATTTGTTTTAAATGTATTGACTAATTTGGTCTTAACTTATTCTTATATGAACTTCTGCTCACAAATCTCCTGTCCTATCACCACTCATAGCTCTCCAAATCCCAACCCTGAATTATTCCTATCATCAGCCTCATTTTATCCTACTCACCTGCTGCTGAACAGAGCTGGAAGTAGTCACACAATCATACTGACTGGCTTCTCTTCTAACTTAAGCTCTCTGATCTCACCCGGGCACTCACTGTGACAAGGTCATTCTTCCCAAATTGATATTGACCTCAGGGTCTTTCATACTGACCTCAGGGTCTTTTCCAAACTGTTCCTCCCCTCTTCATACATCTCCTAACTACTTCTTGGACAATAAAGGACCACCAACAACTACAACAACACAACTACAACAACAACTACAATAGCTACTACAACAACACAACTACAGCTAGTACAACAACACTACAACAACTACTATTACTACTACTACTACTACTACTACTACTACTACTACTACTACTACTACTACTACTACTACTACTACTTCATGCTCTGAGAACTTTCATACTGAGGAATTTATCTAGATTCTTCCTTGTCCCTTCTCCCCAGCTCCTGCCCTTACATGATGGAATTTTCTATATGTGCATATTAGACACTGAGCTCCTTGAGAGCAGGGACTTTCCTTTGTCCAGTGGCTGGCACAAAGTAGGCAATTAATCATTAATAAATGTTTATTGACTGATGGACCCTTTCCTCAATCACTCTAACTTCTGAATTTCTCAGACTCAAATTCCATGACCTCCATGACCTCTACTCCAATCAGCCACACAGGAATGATAACATCCTTTATGTCACCAAGACCTACAAATGCTCCACTTTTGTGACCAGAAGCACTGACATTCCTCTATCTTATTTTTCCCTCCATTCCATTTTTTCCTCTTCTGAAGCTATTCTTTGGCCTTATTATGGCTATTCTTCCATCTATCCTTCCACCCCCTCAATACTTTTCCAAACCCTTTCTTTAATTTCACTTTCCTCCATTCCCAATCTTGATACTATAGTTAACCACTTCAACTCCACACTACTCTCTTCTTAAATGCCTTACTCCTTTGTCTTATAACCATTTATGCTTTGTTAAACCCCCAGCCCTGGGTTACTCCCACAACTTACCTCTTCCACTCTTATATTTGTGCCTGCCAAATAAAATTGGAGGAAGTCACACAACAAAACTGATTAGGTCCATTACAAGTTTATGCTCTCTGACGTCAGTTGGGCATTCTTAGAAGAAAGGCAATCTTTTTACTTCCCTTTAATTGTTTCTGCCACCCCCACCCCCACAGAAGCTGTTCTGGATCTTCTCTCCTGACCTAAAACCTCTTTCCTGCTCCTCTGACAATCTCAATTAATACCTTACCTTTTACTTTACCAAGAAAAGAGAGGCTGTTTATCACAAGCTCTTCTCACCCATTTTCTTCATTTCAATTTTTTTATTGTTCAGCCATCTCTGACTCCTTGTGACCCCATTTGGTTTGTTCTTGGCAAAGATACTGGATTAATTTACCATTTCTTTCTCAAACTCATTTTACAGATGAGGAAACTGAGACATAGAGCTGAACAAATAGCAGCCAAGAACCGCATTTATGTAGTGCCTTAGGGTTTTCAAAACACTCTATCAATATTGTCTCATTTTATTTTTGCGATAACCCTGGAAGGAAGGTATAATTATCTTCATTTTATCAATCGGGAAAATGAAGTTCAGTAATTTCCCCAGGGTCACACATCTATTAAATGTCTGAAGCTGGATTTGAATTCCTGACTCTAGGCCCAACACTCTGTCCACTTTGTCACCTTGCTGCTCAAATTATTTGCCTGAGGTAACACAAGAAGTAGTACAGCTAAGTCTTCTGAATGCAACTTCAGTAATAAGTGGCAAATTCAGCCCACATAACATTGTATCACAAGGTAAAACCTGTGAGATGTACAGGAACCTGAGCTGAGAGGGCAAGAGACAGGATAGGTGAGAAATAGTAAGACTAAATTAAGGCCTGGATAATTTAAGATATTGCTAGGGCAACAGACATAGCTTAGTGAAGCACCAAGGAGAGGTACCTAGCAAAAGAGGGCAGTGATGAAAGAGGACGATCAATTGATAAATATACATACATTTATTAAGCATCTACAGAATGCCACACACTCACTGCACTACACAATAGCCTATAGATACACAATAGATAACAAGAATAAAATAATGTCTACTCTCAAGAAGCTTACATTCTAATGAGGAAATCAACAAGTATGTCTATAAATCTATGCAAAATAAAAACAAATAAACAACAAATCAACACATGGTAGTTAAATAAAAGGTAGCAAGACAGGGTACTAGCAGTTGGTAGGGCTTCTGTGTCTTAAAGGAAGAAAGGTTTCTAAGAAGCAAAGTTAGGGGAAAGGGTGATACATTCCATGCATGGGGATTGGCCAGGACAAAAGTATGAAGACAGGAAGTGGGGTGCCTTTGATGGAGAGAGAAAGTCACTTTTGATGCATTGTAGAGAGTGGGAAGGGGAATGATTCATAACAAAGCTGAGATCCGAGCTGAATTTCATTGATGGGCAGGTGTGGGGGGGGTGATGGCTAAGTTATATATGTTTATATAAGTTTAACGGTAAAGTACAGGATACCCATGACAAATTAGGAACTCAGAAGACCAGCACTACACAAAATTGTTATATCTGAATCCCAAACCCTCTTCAAGGACTTTCTTTTCTGGCTCCAACAACAGGTCACATTTCTAAAGTATTTTAGAGTTTACAAAGTATGTTCCCAACAACACCCCTGTGGTTCAAATAGCATTATTTCCCAGTTTAGAGATGGAATAGTAAAGTAGCTGAAACTCAGCGGGGTTCAGTGGGGCTCAAGGTCGTATGATTTACATCTTGAGCCCAGATCTCTTGATTCCAGGCCCAACATTCTTTCCCTAGATGATACCACTTGTCCAAATGCCCCCATGTTGAGGTGCCTTACCTGAATGTGTCTTCCACATGTACTGGCCTAAGCTCTGGACTATTTCTTTTCTCTGCCACCCCAGAAAACATTTCCTGTTCTGAATTCAGCTTCCTCTAGGGATTATTCTTTTGGGGCGGGGCATGGAGAAGAAGGAAGACAAGGCAATCAGGGTTAAGTGATTCACCCAAGGTCACATAGTCAGTAAGTGTCAAGAGTGTGAGGACACATTTGAACCCAGGGCTGGTACTCTATTCACTATGCCACCTAGCTGCCCCAGAGATTTTTCTTAAGTCACTTCTTACTTAGCCCAATAAAGTAACATGATTCTATATGTGCACATAGATAAATGTTAAACTTCCAAAGTAATGTATTATTCACTTGGGAAACTTCAGGACTTTCAATGTCTTAATACAAAGGAGTAATTCTATCAGTGAGAATCTTAGAGCCCATGGAAGGTAGTTGGGGAATGCTTTTATGCAGGCCTTTCTGTGTCCCTCAAAGCAAAGAATATATTTAGTCACAAACCCTTGCTACATATTGGGCCAACCCTTATTAAAATAGCAATCTCATAAACCATTAGAATTACAAGAAACTTAAGAAATTAAGTAAGTATGGCATCCCTACCCACATTACAAAAATAGAAACTGATGCTCAGAAAAATGAAGGAAAAAGAGAATATTAGTGAGAGATGATGATTATCATTAAGTATTTAAAGGGCCATCCATGGGGAAAGGGAGTATAACTTGACTCTGGCCCTTGTGGGGAGGGACAGGTGAAATTTGCAAAGTGGTGAATTTGATCCCAAAGAAAAATTTCTTAACAATTAGACCCATCTATCGGTGGAATGGTCATCTTGAAGGGAGGGAGTAGTTGTACCTTCCACTTCATTAGAAAACCTCAAGAAGAAACTAGACAACCACTTTCGGGAGCTATTATAGAGAGGTCTACTGCTCAGATATGGTTTGGATTAGATGGCCTTTGGGGGTCCTTACAACTCTGAGAGTCTGTGACTCTCACTTGCCCAGTTCACAAGCAATGTTTCTTTATTCTATTCAATCTGCCACCCAGACACACTTGCACCAATCATTCCAGAGACAGCACATGCCTTTTGTATGTGGGTAGCCCTACCAATAGTCATTAGACAAGAGGCATACAGAGCAGCAACTGCAGGACGTATTTCACAGACCACTGCCTAACATCTCTGCAAGATACTGTTGTGCATGGGTTGTCCTTGGCAGATTTACTTCCAGCATGATTGTTGTGAGAATTTGTCCAACATAATGAATGATAAACCTGAGTAAAGGGATTATGAAAAAGTTAATAACATTGTGGCAATGTAGCTACTAATGAAATACAGTTGGCTGCTCCTACCATTTGGCATGGACGGGCCTAATGCTGTCAACATCACAATGCGCTATTTGTTCCCAATTATTTTACAGCAACAACTGAAATACAATATGTTATTAATCATATTTATTATAAGTATCAATTGGAGAATTTTCTGACATGCTCGATGATGAATAGGTTTATTATGAAAACCAATTCTGTTTGGTTCATGCTGCCTGCTGCAATGTAATAAATATTCTCCCCAGGATAAAGAAAGCAGAAAGAAGCATGGAAACCACAATAAGGTGCCTCACCCTTTAAATGCCTGGGACTCCAAGTGACCAAGCACCCTGCCATTCTCCTAACAGATAGACATCTCCATCAGAGCAATGAGTGCCCCTTGGAGGCAGTGGATTACCCTTCACATGAGATCTCCAAGCAAAGAATGGATGATCACTTCATAGAGATGTTATTAATGGGGTGGGGCGAGGTGGGCAGAGGGGAGGGATTCAGGTAAAAGTTAGACTGAGGCAATTTTATAACACCACTTCACAAAAAAAATGGCCCACAATAGAAGGAGAATGATAGATAGAATCAGATGGCTTGGATTTGAGACCTGACTCTAATAATTACTAGCCATGTGACTATGTAAAAGTCACTTAACCTCGGTGGGCCTTACTTGCTTCTTCTGCAAAAAGAGGGCCTTGAACTAGGTGGCCTCTCAGGTCTTGTCCACCCTTAATCTCTGATCTGTGACCCCATGTTTCAGGACTTAGAGTGAAACAATTCAAAAAACAATAACAATACCCACATGTCTGTAGTACTTTATGGTTTATATGCCTTCTTTAAAACAATCTTTGTAAAGCATGAATGCATGCTTTGGTAACAAAGACCCTGAGGTTTGATGGGTACAATCATTAGCCTGATGTCAGATTACTAGAAAGCATTCAAACTGAGATTAGAACCTATTGCTTCTGTTTCTAGGTCCAGAGCTCTGTTCCTGTCTCTTTGGAAGGGGGGCAGGAGCCCTTGGTTCAAGAATCCTGATACAAGTTTTAGGTCCTCTACTTGCTAGCTGTGCACTTATTCATGTGACCAGAAGGCAGCCTGATACAGTACAAGGCTCTGGGGTTAGAGGATTTGGGTTCAGATTCTACCCCTGCCACTTAGGAGCCATGTGGCCTTGGGTAAGCATACCTCCCTGGACCTAAGTCTACTCAGTAAGAGGAAAAGGGAGAGTAAAACCACTTCATTACCCTATCAGATCCATTCATTCCACAAACATTTCTTAAGCAAGCACCATATGAAAGTCACTAAGCCAGAGGCTAGAAATAAAATGTCTCTAAGCTTACATTTCCTCATCTCTAAAATTAATGTTTTAGACTAGGTGAACTTTAAGGCCCCTTCCAACTTCAACATCCGGGGATTCTATAAGTTATGAGAAAGTAGAAAGGAGAGTGATTCCATCATGAGCGGGATGATGTATTAGACATGTTCTAGTTCAACCTTTTCTCCTCATAGATGAGGAAAGTGAGGCCTGGGGAGGGAAAGTGATTTGCCCAGGTCATATATGTAATAAATGGCAAAGCTGATTTAAACCCAGGCCCTTTGACTCAGTATTGTACACAGGAAAGGATACGGACTCTGGAGTCAGAAAACCAAGGTTCAGATTCAACTGTTAACACTGCCTGTATGACCTTTGGCAAAGTGACTTCAAACCTACAGGCCTCAGTTCCTAATTTGTAAAATGAAGTAGTTGCACTAGGTGGTTCCTGAGGTTTGTTTCCTTCTGCCCCACCTCCCCCAAAGGTAGATCTAATATCTCATAATTCTCCATGATCTCAAGGCTCAATCTAATTGATTCTTTTCTTTATATCATAGCTCCCTTCCAGACCATGAGTGAAATATGGAATTTTGAAAAGGACCATGTCAGTGGGAAAAGAGGTAAAATGAACTCCTGCACCCTTTCTGTGAGGATTTCCTTCTTTGATAAACTTCACATCCCAGGTATGCTAGGATAGTAATTTTTCTGTCAATGACTCTAGTCCCCCAATTCTCTTGGCCTGAGAGAAAGTGAAGATCCTCCTTTCCTAACTTCAACTGATAACAAGGTTCAAGTTTAAAAAAAAATCCCTAGGTAATAAAAGTTAAAAGTAACATAACAGGATAAAGAAGAATACTTGAAATACACAAGATTACTCGATAATGTGTTCAGCTATTCTCTATAACCTTGTCCAAGAGAGAAAGGAAACATTACTTTACACATTCATAATACCTGGCAATTGTGTGTGTGAGTGTTTGTGTGTGAGAGAGGGGGTGAGTATGTGTGTGTGTTTTCTTTTTAAACAGTATACTTTAAGGCAGAAAAAAAAATAATAGAAAGAAGAACCTCCAGAGAAAAGTTCACTTTCTAAAACTCAACCTTTATGTTTCATTCAGCATTTTGAGTCCATCACCTTTCAGTAGGAGGAGGTGACTTGATTTATCATCTGTCCTCTGGACTTGCCCCCAGGGCTGTTGAGGGAATTAAACAATTTAACACATGGAATGCCCTTTGAAACCTTATAGAGCTATGTAAATTCAAGCTGTTGTTGAATTCCCTGATGAAGACTCTCTTCTAGTATTTCTTTCTCCTTGGGGTTAATGTGCCTGCTATGGTTTAGGTAGGAGTTAACCTCAATGGCTCCTGCACCACCTCTGATTATATGATTCTATACTGCCCCCTATTAAAAGGAGCACACAGTCTCAAGGCCAAAGTAGACCCTGCCCTGAGGAATATACAAAAATACGAAGCAGTACATTTTCTACTTCTACCCACACAGTATAAAAAAATTATGCACTCATAGTCTAGTGCACAGGGCATGAATCAATCAGTAAGTGAAATGTATCCATGTCAATTTCTTAAATTTACAAATTATTCATTAGAAAAAAATACCCATTGGTCCTGCTTCATCATCTCATCTGGATTGGTGGTCAAGGGGGATAAAACCACCAGAAAGGTCCCTCAACATTTCAGCCTGTTTACCATCCACTCTGAGCTTGATAAAAGCTTCTTTCAGGTCAGGAGACAGTGTGAAATAGAACACGACCCCCAAATCAATAGATTACACTTATTGAAAGGATGAATAATTACAGCAATGTCATGGAATATAAAGCAGATTATTTAGATAGTGTGCAATTTGCCAGTTTTATCAGGTCAATTTTCATCCTTCAGAAAATACAGAGGGAAGGTCTGGCTTAGAGGGACATTCCCTTTGCATCCAAATATAGCAATTTTTTTTTTTTACATTTGGTTATTTAATCTCTTCTTGTGTGTTCTGAAGAATAAAGCATTTGTGAACACAAAAGGCACTGAAGTTGTGATGTATTTGTGAAGTAGATACAACTATGGTTAAGCTATTTTGCTCCTACCAGTCTGTTGGGGTGTGAATATGGCTTAGTGACTTTATATACACAGAATTATCCAATGTAGGTATTGGCCCATCTCCCCCATTGGAAACAGGCTACCTGTATGATCTTAGGCAAATCATTTTCCCTAATATTAATAATATCTATTATTTACATAATGCTTTAAGGTTTGCAAAGTGCTTTACACATATTGTCTTCTGTGATCCCCACAGAAACCCTGGGAGGTAGATGCTATTATTGTCCCCATTTTTTTGGATAAGGAAATTGAGGTTGAACTAGATTAAGTGATTTTCCCAAAATAAAATGACGTCTAAGATGGGATTTGAACTCAGGTCTTCCTGACTCCATGTCCAGCTCTGAAGCATTTGGATAGGTCTTTAAGCCATACAAAATCAACTTATCTACATTACCCCATTAAATTATGGATCTAGAGCTAGAAAAGGCTTCAGAAGTCATCAAATCAAAAACTCTCATTTTACAGATGAGGAAACTAAGAAACATTCTTTGCTGTAAAATGAAGTTGAACTTCTAGCTATAACTGGATGTTCCTGTGATTCTAAACTGGGGTACATAAAAGTGATGAGTCTCTCTCTAAGTTAAACTTCTAATTATTGGTCGAATCTTTGTATTCTCAATATAATAACTTAAAACTTTTTTGGGGGGTGGAGAAGAATGGATCTGTCATTTCATTCATATAGGGAGCTCCGCCCCCCCCCCATGATGGACTTCCTTCTCCCAAGAGTGAGAAACCCTATCAATATTTTGAGTTGTTATTCTGTCATGTCTGACTCTTTGTGACCCCATTTGGGGTTTTCTTGGCAAAGATAGCTGCCTTCTCCAGCTCATTTTACAGATGAAGAAACTGAGGTAAACAGAATCAAGTGACTTGCCCAGGGTCACACAACTAGTCAGTATGTGAGGCCAGATTTGAACTTACAAACATGAGTCTTCCTAACTCCAGGCCCAGAACTTTTATCCACTGTGCCACCTAGTTGCCCTTAATCTTTTCTCAGCAACTTATCCTTTATAACAGTTGCATGGAGCACTGGGGAGCTAATTCGCCCATAGTCACATAGCCAATATATATCAGAAATGGGACTTGAACTCCTGACTCCTCACTCCAAATCCACCTATCAACTTTGCCATGACAATGCTGGCCTTTGACAGAAGTGGAGTACATCATGTTTGTTTATCTGAATTGGGGTCACCACTAAAATCCAAGTTTCATAACCCTTAACGTACTGAGTCCTCTAGTGTTGGGTGGGGTAAATATATTCCTTCTTAAGGCTGTGAAGAAAATGCATTGCAAAATGGTAAAATGCTATGTCCACACGAATTGCTATTCTCATTAGTCTGGCTGATGAGAGCTTTAGCTTTAGCAATAGCAGCTGGCATTTCATAGCCTCTAAGTCATACAGAATGCCTTATTTACATTATTTCCTTTAATTGTGGATTATAGTTCTTGAGTTGGAAGGGACTTTAGAGGTCATCTAGTCAGAACTCCCATCTTACAGATGAGATTACTGAGGCTCAGAGAAATTAAGTGGCTTATTCTTGGTCACATAGCTAGTAAGTGACAGAACTGAGATTTAAATTCAGGATTCCAAGTTCTGTGCTTTTCCATAGTACTCTTTCCCATAGAAAACATTTTTGATAGAAAAAGTTGCTGCCTATTCAATGTGAGTTAAAGACATTATGGAAAACTCCTCCCCCACTGCTCCCAATTATGTCATTATATATCATCCCACACTAATCTGCCTTGATGTCTGAACTTTTCACAATCTATTGGAAATGAGCTGGTTTCCTATAATTTCTCCTTGAAATCTATTTTACTAAGAAGTGGCAATATCATCTATTAGTACATACTAAATGCATTAGTATAGATTTGTTTATTAGATAATTAGCTGACACCTTGGAAATCAGAAAGGAGGCCCCTAGGGAAATGAACATAGAATAGGGAACTTTGGATAATCACAGAGGTGAGAGCTGGAATGCTGTTTTTCCAGGAAGGCAGGCTAGTGAAAGATGTCAGTGTGATTTCTCAGGCAGTCCATGTTCCACAAGAAGCCATGGACCCTTCTTGCTAGGAGTGCTGTTTCCCAAAATTAGACAAGTAAAATGAGCTAACCCATTTCCCTGTGGGTCTTGACACCTATAAAAATGAAAGTGAGGCCTGTCAAGGAAACCAATAGCCCGACAACAAATAAACCTAGGTCCCAGCATCACATCACATCCTTTCTCATAGCACTTTAGGGTTTGCTCAGTACTTCTCCCACAGTTCTGTGAGGTAGATACTGAAGACATTGTTCTAATCATTTCACTAACAAGGTAATCAAGGCTGAGGAAGGGCCACAGTCATTCTGATAGTAGGCATCAGACCTGCCATTGGAAGTAGGACTGGAACCCAGGCCCTGAATCCAAGACCAATTACTCTTTGTTCCTTATACCTCACTGCCTCTCAACATAAGGAGAACAATTCATCACGACTAACTCCAGCACTGCTGGGCAAGAGCCCAGGACATTTGGAAAGAGAGGCTACAGTGACAGATTGCAAAGTTCATCAGTTAAGGCATGTGGTAGCTTGGACCAGAGGGATGCCTTAGAGACTGCTTTGGAGTAACCCCAATGTAAGGAAGAGACAAGGAAGGAAGTCACATTCCGCAGTCTTTTGGAGGTTTCATGATTAGTTGGCTCCTAGGGAAAGCAACCCAAGACCCACTCTCATTTCCTCTATTTCCAGAATTAAATGAAAGATTTATGATGGCCAAATATTTCCTCTTATGTTTTTTATCTACTTTATCTCATATGTGGTAGGATTATGTAATATTGAGATCCCTCTTATCTTGGCCAACTTCCTCTACTCTCTCACTCCTTGCTGAGTTTTCTTTTTCTTTCTTTTTCCTTTCAATGGGTTGTTTGTTTGTTGTTTTAAACCATAGTAGTCTGCCCTACATTCATGTTTTCTTCCCAAGTTTGAAAGACACACCCCTGTTTTGAATTGGACAGTAAAATGTTTTGTCACATTTTCCTTTGAAGTCGTTTGTAATGGAAATATGCCAGAGCATCCTTCAGCACCACAATACCCTCACTGCTAGGTCAAAAGTAATCATAAACTGGCACCAATGCACCATTGAGGGAACCATGAATTGGTCCAACCTTTGTGCAAATCAGTTAGGAATTGTGCACATAAAAGGTGGTTAAAATGTTAATAATATTAATGACTAGCGTGTATATAACTCTTCAAAGTCTACATAATACATATATTACCATATTTGATTTTCACAGAGACCCACTGAGGTAAATTTTATTATTCTACCCATTTTATAGATAAGGAAACTGTGGTTAGATGACTTACCCAGAGTCACACAGTAAAGTGTCTCAGGTACTATTTGAACTGAGGTCTAGCCCTCTTCCCACTGTGCCACCTAGCTGCTGCCTGTCTCATTGCCTCATAGATCCCCATTTCTAGGCATATAAACCAAGGAGGTCAATGAAAAAATACACTTAAAAATACTTTTTTCACAATTCTTTTTGTAGTAGCAAAGAACTAAAAACAAAGTATAAGCCCATCAATTGGGGAACATATACATGCTTGCAATAGGCTGTTAGGTAGCAGTAAGAAATTTTGCTATTGTTTATCCTTGGTTTTAGAAGAGGACAATGACATCACAGGGTGATGGATTTGGATTTAAGTGAGGCAGAGATGCCCAAAGTCATCAGCCTCACTCTCTCTCCCAGAGTCATCAAAGTCCAACGGCAGAACAAAAGTCAAGATGACTGGCAAAGGCCTAGAATTCAGTGGGTGACCTTGGTGTCTTTGATGTTTTCACATGCTTGGGGTAGACATCCCCTTAACTCATCCACAGGTTTGAGACCTTTACCTGGATTCACCTGGCTACTGAAACAATTTACAGGGTGTGGCCTCTGTGTATGCTACAGTTTCTTGGAGCCACTGGTGAGAATTGGGTGAAGGTGGACTCCAAAGATGGATGAGAAGCCCTGAAAAAGACTCAGAAAACCCTCACACCAGAGGAGCTAGTCCTCTCTGAACACCCCAGCAATAAGAAATTATGAATATGATGAAAACCAACACGAGAAGACATGTAAACTAATTTAAGATGAAATAAGAACCACGTAAACAATATACAAAATGACTACAACAATATAAAAGGAAGCAACCACAGCAAACTAATGGAAATTGAATGCCATGAAATGATAATGATCAAGATTGGTTTGAGGGAAAAAATGAGATGGCAACTTCCTGTCCATTTTTTGTTTGTTTGTTTTTTTACAGAGGTAATAAGATTATGGGTATGGAACATTCATGGTAATGTTATATGTTTCACTAATGTACTGGTTAGCTTTGCTGTATTTCTCTCTCTCTCTCTCTCTCTCTCTCTCTCTCTCTCTCTCTCTCTCTCTCTCTCGTCTTTGTTATAGAAGTTGGCTCTCCCAAAATGAATGGAAGGAGAGCCACATTGAGAAATATAAGTGATATAAAAATCAATTTTTCATTTTTAAGAATTAAGTGTGGTCACTTTGTATTGAAGGCAAAAGGAAAAGGGGATGGTAGAGGATGAGATGGACATACAATGCTATGGAAACAACAAACATGAACTTGAACAAACTTTGAGAAGATAGTGGAGGATAGAAGATCCTGGTGGGCTATGGTCCATGGGATTATGAAGAGTAAGACACAATTGAATGACTAGACAAAAACAACTTAAAAATATGGGAGACACCAGGGCTCTGATTGGTATGGCCTCTCCCATATTGTGACTGCAACTCATAGAGTTTAAGGGAAGATTGTAAATTGAAGGGCACTCTATACAGAACTTACAGTTTCCAGAATTAGGACATGGGTAATAACATTTTAGTGAAAAACTTCATCAAAAGACTACATTCCTTCCAATGGTCAATTTTCAGTAGATAGTAGTCTAAATCTATTTTAAATTTTCATCAAATTCAATTAACAAATTTATATTTTTTCAGCCCTCCCATTTTTATTTTCTCTCCCTATCATATGACACACACTTTAACAATTGCTTAGACCAGGGGTGGGGAACCTTCAATCTTGAGGTGGAATGTGGCCTTCTAGGTCCTTGGGAGCAGCCTTTTGACTGAGTTCAAGTTTTGCAGAACAAATTCTTTTACTGAGGTGATTTGTTCTGTGAAGTTTAGATTCAGTCAAAGGGCCCCACTTGAGGACCTAGAGGGTCACATGTGACGTTGAGATTGCAAATCCCTCACCCCTGACTTAGACCAACACCTGAACTTTTTTGATGAGGAAGATGAAGATTAGAGAGGGGAAATTACTTGCCCAAGGTCACACAGGCATAAGTAGCAGGGCTGGGATTTGAATCCAGTTACTCTGATTACAGTGTCAATGATTTTTCCATTAGACCGTATTATGTTGATTTTACTAGCTCTCGGTTCCAACAATTCGTCCTTGATCTTGATGATTCCTATTCAAAGAATTCTCTGTTTACCATGTTAGGTTCATTTTAATCCTGTTCTGTGTCCCTTAGGAGTCATCCCTCTGAAGTCAGTGCCAGCAATTTGATTCTGAGGAGAGGGAATCTCACAGAGGGCAATGGGTCACAATATCCTGCCTAGGAGGACTTGGGGAAATAAATTCCATGGGAGTTTACAAAATTTCATTCCCCAGAGACTCTTCAGATTAGGACAGACAACTCCCATACCAGGAAGGAACAACCTCCGTTTTCCCCCATCAATACAGAGGAACGGACACCAATAGTTGTTATGTTTCCTGATGTTAGAGGACCTGGCTTTCTGCCTTTAATATCTTCCCACTCTAATTTTCTTTACATGCTGTTGCTATAGTAATCTTCCCAATGCACACCTTTAGTCATATCACTTTCTTATTGAAAAATTTTTAGTTTCTCCATTGCCTATCATTGCTGTCTTGGCTCTATAGTTTTCATACTGTAATCCATTATGAATATAGCTTTCTAGATTAATCTTCCTGCACAGCCAGCTTGATTGTGTCATTCCCATCCAAAACCTTTAGTGGCTCCCCATTGCTTACAGAATAAAGCACAAAATCCTTAACATTCAAGGACTCCCACTGTCTACTTCCAACCTATCTTTCTACCTTATCTCATGCTGCTACCCCTCATTCTGTAATAAAACCATATTGGCTACTCATTCTTTCTTGATTTCATCCTACCCTCCCTCCAATCTTGTGCCTTTGCTATCATCATCCCACATTCTTGAACAGAACATCTACTCCACAATCTCTCCCTGCAAAGTCTGTTTTAAATTTTAATCAAATTCAATTAACAAATTTATATTTTTTCATCCCTCACATTTTTATTTTCTCTCCCTATCATATGACACACACATATCAGTCAATCAATAAACATTTACAAAGTGCCAACTCTGTGCCAGTCACTATGCAATGAGTGTATCAAGAAGGCAAAAGACAGTACCTCCTCACAAGTAGCTCAAAGTCTTTGTCAAATTCTTCACACTGAGTCCATCATTTCTCTGTCAGGAGATGTATATTTTGCTTAATCATGGGCTCCCTAGAACCATGGTTGATTCTTGCATTGATCAGAGTTCTTAAATCTTCAAAGTTGTTGGTTTTTACAATGTTGCTCAGTTTAAACCATCAAAATTTCTAAAGTAGCTATGATCACTATGGGGCATGGAATGGCAAGCACAGAAGTAGTTCACGCCTTGTTTCAGCTATTGAATTAACATCTTGTTTCAGTTTGTTAAGAAACAGAACTTGTGAACTCCACAACTTGTGAACTCCTGGGGAGGAACTAATGACTATATAAGGAAAGCCCCAGGGCTAGAGACAGCAGGAATTGAGAAGAAGATTCTTGTGGTGGCAAAGTCAAGAGGTTCTCCCATGAGTGGAGAACTTATGGTATCCCAGCACTCTGCTTGTCTGCTCTGTCTGTGTTGATGTTTGTTTATGATACTTTGTACAGAAGCCCTGGGACCTTACTGGAAGTCCTAAAAGAGGATTTTCTGGTTGTATGCATAGAGAAGTCCCGGAGGAGTGTTCTGGAGGTCCTGGGACTTTACTGATGATTTGTGCTGACCTCGTAGACCTTATTTGTGGGTCTGTGTTGATTTCTATGTTGGTGATTTGTGTTGTGTTCTCAGACCTTGTTGGTGGGTCTGAGTTAATTTCACAGGCAGATAGTGAATTGATGATGGTGCCAGCAATGTGCATGAATATTATTGTGGCTTTGTTATGCTTTGTCTTCCCAGAAACAGGAACTGTGAAGGACTTGAGGTGGGCTGGACACTGTGAGCTTCAATATGGAATGGGAACTGGATGAAGAATGGACAAGGAACTGGGAGCTGCCTGCCTTTGAACCCAGGTGACAATTGGAGGTGGGACCATGGAAGAGGAACCATGGAAGCTGAGAGCCAGCCTCAAGTCAAGCTGAAAGAAGACTTTACTTGGATACTGAGTACTAACTAATAATATTATGATTTACTGTGACCTAGGGATGGATGACCTGTATATTTTCCACTACCCCTTAAGAGGTTACTGAGTAGTGACTGATGACTATGTAGTGACTGATGATTAAATAGTGACTGATGACTGAATAATGAATGATTTGTAACTTAGTGTGCTCCATGAGTGGAGAACTTTGACTATTGTATTTTGTAACCCTTAAGGAGGCAAGCCTTATGTACTAAATAAGTTGTACTTTGTTGAAAACTATTGTGACCACTTTGGTGAAAATTATGTGGCCATTTTAGTGATAAGTCATTGTGAATGCTGTATTTTTATTTTTCTGTGAATGTTTTGCTCTGATTTGTTACTGAATAGAGGGTTCACTATACTATGTAATCAGAACCTTGAAAACTGTTCACAGCAGCAGTCCTCTGGAAAGCTGCTTGTGCATGGCTTTACAACTCAAAAGAAATTTATATCTTCTCAGGCATCTTATGGATAGATGTCCACATGTTTATCACTCTCCTGTTGTAGTAGCCAGCACCCTGGCACACCCTGGATTGTCTGCTAACACAGGTTTTTTGATCTGCTTTGCTAAAGGAAAGACAACTTTTAAAGGGGTCAACAATTTTATTTGAATTACAAATAAGTAGAAAATACAAGCAGAGAAATTAGCACAAAGATTAAACACATAGGACTCCTATTGTCTGAACAAAGTAATACAACTACTTATATACACCACTGGATTGGAAGAGCACAAACTTGTGAGTAGTCAGGGGACTCCTAACAAATGGCTGCTTAGAGTCCCATCCAGGGATGGGAAAGGTCCTTCCCATAAGTAAGCCCCCAAAGTAAAATACCAACCTTCCAGTATATATAGTTTTCAACTAATAGGCTCAGAGACAAAAGGTACCACAAACCTCATGACTCAGTACCTAATTAGTAACAAAAGGTGTGAAAGCCTTTCTACAAGCAGGCCTCCCCCTAAGCAAGCTCCTCCTTAGGCAAGTCCCTCTCCCAATGAACTCTACGTGACTCAGGATGTATCACAGCTGGGCCAGAGCTCAAAGCAATAAGACATACCTGATTGAACACATGTGGTCACGTAGGACTATTAATGAATGGGGAAGATCTTCATAATCCATGAACATTACACTTCTGCACTTACTACAGTCTGATCTTCATTATATTTATTTGTGTATCTGTTGTATTCCCTAGTGGGTCATAAGCTTCTGTAGTGTAGAGATTATGGTTTATTGATTTTCACATGACGAGTGCCCACCACAGTGCTTCACATGATATAGTAGTTCATAAATCTTTGTTAACTGAATTAATTAATAAAAGTATCCCCATGTTTAACAGGTAACCCACAAAATGTATCAGAGGTAGGAAAATATAATTCAATTTTACATATATATATATAATATTCAAACATAATTCAAAAACATAATTCAGCAAAAAATATAGTAAGTGATACAAAGTGGTGATACAAAAATATAAAGACAGGCAGATCAGCTAAGATTCTGTGGCAATATTTGAGAGGAGAGGTGATAATGATGTGAATTGGGGTAGTGATTGTGTGAGAAGAGAGAAGAGAACACATTTGAGAGATGTTATGGAGGTAAAAAAAATGGAAGGTGTTCAATCAAACATAGGGTATAGAGATCAAGACAGCATCCCTACCTTTCTCCTTTACTCACTGCACCACTTTAAGTATGGGCATTATAAAACTATGGAGTGAACCTAGTTGGGGGAAGAATGAGGGAATTCTAAAATTACAACAGCTGGAGAAATATTTTGGGTGGGGTTGGGAGAGGAGGTTGGAGTGGGAGAGGGGACATTTGCAGAGGCAATATCTGACTGATTAAAATATCTTCCAGACTCAAAGGATAAAAGGCATGCAGAAATTCCTATAGGTATACTATCCAGTTTACAAGCACACAAGAGTGGCTTGGAATTCCAGTCAGAAAGCTCAGTTCAGGAATAAAGACTGCAGTTTTGCCCAGAGCTTCCTCTCTGTTACATCTCTCAGAAGCTTGGCTCTGATGGGAAACCTAATAGATACTGATTTCTATCTTAGGTCCAACATCTGAAATTACAACTCTCTCAACACAAATTGGCTGTCCCCATTTAACCTACATGAACAGAAAGGCCAATTAGATTTATGCGATGCCTAAGATGCCCTTTCACCTTCAGAATTGGCTGACTTAGCCTAAGGGTGACACAAGCTGTCCAGAAGCTTGTCCCAATTTGACTCCCTATTTCATAAGTTTCTAATCATTGTAAGGGTCAAAGGGACATTGTTGAATGTTACAAAACTTCTCATTGTTCTTGGGTTAGGAAACTCAAGCATCCTTCCAGCTCCGAAGCCTCATTGGATATCCCTTCAAGTCATAGGGTGCTAGAATCATAGAAATTAGGTCTGGAAAGGATAAGAAAGTAAGTTCTGGTCCAACACCACCATTTTAAAGGTAAGGAAGCTGAGATCTAGGGACTTAAGGGACTTTTCCAGGAGGCTAGAATACAGGTCCTATTTTTCTTTTTCTTTTTATTTTCATTCTTTGTTCAGTATACAGTCCAGTCTCTTGTGCATACATTGCTTACCACTACAAATACATTGGATAACTGAACGTCTGCTTTTATTCATTTTCCTTAGTTCTAATTCCACCACTTAGTTGTATGACACAAAGTAATTCACTTAATTTCTCTGTACTTCAGTGTCCTCATCTGTAAAATAAAGATACTTTCATATAATAATATTGCTATGAGCAAAGTGCTTTGTAAAATTAAAAGCATCATACAATTTTGCACTATTATTATTTTTATTAATCAGATGGGGGCATGGACTGAATGTTCTCTGGGGTTCTTTTAAAATCTTTGATTTCATAGTGCTTCCTGAGAACACTGAAAAACCAACTTCTCATTTCTAAGGTAAGTTTCATGTTTTTATAAGACAAAAATTGTCCCCATTTCTTCCTAAAAGATGCTTTGATCAATTTTATGTCAAAACATAGCCAGGCATTTTGTTAAGAGCAGTATTTTCCCAAATCTACTCATCTCTTATATTTGCTTTCTCATCAGACTTAGAAGAAAGTCCTAGAGACTTTTTCATTTGGATAGTTTCAGCATTCATTTTGGCAATGGCCCAGAAAGTCTTCTGCAAATTTGTTGGCAGTTGGGACCCATTTAATCAGCAGAATGCATTGATTCCGTTATTTCTTCAAAGGTATGTGCTATCGATCTCATGTCCTTCTTAATTGCATACTTGGGAAACTGGCTTCTCATGGATGCTTTTTGGTTTTTAATTTGACATCTTCATTTCCAAACTCAGGGCCTGGCAATTGTCAAATATTTTCCAATCTATATTTTGATTAAATCACAAAGGTAATTTTCTGAGAACTCCCTGACTTGCTGAGCATTTTATTTTGCCAGTATGAGGAGAGAGATATCTGAATGTTAATGGAGGTATCTGTTAATGATACTACGAGTATGTGAGGCAACTAGATGAAGATTGTATTAAACATTGGACTTGAAGTCAGGAAGACCTGAGTTCAAATCCAGCTTCAAATGCTGTGTGATTCTGGGAAAGGTACTTAATCCCTCTAAGCTTAAATTTCCTCATCTGCAAAATGAGGGTGATGATAGCACCTACCTTCCAGGGTTGTTGTGAGGATAAAAAGAAATGATATTTACAAAGAGTTCTGCCAATCTTAAAGAACCATATAAATGTCGGTTATTATTAAATTAATGAAGCACCTCAGTTTACAAAGTTCACATTTTCTCACAACAGATGTCTGTTCATCTTTAGAATGAGAATGACATTTGTCAGCATTTCATGTCAATTAACATGGTCAGATGCATCCCCTTTTAAAAACTATCACTTAACTCTTCCATGCCATCTAGTTATTGTCCCATATCTCTCCTGCCTTCAGCAAACTGTTAGAATTATCTGTACTCACTGCTTCCACTTCCTCACTATTCACTCTATTCTCAGCCTTTTATGATCTGACTTTAAAGACCCCCACCCCACCCCTATTCTATAAAACACTATGCTCTGAAAAGTTGCCAGTTTGAAAGAATTTACTCATTTAATGGGGCCTATGAAATCCTCAGAATAATATTTTTAAATGGATAAATTCTTTCAATTTCCCCAATGCAACAAAAACAACTCACTGAAAGGTTTCTGATAATACTTAACCAACAGACTCAGAATTGTCCAGCTCAGCTGACCCAAATCTGGCCAGCAGCCTACTTTTGTACAGCCAGGGAGCTAAGGGGTATTTTGTAAAATATTTTTAAATACAATAAAATTTTATTTACAAATTTAAAAACCAGTCAGGATTTCTGGAAACCTACAAAAGCATTCTGCTATGAAGGCCAGACTCAGCCCTCCAGTATAGCTTGGGCCACTTCTTTGCCATTCATCCTTTTTTTAGCATCTTACCTTCTGGCTTCCAAGCCCCCACTCTACAGAAACATATTTCAGACTTATCTACAGTGATACGTTAGCTGCTAAATTATATGATGGTCTATATTTTATGCTTGTTTTCCATTTTCCTTGACCTCCCTGTCCCTTTTGGTACTGCTAGTGACTGACCATCCTCTATTCTTGATCACTTTAGCTTCTTTGTGTAGTGCTTTTGATTCTGCAGGTGTGCCTAATATTATATAAGTATATGTCTCAAAGTTGCATATTAGTAGAATCATATCATAATTATACTCTTAGAGAAATCCTATAATGCTTAATTTTAATAGCTATATAAATCTAGGTCACAGATCGACTCAGAAGCCAGAAAGTCCAAGTCATACATGAGAAACACTCTCCTTGACAAAATATCCAACAAATAGTCATCTAATAATCACCTGAAGACTTTCAATAAAAGGTAATCCACTGCCTTCCAAAGAGCACCATTCTACCACTGGACAGCTCCAAATAAGTAGAAAGTTTGTTTTATTTTGTTTCTTGTATCAAATTTAAATCTCCCTGCAATATCCATCCATTTTTCCTAGTTCTTGACCCTGGGAACAATAAGAATAAAACTAATTTCTCTTCTACATTCCACCCTTTCAAATAAAAGTTAGCATGTTGCCTCTGAGTCTTCTCCTCTCTTGTCTAAAAGTCCCAATTCCATAAAGTATAAAGAGTGCATAAAGTACAAGCTAGGTCTATTGTCACAGCTGGAGATAGCATTCTCATTTGTCTGTTCCAAGGGTAGGGAACCTGTGGCCTCGAGGCCAAATGTGACCCTCTAGGTTCTCAAGTGTGGCCCTTTGACTGAATCTAAACTTCGCAGAACAAATACTTTTATTTGTGATTGTGAAACTATGAAGCTTGGATTCAATCAAAGGGCCACACTTAAGGACCTAAAGGGCCACATGTGGCCTCGAGGCCACAGGTTTCCCACCCCTGGTCTATTCCTCAATGGGAAGAAAAAGGTATGAGCCAAATGTTCTCTCCTAGGATGTGCTAGTGCATCTTGCCCACAATGTATGGAAATTCAAGCTCTGTTCCTTCAATTGATCCTAATATGACATGATTTCAATTCTCTTCATCATACACTAGGTCATTCTCTTTATGCTTTCTAGCTTGTTAATGTCCTTCATGAAATGGGATAACTAATATGAACACATTACATCAGATATATAGATAAATTTCAAGTAGTCTGTTAACTTGAATGGGAAAAAAATCCATTTTTATTTTCACTAACCTCTAAATTAAATTTAGCATGGGCTTAAATTATTTTCTGATAATCATTCTATCATAGATGTCCATGACACAAAAATGGTTCAGAATTCCTTCTCTAGAGATAGACTGATTAAAGCAGAGTAGAATGGGACTGTCACTTCTCATGTTCTAAACCCTAAGCCTATAAATGCAAAGATTGAATTAGCTTTGAGATGTCATTCTGTTGATTACTGTTTTTCTTGAAGTCCAATTAACCTCCCCCAGGGCTTTTTCATGTGAACTGCTTTCTAGCCTCATCTTATCCTTCTAATGTTTGTGAAGTTGATACAATAATCCACATGTAGGGCTTTGCATTCATATCTTAAATTTCTTTGTACTTGATTCATTTTATCATTTTAATTCAAGGTCTTTGGGGATTCCAAATTCATCCTGCATGTTAGTTGTTCCTCCTAGCCTTGTGTCATCTGTAAATTTGATAAGCATGCCATCTATCCCTTTATTCAGAACAGCTAAAATGCTAAATGGAACAGTAGAGATGTACTTCATATGTCATATATATATTTTAACTGGAGTTAGGAGCATACTGGGACACTAGAGAATATTGCCTAATTGCTTATTTGGGGATGTTCGGGAACAAACTGAAAGTTTCTCCTACCTATCTCTACACACACACACACACATATACATACATATATATGTATATATATATACATATACATATATACATATACATATATATTTATATGTGTGTGTGTGTGTTTATGGTCCCCATTACTATTTCTTGTGACTCATTAGGACACAATTTCTTTACATAGTACTGGCAAGACTCCAGCTATATTCCAATTTTCAGCTGGTGCAACCACCATGAAATATAATTATTCTCCTACTTCTACAACCTCCTAACACTAATCCCTTGTCTAATCCCTCTCCCTTTTCTTCATTTCCTCTCATTCTCCACTTGACTCTTGCTAGTACCATAGTAAAATACAGTAGATAGGTAAAAGTAGGGAATATCTCTTGAATTGGGTCTAAGAATGACAGGAAGTTATCATGCCCGGTAGAGAAAACAATAATCTATTTTCCTTTTCTATCTCAAGACTTGGTCTTGTCTTTTAAAAACCTTCCACTATTAGTTGAATAAGGTACTGTTTTGTCACTTTCAGTTTATAATAAAAATTGCTTTCAAAAACATAGATTACTCAATTGTCATGGTGTTTTTTTTTTACTCAAATTACTGCACTTAACTAATGCCCTTTATGTACATAGCATATAGACTGTTGTCTAAAAGAAATGTTTGATATCATTTATTTTGCCCAAGCTGCTCAATTAAAAATTGAGAAAATTGAAATCCAGCAAAGTTGTGACTTACCCAAGACCACATATCACTATATACAATAAAGAATGGCACGTTGTAATTAAAATAATGTTAGAATTGAGGTTGAGAGCCCCAGATTTTAGTCCATTGCTAGATTTATGGCTTTTATCAATTTACTTCAGCTGAGTCTCAGTTTCCTTGCTTGGAAGATGATTCTGAGAATACTTGCCTTTCCTACCTCACAATGTGGTTGTGGGCACAACTTGCAAATCTTAAAATGTTATTAAATTGTCTATACCCTTTGACTCAGCAATACCATTACTAGGTTTGTTTCCAAAGATGATTAGGGAAAAAGAAAAGAAACCTACATGTTCTAAATGTTTAAAGCAGTTCTCTTTGTGGTGGCATAGAATTGGGCACAGCGATGCTCATCAGTTAAAAGGGGGAAAGACTGAACATACTACAGTGCTATAAGAAATTATAAGTTTAATGATCTTAGAAAACATGAAAAGACTTGCACAAAATAATGAAGAGTGAAATGAGTAAAGCCAAGAGAATGCAATATGCAGTAATAGCAATATTGTTTTAAGAATGACTTTGAGGGGAAGCTAGGTGGTGCAATGGATAGAGCATCCACCCTGGAGTCAGGAGGACCTGAGTTCAAATACAGCCTCAGACACTTAATCCATTAGCTGCATGACCTTGGGCAAGTAACTTAATCCCAATTACCCTGCCTTCCCCCCTCCAAAAAGATGAAAAAAAAAAGAATGACTTTGAACGCATAAGTCATGTTGACTATTATAAATAAATACCCAAATTAACTATGACAGACATATGAACAAAGATGCTATCTGCAACCAGAGAAAGAAATGATAAGTAGAAGTATGTATAAACTAATTGTATATATATATATGCCTATATATATACATATATCCCTATATATGTATATATAGACATAGATATAGATATATACACCTATTTATGTTTAATGGTAACCATCTCTAGGATGGGAGGAGAGGAAAGAAAAAAAGAGAAAAAAGAAATTCACATGATAACTTTCCTATACATTTAAAAGGAATAGCAAGTTGTATATAATAGATTTTCAGTTTCACATGCAATCATCATTTTTATTATACTATGCTATGGAAACTTTTATTTTACTCAATAAATTTAAAAATAATTAAATGGGGAAAAGGCAGGAGGGAGGGGTCACGAAAATGTTACATGCTTTTGTTAGTGGCAGAACGAAAACTGGAAACCAAGTCCTCTAAATTCTGGTCTAGTGCTTCATTATACTATACCAAAGTAATCCTGTGCTCAAAGTACCAGCAATTCTGGTATTTGGGGCCAGTACCATAAAACATGTCTATGCAAGCACTTGATGAGGGGAAGGTAAAGACACTTGGGAAGGGAAAGACCTTGATTTTGGGACACAAGCCCTCATATAGGGAGAAACCCCAAAATATCACCCCATGAGGAGAGCCAAAGAGTCGAGGACAGTGCCCAGATAAATGAATGAGATGCGCCTAGGATATCTCTAGGAAGAACTCACCTTGAGTAAAACCAGTACAGGAGAACAAAGCACAATCTGGTAGCCTCTTATTTCAACTAATTATTCATGCTAACTAGGTGCAAATTTCAGGGGTCTTGTTCTTGTTTTGTTTGTTTAATTTTTTTCCTACCAGTTGTAAGAGTACTAGTTCTGTCTAAATAAATTTCAGCACTCTGGACAAAGCCTCAAGGCCCTGCCCCAGTTACAGTAGCTATCTGTGCTTACACTCTAGAGTCTGGTAGTATTTTAAATTAATCACAGAGATGAACACACTATTGAGAACAAAACATTAAGATTTTTTTTCCTTCCAAACCTCAAACACCTTGGAAACATGCTTGGGGAGAATTCCAATGGAGTGGGTAGGTTGTTGATATTCCACACTGTTGCCAGGAATTCATCTTTTAAACACCATGGTGAGTTTGAAAAGAGTCATTTCTTTTTCTTTCAAAGCTGTTGTTTATATTGTTTTTCTTTCTCTGACCCTTCTGACAGTCAAGGCTATAACTGATTAATGTTTCATGTTGGGGAGGGGAGAAATTCCACGAGAAAAAAAAAGTTGTATTCATTCATTATACAATTTTTTTAATAGCATGTGTAAAAAACTACATTATATGCTGAGGTAAATGTGAAATAAAGAAGATACAGACCCTCCCTGCAATTTTTCTTATAATCTAAGAATGATATGAGAAATACACATATAAACATAATATAAATAATATGAGACATATTTACAAGAGTAAAAAAGTTTTTGTGTGAGTTCAGCTGAGCAAGAGATTGCTTTAAGCTCATAGTTTCAAAAAAAAAAAGGTTCCCTGGAAAAGGTGACATTTGAGCTATACTTTGGATTATAAAAATGCAAATACAGAGAGAGAGAGAGAGAGAGAGAGAGAGAGAGAGAGATGTCTATAACATATACTTCTGTAATAAATACTCTCTATATTTATGTGTATATGTATGCATATAGAGACATTATATATCTATATATCTATATTTTATGGAAAGGCAACTTAGCATACTAAACAGATTATTATACTTGAAGTCAGAAAAACCTAAGTCAAAATACTGCCTTTGACACTTAGTTACCATGTGAATACGAGTAAGTGAGTTAGGCTGCATGAACCATAATTTTCCCATCCATAAAATGGGTATAATACAGAGGGTCCCAGAATCTCAAAACCACATTAGGATTTTGGGGATACCTTATATAAGTAACACCTACCTTACAAGGTTGTTATGAAGTTCAAATGAGAGAGTGCATGGAAGGTTCTTTGTAAACTATGAAGAGCTATATAGAAGTCAGTGATAATAATCCCACATAAATAATTATATAATGACAAAATTATGATCATAACCAAAGTATTTTTTATCAGTGAGGGTTCTTCCTCTGATGATATAGATCATGGCCAGTCTACATTTTTTAAAGACAATCTTCACTACTGCTTATGGTTGAAGAAATCTTTCATCTTGCAGTTAACCTGCTAGTGATGAGTCTTTTTAAACTTAGTCAACAAGCTGGCCTTTGGATAACACATTTTTCCCTAGCCCCACACACAAAGCCTTTCCAGTTTGATTGAAATCGATCATTTATGCTTCACTGGCATAGCCTTGGAGGAAACAGGATCACCTCCCCATCATGATGAAGTCCTAGAATAGTACTTAGGTGGGAGGATAATTATGTTATAATATGGTATTATCAAATAACTTTGTTGCACTAATGTACATAATGGTATGGACATTGTTTCTCCTCAAAGTCCTTTTAGTTGTTTCAAGTTTTTCTCCTATCTGTACAATCTTGAAGCATTACGATAAAAAATAAAAATGATTCAATCCCCAATCCAAATGCTAGGGCTTCCTTATGTTGACCATATAGATAGTTCAAAATCTGAATGTCATTTGCTTCACACTGTTGTTTAATGTTGACTTTGAGGCAATTGCCACATATTTCCAGGACCAAAAGAAGGAGGCAAATTCATTCAACCCTTGGAAGCAAAGAATTGCATGTCCAGATACACGGCTAGACTATAAGTGACTTCCCACCACTATTAGACATGTTTATGGTTAGTGACAAGCTAAGTAAAAAATATACAATCTTGTATAATAAAATAATTGGACTGAATACCCATGTTCTAACCTCATCCTTGCTGCCTACTAGCTATGTGATTTTGGACAATTCAATTCATCTGACAGCATGAAATTCTCCACTGTGATTTCAGGGTGGAAAATTACTGCATAGGCAACAAGACTGCAGAAAAATATTCTGAGAAACAGTTGAGGAGACTAAAAAAGCTAAAAAAAACAGTTGCCAAGGATAAATCAGACATAGTGATACAATGCTTTGTCTAAGAAAGATGTTATATACATAAACACACATTCATATATATATATATACACATATAAACATATAGGTGAATATATATACATATAAAATCAATAGACGTGTATTAAGCACCAATATCTACTACCCACTGTGCTAAATATTGAGGACCAAAATGAAATAGTCTCTGTTTTCAACTAGCTTATAGTTTTATACTTAAATATCTTCCAATTTGTAATGGAAATGCAGATTTAAATATCTTCCCTGCCCCTAGGCCATTTGATTGGCTTAAGAGACTCTGAGAACCTTCCTTGATTTGAAAATGTACTCTGCCCCCTAATAGACTGAATGTGGTTACATGGAGCCTGTGGTAGGAGGCTTGGTTTTCAGGAATGCCCACACCTTGATGCTGTGTGATTGGGCAGTGGGTCAAGAGGGTGGTTACATTCTCTGACCCAAGAGAAGGCTATCTAATCCCTGATGTGAGGCTTTGCTTTGGGGCTCACTTTGAGAAGGGTTGTATGACTTGACCAGATGAGACTCTGGGCAGCCGTTGTTGATAGCCCCCCGGCTTTGAAAACCCAGATGTTGATGCTTCCCTCTCTGGTAACTGTGATTTGGTATTGATGTAATGGTGGGACAGTTTGGAAGACTCTCTGCTTGATCTGTTTGTTTCTCTGTCTTGTAAGTTCTGTCTATATACTCTGAAGTTCAGGGTGCTGACCTTTTTTCCCTGAACTAGGTAAATGATACATGTTTGATTGATTAAAGTAAGCTTGTTAACCCATTTTGAGTTGCTTTCCTTTAGAAAAGCAAATCTAAGAACCTGTGTTGGCAGCCACCCTGGGAATGTTGGGGTGCTTGCTGCTACACCATTATATTTGGGGTATTTGATACTTGGCAAAAATCTTTATCCTATTTTTCAAAGGAAAATGAAGTAATTAGAGGACAAGAAAAGTTATTTCATGAAGAAATTTTATAGGAATTTGAATTATTTAGTTTAGAGAGAAAACTAATTGTTTAAAGAAATCTCATTAACTCGTATCAGTTTATTAAAACAAGGGCATAATTAAAAGTGACAGTTACAATTCAGATGAATGGATGACCTACTGTTGTTCTTTGAGACAAATAGATAATCAGAGACTTAATTGAATGTTCATTTCTCTTTCTGGTTCCTTGCATTTTACATTATCAAGGTTTTATGTTTGAAGCATCCCAGATTGTTATTGGAGGAGTAGCCTATATATCATGATTCAAGGGAGGGGGAAAGGAAACAAGCATTTATTAAGTACCAACTATATGCTAAGAAATTGACAAATATTAGCTCATTTGATCCTCATAACCTCATAACAACTCTGAAAGCTAGGTGCTATTATTATCCTCGTTTTAAAACTGAAGAAACTAGTGCAGATAAAGGTTAAATGACTTGCCAAGGTTCACACATCAAGAAAGCATCTAAGGTCGTGTTTGAACTCAGGTCTTCCTGACTCTAGACCCAGTGTTTTATCCACTGTGCCACCAAGCAGCCTTAAGTCATACTAAAAAACTCTCTGACAAAAATTATCAGTGTTAGTCTAAATTGTCTAAAATGGCACTACTATTGAATATTCATTCATTTGTATTAAAGGTTCACATCTCCAGTTGTGATCTGTTAATATCTAAATTCATCCAGAAAGCCAACATAGTTAGCAAAGACATTAAAGAGTATTTGAAGAATCACTAGATTCATAATCAGGAGACTTACCTTTGAGTCTCAGGTTTGCTATGCATGTGATCATGGACAAGACATGTAGGGACTCTGATCCTGTTTCTTCAGTCATAAAATGGCAATAATATTTATTCTATCTACCTTAAGGATTGTCGGGAGAAAGGTGCCTTCTAAAATGCAAAGTACTATACAAATCTAAACACTACTTGGTCACGTGCTACAAAGTGTCAGAGAACCATCCATCTTCTTAAGGATTCTTCCCACTAATGTACTCTGAAATTTAATGACACTAAACCCCTTGATGTTCCTCAAAAAAAGACACTCTATCTCCCAACTCTATGCATATTCTATTCTTTTTAAAATAAATTTTAATTATATATTTTGTTCTTTACATCATCATAGATTTCCCCAGCATTCCTCTCATTCACCCTCCCAGAGGGCCATCTCATATAAGAAATAATATCTTTTGGGTGGCTAGGTGGCGAAGTGAATAGAGCACCGGCCCTGGAGTCAGGAGGACCTGAGTTCAAATCCGACCTCAGACACTTAACACACACACACACACACACACACACACACACACACTCAAAACTAGCCATGTGATCTTGGACAAGTCACTTAACCCCAATTGCCCCCCCTCCAAAAAGCAAAGTAATAATAATATCTTTTTTAAAAGAAAATGAAAATGACAACATTGGCATAATTTAATTTATATATTGCAAAATTCTGAAAATATACAATCTTCCCTTTTGATTTTTCAGTGTGTTCTTTCTATTTACATTGTCATGTATTTTGTTAACTTAGCTCTCCTTACCTTACTCATCAGTTCATATAAATCCTTCAACATTCATCATTTCTTCATTGTTGTTTAGTTGATTAGTCTTATCCAGCTCTTGTTATATTGTCTTCTAACATTATAAGGAACTTTCTTTGTCATTAAGTTGTTTCAGTCATATCCAACTCTTCATGAACCCATTTGGAATTATCTTGGCAAAGATATTGGAGTGCTTTACCATTACGCTCTCCTGCTCATTTTACAGATGAGGAAACTGAGGCAAACAGGGTTAAGGGATTTGCCCAGAATCACACAGTACGTGCCTGAGGCTAAATTTGAACTCAGGTCCTCCTGATTCCAGGGCCAGTATTCTATGCTCTATCCACTTTACCACATGACTGACCATAATTTCCTACCACATAATGATATTCCATTTTGTTCACTTATTACATTTTTAGCCATTCTTCAATTGATAGATATTTACCTTGTTTCTGATTCTTTGCTATCACAAAAAGCAGTGCTAAAAATACTTTGGTGTACATGAGGATTTTCTTCATACCCATGGCTTCCAGAGGTATAAGCAAAGTAATAGGATCTCTGAGTCAAAAGATATGGATATTTTAGTCACTTTTTGCATAATTCTAAATTGTACTCTAAAATGGTTGACCCAATTCGTAGATCCACCAACAATGCATCAATATACCAATCTTTCCACCACTCCTCATACACTAACTTTTGTCATTTTTATCATATCTTCAAATTTTCAGGGTTTGAGTGAACCCTGGGATTCTTCTGATATGCATTTTCTGATATTAGTAATTTATAGCATTCTTTCATGCAGTTGATGATATTTTGCAAATTTTCTTTTGAGAACTGTTTATTCTTATCCTTTGACTACTTATCTATATGGGAATGACTACTGAAAAAGGAGAGAGACAGACAGACACAGAGACACAGACACAGACAGATTCAGAAAGATAGAGACAGAGATTTGTTTTTAATTTTAACAAATGTTTTATTAACTTCTGGTTTACATCATTCATTTCAGCCAGATTTTGAGTAACAATTTTTCCCCATTTTTCCCCTACCCACCACCCCAGAATAACAGTCCCACAAGACATCCCCTCCTCCAATCTGCTCTCTCCCATATCTTCTCCCATACTCCCTTCAACTTTGCCATTAGGGCAAGGTGAATCTCTGTGCACCAATGCCTGCACATCTTATCTCCCAATTACATGCAAAATAGTATTAATAATAGTATTTATATACATTTGAAACATTTAATTTTAAAACTTTGAATTCCAGATCCATTCCCTTCCTCCTTTGTCTCCCACTCCCACTGGGAAAATAAGCAATTCAGTACATGTTGTACATGTATAGCTATGCAAAAAATTACTATAGTAGATATATTGTAAAAGACTGACTATATTTCCTTTTTGCCTTCCTATTCTTCCCCTCCCCTGCAACTACTTCCCTTTGCCTCTTCTACATGAGATAGTTTACCCTCCCCTGTTTCTCCCCATCTCCTCTTGCCACTTTCCTCTCTCACCTCTTAACTTCACCCCTTAATTATCATCCCTTCCCACCAAATTTAACCTGTGTCCTCTATCCATGTATACCTATAAACATATATACACACATTCACATATGTATTCATATGCCCATATACCCTTCTTCAATTTTCATAATGAGGAAGATTTCATCAGTCACAATTGTTGTTTTTCCATATAGGAATGTAAATAGTTTAATTTTGATAAGTTCCTTTTGATTTCTTTTCCCTGATTACCTTCTCAAGTATCTCTTGCTTCTTGTGTCTGAATGTCAAATTTTCTATTCAACTATGATTTTTTTCCTCAAGAATGCTTGAAAGTCCTCTATTCCACTGAATGACCATATTCTCCCCTGAAACAAGATACTCAGTTTTGCTGGGTAGGTGATTCTTGATTTTAATCCCAGCTCTTTTGACCTCTGGAATATCATATTCCATGCCCTTCAGTCCCTCAGTGTAGAAGCTGCCAGGTTCTGTGCTATTCTGATTGTGTTTCCACAATATTGAAATTGTTTCTTCCTGGCTGCTTGTAGTATTTTCTCCTTCATCTGGGGATTCTGGAACCTGGCTATAATATTCCTGGGAGTTTTCTTTTGGGATCTTTTTCAGGAGGTGATCTGTGGATTCTTTCAACCTCTATTTTGCCCTCTGGGTCTAAAACATCAGGGCAATTTTCCTTGAGAATTTCTTGAAGGGTGATTTCTAGGTTCTTTCTTTGATCATGGCTTTCAGGTAGTCCAATAATTTTTAAATTGTCTCTCCTGGATGTATTTTCCAGGTCAGTGGTTTTTCCCATGAGATATTTCACATTGCCTTCTATTCTTTCATTTGTTTGGATCTGTTTAACAGCATCTTGATTTCTCATAAAGTCATTAGCTTCCATTTGCTCCAGTCTAACTCTGAAGGAATGAATCTCCTCAGTGAGCTTTTGAGATTCTTTTTCCATCTGGCAAATTCAGCTTTTTAAGGCATTCTTCTCCTCATTGCCTTTTTGAGCCTCTTTTGCCATTTGAGTTAGTCTATTTTTTAAGGTGTTATTTTCCTCAGTCAGGCTGTTGATTCTCATTTCATACTTTTCCTGCATCCTTCTCATTTCTCTTTCCAATTTTTCCTCCACTTCCCTTATTTGGTTTTTGAAATCCTTCTTAAGGTCCTCTATGGCCTGTAACCACTCATATTTTCATTTGGGTCTTTTGGTACAGGATTTCTGACCTCACAGTCCTCCTCCTGTTCCATGCTTCGATCCTCTTTGCCCCCAAAATAGGAGTCTATTGTTGAATTTTTCTGTTTATTTTGTTTTCTTTGCCTAGGCATGTTGCCAATTAATTACTTGATTTTGGGGCTTTTTGCCACAGTAGGACTCTGCAACCAGACAGGGGATCTTCCATCCCAAACATTGGGGTCTTCACAACTTCCAGAGGTATTAGTTGGGTGGCCTCTGTAAAGCTTCCATACACTCTGGCTAGCTGGATACCCACCCCAGACCTCCCCCCAGACCACAATCCAGATCCAAGCAGGTTAAAGCAAGAGCGATTAACCCCCAGACTGATTGCTGGATCTCTCTACAGTTTGCAGACCAGGAGCTGGAGCTGCCACTGATGTTGCAAAATGGCCTCTGTGCCTCATTTCCTCAGCAGCTTTTCGCCCCCAGGGGAAGAAGCCAATGTGTTCCCCAAATACTGGTCCCAAAGTCCATAGGGCACTAACCTCTCACTTTGTCCTAGGCATATCTGTGTTGATAATTCTGGAATTGCCACAGCTGCTGGTGTTCTGGGGTCCCTCCAGCTGGCTGCTGGCCAAGTTGCCCTGGGGCTAAAACCACGGTTCATGTGGTCCTGGGCTTGGCTCCCAGAGCATTGTGCTTGGCTCCCAGAGAGTTGTGCTGTGCTGCGCTGGCCGCTTCCTGCAGGGCTGCTGGGCTGTCCTCAGTGGGAGGTTAGCTTCTCTGTGTTGTTCTGTGGGTGCTGGAGCTCCAGAAGTTGTTCAGAGTCCACCTTTTACACTGTTTAGAAGTGGTGTGGGGGAGAGCACCTTGGAAGTGCTGTTTCTACTCTGCCACCTTGGCTCCGCCCCCGCCCCCCCCGAGATTTGTTAATTGATTATGTCTTGTATACCAAACTTTGGTAGTACTTAATTAATATATTGACATGGTCCAGTCACTAGGATTGAATATTCCTCCAGCTATTTAAATTGTTCTTGATTTCTTTAAGGAGCACTTCATAGTTGAACCTATGCAATTTTTTGTGGTTTTAAGTAGGTTGATCTCAAGATATTTTATGCATTTTGTATCTATTACAATGGGTTTTCCCTTTCTATTATGCCTTTCTGGATTTTGGATTATTGGATTATTCTGGATTTAGATTATTATTTTATAGAAATCCAGTTAATTTTTGAGGGTTTATATTATAGCCTACAACTCTGCTAAAGCTATTGTTTTGACTATTCTCTTCAATGATTCCCTATGATTTTCCAGCTATATGATCATCAGCAAATAATGATAGTTTCATGTCCTCTCTATGCCTCAACTTACGCCTTTAGTTTTCTTGTCTTGTCTTATTCTTGCTGTTAGCATTTCCAAAACTATGTAAAATAATAGTAGGAAGAGTGGGCTTCCTTTCTTTATACCTATATTTACTAGGAAAGGTCCTTGTGTATTTCCATTGCATATAATGCTTGCTTTTGTCTTTAGATAGATGCTTTTTAAACAATTTTTTAAAAATCCCTTCATGTTTATACTTAGCAGGATAGTTTTAGCATAGATGTACTTTGTCAAAAATTTTTTTTTCTTTCTGCATCTATTGATATAATCAAGTGGTTTGGGATGTTTTGATTTTTAATATGACTAATTATTTTGATTGTTTTCCTCCCTGGTATAAACACAACTTGGTTATAATGAATGATTTCTTAGATAAAATAATTATAATTTGTTTAACAGGATTTGGTTTAAAAATTTTAATTAATATTTATTAATGATATTTGACCATAGTTTTCTTTTGTTTTGTCCTTCCTTAGCCTAAGTATTAGGACAATATTTGTCTCATAAATTGATTTCGGTAGGGTACCTTCTCAATTTTTGAGAATTGTGTAGTATCACTACTAAAGGTTCCCTAAAATTTTGATGAGATTCTCCTGTATATCCATTAGGACCATGGGGTTTTTTTCGTTGTTCCTTTATTGCTAGCTGTAATTCCTTTTCTGAGACTGGGTTAAGATCTCTATTTTTAATCTCTTACTTGAGATATTTTACATTTTTGTAGGTTTTCCTTGATTTCCTTTGTGTTCTCATACTTGTTATCATATAACTCTGCATAATCAGCTCCAACAATTTTTTCATTTCCTCTGTTTTTTTTTTATTTCTCTTTGCGCATTTGCTATTTTACTGACTTAATTTTCTGCCTTGTTTTTAATTGGATTTGCTAAATGATTATCATATTCATTAGTTCTTCAAAGAAGTTTTCATTTATCACTTCTACTTTTCCAATTTATTTTTCCACTAGTTTTCATTTTAATATCTTGTATTTTGTGATTATTTTAGGTTTGTTTATTTGTGGACTTCCTAAGATTTTAAATGCATGTTTAATTTATTGATCCTCTCTTTTTCTATTTTGCTAGTGTATGTTTGTGGGTACATGGTTTCCCCCTCAGGGGATTATTTTAGCTGAATCCCCAGAACTTAGGTATGTTGTTTCATTATCATCTTCACAAAATTAATTATTTCTATAATGTGTTCTTTGAATCATTATTTAGGATATATTTGTTAAGTCTCCATTTGGGTCTGTATCTTTTGTTTGTGATCCCTAAACTGATTGCTATTTTTATTAATTTATGATCTTTAAAGAATATAGATCCTTTTTACACTTGTTCACAATATCTCTGTGCCCTAAAACACGGTCAGTTTTTATAGAAATTCCATGTGGTGCTGAGTTATATGTATACTCCTTTTTAGTCTCATTTAGAAGATGCCATGATCTTTTAGTTCTAGTTTCTCCAGCAATTCATTCAGTTCTACAGTTTTCTTTTTGCTTTTCTGTTTTCCTTTTATTTATATACTTATCTAAAACAGAGAGAGAGAGAGAGAGAGAGAGAGAGAGGAGAAGGAGGAGAGGAGGAGGAGAGGAGGAGGGGAGGGAGAGAGGGGGAGAGAGAGAGAGAGAGAAGGAGAGAGAGAGAGAGAGAGAGAGAGAGAGAGAGAGAGAGAGAGAGAGAGAGAGATGAAGGGAGGAAGGAAGGAAGGAAGGTAGGAAGGAAGGAGGGAAGAGACAGAAATCTCTAGTCACTACTGCATTGCTGTCTTGTAGCTCAAGTAATGTTTCCTTATGAATTTGGATGCTAAGGCATTTGGATCATATAAGTTTAATATTGATATTGATTTGTTGTTTGTAGTTCCCTTCAGCATAATGAAGTTTCTGTACATTTTCACTGGCTGTGCCCCATGCCTGGAATTCTCTCCCTCCTCATCTCTGTCTCATTTCCTTTAAGTCCCATGCACAATCCCATTTTCTACAAGGATGCTCTCCCAATTGACCTTAATACTAGTACTTTCTTTCTGTTGATTATCCCCAGTTTATTTTGTATATGTCATGTTTGTTAATAGTTGCTTGCATGTTATGTCAACCATTAGAGGGTGAACTCCTCAAAAACAATGACTATTTTTGCTTTTATTTGTATCCAGTGCTTAATACAATTCCTGGCTCATAGTAGGCACTTACTGAAAACTTATTAATTGACTAACTGACAGTCAGGATTCAAAAAGTCCTCATTGAGTTAGAAGAAAAGGATCTGGGCATTTTAATGAACTGTAAGCCCGAAGTGATAGGCAACAAAAAAGGCTAATATGATTTTGGGCCATGTTCATAATCAGAGCTTCCAGGAGTACCAAGTATTCTGCCATTATCCAGTCTCACCTGGAGTATGGTAGCATTTGAAGAAGAGCTAATATATGAAGAAGGGATTAGACTTGTTCTACCTGGTCCCAGAGAACAGCACCAGGAGCAACGGGAAAAAGTTACAAAGAGGAAAATTGATACTAAATGTCAGGGAAAACTTAGGTGTCCATATGTGGAATGTGTTACCTTGAGTGGTGGTGAGTTCCCACTCCTAGAGATCTTCCAAGCAGAGACTGGGCAACAATTTATTGGATATATTACAGTGGGAATTTCTTTAGTGTATTCATTGGGCTTGATGGGCTATGGTGCCCTTCCCATTCTCAAATTCTGTGATTCTATGAATGTTCACCAAATCTAATAAAGATGAAATTTAATAATGATAAATATAAAGGCTCACACTTCAGTTTAAAATATATGAACTTCACAAGTACAGGGATGGGGGGAGGGTGAAGAGGGATATATAGATACTCATTCCTATGAAAATGTTTTCATATAATAAGAGTTCAATAAAAGTCAACTATATGATATAATACTGAGAAGGATAATACAATCTTGGATCATGGTACGAGAAGCATAGCAAAGCATCTAGATCTAGGGTGGAAAATGATAGTGCCTTCATCAGTCCAAATGTGGAGGACCTGGGTTCATACCATCATAGATTTAGACTTCAGTCACCCCAGTTGGAAAATGGGAACAATAAAATCACCTACCTCACAGGGGGTCAATATGAGGATTCAAAGAGATAAAATATAACTATAAATATATTAACTATATTTGTTTTTCAAATCCTAAAGTACCAAATAAATCCTAGCTATTAAGGTCCATGTCTTCAGTCAGAATTTATAAAATGCCTACTATGATCCAGGCACTGTGCTAGGAAATAAGGATAACAAAGATAAAAATATATAGTACTTGGTACCCATGAGGATTACATATTCTGTAAATGTTGTATCACACCTAGGAGATAAGACACTGATCTTTACACAGTGGGTGCTTAATAAATGCTTGTTAAATTTGAATTATGTTTCACTGGCAAACCTCTATGCCTTCATAGAATATAAATTACTAATAGAAGACCTTTTCCTGAGAGCAAGCTTTAGTAAGATATATCTAAGAAAGAACACCATGACACTGAACTTCAGAAGGGCAAGAGGGAAACACTCAAGGTCAGACTCAGATGCTTGCTGGGAGCAGAATCAGATTTCTCCTATGTCAATCCTGTCTCCCTGAATTTTGCTAGGGCTTATACTGCTATGGTAAAACTTTTGAGATATCCACTCATTCTGTGGAACAACCTACCTTCCAACTCTCCAGAATGGTGAACATAGTATATGGATGCATATCACTCTGAAGCCCTTTGCCTAAAAATAAGAAGGTACAGGAGTCACATTTCCTTGTTCTCAGAAGCCCTTACATGACTTTCTCTCTAGGCTATTTCTCTTCAACTGAGTGGGAGTCAGCTGGTGGGCAAATGCTCAGTGTTCCTGGTGAGAAGACAAGTTACAATTGGATTTTGCATTTGCATAGCACACTTTTATTTTGGCAAAGCCCCCTCCAAATATGACTTCAGTCTCTTATTCAATGGACCTAATAGGGATGGTTGCCTAGTTTGTGGCCATGATGAAATTGCTTTGCAACACTTATGGGTCCTGTTTGAGGAGCATATCCCTGGGGAAATCTCATATATATTAATACAAATTAACTTGTGTTAAGCATAAGCATTAGAAGAGTTGGGGGGAAATCATCATGGTAGAGTGTCAGCCTTTAGTTAGATATTGAAAGTAAACCAGGATAGTATAAAGATCTCAGTACCAGGAGTCAGTAAAGCAACAAGTCCTGGCTCCAACTGTATTACTGTGGGTAAACTATTTCACCAGTTATAGATATATGGAAAAGGATATTGGATTTAGAGTCAGAAGACTTGGTTTCAAACCTTAGCTCGAACATTTAGTTTTTAGGGAACCTTGGACATGTTATTTTGCTTCTCATGACCTTAGTTTCTCACTTGTAAAATGAGGGGACTGGACTGGTTGACCTCTAAGGTCCCCTCTAGATCATTATCTATAGAAAGGCAGCATGATCTGGAAAGGAGAGTTCTAGGTGTAGAGTCATGAAGCCCTATTTTCAAATCCTGTCCTGGACACTTGTCAGCTATGTTAACCCAGGCAAGTCACTTAACCTCTAGGGATTTCAGTTTCCTAACCTATCAAATGGAATGATTAGATTGCATGATCTCTAAAATCCCTTCCAACTCTCAATATATAAACCTGTGATCCATTGACTGTCTCAGAACTCAAGTAAAATGATGACTTACTCCCTTTTCACAAGTCTAGTCTATCAACAATGTCACCTGGTTTAGTTCCTGTTGAACTACCCATCAAAAGTAATCAAAAACTAAATAGGGCTTTAAAATTTGCAAAATGTTCTCCTTGAAAGAACCCTATGAGGTTATTAATCATTATTAACCTTAAGAGTTATTAATTATGTTTTACAGATAAGGAAATTAAAGTGAGATAGTATCCCTAGGCTCACCTAGCTAGAATGCAAGAATGAGGGTTCAGCGATCTTTCTAGGATACCAGGTAGCCCCACACCACTTTGGCTAAGATGGAATAGGAAAAAATCAAGACTGAAAATGGGGATAGAAGAGAAAGGGAGAAAGTGGTTTATTTATGGCCAAATTGAATGGAATGTTTCATCAGGATGTCCCTCTCAGGCCAGTGCTTCCCTCCAGAGGAGCAATGGTTTCTAACCAACAGAATTAATGGGCACTCACCAAAGCTCCTGATTTGCAAGAGTTGAATAATCCTTGATTACCTAAGATCATCTGGCAGCTTGACAGGCAGGTATTAATATACTTTAATAAGAGGATTAATGGTCTGCCTATTGTAGGTGTGTCTTGTACCAGTGCTGGTGCTATTGACTCTACAAGTTAGTAGATTGTTTCATGAGCTCCCAAAGACTACATCACCTGGTAATCAACTTTGATGAGTTCCTATAGTCTTAGTCAGCTTTGTCCTTAGACTGGAGATATATCATCTCTTACTGGGCTCATTCTTGAAGACCCACTGTATAGGGCCTATATAAATGCTTATGCACAGCCTTTTTGAGTCCCCATCTTCCAGGAAGGACCACAGTAGAATCCAGCATTACAGCAAAATGGATAATGAATAATAGAGACAGGTTGGAATCACAAGTGTATCAGATTTCCCCTCTCCTCCACACTTGGTTTTTAGGTAGGGTATGAGAGATTATTATTTCCAAATACAATTGTCTTCAATTGTATGGAGGGGTTTTTCAGATGCTTTGTGGGGGAAGAGGTTGGGTGAAATGCATAGACAAGGTCTCTGCTCACTCAGAGTGGTCACTAGAAGACAAAAGGTAGTCTCAAACTCAGTAGCAGGTCTAGAAGCTAGGTAGGTAATACCATTTCTAATTCTTAACATTCTATCTCTGTTTCCCTATATAAAGTTAAATAGACCCATAATATGAAGGATGGAAGGCTTCATGGGGTATGGGGGGGTCATGGAATCACAAATTCAGAGCTGGAAGGGACCTAACAACTTACAAAATCCAATCCCATTTTATAGATCATAAGACTGAATTTCAGATATATTAAATGATTACCCAACATCCCATAGGTGGCAGAGTTGATATTATTATATGATTGGAAATCCTTCCAGTAAATAGCCTCAAAAAGATTAGGGGAATGATCCAATTTTATTTAGTCAAAAAAGCATTGAATGGGGTGACCAATATATCTGGGTCTAAGTTCTGTCACTAAAGAACTATGTGATATTGAGAAACTCGTTTAATAGAATCATAGATCTAAAGGTAGAAGGTTGCCCCTAATTTCATATATAAAGAAACTGAGGCCCAAAAGAGTTAGATGAGCTGACTATGGTCATGTAGAGAGCAAGTATCAGAGTAAGGATTCTAACTCAAGTCCTCTAAATCCAAAGTTAGTGCTCTTGCCACTCTGAGACCGAGTTTTCTCACCTATAAAATGAGAGAATTGGACATCAAGCTCTAAAATACTTCAAACTTATAACTATAAACCAACCATTACTACTTCCAGGCAATTAGTAATGACAATAATAGTCACAATAATAACTCACTTTCATATAATACTTTAAGGTTAAAAAGCAAATTCCTCCCAATAGTTCATTGCTGAGTTATAATGCTTATACAATCTTAATTTAATTGTTGCTTTTTTGGGGGGGGGGGATGTAGGGCAATTGGAGTCAAGTGACTTGCCCAAGTGTAGCAGCACGAACCCTAGCATACCCAGGGTGTCTGCCAACACAGGTTCTTAGATCTACTTCTCTAAAGGAAAGCAACTCAAAATGGGTTAATAATCTTACTTTAGTCAAACATATACAGAATACAAACAGAAGTTACAAGCAGACAGAGAAACAGATCAGTACACAGGGCTTCCCACTGTCTGACTATTACATTCATACCTAGTCAGTTACCAGAGAGGGAAGCATCAACATCTGGGTTTTCAAAGAGGGGGTGGGATGAAGGTGGGGGGGAGAGGGGGGAGGGCTCAATGGCTGCCCAGAGTCTCATCTGTCCATATCATACAACTCTTCCTGAATTGGTCCCTACAGCAAAACCTCACATCAGGGTATATATAGCCTTCTCCTGGGTCAGAAACCATCACAACCCTTATTACCCACTGCCCAATCACAAAGTAACAAGGTGTGGGTGTTCCTGAAGAACAAGCCTCCCACCACAGGCTCCAGGTGACTACATTCAGCCCATTAGGGGGCAGAGCATATTCTCAAATCAGGGAAGGTTCTCTGGGCAGGGAAGACCTTCAGATTCCCATTCCCATAACAACAAGATCACAAGGCTGTGTGTGTTAAGTGTCTGAGGCTGGATCTGAACTCAGGCGCTCCTGACTCCAGAGCAGGCACTCTATTCACTGTGCCACCTAGTCACTCCAATTTAATTTAATTGTTAATGTAGTTAATCGTTTATCATAAATACAAAAATCCCCCAGTTTCAGATGAAGAAATGGGCTCAGAGATCTGCAGAGACTTACTCAAGGTCACCCAGATGCTTAGCAGCATAGTTGGCATTTACACATTTTTATACTTCAAATACATGGGAGAACTGTTTTTAGCCAGAAAGAAAGAAAATACCCTGTCTTGGTGTACAAAACCTGCCTTGGACTTTTTTGACCACACTTGGGCATTAGGTAGCCATATTAAAGTGGGGTACTCAGAAATCTAGAAGTTCCCTTATAAATACCTTCCTTTTCCCCCACTCATTCAGAAATCCCTTCTCTCCTTTTCCCCTTGACAATCTGCTTTGCATCATAACAGAAAAACAATGCTGAGGGGCCCAGGGAGGATCAGGATCAGTTTGGGAAGACGTCTCTGCATTTATGGGGAGACTGGGGAGAGAGAGATGGGGGTGGGAAATATGTCAATGAATTTTCCTGAAATTAGTTCTCTCTTCTCCCTTGGGCAGGGTGAGGGGTGGGGGCAGATCATGGAGAATTTTCCAGCTTTCTCCCTAGAACATATACTTAAAACCTTTCTGCTACTTGGCACCTCCAGACGTGTTTTAATTTCTGGGTGCAGCTTTCCATTCTGAGCACATTACAACATAGCAATGCATTACATTACCCATCTGTTCCAGTACTGTGTCTTCAGGGCTTGAATGTTGCTGCGCATTGTAGAGGAAAGGTTATCATTAATTTGCTTTGGAAAAGGAGGACTTGGATCAGCCAAATGTGAAAAAAAAGTTCCTCCCATTCACAATGCAGGTTACATTTCTCCTCTGCGGAAAGGAGGATTTCACTGCAGGAGCATTCCTACTGCAAATCAATGGGTGCTTTCCAAATAAGAACTTGGTCCATGGCCTGCCTGAACTGTCAAAAGCAGGGCTATATTGTGAATCATTCTGGGCTCCACTGAGCCTTTAATTTAGAGCTATAATGCTCTCTTTCCTTATTTCACTCTCTGATCAAGAGATGGCTCTTTTCCTTGCCAAGGCTAACCACTCTGCATGTATCCTTGATTCAATTTCCTCTCATCTTCGCCAGCAGATTGCCCCATTGTTATCTTTTCTTTCTAGCTCTCTGCCATTCTCTGTCTCTCTGTCTGTCTCTGTGTCTGTCTGTTTCTTTCTCTGTCTTTGTCTCTTTATTTCTCTTCCTCTCTCTCTCTCTCTCTCTCTCTCTCTCTCTCTCTCTCTCTCTCTCTCTCTCTCTCTCTCTCTCATCCTTAATTTCCCCCCTACCTACTGGCTCCTTTTCTTCTGCTTACAAACAGGCCTCTGACTTTTCCATCATTAAAATAAACCTTTTTTTTTTGATTCATCCATTCTATCATCCTGTATCTTTCCTCCCCTTCTCAGCTAAATTCCTTGAAAAAAGGTGTATACATTTTGTGACTCAAGTGCCTCTCCTCTCCTCTCACTCTCTTCTAAACCCTGTGCAATCTGATGTTTGATCTCACCATTCAATTGAAATTACTATCTCTGCGGTTACCAGAAATGTCTTAATTTAGAGAGTCTAATATATTTTTCTCAATACCCATCTTTTTTTTTTACTTCTCTGTAGCCTATGACACTGTCAGTTACTCTTTTCTTCTAGTATCCTCTTCTTTATAAGTTACTGTGACATTACTCTCTCCTAGTTTTCCTCCTACCTGTTTGACCATTCCTCAGACTCCTTACTGATTTTTTTTTACACCCACTTAATACAGGTATATCCCAATGCTATGGACTAAACGTCTTTTTTCTTTTTCTTTTCTCTCTTTTTTTTCTTTTTCATAGTATCTCACTGGCTTATCTCATCTCCCATGGACTCAGTTATCATTTCTATGCAGATGACTTCCAAATCAAACCCTGGTCCCTCTTCTGATATCCAGTCTGGAATCACGACCTGCTTTATTTTCCATGTCCCATTACTGTATTTGACCCAAGCTTGAACCTCCTGTGTCTTCCTAGAATCCTCATTCCCCTTCATTGCACATGTATAATCATTTGACAAATCTTGTCATTTCTATTTCCCTGATTATCTCAGATACAAATCCCTACCTCTCTGCTCTCTCAGACCCTACCTTTATTTAGGCCTCTCATCAATTTGCCTCCAATATTACAATGGCCTCCTACTTGGCATACCTGCTTCATCTTTCCCCCAATCCATCCTCCACACAGAAGCCAAAATGATTTTTCTAAAATGGAGAAAGCAAAGAATTTCAACAGAAATAAAGATAAGGATGAAGTGTATTCCAGGCATGGGGGATAGTTTATGGAAAAGCCTAGAAGTGAGAGAACATAAAGTAAGATGGGAGAACAGCATGGCTGAGACATAGAGAGAGGAGAGAGGAGAAATAAGCAATAAGACTGGAAAGATAAATGTCAGACTCATAATTATGTGCTTTATTCTATCATGATCCAACATTGATTTTCTGAGTAAGTGACATGATAAAACTGATCCTTAAGAACATTACTATTGATAGCATTGTGACGAATTGACTAGAAAAGGGGGAGATTAGCAAGAGGAAGAACCAGTTAAGAAGTTTGTGCAATAGTCTAAGCCAGGGGTGGGAAACCTGCAGCCTCAAGGCCATATGTAGCCCTTTATGTTCTCAACAAAGATCCTTTGGCTGAATCCATCAACGAGCAATTCCCCTTACTAAAAGCATTTGTTCTTTAAAACTTGAACTCAGTCAAAAGGCCACACCCAAGGACCTAGAAGGTCACAGATGGCTTTAAGGCTGCAGGTTACCCCCCCACCCACCCCCACCCACCCCCGTCTAAACAAAAGGTGTGAAGTGCCTGAATTTAGGCCTGAATTTAGGGGAAAGAGGCCCATGGTAGTGGCAACACTTGGCAAGAGCCTGAGCCAATCTCACTGAATATATAAAAAGGGCACAATCATCTGTTGACCCTGAAACTTAATCTGTTCATTCAGACTCCTCATATCAACTACATTATAGTTGTGAAACAATGCATTATAGAAGACATATATACATGTAATCATATATAATTATCTCTATGTAGATGCATATTTTATTTATATCTTTATAGAGGGATATGAGTGTGTGAATACACTCATCCCAACAATTCTCTAGCTTTTCTTCCTCGTTATCACAACACTATATATCTTCTATTCAGGTATATCAAGAAAAACATGAAGTTCCAAATTCATATCTTCAAAGCCCCAAAGGGTTAATTACTGTGAAACAGGAGGAAGAAGGAAGTAGAAAGATTAATTTATTCATTCTACAATGATAATTATTACACATCTATTTAGTCCTATGCATTCATTTTCTTAGCTGATTCTCAAAGCTGCTTTATGAGTTAGGTGGGGCCAATATTATTGCCATTTTAAAGATGAGGAAACTGAGGTTCGTGAAGGTTAAATGATTTGACCAAGATCGTGAAGTTGAAACTGGGGTCTTCTGATCCCAAGTCCAGGGCTCTTTACATGCTGCCTACTCAGCAAGAGATTGCTTTGGGAAAGACAGGAACACTCCAGGAAGATTCTGATTAGGACTAGAGATACCACTTTCTCAAATTCCCTTTTCCTACTTCTCTTCTCAACCCTTTCCTTTCCCATTCAGGAAACATTTTTTTATGGACAGTGAAATTTAATGTTTTGTTATTTTGTTTCATTTTTCCAAGGGAGTTACAAATCCCTTTTCTGACCATCATCTTCCTCTTCCTGTAAACCAGCACCTGTGTGGAGGGTCAGTCACCAGTGACAACTTCCTCTGCCTCTTGCAAGTCAGCAACTGAATAAATCCAATGTCAGAGGAACATGTCTCTGTCACCATTCTTTGCCCATCCCCCTCCCAACCACAAGCCCTGACAATCTAATCAGAATGTGTGCACAGCTGTCCTGCTTCATGTCACTGGGCAAATTAGCCTATATTAAGAGTTTCTAATTGTTCTTCATTGAGCTGTGACCTAAATTTAGTAGCCTGGAGAAATCTGCTCCTGCCAACAGGATATCCCAGACAACCCCAGAGAGTTCCTGTATTAATACACAAACTGAGAGGAGGGAAGCCAATTTTGTTTTTTCCTCCTTCTTTTGTTTTCCTCCTACCTTTTGAAGCTTGGAAATGAGAAGATATCAGCCACCTCATTCTCAGGTGTTAGCACCATGTCAGATACCAAAGTATAGATGAAGTAATACAGGCATATCTCATTCTGTAGGGATAACAAAGCCTAATGGAGAGATTGCAGAACACAGAATCAGAAAGGCCTTACCAGCTGTGTGATTCTAGCTTCTCAGGGCCCCAGTGTCCTCACCTATAAAAATTAGTTTAATCACAAGACCTACTCCACTGGGCTCTGGTAAGGCACAAATGAGATGATGTATATAAAGCAGTTTACAAGTTTCGGAATACAAGATGAATGTAAGCAAGCATTATTACCCTGACTCTTTAATCAGTGTTGCTACCACCAAGCAAAGTACCCCAAGTGGTCAGGGTGGTTTGGGGTAGGAAAAAGAACAAATTAATTGGGTTCACTTTAAAAAGGAAGCGAAGGAGAAAGTGGAGGGAGGAGGGAAGGAGAAAGGGAAAGTCCTAGAGTGAGTGCCCACTAATGGTGTGAATCAATAGTTTCCGGTTCCGGTATTCAATAGTCACATGACCACAGATAAGTCACATGACCTCTCATTTCATCATCTTTTATACTGATGATAATCCTATGTGTTCTAGTTACCAGAAAGGTACCAGTGAGGTTCAAATTGTCACATATAGGAAGCAAAACTTTATAACCATAAAGTACACTATCAATATGCTTATTTCTGTTATCTCTAGTTATGTTCTGTGATGGCCCTATATGTAGGCAGAAGTGATCTCAGTGTTGGCTGATATTATTTCAGGGACTATAAAAGGACATTCTTGCTCCCAAATGCCTCCATTACCTACCCTCTGATTTCTCCAGTCCCTTTCAGTAAGAATAAAGGATATCATTCCATAAGTAGATACAAGGTTATGAATGCTAATGCCCCTTGAAAAGAGAACAGAGGGATATAATTCACACTAAGGTATAAATAATCACCAATAACTTTTCCTGATAGCAAGTGAAGAGTAAAGGAGGTGCGGTGAGAGACAAAAAGGGGTAGATGGGAAGGGGAGAAACGTATAAAATGAATTCAAACAAGCTTTGCCATCTTCATAATTTTGTCCCAAAACATTGCTGGCTATGTTCTCAAAGAAAGAAAGTTGGAATTTGTGCTCAACAATACTGAATCACAGAATCTGAGGGTTGGGAGAATCCTATTCCTAAATAAGAATCCCCTCTCCATATACCCAATATGTGTAACAATTGCCTCTATTCTGGCTGGGAGGGTCTTCTCATCTAATGGAGAGATTGCAGGACACAGAGTCAGAAAGACCTTACTAGCTGTGTGATTCTAGGCAAGTCACTTATTTTCTCAGGGCCCCAGTGTCCTCACATATTTTACATTTTTCCCCTCCCAGACTGAATCTTTTGTGAAGTCAAACTAGGTAATCTTTTGCTTCAATTCTTACCTAGGCTTTAATCGCCAAATGGGTATTGCCCCAGACAAATTGAGAAATGGGAAAGTCCTCAATTTAAAAAGAACTAGGTTTTCCACTGCATCTGGGGCCTAGTGTGTGTCTTGTCATTGGACTCAGATGACTGGAAGATAATCCTTTGCACAGCTTTGCCTCACTTAAATCCAATTCACTTGCAAATCGAGGTATCACCCTCTTGTTGTCATTGGTCTTCTTCAAGGAAAGATGAATAATACTTGTTGGTCATGCATTCTTCACTTGAGGATGACTAGTGAGAGGAAATTCACTATCTCCCAAGGCTACCATTTTAGGATAGTTCCATTTTTTATGAGTTTGATGTTCTTTTTAAAAATTTTGGTTGGTTGGTTGGTTTGGTTCTGCTGATATGGACCTGAAACCACTGTCTCCTTGACTTTTCTTTTTCTTTTTCTAAATTTGGGGAGGGGGGGGGTTGTGGGCTTTTTTTTTTTTTGTCTTTTGGAGGGGGGAAGGCATGGCAATTGGGGTAAAGTGACTTGCTCAAGGTCACAAGCTGGTAAGTGTTAAGTGTCTGAAGCCAGATTTGAACTCAGGTCCTCCTGACTCCAGTGCCAGTACTCTATTCACTGCACCACCTAGCCGCCCCAACTCTTCTTTTTAAACAAGCATATATTAAGCACCTCCTATATGCCAGGTACTATGCTAAACATTTTAAACATATTGTCTCATTTGGTCCTTAAAATAATCCTGTGACATAGATGCGATTATTTTCCCCATTTTACAGACATGGAAACTAAGGCTAAGAAAGTTTAAATGATTTGCCCAGAGTCACATAGCTAGTAAGTGTTCATAGCTTCCACCTAATGCTCCTGATCCCACCCCCTGGTAGCAAACAGAACAAGTTTAATCTATCATTCACATGATTTAAAGATAGCCTTTGGGTTCTCTCTAAGTCTTCTCTCCTCCAGATCAAATATCCCAGTGTTTTTGGTTTTTTTTCCCCCAAGGCATTCTTGCATGGCATGATTTCCAATCCTCTTTATCACCCTGGTTGCTCTCCTTCAGACAGTGTTAATGTCCTTCCTAAAATGTGTCATTCTGCAACATGAAATCAACTCTGAAGCTGACCTCCTCACTATCCCCTGCTCCTGGGACCAATCCCTCCTTCTGGTTGGAGAAGATAGGGGAAGGATGACTGGGAGCTCCTCCCTGGTCCTCCATCATTTAAGAACAACCAGGGAATCCTCCTCATTGTTTCCCACCTGCTGCTTTCTTTTACTTCATTACCTCCAGAAAAACCATCATTCTACAAGATGTAATCAATTCTGAAATTCACACCTCCTCAAATCATTTCCCATCCACTGCCCCCATCCCCCCCCACCCCACCCCCCCACCCCCCCACCCCCACCCCACCCCCGTTGTCTTCTCCATTAGAATGTGAATGTCTTGAGATCAGGAATTGTCTTATTCCTGTCTTTGATCACTTAGCACATTATCTGTTATATAGTGGGTGCTTAAAAATGTTTATTCATGATTATAATTACTGTCATCCAACTCTGAACACAATTTTCAGATGAGTTCAGAGCAGGACAGCATACAGGAGAATTTCCACTGCCCTATTATTACTTCCCTATAATTAAACACATTGCTTCATTTAACATAGCCAAAGACTTTCTTCGGTTTTTTATGACTTCCATTTCACCTTATTGGCTTATGCCAAGCTCATAGTTCTACTAATCCCCACAAATATTTGTCACATAAACTATGTTATCTAGTCACTCATGCCACATCTTGATTATTTTTTAAGCCAAGGGTAAGACTTAGTGAAATCTGATTGGTGGGCCCTCCTACTCCTTCTGTTCCTACTCTTGCTACAACTTCAAACTCTTCTTCCCATGTCATAGGGCCTGTTCTATCTTCTTCTAGTTGATGACATGTTCATAGAATCCCAATTACTCTCCCTTTTATATCTGTCCCTGTCATCTGGGCATATCCTTAGCTTGTCCTTCTGAAGAAGTTTCAGGTATTGACAAGTCTACTTAATGGAAAGGGAAGAGAATAAGTATTTGTTAAGTATCTATGTGCTAAGTATTTAAAAATATTATCTCATTTGAGCCTCACAACAATGCTGGGAGATAAGTGTTATTATTATCATCATTTTCCAGTTAAGAAACTGAGGCAAAAAAAGGTTAAGTGACTTGTTCTGGGTCATATAGCTAGTAAGTGTCTGAGTCCAATTTTGAACTCAGGTCTTCTGACTCCAGATTCATTAAACAGCTGGGAAGGCCTGTGTCCTCCACCTACTCGTGGGTTCTTTGATTTGATTCAGTTACTCCCAGAAGAATATAATTTCTTCCCTTTTTTTAGTTAATTATACTGATTATATTGAAGAATTCAGATATGATTATAAGAACAAGAAAAAAACAAAAATGTTCTTCCTGCATTCCATATCCTTCCACCCTATGCCCAAGAACTGGAAATCTCAATTAGAAGCAAGGTCATAACCCCACACAGGGCACCTGAGAGATCAAAGCTCCAGACTAATTGCAAGTTGTCATGAGGACCTCTAAAGTCGTAGTCAGGATTTAGCTGTCCTTCGTTGGCTTGCTACTTCCCATTACTTGAATATTAGCAGACAATTTGTATCCTAAAACTGCTGTCCTAGAATAGGTTTTTGTGTGAAATCAGTAAAGAAAAAGGACTCACCAAGTTGCCCTTACTGGATGCTGACATCAGTTGGAGATTATTTAGTCATTTTTCAGTCATGTCCAACTCTTTGTGACACCATTTGGGGTTTTCTTGACAGAGATACTAGAGCCATTTCCTTCTCCAGCTCATTTTACAGATGAGAAAACTGAGGCAAACAGGGTTAAGTGACTTGCCCAGAATCACTAGCTAGTAAGTGTCTAAGACAGGATTTGAACTCGGGTCTTCCTGATTCCAGGCTCAACACTCTATCCACTACTCCACCAAGCTACCCCTTAGTGGACTGAGGTATCAATAAACAACTGGAAACTAGTCAGAATCAATGTAACAACCAATTAGCCAATAATAGCCACCTTGAAAATAATAATACATTTCATATTAACTTATATGCATTTTATACCCCCCATCAAATTTGAGGGCTCCATCAGTACAAATTTTCTACATATAGCTCTAATCCCAAATCATTTTCAATTACTTTCAATTGGCAAACCAATTTTCAATCAATTGGAAATAGGGAATAGAGAATGGGCCTATGATTTCATTGATATGGGAAGAGGGCATATACAGTTTAGATGAGATGTCATCCCCTCTTCTTAGGGTTTATAGACTGGTAGTGGAGCTAAGACCTGTTTATAGGACTGTATAAGTATTAGACCTGTGATTTTATTGATATAGGGAGTTCTAAGAGTATAGAAATTTCTTCTATCAACAAAAGTTGGCACCTTCTCTGAAACTTACATTTTTAGAGAATTCTCTAATAAAAGTTAAGGGCCCAGACTCATAGCAAGTGTCACCAGCATAGTTTGGTCTCATATTCCTGACTTGAAGGTCAGATTTTTATGTATCCTACCATAGCACTTCTCAATCAATTTACAAATATTTATCAGGTCTTTAATAGTTAAAGTCAAGCCACTAAACTAAGCACAGAAGGTGATGAAGAAGACAAATGTAGTCCTTGCTCTTTTAATAAATTTGTAGTATTTAGTTGAGGGAGAAAGGGCATATGCAAACAAAAATGTTGTTTGTAAGGTCTTCACATCATAAAGTCATTGTTAATTTGTGTTGCTACTTTTGCAACCACTTTTCATACCTAGTGAAATCAGACCTGCTTGTGGGTTAGCATTGCAACACATAGTAGAAAAAAGTGTCCCTATTAAGGGGTTAGGAGATGTGGGCTCAGGTTCTGCCAGTAAATACCTGGGTCACTTTAGGAAACTCTGTTCCTCTTTCAAGGCTTCAAGGTTCTCACCTCTAAAACAAAAGGATTAGACTAAATGATTTCCAAAAGGATGGTAAAAAATGACTCATTTCCATAGTTCATTAGTACTTGCAAAGCTCTGTCCTCACAAGGGCATCTATTATTATAATCTGTCTGACAATGGAAGACCCTGAGGGAGTGAGGGATAAAAGGACAGTCAAACAGATATTAAATTATGGACCCAGAACTTGAACTCAGCTCTCTAGACTCTAATCCCATGCTCCCTCCAGAATCATTTTCAGCTGTGGTATTATAGAATTCTAAAACCCTAACTTTGACACTCATTGATTATGATCTTGGTTAAGAAGTTTAAAATTTTCCAAGCCTCTGTTTCCTTACCTGCAAGGGAAGGATACTATGAACTATACAAGGATGTTGTGAAGTTCAAATGAGATCACAGAACAGAATTGTAGAAAGATGGACAGAATTGCAGAAAGCATGTAGTCCAACACATATGTAACTAAGCATCTCCCTTTATGGCATCCACAAATATTCCCCCAGTTCTAGCACTGATGTGAAGACTTCATGTAAGAAGCAAACCACTGCCTCTCAATGCAACCAGTCCCTTTCCTGGCTTGTTATGCCTTATCTTGCGCATATCTTGTTATGCATTATCTTGCACAGGAGGCTTTTGCTCATTCTTGAACTGCTGACCACTAGCGTCCCTCCACCAAAATTACCTTGTAATTTATGTACATATGCATACATATGCATATCTGGATCTATAGGTAGATTGTAAATGTTTACATGTGTACAAGTTATCTCCCCTCCTCCCAAGAGAATACAAGCTCGCTGAAGGCAAGACTTGTTTCATTTTTGTCTTTGCATCCCCAGTCTCTAGCACAGTGCTTTTCATATAAGAAGTAATTAATAAAGACTTGTTTATTGATTAATACTATTGTGTCACTCTAGATTTTCTGCACATGAAGTCAAACTCTTTCTTTTGGTATCTCATATCCTCACTCCTAGGTCTGCCATATTGGGCCAAGTAGAACAAAATCAAACTCACTTCTAGATGATTGGTAGTGACAGGATTCCCTTTAAGTCATCTTTTCTTCTTATGATATCCACGATGCCTTTGACCGATCCTCTTACAGTAAGATTGTGAGGCCCTTTACCTCCTTCATTGCCTTCCTCTGGATTCTCTCCAACTTAACATCATCTTTCCCAAAATATGATGCCTAGAATTGAACACGATATTCCAAATATGGTCTGACCAGGGAAGAGCGCAGAGGGATTTTAGTGAGCTCATCTGCTCCTATGAGTTCAAGTATCATTCATCTTCATGTAGATACTCCCCCTGCTATATATGGAGCCCTAATCTCTCTCCTAAATTCCTATCCCACACCACCATAAGCAGATGATAGATATAAAAATGCTTTGGCAAGTATAACATGCTATACATATGCAAGGTATTATTATTATCCAAGTGTATAGACATGAAGACAAGTGACCAAGGTTTTGGCCCAAGCTCACAACAGGTTTGAAAGGCAGCAGCTGACCCAAGCATTTCCTTTCCCAGTAGTGCTTACGACTTCCTTCCAGGCTTGTGGCTACTACACGCAGAAACCATGGCAAGGTCTCTGAAAGGAAGGAAGAGGGACCTTGTTAATTAGCTTTTTCTTTTGGATGACGCCACCACAGTCCTGATTCATTTCCATGAATTGAAGAATTAAAAAAGGAATAAATGCTTGGTGTCTCTGTCAAAAGCTGAATGAGAAATGCCTCCAGTTTCACAGATTAGGACAAAACTGAAATTCAGGAAAATAACAAAATGAACTTGGCCCTCTAATCTGACCTGTGTTATCATCTACCCTTGTGAATGAAGTCATCATCCAAAATGGAAATGAAGAGGGCAAAATGACTGGTTCCTACCCATGGTCCGTAGTAGTTTTTTATATATTTTTTTAAAATGATTTTGGTATCATATGGATATGGAAGCTAGGTTTCAGATAGATGGGAAAAAAACACCAAGGACTTGCCCAGAGTTACATGGGTTACTTAATATTTTAATCAGAAGTGGGAACTTTCCTTGTTCCTCCTTTGGATAAAGTCATGATCTAAATTGGAAATGGATAAGGGGAAATGGATAAATTATTTTTCCTTTCTTAGATGTTGTAAAGCACTTCATATGTCTTCTGTGCTCTTATGATGCTCTATTTTGCATCACACATGTGTGGCCACACGTCATCTCTTCTAATTGATTACACAATCCTTGAAAGGTACTGAGTTTTATTGACTTGTCCATGGTCACACAGCTAGAACATGTCAAAGGCAGGACTTGACTTACTAACTCAAAGTTTAGTATTCTGATCACCAAGTAACACTACTTCTCAGGATTGAGTATAATCATCATCATCATCATTGCTATTATTGGTATTATATTATCATATTTACTACTACTCTTACTACTACTTCTCTTCCTCCTCCTCCTCCTCCTCCTCCTCTTCTTCTTCTTCTTCTTCTTCTTCTTCTTCTTCTTCTTCTTCTTCTTCTTCTTCTTCTTCTTCTTCTTCTTCTTCTCCTTCTCCTTTACCTTGTCCTTCTCCTCCTCCTGCTACTACAATTGCTGCTGCTATTGTGCACTACTCTTAACCTGATTTAGCAGTCTGCTCATATGATTTTCCCTTGGATGGCTGCTGCACGTGCTACAACTTCTTAGAGCCACAGCTGAGAGTTGGGTGGACACCAAAGATAGATGAGCAGCCCCAAAAAGGTTTGACAACCCTCACACCATAGACATTAGTTCTCCCTGAACACCTCACGCATTCACCTTGGCAGACAGGCTAAACCAGGTTGAGAGGAGCCACCGGGTATCAAACCCATCAGTGAGTTAGGGGAATATATAACACAAGCATATAAAGAATTTTCCAGGCAGAATGGGTGAATGAGAATCATCTGTTCAATGACCATGAAGGAGGTTGAAGTAGGTACTGTGGAGCATTTAGAACTTGGTCAGACATTGAAGACACCAAGGCCATTCACTGCATCCTAGGACATTGCCAGTTGCCCTGACTTTTGTCTTGCTATCAGACTTGCCTGATTCTGGAAAAGAGAATGAGGCTGACAAGTTTGTGTGAATCTGTCTCATTTAAATCCAATTCATTAAATCCAAACACATTACCTTCAGAAAAAGGAATATTATATTATATACATATCTCTACTTAGGAGAGGAAGGAGATTTTTATCCATCAAACAAATGGAAGAAATCAATAAGGACAAAATGATAGACTTAGTTATATAAAGCTAAAATGGTTTTTTCAAGCAAAAAGTATTCTCTTTCAAATTTTAAAAAATAGCCAAATTGGGGAAAATATTGTAAGTAAATGTATTTGATAAAGTTCTTCCATTCAAAATTTTAAAGGAATGGAGAGATGTGCCATTATGAGATTAATGATGCACATTTCTCAGTGGAATAACTTTCAAAGGACATGAAGGAGGAAATACAAACTGTAATCACATGAAAAGATCATAAAAACTCCTTAGTAAAGAGAGAAATGCAAATCAAGGGAACTTAATATCCCCTCTTGTTAATATCTACCTACCCCACCCCCACCTTTTTTTTGAAGATGATGAGAGAGGATATTCTGATCCATATTTTCCTTCAGGATAGAAATTACCTAGTGTGAAAATTCCCTTCACTGAAGGTTTCTGTGATTTATTGCCATAGAGAGTTGTCTATGGCATTGAGAGATAAAGTGATTTTCTTGTGGTCATAGAGGTGGTATGTGTCAGAAGCAGAACTTGAAGAATAGATAGATGAAATATAGATAGATAGATAGATATAGACATAGACATAGGCATAGAAGTTTTCATAACTGATGTATAGGAAACAGTAAAAATGGAAAGCCACACCCATCAAAAAAAATTGAACGGTGGCTAAATAAATTATCCTATATTAAGGCAACATAATTACTGCTTGATATAAATTATGAGATATTGATACAGTGTTCAGCTTGAATGTTACCATCTGCAGGGATTCTTTCTTAGTTCTTCAAACTCCTAGTGCCTTTCCCTCTAAGGTTACCTTGCTTCTGTTCTATATGTATCTTATATATCTCCATGTTCTCTCTCCCTCATTTGAACGAAAACTCTTTGTATCTTCAATGCTTGACACACTGCATGGCATTTGATAAAAAATAGTAATAATGTAATCATATATCATCTTTGAATAGCACTTTGAGGTTTGCAAAGGAGGAGGTTTACAAGTTCCTCGTTTTATACAGAGAGGTGGGTGCTATATTCCCATTTTACAAATGAAAAATTGAGGTAAAGCAGAGGTTAGATAACCTGCCCAGTTATTAAGTATCTAAGCCTGTATTTAAACTCAGTTCTTTTTGGCTCTTGGTGTGCTATAACCCCTGGGCCACCAAGTTGCTGATTGGTTGATTCTTGATTATCTCTAGGAGAGGGAAATCAGTGCTTTTAGAAGCTCCTTCAACCCCCAATTCCAGAGTGATTGTGTAAGTCACTATATATTCACTCACTAATGAATGGATGAATGAATGAATAACATTTTTAAACCTTTCTACATGCTAAGTACTATGATAAACATTGAAAATGAATGAAAGGAGACATTCTCTGCCTTTTAGGAGCTTATATTCAAATGGAAGAAGCAATACATTTAGGGATATGTATGGTTGAGGAAGAATGTTTTTGTCTGGGAAGTAACAATAATGTTGAGTACAGCCATGAGTGAGATGCAATTTGTTTGTTTTCCAGAATCAACGGTAAAATTGACTAGCAAATGTGTTTATTTTTTTTTATTTTTAGAGAGTGAGGGAGCAGTGTGTATGTGTAGGCAGCAGAGGAGATGGCAAGAAGACTTGTGGAACTTGTGGAAAGACAGGTGGAAGGTTGGGTGGGATGGGAAGCATCGTCTGAAGCATCTAGCCAGCTATGTATAGTGAGCTATGGGAATTTATACTTATTCATTCACCAATCACAACAGTTTACCCCAGAGCAGGAGATCCAAAGCTGAGGAAAATGAGGAGGAGAAGAAGGAATAAGAGGAGGAAGAGGAAGCATCAAAGTATAGAGAACAGTGGAGAAAAACAGGGTCAAAGATGATAGAATTTCAGAAAGGTTTGAAAGGGAACTTAGAACATATACAAGTTATTTTCTTCTTTGTTGTTTATAAATTTTCTTGGTTTACCCTTGTCAAAATACAAGAGGTGAGGGCAAGATATCATTCCTTATTTTCTGTTTTTAATGTAATTATTTTTAAGTTTGTAATTTTTAAAAAGTGTCTGAGACAGGAGTGAAACCCAGGTGTCTGACTCTAAATTCAGATTTCTTTATCTCTATGCCACTCTTTATCACTGTGCTCTAACCAATCAAAGATCTGGGTTCCCAGAGAAAACTATAAAGTAGTTACCCATCATTTATTGTAGTATAAAACAGAATCAACCTCATTTTTATGATGGTACTTCATAGTTTCATGTTCACTATTCTTGAAAAAAATTCATTATATATAGATATAAAGGTTCTAATTGTCCTATAATCTTTTGAATGCTTTTATTTTTTGACTTCTGACTTGTGCCTGCCTTTGCTTTGAATACATTGGACATTAACATAGATGCTAGACTGACTTGGAGGATTTCAAGTTCTTCATAATTTTTTTCCCTTCATCCACTGCAATAGACCCCAGAATCACAAAATCTTAAAGCTGGAAGAGATTTGAGCAGTTACCTAGTCTAACACAAATCCACAAGGAATCTAAACTATAATACACCTTTTATGTGGTCATCCATTCTCTGTTGTTTGTCCTTTGATTTTGAAGAGGATCAATGAGATTACAGGGTGATGTCTTAACTTGCAAGTGAATTGGATTTAACTGAGGCAGTTGCACAAAGTCAGTAGCTTTACTCTCACTTCCAGAGTCATGAGGAGAGGGGTGCAGGACAAAAGTCAAGATGACCGATGCTGATCTGGGGTACACTGGATAACCTTGGTGTCTGGGCAAGCTCTAAGCATTCCATGGTGTCTGCTTCAGCCACCTTCATGATTGCTGGACCAAATTGTTTTCATCCACCCTTTCTGCTAGGGAAATCCTCACATGATTGGGATAGATATTCCCCTCACTCACTGATGGGTTTTATTTTCTGCTAGAGTAACTCCCAAGGAGGCAGAATTTTCCCATTCCATTTTTCAAGAGTTCTAATTATTAATAGGGATTTGATTTTTCCAGACAAGCCAAAACTTATCTCTTTGCAACTCCCAAGCTTTGCTATTAGATTGGCAATCTGAGACTACCCAGGGGACCAATCCCTCTTCCATACAATAACCTTTCAAATTTTATTTGGAATAGCTATCATGTTCTTAACTGATTCTTCTATTCCCTATTCTCCCTCAGTTCTTTTAATCAAATGGCATATGACATGGACTCAACGCCCTTTACCATCTTCATTGTCCTCTTCTTTACAGTCTCCAGATTATCTATGTCCTTCTAAAATTGTGGTGCCCAGAACTGAATGCAGTACTCCAGGTATGGCCTAAGTAGGTCAAGGTACAATGGAACTATGAGCTCCTTACTCCTGAAAGCTATGTTGCCCCTTAATGCATCTCAAGATCACATGGATTAAATTTAGTGAACAGTCCTTGAAACTAGTACCTACCTGAACTTAAATCAAATATAATGAAGAATTGTGATACTAGAGAACAGGTGATGAAATAGGTTTCTCTTTGGATAGACAGGTAGAACTTTGGGTACAGAAAGTAGGACATGCTATCAGGTATGCTTGCTATGGACTGATAGTTTTAGTTTTGCTTAATTGTGTGTATGTATATATATGTGTTGTTATTATTCTTATAAGAGATGTTTGGCAGGTAGACAAGAAACAGCTCTTTCATTTTAACAAAGTCATCCTTTTTGTTAACAAGAAAAAATACCAATGACCAACTGGACATGAATAGTGTATACAAACAGTCGAAGGCTTGTCATGAGGAAGAACGGTAAGATTTATTCTGTGTAATTCTGGGGATCAGAACTAGTACCAGTGGGGGAAAATAGAAGGAGATCCAAGTCATAGCAAGGGATCCTAGAGATCATGTGATAAAATACTTTCATTTTATAGATGAGAAACTGAGGCTTAAAGATGTAAGGCAATTCAGAGGCTCACACAGCTGGAAAGTAGTTATTTTTTTAATAACTCAAATAAAAATTCCATATATAAGTACTAATTGATGTTGGGAACTCCCAGATAAGGAAATTCTCTTTAGCAATGCAGGGTAGCACCTTTTCTATAACATTGTCTTAGACAGTTTGCCTCAGTAAGAGATTAAATAACTTGTCCAGGGTCATGCAGTCAATACACATTAGAGTCAGAACTTGAACTCAGCTCTTCTGGACCCTGAAGCCATGTCTCTATCTACTATGCCATAATTAACATTGAGGAAGAACTCAAAATAACTGAAGAGCTTACTAACATTTGCTGTTATTCAGAAATGGAATGGGCTGCAATGAGCTTCAAAACCCTATAGGCTGAAAGTAGCCTCTTATCTGGTATGGATCAAACTCTTGCCATCACCCTCTGTACTGCAGTTGTATCCATTTACATGCACAATTACTTTATCATTGTGAAGCCTTTGGGACAATGGCCTCTTCTGCTGACTTCCACAAAATGCAAATAGGGAGATACTGGTTTGCTTCAGCTCTTGCCTCCTGAGGCTTTGGGGAGCAGATCAATAAAGAACCTCGGTTAAGACCCTGGCTTCTGAGGAGGCTGTCTCTGAATAGACACCTGACTGTGAAAAGAAAAAATAAATAAATGAACAGAGGGTTAAATGGCTCCAGAGTTCTGTGAGGTTGAGGGAGGATTTGACAGAAAAATTAAAGGATATAAAATTTGAGCTGTCTGTACTCCCCCTACTACTGGAGAAAATATAATAAAAGTTTATACTTTTTTTCTGCCTACAGCTAAAACGGTCTTCTCAGAACACTGCTCACGTGGGAGATGTAAAGGAAGAAATATTTTTATCAGTGGGTTTATAAGAAGTCACTCTCTGCTCCTGAATCCTCAGAATTGTGTTGGGCAGAAGGGAGTGCTGGGGAAGGCTGGGTGGTTGGGAAATGCACCGTCATCTTCATTTTCCTCACACAGATGCTCTGGAGGTGGGGAGGCTCACGGTATGCTATTTTTTTCTGCTAAACTATCAATATGCTTTCAAAGCACAATCTTGTATGTTATTCAGCAGCCCAGAGTCCTGGAAGCACACCCAAAGACTAAAGCCATGAAGAGAATAATAAGTGGGGAGCTGGCTCATTCACAGACTCTGCCTTGGAGACAAGCAGCTGCCTACAAGATGCTAGGAGTAAGTGAGTGGTGGGCATAGGGGGACAGACCTCTGACTCTTACTTAAGGCACACTGCATTAAAGAAGGATGCCTTCTTTGAAATACAGTCAGAGATATATAGTGATTTCTTTTGTACAATCTATAGAGGAGAAGCCATATAGCATGAGGCATAAAGCGCCAGAGTTGGCCCCCAAGAGGCGGTTACTATAGCGAAAGAGCACTGTATATACAATCAGAGGACCAGGGTTCTAACCCCGACTGACATGGACTGTTCCCTGTGAGATTGAGTTTCATCTGGATTTCAGTTTTCTCCTCTGTAATAAGTTATAGGACTACATGGTCATAATATCTAATCCAGCTCTAAATCTGCTGCTATGTTCTTACAACCTCCCTGGTCCTTCTAGATCTAGGATTCTATGATATGTACTGGGTTCCAAACTTTTTCTTCCACTTACTAGTTGAGTGACCATTGGCATCACCTAACCTTCCTGAGTCTCAGTTACCCCATCTATAAAAAGGGGAAGATAATAATGCATACAGTATCTCTCTTATTGGGTTATACTGAGACTCAAATCAGAAAATATTTGTGAAGTACTTTGCAAACTTTATGGCACTAAATAAAGGCCATTTATTATTATTAAGACCTTCAGTGGTCCACAACCTCTTTGTTTTGAGTCCTTCTTACACCAGTATGAGCTACAGTCTACCCCCCTACTCCCATCCTGAGGGATTTTTGTCCACAACCTTCCATAAATGTGACACAGACCCTCTACTCAAGGCTTTGGGGGCCTTTCTTGGGGCATTTTGCTACATCTTGAATATCACTGTAATGCTCCACCTTTCTTGTCATTTACCTCTCTTTCTTGAGTTCATACATTGTTGACATCACACTACACCTCTTCTACAAGTTATAAAAAATAATCCACTCCATCCTAGTCCACTGGCCATATATCTTTATAACCCTTTAATCACCCTTTGTGCTATAAGCTGGTGGTCCTTTGGGTGGCTGCAATTTTGACTCTTCTGAACTCAAGAGCAATGGATAGTAACATTAATAGTTTGTATATTTTATTTTGGTTAAATGCATAACTCATTGTCTTCATAACAGCCCTGCAAAGCAGGTATTGTTATTCTCATCTTACTAATGAGGAAACTGAGGCCCAGGCAGGCTAAATGACTTGTCACTTTGAGTGACTCTCAGAGGGTCATTCGAACTTCTAGGAAGCACTGCAATAGGGAATTAGACCTAGATTTTCTGACTAAAAATACTCTTTTAACCTACCATGATTTCCAGTAGCAATGATAAATGTTAATGGGAGCAAAGAAAATTTGGTTGGCCAAGCAGAATTTTTTTTTGTTTTTTAATGTTAGTAATAATGTAAATAAGAAGGATTTAAAATTGAAACTGATCCCTCTGTAATAATAATGACCAAGAAGCTCAGTTCAGGAGTAGGGGAAAGGGAAAGAGAAGTGTCCATTAAACATCCACAATATGCTAGGTACTACATTAAAGGCTTTACAGATATAATCTATTTTAAGCTTCATAATAACCCTAAATGGAAGATGCTATTATTATTCTTACTTTACAATTAAGAAAACTGAGGCAGATAGATGCTAAGTGACTTGGCCAGGGTTACACAACTAGTAAATGGCTAAGTCTGAATTTGAACTCAGGTCTTCCTGACTCTAGGTCAAGAGATCTATCCACTGTGCCACTTAGAAGAGATGGCAAAATCTGCCTCTCTCTTTCTTTGTGTGTTACTATAGGTATGGAACACTGCACAAACTATGAAACTAAGTGGATGTCTTGGTTGGTTGATTACAAGAGATGGCTAAGTGGGTGGGATGGGCCCATTCAGAAACTAAGGTGATATAAAAACAAAAGGCATCAATATTTTTAAAAGAAATTTGCTTGGGCGGCTAGGTGGCATGGTGAATAGAGCACTGGCCCTGGAGTCAGGAGAACCTGAATTCAAATCCGGCTTCAGACACTTAACACAAAAACTAGCCATGTGACCTTGGGCAAGTCACTTAACCCCAACTGCCCTCCAAAAAGCCAAAAAAGAAATTTGCTGGAAGGGCTTGTATATGTCTAAATTAGAGAAAGAAGAAATGAGCACACAAACACTGGTTAATGTTTGCATAGGAAATAATAACTAATTCACAAGTGGAACATATAATTCTATTCTTAACATGTTATTTCTAATGGTGTTCTGCCTTTAAAATATATACATCTATTCTAGTTCTGTAATATATAGTTTACTAATTATAAGCATCATGCTCTTTTAGGTTATAAGCTCTAGGAGGTAGGAACTATATTGAACATTTCTTAGACTCAGTTACTGAATAAGTCATTTGGTCAACAAGAATTTATTAAACTCTTAGACAGAGGGATTTAGTAGATAAACTATTGGCCTGGGAGTCGGGAAGACCTGAACTTGAATGATACCTCAGGCACTAACTTGTGTGACCTTGAGACACTAAAGCAAACAAACAAATAAATAAATAAACAAATGAGTGAATAAAATAATCAATAAATAGATGAATGAATTAATGAAAACTGCCTCAGTATCTCATATGTAAAATAAGGATCACAATATCACCTACTCTATACAGGGTTATTGTAAGGATCAAATGGGATAATATTTGGAAAACACTTTATAAACCTTAACACTATATATATATATAAATAAATATTTTTATGTGCCAGGGGTAGTGAGGTAGTGCAGTGGATAGAGCTCTAAGCCTGGAGTCAGGAAGACCTGAGTTCAAATCTAGCCTCAGATACTTACTAGCTATGAGGCCTTGGGCAAGTCACTTAACCCTGTTTACCTCAGTTTCCTCAAATGGCAAACCACTGTAGTATCTTTGCCAAAATAAAACCCAAATGGAGTCACAGAGAGTCAGACACACTAAAATGACTGAGCAATAACAACAATTATTATATGCCCAACACTAAGCTAAACACCAAAAATACAAAGGCCATTGCTTTCAAGGAGCTCACATTCCAATGTGGAAGCAACATATAAAAAGCTATGTACCTATGAGTTACATGAAGAAATCCTAGGGTATGGGGGAGGAGAAACTGGCAAAGACCTCCTACAGAAGGTCCAATTTGATCTGAGTCTTAAAGGAAGCCAGGGAACTTAGAAGGTACAGGTAAAGCAAAGAACATTCCAAGGATGGGAAAGTGTTAGAGTAGAAAGAGGCATTGGACAGGGCCTAGGGGTCTATACTACATTCATGACACACTAGTCAACTTTGCCTCCTATTAAGCTCCACTGTGCTATGAGCAAAAGAATTATCGCCAAACAAGTACAATTGCCAATTACAAAGAATTATAATCAGTTGCCATTAGGCAAATGTCTGGCCTATTTCAGTCCTCTCCATAGTACCTTAGTTTATCACCATTTAGTAAACATTGCTATTGACTGCCACAGAAGTGTTCTCCTGATTTCTCATATAGCATGGAATCCTGGTTTTTTGAATATTATGTCATTGATGTGCAAGATTTTGTAGTCCTACCAAGATGGAAAAGCTTTGAACATGGCCCCAGACATATACTGTGTTTGCCTGTCTGTGGACAAGCCCAGATGAGCAAAGAGATTCCCTCCTGGTGATGACCATAGCAACACATGAAACAGATGAAGATAGAAAATGGTTCTCGGTCACATAGTATGTGCTCCCTCAGTAATAAAGCATAGCAATAAGTAGGTAGGACTAAGAATCACAGACTTTTGGATCCATTTTACTAACTTTAATGTATTTATTCATACTCTTAAGGTGTACTCTTTGTCCAGGGCCTAATAACTTGATATATTACTAGGAGAACCTAATCATGCATACACTGACATATCCAAAATAAATTCAATCAGACATGAGGAAGTTGCAGCTAAATGGATAAGTAACCCGAAGGAAAATATACATCTTTTATGTAAATCACTTGTTAGATAGTACTAATGATGATTTGCCTGAAAGAAACAGCATAAAAAAACATGAAGGACACACTCATCTTGAAAATCAGATGAGCCTGCTTAGAAGGAAGGACAAGAATTAAAGACAAAAGAAATGGATATCAGAAATGTCATGCTGATACCAGTGATATATATATATATATATATCTGTGCATATACATATATGTATGTACAGATATATAGTTGTATATATACCTACATGTACTTGTGTATATACACTGTATATATACATACACACACAAGTATGTGTGTGCACATATGCAGATATGTAATATGTATTGATATACATATCTACCTCTATAAATATAAATATAGATATATGCATAATCCACTTATGTCTAGTCACCACCCTGCTTTGCATTTGTCCTTATCCTTCCATAATTTATGGAAGGTATATGTCTTTTTTAAAATAGTAAATAGTTAGCAGTCTTTATTATTTCTTTTAGTGCTAATAAATTATATATCCAATGACTTTTAAAATATTCCTTTACTTTGAAAGCATTTATTATCTCCTCTTCCCATTGCTCCCATTTGATTTTTACTTGATTTTTGGGCTTGTTGCCACAGTATGACTCTGCCACCAGACAGGAGAGCTTCTGTCGAGAGCGTTGGGGGTCTTCACAACTTCCGGAAGTTGGGTGGCCTCTGTAAAGCCTCCACACGCTCTGGCAAGATGGATACCCACCCCAAACCTCCACCCCAGACCACAATCCAGATCCAAGCAGGTTAAAGCAAGAGCGATTAACCCCCAGACTGATTGCTGGATCTCTCTACAGTTTGCAGACCAGGAGCTGGAGCTGCCACTGATGTTGCAAAATGGCCTCTGTGCCTCATTTCCTCAGCAGCTTTTCGCCCCCAGGGGAGGAAGCCAACGTGTTCCTCAAATACTGGTCCCAAAGTCCATAGGGCACTAACCTCTTACTTTGTCCTAGGCATATCTGTGCTGATAGTTCTGGAATCGCCACAGCTGCTGGTGTTCTGGGGTCCCTCCAGCTGGCTGCTAGCTGGGTCACCCTGGGGCTAAAACTGAGGCTCACCCCAGGCCTTGGCTCTGCTTACAGAGCACTGCGCTGTAAGTTCCCAGCACACTGTGCTGCCCATGAGAGCGCTGCGCTGGCCACTCCCTGCAGGGCTGCTGGGCTGTCCTCAGCAGGAGGTTAGCTTCTCTGTGTCGTTCTGTGGGTGCTGGGGCTCCGGAAGTTGTTCAGATTCCCCTTTCACATTGTTTGGAGGTGGTGTGGGGCAGAGCACTTTGGAAGTGCTGTTTCTTCTCCACCATCTTGGCTCAGCCACTCCCATTTGATTTTTAAAAAAATATAAAATAGAATCATCATAATAAATATGCAGTCAAACAAAGCAAATTCTCCAATTAACCATGTCCAAAAATGTATGCCTCCTTCTGCATTTTAACTTCATCATCTTTCCTGCAGGAGGTGGGTGATGTGTTTCATCTTCAGTACTCTGGACTTATGGTATATCATTTATTTATCAGAGCTCTAAATTCTTTCAGAGTTGCTGGGTTTTTTTTTCCTATGATGTTGTCACATAACTTGTCCTAATTCTGTTTTTTTCATTCTGCATCAGTTCATATATATCTCCCCATTTTCCACAGGGTCTATCTAACATGGTGAAGACCTAGTTCACACTGACTTGATATTGAAAAAAATATTACTGGAGCAGGAAGGCTTTGCATTTCTTGCTCTTACTATGTGTCCATTTTTTAAAGCCATGTATCTCTTCTATCTCATGCTTTAATACTGTTTTTCTCTTTAATTCTTTGTACCTAATGAATAAATTTCCTTCTGCCCAACATTTCCCTTCAGGTTTTCCTTAGCTTATGTCACCTGAGTTAAAATAGGAGAACCTTTCACTCCTATAATCCTATACCTCACTCACCCTATGTATGGTTTTCCTATGACATTGCTTAAATATCAATATGGCTTAGTCCTTCCTTTCCCTCTTCTCTTGAATATTGTAACTGCCACTAGTCCTACTCAGGTAGGACCCTGGCAGAGAGAAAAAATAGTAGATATCAGTGGCAGATTGGAATCATTCAGCCAGCAAGAAGTGGTTAGTCATCCTACTGGCATATCAGAGTCACAAAGGAGAAGGCAAAATGGTTCTTATGTAATTAGGAAAGGAATATGTGTGGAACAAAGTCAGACCCTAGAGCATCCAGATATTTATTCCCCAAACTCAATGGCAACCAGGCATGTGCTGATAAAATATTTAACAACTACATCTATGGGGGCAAGAGTGGGAATAGGAAAAATAGAGACATGGCCCAATTTTAAGTTTAATCTGCAATATTTACATTTTTTCTATCACTTTCTTAAGACTAGGCAACCAGAAAAAAAATAAGTCAAGTCCTAAATCATAGCATTTGTTGCTTTCTGAGGTGTAAATGCTCACTCTGAAAATTTACAATTGGTTCTTGTGAGATGGTTTGTCCTGGCTCCAGAATGTCATTGGTCACAGCTCAGGCTAACTTCTCAGCATCAGTAGGTAGCAATTTCTAATCAGCAAAAGTATTGAGTCCCCATTCCCTGTAATAGCTCATAGAAATGTGAGCAAGAGACCTGGGACCCATTGTCAGAGACCCATAGGAAGCTCCTCATTTTACATATGAGGAAACTGAGGTCCAGAGAGCTGTAGTGATTTATGCAAAAGTCACACAGTAGATCCAAAATTCTAACAGAGGTCTTCTGATTCCAAATCTTATAGTACTTGAATTAAATAATATTTTAATCAGGATAATTCTCTATTCAATGAACTTTAGGAACTGAGTGAATCATAGAGTTCACACATTTTTTTAAACTGGCAAATTAATTTACCTATTAATTTACAAATGAGAGTACGGTTCTAATATTGTTTCGTTTCATAAATTAAAGAAACATAAAAAGTAAACCAGCAATGTGAACTGACTCAGATTGGTATAAAATATCCTGTTAGGTATTGAAGAACACACTTGGGAGAATCTACAGTATCTGCTTCCACAGAGTTTACTTCTTAGGGAGACAATATGGTTCAGTTGGGGGGGGGGGAGCCCTGAATCTGGAGTGAAAAGATCTGAACTCACTAACTTTGTTACTACCTATGTGACTTTGGCCAAGTCACTTAATGTCTATGAGACTCAGTTTCCTTATTTTAAAATGAAAGGGTTGGTCTAGGGGATCCCTAATACCACTTTTAGTTCAGTCTGTGATCTCTAAGATATAAGCATAGCACAAAGGTCCAACAGTAGAAGAATGGTAAAGAAAGAAGACTTTGGTCTTAGAGTCAGGAGTACCAAGATTTACTAAACACATGACCTTGGTCAACTCAGGTAAGTTTTCCAAGCTTTACTTTCCTCATCTGTAAAGGATAGATCCCTTTCTTCTCTAATTCATTATGTTGGAAGGAAAGGGATGTGTAATGTTTGTCCAACAAAATGTGTGTAACTACAGAGATACAAAAATATACTTGCATTGCACTGTGCTGTTCCAGTGAGTGGCAACATGGTACAGCACAAAAACTGCTGGAGCAGAGCCCAGAACCTCAACTCTGGTGCTAGCATTGTCCCTTCACCCATCTAAGCCTCCATTTCTTCCTCTGCAGAATGAATGAGGTTCGTTGGACTAGCTGCTCTTTAAATAAATAACTACCTCACACCTCTAAAATATCTATGATTTGGAATGATTACTTTGTTGTTAGTTAAAAACAATGGTTATGGGGTGGCTAGGTGGTGCAGTAAATAGAGCACTGGCCCTGGAGTCAGGAGGACCTGAGTTCAAGTCTGGCCTCAGACACTTAACACAAAAACTAGCCGTGTGACCTTGGGCAAGTCACCTAACCCCAGTTGCTCTCCAAAAACCAAAGAAAAAAGTTTAGCATATAGGGTTAAATGGGAAAGGACTTCTAGGTATCACAAGCAGTATTTTAAATTATCCCTTCAAGTTAAAGGAAATTAAGACCAGGGAGGTCATATGTACAATTCTAGTTATCATTATGTAGGGATTAAATGAGTTTTTTAAGAACACAAGGAAAATAATAAGAATGTATCTCCTTTTGCTCACAAATCATCATTGTGGTTAGGATGATTTAATTCATTTTTATAGACAGGCTTCCTTCCCCTTTAAGAAAACAGTGTCACATACAGAAGGCACTCAGTGAATATAGCACAATGTTTTGGAAAGAGCATTTTGGGATTAATACATTTGAAATGAAAAGACTTTAGTTTTCGTTTTAGGTCTGTCACTTATGGACAAGTTATTTAACTGCTAGGTTTTTTCAGCTACCAAATGGTGACAATTATGCTATCAATGCAGCATAGGATCTCTGTGGGGATCATGAAATAATATGTGTAGAGCTGGAAAGGATTTTAGAGATTATGTCATCCAATCTCCTCATTATACAGATGAAGAAGCTGGAACGTAGAGAGATTACTACATTTGGGGATTGTGCAAGGCCTCACAAAGTCAGAATTTGAAATCAGGGCTTCTGACTTCTAATATTGCATGTGTAACCTGAGCCTCAAAGCCCATTAGTGGGATACTCTGTACTTATTGGTGTAGATCAATGCCTTGAGTCTGCTTGAGGAGTGGGGTAGGAGAGGAAAAGTAGATGAGAGAAGAATGGAAAAAAAAGGATTTCCATTTCCTGAGTCTCTTCAAGTTCTTCTGACCGCCAGTATCAAAAGAAAAAACATAGAGAATTCCAACCTCTCTTCAGGGTCATGAAGGGAGAAAGATTTAGGGAAGAAGTCAACATATTAAACTTCATTGATTTCCTTATTCTCAGACTGCTACACTATGGACTTTGGGGAATTTCCCTTTGGGTGAGAACTGGGACTATTTTGGTTGAGCTGAGTTACCTCCCTCCCAATGAGAGAACTTCTTCAATCTCTATTGTCTCATACATATTCTCATATGTATTCTTTCTCTGATTTCTAGTTCATATTTATTTTTACATTTATTTATGTTCTGCATTGCAACCATGTTACACACACACACGCACACAACAAATGTCCACATTCTATGAGCAACAGACTGAGAAATGTGTATAGACAAGCAAAGTTAGTGTCGAAATAAAAGATAACTTATAACAAAGTTAATATGACACATATTTAGTGAAAAGCACAATCACCATTATTGGGTTGCATGTTAATTAGTTATATATCTTGAGTCATTCATGCAAATTACTATAATTAGCATGACTTTTACCCATCAAATCTCTGAGGGAAGGGAGAGAAAAACCAAGCTCAGCAGGAAACTGCTCTCAGAACATTCTAAAAACTCCTGGCTCCATAATTGGGGATGGATGAGAAGGGAGGGTTGAGTTAGGAAGTAGCCAAAGGAATGAAAATGCTGAGGACTTGGATATTCTGAACGGCTTCAATGGAAAGTGTGCTTTAGTCAGAGGCTAAAAGCCAAGTTAGATCACATACATAGGCCCTACATTGTTTTATAGTAAATGTTGAAGGTCCTCAATAAAGAACAATCCTGGAGGGAAGGAGGCATGACAGGACTGCCAGAACTATGATTTTATTGGTATGAGTATCTGACAATAAGAAAA